>OU426903.1:2500000-3750000 GCA_911387775.1 Thymelicus sylvestris
TGTCAAAGCTGTCAAACAGTGACGCGGCAGTGTTGCCAGTGGAGACATCACAGAAATTAATAAAGAAGGAGAGTACGGACAGTGATAGTTCTAGAAGTGAGTTGCCGAGTGTGTTACGACCGAGACGGAATATGTTGGAGCCCATCAAGAGAGATGATGTCCCCGCGTGGTCGCTGGCGAAGGGTCCTTGTGTCGTGGCGATGCAGCTCAAGACTAAGAGCTTGGATAACGAAGGTGTGTATGTAAAACTTTAAGAACTTCAGCCTATTGTCTTACAAGTACGAGTGTTCTATTGTGAACTCAAATTTTACTTAGGACCTAGTAAATATTTAATAACATTATACTCATACAATGACATGTACATGTAGGCAGTAATTTTATCTTATTACAGATATAAGTTTACTTTCTTTATTAGGAATCTACAGATTATATATGTATAATTTTGTTCCATTTTACAATAAAATTGTTTCAATTGTTTCTATTAGTCCTTTTCTATTACCTATCCTAAATCTTAATATTGAATCTTCATTTTCGACATCATGTTTTCCAGCTCCAATTTTTTCAGATTCACCAGAATCTCCAAGCGGCAGTCTCCTATTGACAAATGGTAAGAAGGTCCCTCCGGTCCGAAACGGCTTCCAGAACAGCGCCGGGGAGATTTCTACCATCCACGAGGGACACATACAGAGCTATGGCAACACTGTCAATAAAGCTACCATCGACTTGTTCAGCGCGGGTGGCGCGGGGAACAGAGGGTAGTCTTACTTTTAGTAGTCATTAGAGTAGGTAGTACTAGCTAGAATTTTACTAATAGCACAGAATAAATAATAGTACTTATAATAAGTACTAATAGTTAAAATGATAGTCGAATAATGTGTGACTGATTTGTTTTGTTTTATCAAGTGTTTGAAAAAGATGTAAATATATATAGATCTTTACTTAGTAAGACACCATTAATGTAAGTTTTACTAATACTCGCAACCATTTTCTAGTCATTAAAATGTGTTTTTGAAGTGGGTAATGTTATTTTGATCTAAAACATTTTAAATAGATATTTATTAATCACATAGGCTTACATACAACTATGATCAATCTTAGAGACTACAGTTACACAGGTAAATAAATTAAACTAAGATAAACTTTTATAAGAAATATTTATTAACTTATTATAATACAGTCTTATTACGAATATATTTAATTTAACAACGTGAGGGTAGTTCTTCTAAACTCTATATTGCCTTAAAACGCTTGGAAAAGCTCGAAATATTTAGTTTAGCGACATGTTAGGTTAGGACACGCTTACCCCACCGATCGTTCGTAAAGAAAAATATATTTAACTATCATTTGTGTCGAATGGAACAAAAAGTGAACCATTGAAATAACAAGCATAGCATAGCCAAAGAAAATTATGAGGAATTCTATATAACATAAATATAAATCTCCTACGCGTTTTCAATGCAAAGCAGTCTAACAAGCATTGGACTGATTAAAAGTGATGTGAACAGAAACAATTTCATTATATATATACTGTGTCGATTAATTCTTCTAACATGCATTAAACTATACCACGTAAAGTTACTGAAAATGTAAATGAACATTCAAAAATGTCATGTAACTCATGTAAATATTAATCGACATAATATTATATTTTATGATGCTCCTAATGTCATGCCTTAAACTTGTGTCCCTAAAGCTTTGACTTAAAATTAGTGGTGATAACGCAAATTCCACTACATGAACAAGAGAGTTAATAGACATGACATGTATTTAGGATTACTTATTAAAGACTTTCCAGATCTTTCCTGCTGGTTTCAAGTTAACTTTTAAAGTAGCGACTTCTGTATGTTATAAGGCGGCTATTGTATTAACAGCTCAAACAACTTACGGCCTATAAAACATTATATAAACATAATATTTTAGCTATTATTGCACTGTAGTTGTGATACATATTATTATGTTTTATATTTATCGTTTTTCATACGACAAAAAAATATTACAAAACACTTTACAAGCCTTCGCTTTTTTTATGAATAAAGAAAGGAATTAGTATTCATGTAACCTGTTTAGTATTTTCTTTTGAAGTATGTTTGGGTGTATACGATAATTATTTCCGGGAGCTACTAATGAAATAGACACAATATCCATAATCGATTTATAGCTTTATATACTTCAGAATACGTTAAAATATGGTTGCAATATGGTTGTTTACAAAGAGATAAAAATTAGAAATATTTTTGAAAGAAAATTGAAATTCTAAATCCGCATTCGACCAGTACGTACTTCGCATTGTCTATCTAGGAGCACCATAAGATTGTGTTGTTGTGCGATTGTCTAACTCTCCCACTTCTTAAACTCCAAGCCGTCGGGTGGCTGAACTTGCACCTTCTTCTCCGCGACTTCAGCCCAGTTGGTGCTCAGTACTGTGCCACCAGACTCCATCTGTGTAATTAAGGTCAATAAAAATAAACAATGAAACTCATCTTTGAATAATTTATTTACCAACAGCACTAGTGGCTATTTATTTAATAAATTATTTTCTTAAATGTGGTGTGTGTTCTTAATGTGGTGTTTTGTAGGTGTTATAGCTGTCACAAGAATCCATAAAGTACACTGACATTTATTACAATACCAATTAATTACTTGATTCTAAAACTGACCTCACATTAGTTTAAAATACCTTGAAAGCAATAATTTTAATTTTAATCAATTATTAATTTTCGATACTTAAATCTTCTTGACTAGACTAAACAATGCTTAATTGGTAATTATTATGTATACTTAGAGCATAGTGCTATATATATGTATTGGTATTGCTACTCACAAAGCTTTTGTTCATGGCGCGGCGCACTTCGTCCGACCCCTCGCCGTATATCTTCTGGAACAGCGAGTTGAGAGCCGCGTCGCCTTTGGGCTCCTCGTCCTCCTGTTCACAACAGATTTATAAAAGTGTTGTACATAAGACATAGATAGATTTGAGGCCGGTCAAAAAGAAAAAAAAAACGCGTAAGAAGTTATACTTACCTCTTAGTACCTCTCGCTCGCACCCACGACCCGGCGCGCGTTAGCAATCCAAGACAACTCCTAGCGAGTGATGTGCGCCTAGTGTCACGCACCTTCATCATGTCGCTTTATGGCTGTCGCATCGTAAAAATTTTACTCATATATTTTTCTAAACGCCCCATAAGAATTTCAAATAGAATGCGACGAGTCGTTTGGCGGCTGAATCAACCATTAGTGTGGTTGCTAGCCAGACTGGTCAGCCATATACGGAACGGTGAGCACTATATTAAGATGCTAACAAGATTTACTTACCATTTTACTGATGTCCTTTTCAATCTTATCCCAATCTTTTTTGAATAATCTTGGTGGTTGCTGCAACGGTCCGGACGCGTCAATGACAGCTGCGTGGGCGAAAATAAGTATAATTTAATACCGACTAATACTATATGCTTACACACTCATACACCGCACTAGGATTCCATGTCGCAAGTAACATCACAAATACCCACAACCTAAAAGAATCTTTTATATTTTAGGATTCAAGCCCAGGAGTAGTTTCAAGCCCAGGAACTGGGATACAGAATCGTCAGTGTAATAATATAGACTAGAAAATCCATAATTACCCATCAATACAATCAATCAATCAATAACCAATACAGGCTACCTGAATCAGTGATAAGTGCACCAACAATGAACTTTTATAAAAACAGACTTGCAACTTATTCAGAATACTTTGCAGTGTCACCATACTCTGCGCGCGCATGCGTGTGTGTGTGGTGGTACAGTCTGCCGCAGAAGTAGCTTATCATTTTAGTACCTTGTGACATTACATTTCTTGAATTTGTCATAGATGTTGCTAGGAAACCGTCGAGACAGTTACTATTACAAAGTACTATAATGTTAAGCTACTTCTGCGGCCGACTGTACTTAGAATTCAACACAACACACTCACCCTGTGGAATAGCCTTCACATTATCAACCTGCTCCTCTCCCTCAAGCTGGCTCCATCTCAGTCCTTCCTTCTTCCTCAGCTTCACCTCTATCTTGGACGCGGACACCACGTGGCTGCACATGGACGGGACTACCTCGTGGGCTAGAGCGAGCTCCAGGCTGTACTCCGCCTCCGAGTTTGGTATTACACTTGATACTGACAACTGAAATAGCCAAATTTGAAATATATAATTCTCAATGAATATTGCAGAATGTCAGCAGGTCTGTAACATCACTTAATACTTTAAGATTGTGTAGCCTTAATGTCCAGAAATACAGCTTTTTGTATGGAAATGACACACAAACGAGCTGTCGATGCTTCTAATGGTAAGTAGCTATTGTCAGCCATAGACATCAGTGACACCAAGGGCATCACTGATGCATTGCTGGCCAAAGTAAAAATGCTGATTTAGCTTGCTTGAAGCATAACAAAACACTTGTACTCACACTGCGTTCCCCATATTGTACTTTAACTTTATCACTTGGTGCATTCTTCAGCAAAATTGTCACAACCACAAATGCATCTGTTTGGTACCAGTCATGCTTGATTCTTGGCTTGGCTGGCTGCAACATACATTTAGGTATATTAACATATTCAGGGAAGGACTAAGCTTTTAATCTGCATATCATTGTGTAGACAGATGGTTTTCATAAGTCAATAAGATGTGTTTCAATTGTTATCATAAGAGCTATGTCAGAGGCATTCAAGTGGCATGAAAATTTCTGACACTGGTTGACCACTAACATCACCAATCCGCCCTGGAGTGGAGTATGCTCTTGGCCTTCTCAAATAGAGACCCGTGCTCAGTTGTGGGTCTAATAACCCATAGGTTGAAGGCAACCGACAAAGAGTTAGAGGTTAAAACCTGAAACTTATTTGTAGCTCAAGCGAGACGAAAATATACTTTAAAATAATATCAATGCCGACTTGAATTCTGGATAACAAATACTGAAATTACTGGGGGATCTGTGTTGTACGATCGTTTATCAAACATGGATAAATTAACAAAGAATCACAGGAAATAAAGTTTCTAGAAAAAATTATTATTTACAAGTATTCGTGTAGAAAGTAGAACATTAACAAACTTGATCTTCGTAAATATCTTATTTTAGAACTAACCTCTCCAGAGGAAGCTTCCATTGTCTTGACTTACTCAGCAGTTTCTCGGCAGCAAAATGAAATTTCCACTCTACGATAGTACGTACAAAATATTTATTTTTATAACACAAAAGAGGATCAGAACAAACGAGAAATCACCAAAGCAAAGCAGCAAATTGCCAAATTGTCACTGTCAAAAGTGTCAAAACTCAAATGTCAACTGTCATAGATTTTTCTAGATGAAGCACTTGAGTTTAGTTTTTCCAATTTATTTGAGATTTAAAAATAAAAAAAACTTATAAAATAATTTATGGATGGATTCACCAACTCGAACGGATTAAAAATTAAATATATTTTCTACTATTTAACGCTATTCAAACAGTATTGCACACAAAAGATTACTTCCATTCTTTATGAACTTTACATTATTCGATTATAATACAACAAATACCATAACTATGCACATACCAAACGTAAAATTTTTCGACGTTCCGTTATACAAATACTTTTAACTTTTAATTTTTTTTTACATACGATAATAAACTACTGGGCAGTGTGAGAAGGATTTGTAAGAATAAAAAAATGAAAATGTTAAACAATAGTATAAACAGTTATCAAAATATTTACTATAATTCCTGGCGGATGGCTCTAGGCCCTACGATTCTATTGAAATCTTGATCTGGAAATGACTGTCAAATGTCAACGAAGTCATAATGACATTTTTAATTTTTGTCAATTTGACAATTTTGTTTGACTTGACCCCTACGTTCCAGTAGACGATCACAACGACCACGCTCACGACCGCGATTTTTTCGTTCCACTAGCTTGTGAGCGTTACAATCATACACCCAAGTGGAACGGGTATAGTGAGCGACGTGAGCGTTCAAGGTCAAGCCACAGAGTATTTACACGTTTTAGCCGTTGATACAAAATGTACTCTATGATGTTGAGAATAAGACAAGTCTGAAACATTAGAGGTTAAGTTATAATTTTTAAGCTATAAATAAACGTTACATAATTAATTATCAATTTTATTTTTATACTAGCAAAAAAGTATATCTACAAAGAAAACATTTTTTTTATGAATAGACAAATTAATATAATAAAAAATTGCATAATAATTATGTTAATGATATTGACCGACGAGGAAAAATGTATACATGGCTATATGTATAGTTAATTAAACATTAAAATTATTTACATAATTTAACATATTTATACCAACTTGTGACCCCACGTCGAGCATCTGCTGGAGAAACTACTATAATCCACTAAAGTATCTCTTGTCGAATCGTATACAGTAATTTTTTCCATCACCATCCTTATCTTTTATAAAATTGCGCCAAATTTCTATCACCATCCATTTCTACCCATTGTTGCCAGGTCTAAAAACTGGCGAGAGTAACTTCTCGTATCTGGCAACACTGCAATTCGACCACTTCGACCCACCCCGTGAGGTGGGTTGTTTTGAGCGTGCCGTGAGCGAAATTAATGACGTCATCAATGACGTATTCGCCGCGACCATGACGACCGTGGTCGCCATGTGGAACGCGTTTTGATCATTGTGAGCGATGTGAGCCTCTACTGGAACGCAGCCAGAATTGACCCTGACTGCTTTGAAGTTTGACGTTTGACAGCGAATTCAGCTGATGAAGCTGAAGAATTATTGCTGAAAGAGATCTACAACTTTCAGAAGCATACAGTTAAACTAGAGTTGAGCATTAAAACATTAATCCATGCTAAAAGGCATATTATCATTGATACAATATATATCGAGATTGATACTGATAGTATTGATTGATTTAATTTTAATCATAGAACAAGAGTATCTTCCTTCTTTAGCCAGAAGCTTTATTTTGCAATGGTCTTTAGGACATAATATCTGAATAATGGAGAGTTAAAATTAGTACAGTTTTACGTGCCGCTCCAATGGTATACAGGGTATTCCAGTGGCATGTTTGGAAACTCCAGAACATGCGGGTAAGCTGTATTGTCTTGATTGTCTCCTATCATCTTATCAGTTATATCTTGTTTGTTATGAATACGCTTATCTTATCAGCTCGAAGTTACATGGGTAGATTGCACCACTATGCTACACTCACTTTACATGCATTTTTTTAGGATAAACAAAGAGTTATTTTAAAAGTGTAAATGAGACAAATCACTCATATCAATTTATTTAACCTTGTGTGTAATTGTCAGCATTGAAAATTATAGTGCAATCTTGTTTATTTTATCTGATTTAGCATCATAATTTATAACATAGTACATATTATTGTAAAATTCTCAAAGTTATTTAAAATATAATTACTTTATTTTATCTACATCTAAACTTACCTATTTATTGTTTTAATTCTATGAATGGCAATGTTTTTATTGATATATTATTACAAACAAATTAAATTAACTTTTTAAAGACTGATAGTTAAGTAAGCTCTTTGTTCTATCTGTTCTTAAATTCTTATAAATACTTGTGTTTGAGTTTGGATATAAAATTAAGTAGGTAAAGGTATAAGATGCCTTAGTGTGTGGACAAAATGCTTGGATCTGGGATTTTGTAATATTTTAAAAACCAACTTCAAAAAAGGAGGATTTGACTGTATTTTATTTTTATTTTTTTATTCTTTTTTTCATTCGTTCATTTGTAAATGTCGAACATCATAGGTAAAACACTTTTAATTTAGTACCAATAACTCTTATGTCAAAACCTTATGCCCTTTTATGGATAAGAATCAACGGCCAAGTGTTAAACCCATAGTTTTGACCTATCATTTGATTTTTAAGATCCTTATGGGTTGTATAACTATAATCACTACAAAATATTATGTATTTTTATGTAGTAGCTAAATTGCTAACCGTTAACAATTTCCTTTTACAGAGACAATGCATGTTGCACATACTACAGTTTCAAAAGTTTAACATAACACACCAGCATAGAGCAATTCACACGAGCATTGCCATGGCGGCCAACGATAAATGCAATATAGCAGTATGTCAGATGACCTCTGTAGCTGACAAGGAAACTAATCTACAGGTTGTTAGTCAGCTTGTGAAAGATGCTACGAAAGAAAATGTGAAGGTATGTTAATAAAAATGATCGGAAGGCTTGCAAAAAGCCTGACGTGAGGTCTGGTTGTGCCATAACTACAAAGCCTCAAGTGCATTTATTCTAATAATATCTAATTGCACAAATTGATTCCCCACTCTCTGTTTCTTTATCAAACAACCTGATGTGTAAGGAGTAACTATCCTTTGAATACATCTATGAATATTCAAGAAAATTCAAGAAAAAATTGAATTTTCTTTTTTTTCTTCGGATATACATGATTAATTGATTCATATATTTCCAGATGATGTTTTTCCCAGAAGCCTGTGACTTTATATGTGATAACATCAAAGATACACTTAAATCTGCTGAGCCAATACTAAAGGGGCCGACGGTCCAGGCGTACAGGCAGCTGGCAAAAGACTATAATGTTTGGTTGTCCATGGGAGGGCTCCATGAGAAGGTAAGGTCACAACTCATTAATAGTTTATCAGAGTATAAGGGGGGGGGGGGGTTCCTTACACCCCCTCTCCCCAACTCCACCCCCCCTCCCAGTGCCGCAGGATACTAAACAAATACCCAGGATACTAAAGTAATACCAATTAATCCAACAGTGATTGAGAAGACATCATTAAATATGTGTTCCTGTAGGGAAATCATTTAGGATATGATAATATAATATTAATATAATATAGGAAATTACTTATAAACACTATGTATTATAAGTTATAACTATGATACAGATTATACCTACATATATATTGTTATAATGTGTTAACTTCAACACTCCGAGACCTGTAGTGATACCTGATTTACTTACCCTGATGACTATCTTTCTAGTTGTTTTTACCTGTTATTTTATTATTATTATCTTCTAGAAAGATTTCACTAAACTAACAATAGTATATTTTCATATTTTCTTTTATTTAATCAAACCAAACATGTTAACATTTCTAGTATGAAGCTGATCCATCCAAGATATTCAATACGCATGTTATAATAGACAGCAACGGAGACATAGTGCAGACGTATCGGAAACTCCATTTGTTTGACGTGGAGATACCGGAGCGGAACGTGCGGCTGAAGGAGAGTGACTTCTGCAACCCTGGCAGCCACTTGGTCACTCCAGTTGACTCCCCTGTTGGGAAAATTGGTAAGATCTTTTCGAATTCATAATTTTTTTCGAGATAATGTTGTGTATTTATGCTGGGATCAGGTAGGTGGCGCTGTAGTCAAAGTAACCGAAAAGTTTTTTACAGTTTTCCCATCCTTCGTTATAAGCTTCAACCCATTAATGGCCCACTACTGGACACAGGTCTCTCCTCTTGAGGAGGCCTAGAGCATACTCCACCACTCCATCCAGTGGCCAATCCGAGTGACGGAAGTTTTCTCAAACCGACCGAGGGCCTCCGACATGGCTTAACGACTGTTATCTTATGATAACAACCGTAACCGACGGCTTTACGTGCCCTCCGAAGCACGGAAACGCTCAAGAAATTTTTGCCACAGCGGTCACCCATCCAACTGCCGACCGCGCCCGCTGTTGCTTAATTTTGTCGATCACATAGGATCGACGCAAGCCGCTGGGCTACGAGCGCTTTCTTCCTTACATCCTTCATTATAATTCCTAAAAATATCTGAATAAAACTTCAGAATAAGGCGATAATGATAAATAAGAAGCTAAATCTTTCCAGGTCTTGGTATTTGCTACGATTTGCGGTTTCCAGAACAGAGCACGGCGCTGAGCATTTTAAACGCTCAGATATTGACGTATCCGTCTGCTTTCACCCACACGACGGGAGAAGCGCACTGGCATGTGTTGCTGCGGTGAGTAATTTTTTATTTTCTTTATGCCTTGAGCAGGCAAATGAGCAGACGGGTCACCTGATGGTAAGTGATCACCGCTACCCATGGACATTAGTAACACCGGGGGCGTCACCAATGCGTTGCCGGCCTAGAAGAAAACAATAGACCCGCTTTTTGAAGGACCCCATGTCATTATCCCATGAAGGAACACCGATGCAGGAAGTTCGGTCCACAGTTTACACGTGCGGGGTAGAAAACTACGTGAGAACCGAACTGTTGACGAACGCCAGGTATCGTGTTGTGTCGTGTGTAGGGTCCTTCAATAAAACGAGCGTGGACTGTATAATACTCGGAAGATTGGTACGAAATAAGAGCTCCGAACCAGCGCCGGCCCGAGGACTTCTGGCGCCCTAGGCGAAGACTGGGACGGCGCCCTTTTGAGATATTTTGTGCCAAAATAAAACAAATATGTAAACCGTAGTCTAAGCAATAAGTTCAAAATGGTGAAAAATAGAGATACTGCTCTTAAAAATCCGTGCGATACTCATTCTGTCCGGAATTATGTCTAGAAAAATGTTTCGGAAGCGTTTAACAGCACGTAAAAAATTGCTAAAGTTAATAACAAATTAAGTTGCAAAATAAAGGTAAGTATTTATATCTTAATATATATAAATTACGTGTCACGTTGTTTGTCCGCGATGGACTCCTAAACTACTGAACCGATTTTAATCAAATTTGCACACCTTGTGCAGTTTGATGCAACTTGAAAGATAAAAAATTAAATAAAAATAAAATAAAAAAGCCTTTATTACTACTACTTTACAAATTATTATGTTACATACATTTAAACTTAATTATATCGTAGAAGTCGCCTCAGCGGCGTAGGCCTCCCCCAATTTGTTCCAGTGGACTCTATCATGTGTCAGTTGAGGCCAATTGGGTCCACACTTACTTCGGAAAATATCTCGCCATCTTATTTTTGGCCTGCCCTGCTTCTTTTTCAAGAGTCTTGGAGTCCACTCTGTTACTTTTTTCGTCCACTTTTTACTGTTCATTCTTCCAATATGTCCTGCCCAACTCCATTTTAACAATCTTATTCTCCGTTTCACATCCAAGATTTTGGTTTTATCTCTTATAATTTTATTACTTATTTTGTCCGATACTTTTATTCCTAAAATGCTTCTTTCCATTTTTCTCTGGCATATGGCTAATTTTTCTTCTTCTTCTTTTGTGATTGCCCATGATTGACAGCCATAAGTTAAGCAAGGCAATATAGCTATATCTATAATTTTCCTCTTAATTTCTATTTTAATTTCTTTATTTTTAAATATTTCTTTTAGTCCCCAATATTTTTTCCATGACATGGCAATTCTCCTTTCTATTTCATTTCTCGAATAATTTTCAAATGACACTAATTGGCCTAAATATATACTCATTTACAAATTCTAATTTTTCTCCATCCACAATAATGTTATTTATCGGTCCGTTTGTCAGTATCTTAGTCTTAGTTAGATTTAAGTTTAGCCCAACATTTCTACTTGCAGCGGTCAGCTCTACAACCATACTCTCCAATTCAAGCGCGTTTTCAGCGAAAACCACGACGTCATCCGCAAAACGTAGGTGGCTAAGGAATTCTCCGTCAACACTTATAGCCTAAGATCCGGCCGCAAAATTCCGTGCTCATCTGTTTTTTTACTACCAACCAAATTTTTATAAATATTTATAATGAGGAGAATATAGTTGTACGTTATGAACGTATAAACGTGTCGAAATCATACCTGTTTACACCAGGCTGCCAAGAGGTTGCGGCCGTTTGCGCACAGGCAACCGTGAGTTTTTAGAATCTTTATATAAGTGGCCGTGACGTAGATGAGTTTTTATTTAAAAAACAAGTGAACGAAATTTTTTCCCAAAAATAAATTAAAAATAATTTAATTAAAAATACTAGCGGCCCAATTTTGATAGGCAACCTAGTCATTCTATATTCTCCTCATTATAAATATTCATAAAAATTTGGTTTGAAGTAAAAAACAGATGAGCACGGAATTTTGCGGCCGGATCTTAGGCTATTACGCCTTTCTGTTCCCAGTCTTGAAAGATAGGATAGCTTAAATCTCAAAATAAAAGAAAACTTTTGACAGATCGAAGTCTGTCCGAGCAGCTAGTATTTATATATATATTTATATATAAAGATTTTTTTTTGGTAGAAATGGTAAAAAGTAGGAAACCAGAGAAATTTAAAATTTGTAACAAAAAAATTAAATAAAATCTGATATTTTTTTATTTCGATGCCGCCCGATTGCGCCCCCCTGATGCCAGCGCCCTAGGCGGTCGCCTAGTTCGCCTATATGGACGGGCCGGCCCTGCTCCGAACAACTAGGTACGCGACGCGCGCAGTGTCGTCGGCTTCTAGAGGCGAAGTTGTTGGCCGGCGCAGGCGATTCGGGCTCGAACATTTCCAAACGGTAATGCCATTTAAGCGTGAGGCATTACGGTTTTTGCCGCCACGGATTTAACCGCGTAATTCTGTAACACTAGCAATCCCATCATATCATAGGGACAAGATATAATATGACAGACAGCCGAAGACGCCGGGTCGTAGCATCTAATATATAAAAATCTCTTGTCACGGTGTTTGTGGTCGCACTCGTACGAAACAGCTCGACCGATTTTTATGATTTTTTTGTGTATATTTAGTAGATATGAGAATAGATCGTTAAGTATATTTCATACCGCTAGGTGATTAGAGTTCTCAAAGCCTGAAATCCTTATCGGGTTTACGCGGGAAATACTCCCACGCGTACAAAGTCGCGGGCACAGCTAGTGTTTTTATACTTTTTTTTTGCCTTAGATCCCGGGCTATTGAAAACCAGTGTTACGTAATAGCCGCGGCTCAAGTGGGCAGCCATAACGCTAAGCGACGTTCATACGGTCACGCGTTGTGTGTAGACCCCTGGGGGGTCGTGCTGGCCGACTGTGGAGACAGCTCCCCCAGCTACCGGCTGGCAGAGGTGTCTGTTGCCAAGTTGGCACAGGTCAGGCAGAATATGCCTGTGTTTCAGCATAGACGGTGAGTGTGAAGGACTATTATCTCACACAGTATGTGATGTGTGTGCTAAAAAAATCTACATAAAACATTCGTTTCTAAACAAAGACAGAGGTAAAAACAGTGTCTTACGGCACTATGCTGAGTGAGCTCCATTTTCTAGGCCACTAGACAAATGCAAGCATAACACAGCAATAAGTATTTTTTACCTTTGTGTTTGAATTTTTGTTTTTTTTTTTCTCCAATATCTTATTTATTAATTGCGTTCGTGTGTGTGTACGGCTGTGGAAATATATATTTTTTCTATTCTATTCAAAACATATTATCGGTCTATGCTTTCGAATTGTCTCATTTTTATATGCCATTCAAAACACAAGAAAGAAATTCCTTGCAATCCAATGCAAATAATGTCTACATTATTATGTAAGTATTCATCAGTTACAATTATTATCCCCAGCCCTCAAGTGTACTCACTGTACGCTCTGAGCCTCCGCAAAGACCGCTTGCCGGAGCACGAGTCGAGCCCCCGCCCCCGCCACGCCGCCCCGCAGGCTCCACAGGCCCCGCCCCCTGACGACAACAGCTACACCTTCGGCCACGTCCAGATACCGGAGACATGCGTGTTCTACAAGTCCGCGTTGACCTATGCGTTTGTTAACTTGAGGTTAGTTTAGTTGTCTGTGGTCAAACTATTCACAATCTTCAAGTCTCTGCCTAGCGACCAAGATATTATGTATCTAGGGGTCTGTGCTAGCAACTGATTAAAAGAGACATTATAAAGTGTTAGATGTAATTATTTTTCCTGCAGATTTATCAGAAACATGAATTATTAATAATCTGAATTTTACCAAGAAAAAAAATAACTGACTTCAAAATAACTCAAAAACTGCTCGTCAGATCTAGCTCAAATTTAAGTGGGACCACATGACAAGCACCAGCTTTCGATTAAAAAAAGAATCATCAAAATCGGCTCACCCAGTCGAAAGTTCTGAGGTAACAAACAAAAAAATACAGTCGAATTGAATACCTCCTAATTTTTTGAAGTTGGTTAAAAATGACCGTTGAGGTCTTTGTACTTTATACCAACTCAGCGTGAACTAATTTAGAATCTCTTAAAAAATATTGAAACATTGATGTTATTTATTGATGCTTATGGTAATTCCAATTTACTCAAAAGATGTGTACGAGGCGTGGACCACATGTAAAGATGGCGGCCGATACTTCGTATACCAATTACCTACGACCAATAGCGGCCTGCTCATATTCGACTGAAAAGTTCGGCATCCCGCAAGGTTGCATTCTGTCTCCACCTATCTTTTGAGTACCATAGATCCCATTTAAGTGGTTTTTGACTTTCATTTATTATATTGTAACAGATGCGTGACCCCTGGCCACGTGCTGGTGGCGCCGCTGCGGCTCGCCGAACGCAACAAGGACCTCAGCGACGAGGAAGCTGTTGATTTCTTCAGAACCATCAGATTGGTGCAGTCTGTACGTATATTTGTCACATTAAACAAGTTAATGCTTGACAACAATGTATGCTACTGAATTACTGATTCGTTGTCGCTGTTTTTGAATTGTCTTAAAAGTCAATTATAATAAAATTGTCCTAAAAATTATTGTGCCGAACAATGGTAGGAAAAGCGAAGATTGCGAATCCTTATTGGGAGATGCGTTCGATTTATGTGTGATCGTTATTATTGTGTTGTTTCAGTTGATGGAGAGAGTGCACCAGACCGAGTCGTGTACGGTGACCATACAGGACGGGCCTGAAGCGGGACAGACAGTTCGGGTAATGCTTGCTTTTTATTTCATTTTTTAACCTCAAAAAAAGACGAGGTATTCAATTCGACTGTATTTTTTTATGTTTGTTACCTCAATACCTCTCGAGTCTGAATATAGGCACTGCGAGCTTTAGCGCATGTAAGACAGAGATAGCAACACGACATGCTAACGTGTGACTGAGACAATACGCCGCGTACCGAGCATTGCTGAATTATGTTACTGCGCAGCCTTCTGCGCGAAGTTTAGACGCGCCAAGATACATTGACCGTACTGTATCAAGCATAGGAAACTAATAACATAGAATTGATTTTGTATGTAATTGTGTCGTTCCCCTCAAAATTGTATATTCTGAACTTGTTATGTTCGTGTAAGCGTTTAGATGCCATCGTCTATAAATCTATCAATCAATCAATCAAATATTTTATTTGTGAAATAAGGTACATAATTTGAACTATTTTTAAATAATTGTAATTTAAACTAATGTGTATGTCGTTGGCAGCATCTCCACTGCCACATAATGCCGCGGAAGCGAGGGGACTTCATCCAGAACGACCACATCTATGTGGAGCTGGCCAAACATGATCAGTGAGTTTTATTCCTTGTATTTTGTTCACAGAAATAAAAAATAGAAAAGAGTACAAAGTAGTTTGATTGACCATATTAATATTTGCCTAACGGATGGGGCAACGGATGGGGATTTTGGGCCGGGGAAAATTTTATGTGATAATATTATGTTTTATCGCAGGTCTTGATTATTTTGTTAATACATTTATTCTTCTTCTTTCGTTTTGAATGCCGCTTAATCTTTTTTACCGACTTCAAAAAAGGAGGAGGAATTCAATTCGACTGTATTTTTTTCATTTTTTTATGTTTGTTACCAAATAACTTTCGACTGGATAAACCGATTTTGATGATTCTTTTTTTAATCAAAAGCAGGTGCTTGTCATGAGATCCCATTTAGTAGTTTTTGAGTTATCCCTAATTTTGAAGTCGGTTATTTTTTGTCAAGAATTTTTACAAATCTTTTGAACAAGTTTCTTTCGGCTTTTCTTCTCCTCCATGACAAAGCACCTTTCCGAAAAGCTGGTAAATTAAAAAATGACGTGCATAAGTGTATCAATGATACCTACATGAATAAATGATTTTGAATTTGAATTTGAAATAACTTTTGTTCAATTTCTAGATTCACTTCATCACATCCGGCCAAGCCGCCTCGGACGAGGACAGAAATGGAATCGGAGGCCAAGATGTTGCGACAGGAGCTCGAAAAGATGTCGGTTCAGTCCAACATTTGATATACGGCCAACTCAATGGACCGTAATGACTGTGCAACAAGGTCGAGAATTGCGTGTCAAGATACTTCAAGTGTTACTGAGAGACGTTTCTTGGCTAATATAATATTCCTAGCTACTGTGCTGTGGTTCGTGACTTGTCTTATGTCTTATAGTCCTATATTTAAACCGGATGCTTGGGATTGGGAAAAACTGATTGCCTGGGATAGGGAGATACCCGTAAAATACTTAAGTCGAATTAGTAATTTCGTGGTAAAAGTTTAATCAAGAAAATGACTCGGGCAATGGGTTTTGATTTTAGATCTATAGAATTAAAAAAAGTTTCCGATGTAAAGTATGTAAATACTAAGATTTTGCCAAAACCTCTAAGAGGTCGATAAGGTCTTAAAATTTATTTAAAAATCTATTTCGTAGACGTAAGCTTGGTATTTCGCACAAGAAGCTTCCGAAGTTTTAGCAGAAATGTTAAAATATATCCCTAAAATAACAGCTTCGCATTTTATTTGTCAGTCTGATCTGATTTTATGGACTGAACTCCTTGAAGAACATTTAATCCCAAAAGTACAACATATTTATGTATAACTATTAACTATACACTAGACTAAGGCCCGTAATATCAATAGCAGTTTAAACTAAATTCTGAGTTTAAACTGTCATTGTTGGAACAAAGTGCTATTGATATTATGGGCCTAACTAGTCTAGGTATAATATTCAATGGAAATATAGGTAGGAAATATTTTATATTAAATAAGTAGTAATAATAATTTCCCATTAATGTTTAAAGTAAGGTAAAACTTACTGGTTGACACTGTACTAACTGTAAATAGATATTGACATATTTATTATTGTGTATAAAATAAAGTATGAGATTACTTCCCGTCTTTTATATCTCTTATGTTACTCTGCAATGTTCTCTACACTTAACAGATTGTAAGGTAATACAAGCCGGACAAGAAACAGAGAAGAAAAACATAAGAAAAAGGAAGAAAGAAAGTACTGTCTCTCAAGCCCCCAGACGGAACACGACGAGTCATTTGGCGGCTGACTCATGCTCGAGGGTGGTAGCTATCCAGGCGGACCCCATGGAGAAATAGTAATAATGGTATCAATTAACAATTAAAATCAATATTATCCAATCAATTAATTATAATAGCAATATAATCCCTCGAGGGACCCTACCACCAGCGGGCCGGATTTGGTCGCCTCTTACGACACCCATCCGGCGTGGGATTGTGATTAGTATTCTAAGCCGCCTCAAAACGGCTAAAGCTGTTTGTTGTTCAACTCCTTAATCTCTGGAATTTTAGTCATATTTGAAAAAAAAAATCGCAAACTTATATGACAGTTATTCATGAGGAGGGCTAAAGGCTATCAAAAACGAAACGAGGGCGCGTTACTAGTTTAGTTAAAACATTTGGCAAGTGATTTACCATCCAACAGCTAAGGCAAATGGACTGGAAATGGAAACTGCTAAATATAGGAGTGGAAGTTACAATGCGCGGCAGTTAATTAATTAGTGAATCTATTGTTATGGGAGATGAGATAGCACGGGACAGGTCCAACTACACTGTTAATAAATTACAGGGTAAGGTAATTCACTGCGGGAATCTAATGGACTTGTCGTATTTCAAACGGGTGGAACGATTTTACGTGGTTCGAATTTAAGGTAATTTTATGGTCAAAAGCTTTTCTATGGAAATAGCCGGCAAACGAGCTGAAGATCCACCTAATGGTAAATGACTATCTTCGCCCATGGACATCAGCAACACCACAGGCATCACTGAGACATTGCCGGTCAAGAAAGAGAGAAGAAATAGAAAGAAAGAAAAAAAAGGTTTTCCGATAAACTCAGAAATAGATATAGCTACACGATTATTGGCTAGCTGGCTTCAATCCATTGATAGCAGCACTGAACATATTCCCAGTGCGGATTGGTGAGGGGGTTAGTGGGCAACCCAGTTATCAGAAGTTATTATTCCACCCGAAGTAATGACTCTGGCTTAATGACTGTTTTCTAATGATAACAGCCGGGACGCAAAGCAGTCAGCTTTGCTTTGCGTTCCCTCCGAAGCATATATGGAAGGCAAGAAATGTTTGCTACTAGCGGTCATCTATCCAACTACTGACCGCTGCTTCTTGGTCAATCACTAAACTTGTTCGATTTACACGTATTAAGTAGTTAAGTAGATAACTAAATTTTAAGTGAATAATTTTTAGAGCGCGTCCAAAACTGCTACTTACTACTAAATTAAGTGAAAAGTCCCACCCACATACTGAACAGAAAAATTTAAAAATTTCTAAATTACTTGTTTACTTGCGTACTAAATTTTAACTGCTAAATTGTCCGTTTACACGAATTAAATACTTAAAATTTAGTTAACTACTTAATGCGTGTAAATCGAACATTAGGATCGACACAGCCGCCGGCTATGAGCACTTCAACACACGGTCTGCGATATCAGTCTACCTGCATCGCTGGATACGATGAGACAAGTCACAGGTCGGTACAATTCAATATTCTCACGGTGGCTTTTAGCAGCGCATCCTAAACCAACATAGAGTTAATATCCAAAACCTTCATTGTTATAATATCTCGTCAGTTTCAAAACAATCATGGCTATTACAGACCCGAGAACGGAAAAGTTACCCAAGAAAACCGAAATTGTTTGTTTAAATTAGGAATGGAATACGTTCTAAAATTAAATGTATTCCGAGGTTCCTTGTAGTGTATTAGGGTAAAATATTGTACTTATGAGTATAAAAAATATGCTTTAGGTAGGTAAGTCATATTTTGCGCAAAGAAAATGTGTGAAGATAATACAGAGCGTCCATAAAACCTGCACATGTGGAGTATAAGTCGTTGGATAGTCAGTTTTTATCCCACAACTAGCTTTTGCCCGCAGCTTCGCCCGCGGTAGAGATCGATTTTTTACAAATCCTACTTACTTTTACTTAGTTAGATTTAGTTACCTATGACTTAACTAACTTACGTGTATCATATTTTGATAGCGTGATTCAGAACTTGCAAATAAATTTTACTAACGCCATCTATTAACAACATCCGGAACTAAATATCTAGCAACTAACAAAATATCGATCTTCCCATGGGGATGTTTTACCGCGGCAAAAAGTACTCTCCACCCTCCTCACTATCTCTACACAAAAAAACCATACTATATAACAGCTTGGTTGCGACGTGAAAGACGGACAAACAAACAAACACACTTTCACATTTATAATATTAGTATGGATTCAATGCTACCGTGATTCATATTTCAAGCTTGTAGTTAAAACGGAACCCTAATCATTTTCATCATGTAAGTTACGTATTCGTACCACCTACGCAAGGTGTATGCATACATAGGTAGGTATAATGGAACCCATAATCTATACTATATTATATAAAAATACAAAAAAAACTTTGTGGCAATGAACGTTATAGACTTTGAAACCATCCAACTCTTCCATTTCTTCTGTGGTAAAACATAACATCATAAAGCAGCTTTTCGAAATGGTAGTAGAGTTGAGAAACGCGCATAAATAGGTACATATACCTACAAGCAATGATATTATACATCATTGCCTACAAGATAATAGGTAAATTGATTTCAAATTTAAATTACCTACGTTTAAACTTAAAATGGAATTCAGTGTGATGTGGACTGACATGGCGTTTGTAACGCGGCGTTTATAACGTGTAAATATGACGGCGCCGCGGCGCGGCGTTGAAATATGCGAGGCAATCTAAACTTTTTTAATCTGTTGCAAAATTATTAACTATTAACTGAAACTGTTACTCGTTCATTGATCCCCTCATGCTAAACACACAGAGTTTATATTAAGTTTTTTTGGTCCCGTAATCTATACCTACTCTATACTAAGATATAAAGAGGAAAGATTTGATTTTTTGTTTGCATTGAATAGGCTCCGAAACTACTGAACCGATTTGAAAAATTCTTTCACTGTTAGAAAGCTACACTATTTGCGGTGAACATAGGCTATATTATATTTTTAAAAAATTAGGGATCCTTACTAAAACTCCAATAATGTGTAAAAAATTACCTAAAATATTCTTTACATCGCGTGCGCTGCGAAAACTATTGATGATAGAACAAAAAAATGTTCTACAATATTAGAGAACATATCAATATCTACAAAAAACCTCGCGATACTATATGTCCAACTATTGTAGTAATGCCACTATAACCACTTTTTACATTTTAAAAGTTAATAAAAAAGCTGACCAAAATCAGACCATGATAACTATACCTTCGTATTAATCCTTATCCAAATAAATCATTTCATATTCAAAACTATTTCAATACCTAATGATTACTTTTTAAATTACTCAAATCGGATATTCCATTCAGAAGATATTACGACTTCAGGAAAATAAAATATACCGCCGCCGCCGCCGCGCAATGACCAGTACTAGCCAAATCTCTGAAACTACTGAACGAATTTTAACAGGACTATTTAGGATATTGAAAAGGTTTAGGCGCAAAATGTCCTTTTCGCGAAATGTACTTAGCATTTAAGCTATTTTTTAGGGTTCCATACCAAAGAGTTCCTTAAGGACATTTTGTATGGAAAAATAAAAAATGTCAGCTGATTTGTTTTAAATAATAAAAAAACATTTACTCCGTACAATAAGAGTAATACATGCATTTCTTAAATTTTACTTATATTACATGGAAAGGCCATAAAATGCCTTAAGTTATTTTTTTCATTAATTCACAACCCTATAACTGAATGGATATATTCTATTTTCTTATTTTGTTTTCAAGAGCATGTTTTTTGCGTATCTATGTCCTCCAATATAATTTCAGCATTTCATTAATTTCACCTTTAAAGTGGTGGAAAAACGCAAATTAATTCTGTAAGAATACCCGATATTCAACAAATTCGGGTAATTTCTTTGTATGTTCCTTAAGGCCCTCGGAAGTTACTTAAATCAGTTGATTACATTTTTTAAAACTGCATTGGATCACATGCCATCTGATAGTTATAAAATTGTAATCAGAGCTGATAAAACTCCTGTAGGACAACATGCAAGACGTTTCAATGCACCAAAAATTTATGAAGTTGCCATTGTAATGGTTGGAGAAAATCTGGAAGCCCGTGATATTGATTTACATCGCAGAAATGATCAGTTACAGCGTGTGCATGAATCACATCTCTCATGACGCGTTACAATATCCAATATTATTTTGGAAAGGTGAAGATGGTTATCATTTCTCAATCAAGATGATAAATCCTAATACAGGCAATTATAAAGTGTCTTTGCATTGTTTTTGTTTACAATTAAGTTATTGTTGAATGACTGTCATCAAAACATTATCATATTTACAGGAGCTGAAACTAATAAAAAAGTTAGTTCAATAAATTTTTACTCATACCGTCTGATGGTTCCTGAAAATAAAGACAATCACATATTGAAATGTCGGCGATTATTTCATCAATATGCTGTTGATATGTATGTAAACATAGAAACATAGAGAGATTGATCTTCATCAGATTGAACCAGACCAAACTACGTTCTGACGAGTTTATGTATTCACCTTCGAGATGCAATTACTACCGATGGAAATCCAAACAATGTCGGGCGGATGACAATTCTTCCAGCAACATATTATATTGGAAGTCCTCGGCATATGCATGAATACGCTCAAAATGCCATGACATATGTATGTTTGTTATTATGGCACTGCAGATTTATTTATCACATTCACATGCAGTCTTTAGTGAATAGAAATCAAACAGGAGTTTTTACCTGGCCAATCACCGATTGATCGCCATGATATTACTGCACGAGTCTTCTGACTAAAGTTGAAATCTTTAATGGATTTAATTGTAAAACACAGTGTATTTGGTGAGAGGTTACACGCTGCGCGCAGGTTGCCTCCTGCTCATAATCATGATTTGGCTAATTGAGAAAATAAAGTTGATACCAAATGAAGTTGATCAAATCATATCTACTGAAATTCCTGATGTATAAGTCAATCCACGCTTGCATGAAGTCGTTATTAAAAACATGATTCAGGGCCCATGTGGAAATCTCAATTCAAATTCACCATGTATGGTAGATGGTCAATTTTCGAAACGGTGTCCACGGGAATTAGTGGCAGAAACAATTACCGGGAACGATGGCTATCCGCTATATCGTCGCCGATCGACTGCAGATAATGAAAGATCAACAGTTGTAAAAGTAAATCAACAAAATAAATCACAGAGTCAGTCTTTAAGTATTTACGGCGTTAATCTGGAAAACCCATGCTTCTCTCATGGACAGTTGTATGTTGCCTGCTCCCGCGTTAGGCTACGTTCACACGGCGTCCATTCGATTCGATTTTTTCCCGTATACGGTTTCCCCGTATACGAGGCAGTCGTTCACACGACAACACGATTTTAACGTTAACGTTTATATCGAATGGAAAGCAGCCAGTTGTTTAGTGCGGAATCTATTGATGATAGAACAAAAAATGTTTTACAATATTAGAGAACATATCAATATCTACAAAAAACCTCGCGATACTATATGTCCAACTATTGTCGTTATGTCACTATAACCACTTTTTTACATTTTAACAGTTAATAAAAAAGATGACCAAAATCTGATCATGAAAACCATACCTTCGTATTAATCCTTATCCAAAAAAATCATTTCATACTCAAAACTGTTTCAATACCTATAGATAACTTTTTGAACTACTCAAATCGGACATTACATTCAGAAGATAATACAAATTTAGGAAAACAAACACCGCCGCCACCGCCGCGGCCGCGCAATGACCAGTGTGGCCCCACGCAAAGCAACTGTAGCGTAGTCCTTTATTTACTAAAGCAATAAAGCAATAAAATGTAAATAGATGTATGTATGTACAAAAATGTAAATAGAGGAATCTAAAAAAAATAGTTCAAGTAAAAAAATAAACCCATTACAAATAAATTAATTGAGTAAAATGTATATGTTATAAAAATAACAATAGGTTGGCAAGTACAAATTTAAAATTTAAAGAAAAAACACATAACTATGTCCTTTAAAAAGATAATAAATAATAATATTTCACACTCATAGCCCCGCACTAGGATTCCCTGTGTCGTGGGTGCCATGGATAACACACTAGACAAGGACATTCACACCCAGACCGAGAACAGAAATTGAAATTCATCATTCTAATTTCCGCTTCGCTGGGAATCGAACACAGGACCCTTGGCGCGGCGATCCGGCATGGTAGCCATCGCGCCACATTGGTCGTCAAAACATAAAATTATAAATATAATATCTCTAAATGTTTAAAAATAAAATTACACCCGAGCGAAGCCGGGGCGGGCTGCTAGTATTGTAAATAAAAACTAATATTTGGGCAGATATTGTCAGTCAATTATTAATATTACCTAATTACCTATTGCACATTGTCCGGAGGACACGTGGCCGATGGGATCGAAAAGTCCTCGAATGGCGACCACTTCTCATCGGTCTCGGTAAAATCAATACAGTTCACTCTCCCACCAGATGAACTGATGACATAAAAAGGACAGCGGGAAACCGCTGAATTCAGTGGGCCCAAGATCGTTTGGAGTGGCCCCAATTAGGGGAACCTATGTCCGTTGGACTTCAAAAAGCTGTTACATAGAAAAATGCAATAATGTTGGGATTATCCTAGGTCGCTCAAGCTGGGGACTCCAAGAAGATCTGACGACATGGCCCCGTCCGATGTTCAGGAGGGCGCAGCGCGAGCAGCAGTTAGCTTGGACTCCAGGTTTAAGTAGCATCTTACTACATTGCCTTTATACACTATCTTGCCTTGGCTACAACCCGTTAGTGGTATCTACAGGTAGTGGACACGGGGCTCATAATTGAGGCGATATTTCAGTACTCTGCTCCAATGCGGATTGGTGTTAAATATTATTAGATGTGTCAATCAATGATATTTAAAAAAATACATTATAATATCATTGGTGCCAATATGAAAAAGCTCCGTGATTATTAAACCCCTTTCTGTCCTGTAAATTCTAACAAGTATATCCTGGAATTAGTGGGTATTTCTAAAATGGAGGAGATTTAAGAATAGGGTGGCATTTAAAACGTAAAATAAAACCGTTTTCTCCCATTTGCTATAATGGAAGTCGGGAATTATTCCGAACATATTCCCGGCGTTTAATCTCCCTTTCTACGAAGTCCGCGTAACATTTTATTTTAGGTAAATTTATTTTTGCGTCCCTCTTTGTGTCATGAGCAAATACGTCTGATGTTAACGGTCATTATAGCCCGTCAGGTTTGTTTAGTAATGGTTTAGTACGAGTCATCTTGCGGATTTTACTGTGATGTAGACCGGATAAGTAAAGGGTTTGTGGCCAAACTTTCGCCCCAACTCAGAATCACTAACGGTTACTTAAATCGCTCCTTAGTAAAGAATCACCATACAAATTCTGTACTAAGGAGTGATTTAAGTAACTTACGTATATTTAAGAAGATCTAAGTAACCGTTAGTGACTCTGAGTTGGGGCGTTAGACGTCAATATTTTCTGGACGTACGAAGGTGTCGGGCTTTGACGAAAAGAAATTGGGTTAAATGGAACTATTGATCAATTGAAGATAATGATGTTAAAATTAAACATTGTTTTCGTAGTTAAATCGCATGACGGTAATTTATTTTATGCGAGGTGACACCGAGTGACGTCGTAGTCGATTGCTCTACATTTTATGGCATTAACTTCGAATAAGTTTGACAGATAATATGAATTCCCACACATTTATACGTAAAACTTAGATTTTTAAAATTGCTAAACATTAATTGCTTTGCATTTATTATGTTAACGTAGGTGCAGAGCCTGAAAGCTCAACAGAATGTCCTGAAAAGCTCGGACATTTCAGTGCGAAACCGAGAGCTTCGTCGCGCGGTCGCGTCGCTTTGAATCCAGTAAGTTCGTGAGCCAACAGTTATAAAGTGTTCCGTGTGTTGTGTTTAAAAATTTAATAAGTAAAAAAAGTGTTGCCAGTGCTGTCAGTGTTTTTTTTATTTTTTTCTGCTTCCATGAGGATTTTTTAGCCGGATAAAAAGGTAAGTTTCAAGTTTCGTGTCACGTATCTATTGAGTTTAATTTGTAAATGAGTTACGGAGGTGTGTTCGTGACTAAAAGATAAATTGTCATGTGTTTAACATTGCTTGGGAATGAAGAATAATATTGTTTTATCACATTTAATAAAATTGTTTTTGTTAACGCAGAACAAAGGATCCTCGCCGCTTTATTATGTAACGTTAGTATTTTTATTTCGTGGTAAAGATACTTAATTATTATGATACTTAATTATTATGATACTTAATTAATTTTGGTAACCCTATAGCTCAACTGAGTCCCGGAGATTCCTGGGTTCGGTTCCCGGTCTGTGGAGATATTTATTTGACAGAGAAATGTTTAATATTATTAAGTATCGGTTGTTTGTGATGACTCATTTGAGTAGAGAATTCGAAAGCCACCTGCGAGTTGCGACATACATGTAACATGAGGGTGTGAGTATCTTTATTACTATCTATCTATAATTCTAAAGATATTGCTTTTCAGTTTTAAACTGCCTTTCATGCTGCCTATGTTAATTTATCTTTGTATATGAACTGATACTATGTACAGTAAATATACGTACTTATGTCTTTAAAACAAGCTGTAAGCGCTTATTAACGAACTTATTTTATATTTCAATAGATTCAGAGAAGAGGAGAGGAGTTGTGTAATTTTACGGTGTCTAAAAAACATACAATGTGAATTTTATTTTAAGTTTTAAATTAACCTTTAAACTTAGAATTTATAGATATTTACTTTAAAAATAAACGTGTCGCCATTAAATATTATTGTTACAAGTAAGTTGCAATAGGTAAATTCACTCAATATTTACACTATTTAATATTTTACACGATATAACAATAATATAACGAGCCCCCACGTTCATTTTTAAACCAGACGAACTTTACCTATTTTCATTTGTTTTACTTTAGACATTAGATACCAAATTTATCATGGCTGCGAAAGCCGCTGGCTATTTTCAAAGCGATAAATTTTGATAACCAACACAAATAATTGTTGTTTGAGTGGCGTAATTATTGTTTATTCTTTTATGGAATCGGTTATATCCTGCGTGTTAGGAATCAGTAGGTACGTAAAGTAATTTTGAGAAAACCGTGATACTGTTATTTTTTTGTCTAACTATAAGCTCATTTACAAATTTTCACCCTTTTAACTTCAAAACTGACAAAGTATAACTAACCTGCACCCCCTTAATATAACTCTAAGGGATGATTTTTCAAAAAAAACGTAATACTTCCAAAATTTGTTTCTAATCTGGAGCTAATACATAAATTTTCATGTTCTTAACTTCAAAAATGACGAAGTTCCGTACTAAGTTTCATCCCTTAAATTAATTCTTTATGGAATGATTTTCGAAAAAAATGTATTAAAGTTAACTTTTGTTCATAACTATAAACTTACATAAAAATTTTCATATCTATAACTCTAAAACTGACGAAGTTGGTTTGTATGAAAGTGACTTCCAACCCCTATTTTTACCCCTTTGGGGATTAATTTCCAAAAATCCGATAGCCTATTTTACTGACTTTCAAAATTGGTTACACTTTTTTTCTCAGAAATGCTTTATCAACCTTTTTTATTTACCTAAGATTTACTTTACACAATACCTACAATGCTTTTAATTCAGACATTCAAATGATTTAAAAATGGAAAATGGGTCAGTTCCGGGTCGTGATGAATCTCATTTTTAATCGACTTCAAAAAAAGAGGATGTATTCAATTCGACTGTATTTTTATACCTCAGAAATTTCGACTGGTTGAACCGATTTTGATGATTCGATAAGTTGATTTTTAATCGAAAGCTGACCTGGTGCTTGTCATGTGGTCACACTTAAAGAGCGAGATCTGACGAGTAGTTTTTGAGTTATCCCTAATTTTGAAGTCGGTTATTTTTCGTCAAGAATTATTGAAAATCAATATGTTAAATAATAATAGTAATCTATCAATTACCACTGTAGTATTTAGGTACGTACACAGGTACACCTTAATTTTATTTCTGACTCAAAGATTGACTAAGCTAAGAAACAATGTTCTTTTTTGCTCTGCTTATTTTTTTTCTGACAGTTTTTTCTAGTTTACTGGCCATGACGTATTTGATACCGATTAAATGAAGAACAGCGTACGTGTAAAATTTTACTGGCCCCTAACAACTTGACGACACTGTAACAATATACAAATATTAGCTCCGTCCGTCGATTCAGGACAAATATCTTTAGGGAACCATTTCTTTTGAAGCTTAGTTTTCTTTTCAAGACGCCTACCTTAGTATTCTATTCACAGTCAAACATCTAGTTTTTCTTGTTTCTTTTTTATGAAAAACTATGCGCCTGGAGCCATTCGCTAGTAGCCTACAGAAATGACAGTTTGTATCTAATTATTATAATTATTTTATACCGATTTCCAACCAGATATTAAGCGTTTTAAAACCTTTGGGACAAATCCTCATTTAAAAAAAAGAAGGTTAAACTTGAAAGTTGAAACTTGCCGATAAGACGGTGAAAAAAAATTAGTTTATCTTATTTTTCTAAATGCCATTGGTGTCTATTGGCTTCAACCCATTAATGGCCCAGTACTGGGCACAGGTCTCTCCTCTTGAGGAGGCCTAGAGCATACTCCACCACGCTGCTCCAGTTAGGATTGGTGGAGGGGTTAGTGGCCAAACCGAGTGTCGGAAGTTTTCAAACCGCCCGAGGGCCTCCGACATGGCTTAACGACTGTTATCTTATGATAACAACCGGGAACGACGGCTTTACGTGCCCTCCGAAGCACGGAAACGTTCAAGAATTTTTTGCCACTAGCGGTCACCCATCCAACTACCGGCCGCGCCCGCTGTTGCTTAACTTTTTCGATCACATAGGATCGACGCAAGCCGCCGGGCTATGAGCGCTTCACGCTTTGGTGTCTATAATGGTGGCCACTCACGGTCAGTCCATCGCGTCAAATGGCGTGATATACAGCCAAAATTTGATCGTGAATGTGAAAAACTGATGGAGTGATATAAAAAATTTGTATGTCCAATCGCGCCATTTTGACATATGTCATTTGGCGTGGCTCCAAAAATGACGCGATGGAATGACCGTGAGTGACCACTCTTAATGACATTTAATGTCGCGGGAAACATGGTTCAAACTTTCTCTTAGGTAAATGCATTTACAGTTGAATGTAGCGTATCGTAAGAAAAATCGTTAGATGGAATCGATGGAAATTGAATCTATGACTCGGAAAGCAGGTTACAGCTATCTATCTAGACTAAGGTTACCGATAGACAGGTCAGTTAGATAGGTACACAGCATACCTGCAATACAGATTTTACATATAAAACCCCGCTTTTCTATAACCGCATCGTAAATTAAAGGCACCCACTAATTTGTCGTCAGTCCTAGTCTATTAGTACTTACCAAGATTATACGGTTAAGTAATTACACGTACTGTGTCATTAAGTTGCAGCGTCGAAGTAATGCAACAAAGTAATTCGATTCGACTGTAATCAGCAAAATGTTTTTGTCGAGTAAATTATGCTTTGGTTCTATGTATTGGGGCAACAGTCAGCAATAGATTACTCTATATTGTACACACCAAATAGGTTATTGATACCATACATTGGCTTCAACCCATTAATGGCCCACTACTGGGCACGGGTCTCTCCTCTTGAGGAGGCCTAGAGCATACTCCACCACGCTGCTCCAGTGCGGATTGATACCATACATTAAAACATGTAAAATATGAGGTACATACAAAAGGCGGTCTTATCCCTGTGGAGAAATCTCTTCTAGACAACCTTTGGGAGGAGGACATAATGCAGAGTGCGAGAAGGGTAGGGTGCATAGACAATATTATAATAAATATGATAAAAGTACTAAAAAACATTACTTACATATACAAGGAAAGACTACACATAATAATACAATATACATAAATATGAGAATACTAGCAGCCCGCCCCGGCTTCGCTCGGGTGTAATTTTATTTTTAAACATTTAGAGATATTATATTTATAATTTTATGTTTTGACGACCAATGTGGCGCGATGGCTACCATGCCGGATCGCCGCGCCAAGGGTCCTGTGTTCGATTCCCAGCGAAGCGGAAATTAGAATGATGAATTTCAATTTCTGTTCTCGGTCTGGGTGTGAATGTCCTTGTCTAGTGTGTTATCCATGGCACCCACGACACAGGGAATCCTAGTGCGGGGCTATGAGTGTGAAATATTATTATTTATTATCTTTTTAAAGGACATAGTTATGTGTTTTTTCTTTAAATTTTAAATTTGTACTTGCCAACCTATTGTTATTTTTATAACATATACATTTTACTCAATTAATTTATTTGTAATGGGTTTATTTTTTTACTTGAACTATTTTTTTTAGATTCCTCTATTTACATTTTTGTACATACATACATCTATTTACATTTTATTGCTTTATTGCTTTAGTAAATAAAGGACTACGCTACAGTTGCTTTGCGTGGGGCCACAATGGTCATTGCGCGTCCGCGGCGGTGGCGGCGGTGTTTGTTTTCCTAAATTTGTATTATCTTCTGAATGTAATGTCCGATTTGAGTAGTTCAAAAAGTTATCTATAGGTATTGAAACAGTTTTGAGTATGAAATGATTTTTTTGGATAAGGATTAATACGAAGGTATGGTTTTCATGATCAGATTTTGGTCATCTTTTTTATTAACTGTTAAAATGTAAAAAAGTGGTTATAGTGACATAACGACAATAGTTGGACATATAGTATCGCGAGGTTTTTTGTAGATATTGATATGTTCTCTAATATTGTAAAACATTTTTTGTTCTATCATCAATAGATTCCGCACTAAACAACTGGCTGCTTTCCATTCGATATAAACGTTAACGTTAAAATCGTGTTGTCGTGTGAACGACTGCCTCGTATACGGGGAAACCGTATACGGGAAAAAATCGAATCGAATGGACGCCGTGTGAACGTAGCCTAACGCGGGAGCAGGCAACATACAACTGTCCATGAGAGAAGCATGGGTTTTCCAGATTAACGCCGTAAATACTTAAAGACTGACTCTTTGATTTATTTTGTTGATTTACTTTTACAACTGTTGATCTTTCATTATCTGCAGTCGATCGGCGACGATATAGCGGATAGCCATCGTTCCCGGTAATTGTTTCTGCCACTAATTCCCGTGGACACCGTTTCGAAAATTGACCATCTACCATACATGGTGAATTTGAATTGAGATTTCCACATGGGCCCTGAATCATGTTTTTAATAACGACTTCATGCAAGCGTGGATTGACTTATACATCAGGAATTTCAGTAGATATGATTTGATCAACTTCATTTGGTATCAACTTTATTTTCTCAATTAGCCAAATCATGATTATGAGCAGGAGGCAACCTGCGCGCAGCGTGTAACCTCTCACCAAATACACTGTGTTTTACAATTAAATCCATTAAAGATTTCAACTTTAGTCAGAAGACTCGTGCAGTAATATCATGGCGATCAATCGGTGATTGGCCAGGTAAAAACTCCTGTTTGATTTCTATTCACTAAAGACTGCATGTGAATGTGATAAATAAATCTGCAGTGCCATAATAACAAACATACATATGTCATGGCATTTTGAGCGTATTCATGCATATGCCGAGGACTTCCAATATAATATGTTGCTGGAAGAATTGTCATCCGCCCGACATTGTTTGGATTTCCATCGGTAGTAATTGCATCTCGAAGGTGAATACATAAACTCGTCAGAACGTAGTATGGTCTGGTTCAATCTGATGAAGATCAATCTCTCTATGTTTCTATGTTTACATACATATCAACAGCATATTGATGAAATAATCGCCGACATTTCAATATGTGATTGTCTTTATTTTCAGGAACCATCAGACGGTATGAGTAAAAATTTATTGAACTAACTTTTTTATTAGTTTCAGCTCCTGTAAATATGATAATGTTTTGATGACAGTCATTCAACAATAACTTAATTGTAAACAAAAACAATGCAAAGACACTTTATAATTACCTGTATTAGGATTTATCATCTTGATTGAGAAATGATAACCATCTTCACCTTTCCAAAATAATATTGGATATTGTAACGCGTCATGAGAGATGTGATTCATGCACACGCTGTAACTGATCATTTCTGCGATGTAAATCAATATCACGGGCTTCCAGATTTTCTCCAACCATTACAATGGCAACTTCATAAATTTTTGGTGCATTGAAACGTCTTGCATGTTGTCCTACAGGAGTTTTATCAGCTCTGATTACAATTTTATAACTATCAGATGGCATGTGATCCAATGCAGTTTTAAAAAATGTAATCAACTGATTTAAGTAACTTCCGAGGGCCTTAAGGAACATACAAAGAAATTACCCGAATTTGTTGAATATCGGGTATTCTTACAGAATTAATTTGCGTTTTTCCACCACTTTAAAGGTGAAATTAATGAAATGCTGAAATTATATTGGAGGACATAGATACGCAAAAAACATGCTCTTGAAAACAAAATAAGAAAATAGAATATATCCATTCAGTTATAGGGTTGTGAATTAATGAAAAAAATAACTTAAGGCATTTTATGGCCTTTCCATGTAATATAAGTAAAATTTAAGAAATGCATGTATTACTCTTATTGTACGGAGTAAATGTTTTTTTATTATTTAAAACAAATCAGCTGACATTTTTTATTTTTCCATACAAAATGTCCTTATGGAACTCTTTGGTATGGAACCCTAAAAAATAGCTTAAATGCTAAGTTGAAGTCTTTTCAATATCCTAAATAGTCCTGTTAAAATTCGTTCAGTAGTTTCAGAGATTTGGCTAGTACTGGTCATTGCGCGGCGGCGGCGGCGGTATATTTTATTTTCCTGAAGTCGTAATATCTTCTGAATGGAATATCCGATTTGAGTAATTTAAAAAGTAATCATTAGGTATTGAAATAGTTTTGAATATGAAATGATTTATTTGGATAAGGATTAATACGAAGGTATAGTTATCATGGTCTGATTTTGGTCAGCTTTTTTATTAACTTTTAAAATGTAAAAAGTGGTTATAGTGGCATTACTACAATAGTTGGACATATAGTATCGCGAGGTTTTTTGTAGATATTGATATGTTCTCTAATATTGTAGAACATTTTTTTGTTCTATCATGAATAGTTTTCGCAGCGCACGCGATGTAAAGAATATTTTAGGTAATTTTTTACACATTATTGGAGTTTTAGTAAGGATCCCTAATTTTTTAAAAATATAATATAGCCTATGTTCACCGCAAATAGTGTAGCTTTCTAACAGTGAAAGAATTTTTCAAATCGGTTCAGTAGTTTCGGAGCCTATTCAATGCAAACAAAAAATCAAATCTTTCCTCTTTATATATTAGTATAGACAACACATTCAAACTAGCGTTTAGTGTCAGGGCTACCAAGGTAGGTACGCAGGATATTATACCAAAACGTCGACACCTTTGGTCTTAGCGATACGTTGCCGCCCAAGAACGAAAAGATAAGAAGGAAGGAAATTGAAATATATCTAAGTAATAATAACCAAAAGATATATTAATCGATTCAAGTTTGTGCAACGATGTATGTATGTAACCTAAAATTAAGCGACAATTAAAGTTATTTTGCCATTCATAGACAACTGCTACTAAATGTAAGTTGCAAAGTATTTTAACTTTGATCTCGAAACCATAGCACAAGAATTTTGCTAGTCACCATCCATCCAGCTATCATACACATAATACATATTATAGATACAATTTACGTCCGATGTCTTTCAATGAAAAAGCTATAACAGGCCTCATCAGGCTATGAGTTTCTCAATTCAAATCAAATCAAATCAAATCAAAATCTTTTATTCATATAGGTATCACTGATACACTTATGCACGTCATTTTTTAATCTACCAGCTTTTCGGAAAGGCGCTTTGTCAAGGAGGAGAAGAAAAGCCGAAAGAAACTCCTCAGCGCATCTTTTAAAATCATGGATGGTTACATAATATTGCGTTCTAATCTACGCGGAACTGGATGCGGCATTAGTTTCCAGGCGTCTTTGTCATTAATATATTCATTTATACTATAGTATCCTTTGCGTACTAGCTGAGATTTCACATATCTCTTAAACATTTGGATAGGTAAATCACGTATTGACCTAGGTAATTTATTGAAAAAATGTACACCGAGCCCCATATAAGAACGTTGTACCCTACTTAGGCGAAAAGATGACGTAACCGTGACGTAATTGTCTTCTTAATAGCCTGTAGTAAATTCGATAGGGACCCAATAGGGTAAGAATAATGCGGTCTCACTCTCCAAATCGGTCAAGTCAGTGAGCTTAAGCTATTTATAAGTGGACGATACTCGGTTTAAGGACATCCCTCGTAATGGTTTCGTTTGACTAAATATATTATTTTGCCAGGTGCTACACTTCTTTACAAATGGCGGTTCATTGTTAAATTATGGAAATTGTTTTGTGATTCTATTGTTACGTGTTAAAAAATTTTGTTTAGGTACTTACGGCCGGTCTCAATATTGTACTAACAGATGAAAGACTGTGGATAGGGCTCAAAGCCAATTAACTCCGAAACTACTGGATCAAATAAGTTGAAATTTGGTACTCATGTACTTTTTTGTGACTCGAAGACGAAGGTATAAAGTAAACAACATAATTTTGAAACAAAAAATTTTAACGAAATCAAAATTGAACAAAATCTGTTTTGCAAACCGTATCGTGTGGGATGTCAAATGAAAGGGCTTGTTGTAAGGATCCAAGCGAGTTTAACTCGCACTTAACAAGTTTATTTTCTAATCTTTGGCGTGATAAAGACACTTGAGATTTTTTATTAATAGGAGTCGTCTAAAAAATGGAGTAAGGTTAGGTTAGGTTAGGATTCTTGTTGAAAAAATCGCGGCGGTGAATCGGAACCGGAACGTATTTGGCTGAAAACGTCACAGTATTTAACGCCAGCGGCTAAATTGTAAGAGAGATTCCGCTCTTCGTGGTATACACCTGGTTGGTTGTTTCCTGTCACTCTGATCAAAGGACTTCCTCCAGCATAAATTATTAAACGTCAGGCATAGGTAATTTTCGATAAACAGTTGCTGTTGGATTGGGCCTTTACAAATTCACAATGGCAGAAGTATTGATATCAGCCTGGCCACTAACTCCTGCCGTAATACACATTGCAATAGTAGACTATGTTCTTACTTCAAAAAATATATTCTGAAATAAAATATATTAATACATTATGCATTATGTTGTAAATTCTTTCTATATTTCTTTTTTCTTTCTTTCTTTTTAATAATCAGTTAGAACCTGGACCCGCAGTTCCATTACCATGTACCCAGTTTATCAACCGTTTTATCAACTGTTGGGTATTCATAAAAATATCTTATTCATTTTTATCGTTACTTAAAGTATCAGTTCTCCTGTTCCGTCTAGAATGTTGTCTAGAAACATAAAGATAACAACGCTTTAACTACAAAACCGCACTGTACTACTCGTATACTTGGTTTACTTTCCACTTTACAACTTCCGAACCAACTTTTATCTTCTATGCATATATTAGACGGGAATATTTCCTGTTACTTCGATTTTAAAACTTCAAAGTTTCTATATTTTGCAATAAGATTTCTATACATCAAAATCTGTTCAATAGTTAATGCGCCAATTTGTATAAACTCTGTATCTACTTATTGTATTGTATTGTGATCGTCATTGATCGTTTGTTTGTACGAATGTTTTATTGCATTGCACACAATGGCAGAAATTAATAATATCTTGCGTAATTGTTGGATCAACTTCAGTAGGGCAAGTATAACATTAAATGCTACTGTGCGGGATTGGGACATAGACTTATTTAATACTAGTGTATCACAATTAAAGCGAAATATGACTCTTAACTTTTTCAAACCCAATAAGTAGTTTTTAAAGATAGTATATTAATCAATTAATTTAAATATGTCCATGAAATGCAGGCACTAATGGGAATTTCTACATGAATGTAACATCATATCAGTATTCTGTATTCCTTCATACATTACAGTTTAATATATCTACCGACTTAGCAATTTCAATAATAGGTAATTATTAATATTACCCATATTTAAATTCTTACACGTGAAAACTTGTAATTGGCTTTCTCTCACAGTTATGATGCTCAAAAATGTTTGTAAACTAGCTGTAAGTTTTCCAAAAACAAAAAAATAAAATAAATAAAAAAACTTTATATTATTAAACAAGTCATCTATTATATTTTGTTTTCACACCGCTGAAAACTTAATTGCATTCAGTCCCTACGAGGTCTCTTGTGGCTGAGATTCGAAAGTGTCCTCATAAATTTGGGGCCCTAATTGATAAACTATTGATTACAAAATGCTGTCCCAAATTGTCCCCTAAGTGGACCCTTTTAACAATTGAGCTGAGATTTATTACGTTAGCCGCAGCAAAGTTTAGGTAATTTAGAGGTCAATTTATAAGTACTAAATAGAACGGTACTTTTGTAACATAAATAACACTTAATATAGTAGGTATTCGTACTTATCTTACACCCCAACTCAGAGTCACTAACTGTTATAATATGTTGTGTTGTGATTGACTGAGGGTCACCAACTTATGATCAGGAGGTTGCGATTAAATTAAAGTCCGAAATGTTGAGTCGTTTTTACTGAATTAACTTGCCAATTACATTACACGGTACCGGTACAATTTAGATTAGATACGAGTTAGCCAAACGGGTGTTAGGGAACGACTGGAGAGACGTGCGGCTTGCGCGGGTGCATACGTTTACGATTTCATCTTGTCAGCAAATAGGTCACGTCCCAACACTAACGATTATCTTAACCGCGCCTTAGTAAAAAATCACCATACAAAATCTGTACTAAGGGGCGATTTAAGTAACCGTTAGTGACTATTTGGGGCGTTTGTCAGTTAAACTTTTATAAACGAACTCATCTTTAACTCATCTTTATTTATATATTTAATCTGTTTCCTTATTATTATTTTTTTTTTCATTTTATTATTTATTATTGTTTAACCTCATTGGTATTATAACTACTTTATTGTCCTTATGCGGCGAACTGACATCATTTCGTCCGAACTGCGATACAACAAAGGGCGCACTGAAAACCAGTAGCCGTGGTTCACCGCGGCATATGCTGAGTGCGTCCCTTTTTTGTTGAGCAGTTCTGCAGCAGGTTATAATTATAATTTTATTATAATGTAACTGTCAATTTCATTATTTAAGTAACTGTTTGTAACTTTGCATTGCGGGCTGCTTCACAAAATAAACCATTTCTTTCTTTCTTTCTTTCTTTAATACGCTTTTGTTTCACCGTTAATTTCTTGGCTATTTTCTATGTAGCAGATGTAAATGATGTGTTCTACGACACAAACCATTTCATGGCTCATCTCGTTTCGCACTTAGTACAATAAAAAGTAGCAAGTGACGCTCCTAAACCCCTCTCCAGTAGAGTATTAAAAGGTTAGCTCCACAGGGTAAGTCGTTTGAATTGTATCTGTTCGATTATAAGAAGATAGAGTCTCGGAGTTCTCTCTTGTGAATGGTTGACTGATGAGCGAGATAACAGATGTCTCCTCAGATTATCTTGTGATTGATTGTCTGTTTAAAAGTTGTAATCAATACTGAATGAATTGCTATTGTATTGTTATCAGAATTGACCACGCTGTGACGAATCTGGTTCAGATTATACTCTATTCGACTTTATATGATCCGTGTGGCCAAATGGTTTTCATGCCCGACCGTCGCGCCGTACCAAGGGTCCTGGGTTCAATTCCCAGCGAGCGTGTGTTCTTGTCTTTGTGTGTTGTCATTGCCACCAATGACACAGGGAATCCTAGTTAGGGGTTATGAGTGTGTAGCGTTATTTATTATTTATTTAGTCCCATTCAAATCACATCCATTATCGAACCACTAACACGTATTACACATATGTGGAAGAAGGGATACTCTACGGTACTAGTTATTCAATAGTATTCCTTTTACTTTGCTCCATGATATATTTCAAGTTCTCCTAAGGTTCACATCATTTACAATCTGTACTACTCCGTGATTAAATCGAATCCCATAGAATGTCCCACACGTATGTTCCAAATAGATTGACATATTCTTTTATTCTAAATATTTAGTTTTTCTTCATCATCTGTATCGGCCGATCGTTGTAGAACCAAAGAGGTCGCTCGCCAACATATACATAATCTTAAACATATACAATATTCACATACATATGACACACGCAACTTATCTGGCACTAACCCCGCCTCGAAAGAAGTTAGATACTTTATATCGTAATATTATTACTACTTTACTGCTTACTATTTATGAACGAACATAAATATCACATTTTCCAAATTGAAGTTTCTAGCATAATGGATAAATAAAATTGATCTTAATCTTACAACAAAAGTTTTATTTTTATAAGTCCTTTTATTCCTCTTAGACTTGCACGAGAGGTGCTTGATAATTTGCACGAAAATGGGAAATGTCAAGAGTATAGGAGGTTTTTCCTTCAATAAAGAAAAAAATCCTAAATACTAACTTAGCGCTGATCATCTTACGCCTCAACTCAGAGTCACTAACGGTTACTTTATTTTATTTTATTTTTTCGCAAAATATCGCTCGCTAATAATAATCGCTCCTTAGTAAATAAAATCACCATACAAATTCTGTACTAAGAAGCGATTTAAGTAACCATTAGTGACTCTGAATTAGGGCATTAGACTTCATCGCTTTTATTGTCAGGTGGGTGGAATTGTTTGTAATCCACTTATAAGTAACTAAAAAAATATTGAGCCTTAACGAAGTGCGCCTGGGTTTCTACTTTCTAGTGTTATGTTATTAACGATCCTTCGATCCAGCCTTTAATACCTCGTCTATATGTAAAAAAAAATCGTCTTTCCCTGATATTCCATTCAGCCGTAAAACACACTCACACACACACACACACACCAATCACCTACGTATACAAGTACTCACTTGACACACGCACACACACTCAGACAAGAATAAGATAGAAATAAAATAAGATAGAAATAAAAGAAATTGTTACCTTAAATCTGCCCGCGGGAGGACACACAAACACACAAAGTTGATCTTTGGAAATAAGTTCTTTATTTGTAACTAATTTAAGTCTACCTACTGTAAAATAAGATCCTGTTGTGAGAGCAAATAAAGTATTATTATTATTTTATTTATTTAACAAAAAACATTACCACAGATGAACTTTAAGCAATTTCCCCTAACCCAGGATAACATTGCGACATTTGTAACAGACAAGTTAAGACGTGGTCGTGGTTTATCCCCGCTATCAAGTTGAATAATTCAGGAGAACAAAATAAAAACATTTGAGAATAACAAGTGGAAATGAGAGCCGAGAACAGGCATCGTAGCTATAAATCCGAATAATGAAAGTTAAGCTGGCATCCTCTGTATTGGTGCGAGGTAGCTAGCCGATGCGAGAGAAGGAATCCACCAAAAGGAACACTGGGTAATGCTTTTAGCAAAATGACTGTAAACTGAAAAAAACCCCGACAGTTATATTTTCAACAAACATAGCTAACAATGATCTCGATTACGTCTGTTTTAAAAAAACTGCATAATAAATAATTGAATAAAAAACTAAAAAACACGCTTTTATAGAAAATCCAAAAACAATAAAAAATAAATTTGAATAAAAAAAAGCGTCGAAAGGAGTCGGTTACAAACATACAAGTGAAGCTAATGTGTGTAATAATTATCACACATGCACACGTCTAACTTGTGGATTGATACAGCTGGCTACATCGCAACATTTCTTGTGGACACTCAGCTTTAGCCTTTTACATTGTTCGCTACATAAGTTCAGTGGAGTATAGAGGTAAAGGAGAAATGACTCTGTTGTACGAAAGTGTCCGTCAAACTGCGTTAAATTGGTGGCGCCACGGTAGCAACAGGGTAGAACTAAGTAAACAGCTGAAGTTTGGTATACAGAACTGTCACTGTCTAATTTCAATCCTTTAACAACTGCTATATTCATACAATACCCTTTGCCTACGCTAGCACCAATTTACTTCTTATAGCTGGTCACTTTTCAACTTTCCCCCATATGAGTCAGTTCTCCTTAAGCTCTTTCCTCCATGGATAAGGTTAGATGCTGTATCGACGTCGAGTCATTTATGTACGAGTAAGTTGTGCTTAGATAGTTGAATTGACATTATCATATCATTCACTCAGTAAACTATATCCTTATCGATATCCGCATTTTGATTCCCTGTCGGATCGCGTCCGATAACGTCTACCATTCGAATTCGACGACAAGTTTTTTATTACACAATCAGCTGTTGACTGCTAGTAATCATATAATATACTATGTACCTACGCGATGACTACCGCCTATACACATTACATCCACGGTTTCCTAACGGACCAATACCGATGCGTTGCCAGCCGTGAACGTGAGCAAACCCGCTCGCTACTATAAAGCGTGTTGGAAATCAACAATTTAATGTATTTCACGGAACGCCAGACGTCAAACATTTACGTGGTCATTAATTTTAATGATAAATTATTATTTAAATTAATGATTGCGGGAAATGTCTGCCCATTATGAATGAAAATAATATCAAGAGACACGGAAGTGTGGGCCAAGTCTAACCGAAAGCAGATAAAGCGGTTTTGTTTCTTTTCAATATTAATTTTATAAATATTTTTTTATATTAACAACAAACACAGCTGTATATAAGTTCTTATGAGTAACCTTCTTTCACAAGTATAATTATATTCAACTTAATAAATAATCGTCTCTGGAAGTTCATAGAGATTTGAATATATTTTTGTGTCAAAAATTTGAACTTTCTTATTGAACATAAAAGTGGCACAACTGAATTTGTTCGTACACAACATGTAAAAGGTGTTGCAATTATTTACGCACACCCCGGATAACTTAAAAAAATGTTTTGTATTATATTATGAACTTGGCTCATTTTATCATTAGTGTGGTTCATTAGTAATTGAAGAGTTCATTAATTTTCCGATATTAAAGTGACACCGCGTTTTTTAATTACTATAATATTAGATTTTTGGACTGTGTTAACAAAGAAAAAAATATTTAAACCTGTGAAACAAGGACCTTAATAGCAGATACCTCTCAGGCTAACCTACATACATCAATATAAACTTATAACTAACTCAATTAGTTTAGTTCACAAAAAAACTGTAGTACGGTAAGTAGGGGTTCGCAGGAAAAAATATTCTGTGGAATCATGCGCTGGTATCACAACTTGAACAAATTCAATTACAAGAAAAATACAAGAAAAGAAAATGGGTTTCAAAGTTATGCTTGTTGCGAAATAGGGTTCGATAGGGTTGTCACAAATACTTGCTGTTGTTTGAAAATTATCATGTCTCTATTACGTCTTCCCTGTTATTTCAGTGTTGATTAATGGAGAAGATAGTGTACGTTACGCGATAAAGAACGTATATGTCGGCGACCTTTTTGTTTGTACAACAATCGGCCAACACAGACATACAAGAAGAGTCTGTACCGCAGTGCCACCCGTTATTGGACTCGTCTTTAAGGACACTCTTCATACACAGAGATCAGTGGCGGGCACAGGTCTTGGCTTGAGGGTAGGCAAAAAAAAATGAAAAAAAAATGAAAAAGAATACCAACGGTCTCAAGCGCTACTAAGACGATCGCGCCCAATCGCGGAAGCTGCTGTCATCATCAGTGAGTTACCTAGCACCACCCGCCGCAGCTTATCTGACGGACTTATCGGTGAACAAGACTGGACCTCGCGTAGATTGTAGAACACCTAACGGGTTGAGTACCTACTCGAGAGTGTGATCTGTATGTGAATAAATGAAAATGTGAATGATTTTATACCTACTAACTTTATTACTAGAAATCTTAAGTAACCTAAGTTACCTTCACAATACCTACCTAAATTAATTACGTATGCTGTGTTTGCCTGTTATTGGTTTTTCATGTAGCTTAAAACATTAGGACTGTTTACTTAAGTTTAGTGTATTTTACCATGTGAAAAACTGTTGGTGAACCTATTAAATAAAATAAATAAATAAATGCGTCATATGAATCTGATGCTATAGTAATACATCCCTAATATTGTAATTGTTGTATAACATTTGTTGGGTTAGTTAGCCCATGGAACTAAAATATAAATTGATAATTTTACCTGTACATCTTGCTTTGACCGTCTTGATCGCCGCCGCGCAAGCGCAAGTGTTGTTTTCGTCTGACCACGTCAAAATATCCAGTAATTGATTGATAGAAGACAAGTCAATTAAAGGATATCCAAAGTGGCCTTCAGTCTAATTAAGTCTAATTTTGGTACACACCTTTACTCCTCAGGTGAAAGAATTTCATCTGAGCCTTACTAATAATTTTCATTTATTCAAAAAACGCTTTTGAAAATGTATCATGTAAATTCACTAAACACACAGAGTCTTTACAAACTTCACAAGAATCCGTAATCACAATATTGCTCACAATTACTCACTAATCTATTTAATTTATTTAAAACACGAATTTTAATGAGACGAGACTCGTGCAAAATTTTCACAACACAACGTAAACAACTCAGTATCGTGAACTTTCTTTCGTGAAGTTTCGTGTTCCGAACTCGTTCGGCATCCAACGTACGTAAATTTTGCAAGGTGTGAGCGAGTCAGCGAACAAACTGCTAGTAGAGTAGATCGTCGGCTGCTAATATTGCCAGAGCGCATTATTGAAATAAGTATGTAAATCGAGTAATTTAATTCAATTTTAAAGAAAATCCATACAATATTACTTAATTTAAAATTGTTTTCATATAATAAATTGTAAAACTTTTAATCAAGAAGTTTGGAAGAATATTTTCAATGTATTTTTTTATTTAACTGGTCACCCTAAGCCGTGCCTGTACTACGCTTGTGACCTTGCGAGGGCTAGATGAAATTTGTTTGCTTACCGAGAGATAATTCTTATTATTACCAAATCCTCCTTTGAAGCACGTTTAGGTCTGCTTCACCAGTTAAACAAAATGTACTCTTTGGCCTTCACCGCACCGCAGCGTGGCGGCGCTGTATGTTTAATCAATTTTAAATGAATTTTATTGTTTATTTAGTACGATTTAATTGTAGTGTATTATAATTATTGTGTTGTGTTGTTATGTTATGATATTCACATAGCGCATTTAGCATAGGTATTTGATAATTTAAGAGGATTCTATACTTTTACTACGCAATTAATGTAATGTTGTAAGGGCCTCGGGACCAGGGTAGGCCGTGCCTATGGGCCTATATTCAGAAACCGCCCCTGACAGAGATGGCTCTCCTTACCCTCTATACTCCATGATTGAGGTGTTATGATGCTTAACGGACAGTAGAAGACCACATAACATCCGAAGTTAGTCTCTTCGCTTGACGGCTAACTGAAGCAAGGTGGCAGCTATCCAGACAGACTTCATGAAAAGATAATAATATCAGTAATAATATTAATTACTTACTAAATAGGGAGAGAGACGACCCTTCCCTCCCTAGAGATTCTAGCTAACCAAGTTTATAATTCACTTGGTCTACAATTTAACCGCTACTAGGGATACTAAATTAATTAAAGTTCATTGTGTATTTATCACGTCACCATGACGCGTGAGCTCTGCAAGGCTATTCTCTTTTGTAACTCGACAGCGGAATCCGCGATGAGTGTCAATTTTGGCAAGGAATTTTGACACTCATCGCGGATTCCGCTGTCGAGTTATGAAACAGAATAGCGTTGCAGATCTTAAGATTGTAAGATCTTAAGTTTTGTAGTATAAACAAAAATTACAACTACATATACCAATAATTTGATTTGGTTCAGGATTTTTCGTTCTGATAAATATAACTTTTCCGAAGAATTTTAGAAAAAAGTTGGTATAGAAGATCTGTTAAAGGACAAGTATTATTTTCGGTTATTTATACTATCTTTTCGTCGATAGTGTAATTATAGTCCCCGCGAACTAAGATGCCCAATTTGTCGTTTGCAATCACAGTGACACTAGAGATGTACAAAAAAATCGGTTCACGAAAGAAACCAATTTTTGCAACAAATCGATTCAAAATTGTAAGACCTTCTAATCGATTCGATAATTAAATTGTAAACTAAAAACCGTAACATTAGGTACCTCCCAACTACCTCGATTGAGCTACATATCTCGTACCACGTATTCTCAATATTATGTATTTACGACTCCAATAAAATATTCTTTTGTTTCTTCCTAACAACTCATGCTGCTAGATATGCATGGAAATAGCCGAGCCGGCAAACAACCTGACGATCCACCTGATGGTAAATGGCTGTCATCGCCCGTGAACATCAGCAAAACCAAAAGCATAACTGATGCGTTGCCGGCTAAGAAAGAATAGAAAAAGAAAGAAAGATTGATCATGATAGAAAGAACTCATCCGCTCAGTTTCATAATAATATTTTGAATAATATTATGAGCGTCAGGGAAAAAACTACAGTGAATAAATTCTTGTTTATTTCGTAACACACATTCATGTATGAATAATTATTATTTTGTTGAAAAAAAAAAAGAATACCGCAAAAAGCTTAGCTACATAATTACATAATATAATATATTATCTGCAGTTTACTGTCCATGGATGGCGAAGTGCCCATACATAATGGAAAATGTCCTTTGTTAGCATCCTATTCGTCGTGGTATTCTTAGGTACCTAATTTTAAATTCAAATGCAAGTAAATCATTTTTAACAAAGTAATTAAATTAATCAATTTTCATTTTTAAATTCCGATTATAGTAATGCATCGATTATGATTGGTTTTAGAGACGGTTTCAAGCCGTCACATCACTTTGCGTCAGTTTTGTTTTAGGCCTCTTCATCTATCATTGTTTCGACGTCAAATATTTTTAATAAATTTTGCATAAATTATGATGTGATGGGATTTTTACTAGATTATAACGTTTACTATGATTTATAATCAACGCCAATGCAAATGAGTAAGGATTTTTAACAAATTTTGGAAAAATCCTTTGTCCGTAAGTGTTCAACTATTCATGTCAAGTAAATTAATATTCCATTTCGCTCAAAAACGCCCATACAATGTTAGTTCATATTAATAAATGGCAGCTATCATTATGGGCATCTTAGATAATTTTGACTATAATACATGATTTCTTTTTGTAATTCTCTGGTAGACAAATGAGTCTTAAATGTCGTAATCTTCAATTTTGTTAAACATACAAAATTTGTATAATTGTTTCGGGTTCGAAACGAATAGTTTAAAAAGAGTTATTTTCGAATCGACAGTTGCTTTTGACCCTAGCAGCATTGACAGACATAACTAGTAAGTAGCTCAGAGTACTTAAAACTACGATTCAGTAAGCGGATAGAATCCAAATCGAATCAAGGATGGTAAATAATTTCACCATTTTAATTAAAAAAATTTCTAAAAAATATTCGCGAGGACTCGTAGACGCTGTTGTAGCACTGGCTACATCCGTAGCACGCGCGTAGCACTTGGTAGCACTTTGCATAACCTACAAAGTAAGTGAGAAAGTCCTATTAACTTTGCTCTCAGCGTTTCCTCTGGAGAAGGGAGAGTGTACGTGAGCCACTCTTTCAACGGAACTGGACTGCCAGAGTTCTGCTATAAACATTAATACATTTATATATTAGTTGGTAGCGACCCTGCCTGCGAAGCGAGGAGTCCCAGGTTCGATTCCCGGCAGGGGCAGATATTTATGTGACAGATAAATATTTGTACTCGGGTCATGGGTGTGATTTCTTATATGTGTCATCCATGCCACCCGCGGCACAGATGAAAGCCTACTGCGGGGTATGAGTGTGTTAGCGTTTATACAAAAAAGTAAACTACTCTATAATTTTAAAATAATACCATCGCGAATGATTTATCGCTTCGAATGAAGCTCTTCACATAATTGTCATCGAAATTCATAAGTTCGTTTGGTAATCAAAATTATATCATCGAGAAAATTAAACATTTAGAATGCAAGGGATACATACGATTTTTGTATTTTTTATTTATTATTTAGTCCCGCCGTGACCGTGATACATTAATTGGGGCGAAATATATAAAATACAAAAATCTAATAAAATAATCTTAAGTCAATTAAAAATCGCTGGAGTCCCTTGTTTAATACAGTTAGTACTGAATTGTGGTAGAGATTTACTTGCCTGGCTAGTTAACACTCTTAGAATCGACCGTAAAAATTGCTTGACTTCAGTGCCACCTTATTGGATCCGATCATAAACTTCTATGTACAGAGTAGCTTTCGTAGTCTTACTTAAAAAAATATTTGTTGAAATTGTTCCAATTATTGTTTTGACATAAATTTAAATACATTTCAAATACATATAGGTATATATTATTTATAGTCGAAGGAAGGGAAGGGAGCAGGAGTGTTGTCTTCTTCTAGCGTACTAGGTTGTACTACTTTGTCAGAAAACAATGAAATAGATAATCTAAATTTTACTAACAAAAAATAACCGACTTCAAAGTCTCAAAAACTACATAGTTGTCAGATCTCGTTCAAATTTATGTGAGACCACATGACAAGCGCCTGCTTTCGATTAAAAAAGAATTATCGAAATCGGTTGGCGTGATATTGAGTTATTCGTCAATTTGTCGCGCACATCTTAACACAAATTTACGACTTATGTGGTTTTCTCATGGATGCCATTGTCAGATCTCAATAAAATTTATGTGGAACCACATGACAGCTACCAGCTTTCGATTAGAAAAAGAATCATCAAATTCGGTTCGCCCAGTCCAAAGTTCTGAGGTAACAAACATAAAAAAAAATACAGTCGAATTAAGAACCTCCTCCTTTTTTGAAGTCGGTTAAAAAATCCAATTTAAACAGTTTCAGCCAACGTAAAGAAACAAATCGCTGCAGAAACTCACAATTTCCCAATGTCAAACATTTTACCAGATTTTATACTGCGTTGCGCGCAGATGCTACATTCTGCTGGCACCGTGGACCGTATCGGAATGCTCGGCGGAAATTTGACAAGAAACGAGATTGCAGCATTTTGTTGTTTGCTACGTGATTGCTAGATTAAATTTTTCTTTCTATAAATAATATGTCAAGAAGTAAAGTGTATGTGCGTATGTGCGTAGTACATATGAAACTTATTTACGAATATATATATTTTTTCGTGTTAAATTGAATTGTTGATATGACTGTCATACTTTTGCAACCTTCGCGTGGCTTTAAAACGGGAGGGGGGAGACTTGACTGTAACAAAATTAGTACTTTGAAAACCGGACCCCTGAATCCAAAAATGTTAGTAGTTTTAATAAACATATGTATATCTATTACAGCTTTCTAGCACTAAGAATATCCACGCTATGTTGCGGACGGACGAAACCCTAAAAAAGAGTTACATTTTCTGTTACCCCGTCTCATAAAAACAGCATCGTGCATATCTACTGAAATATTAATTAATTATACACACTGCCCTTAACAAACTGGAACGCAGCTGACCTTTACACGTTGCACGCGACCCGTTCCTTTCAGGGGTCACTGCACTTCATCTATTCTACATAAATAAATAAAACACTGCAGCATAGATAGATCAAAAGAGTTTATGCTTACACCCTATTAATATATCACACTTTGTTTACTGTTAATGAAATAAATAAAATAAATAAATAAAAAAAAGATATAGGGTAAAAAGTAAGTATCCTATGCTTTTGATACTGTAACCTGAGTAATTGATAAATACACGTAACATCTTTTTACTACAAACTAGTTAGTGTATACCCAGCGTTTACAACTACGCTAAAATAAAGAAATCAATTTCAATTAGGGAAATTTTTTGTATTAGAAAAATTCGAAAATCGACTTCATGAATGGACCGAATGTGCCTAATGCATTGTTTTAGTGGTTTCAAACCACCTTCGCATTGTTGCCTGCAAATGAAACCATTTTGGGGCATATCAGTTGGATGGTTTCGGAGTCTTTAAAGGACATTGGTACAAACATTTTATGTGTTTATACCTATATAGATTAATAACCCTGATGGCATTACATGTTGTATTCGCTTTGGTTTGGGAATTTTCATACCCATGCCCCTGGAGCAACTTCATTTAGCCAGAGCATTCCTCACGAATACGGCTTAAAATCCAATATGAAAAGGTTTTCAAATCCGACCGGCGGTTCCAGTGATTAGCGCTTTAAATCCTGCACAAAAAATGACGCGTATACATAAGTGGCATTCACTTATGCCTCGGCTAGGTGGTACAAGCATATGTAACAAAAGGGGTAATCTACGGTGTTGGTTATTCAATGATATTCCTTTTACTTTGCTCCATGATATTATATTTCAAGTTCTCCTAACGTTCACATCAATAACAATCTGTACAACTCCGTGATCAGTATTGGAATCCCATAGAATGTCTCACACGTATTGTTCTAAATAGATTGACACATTCCTAATTCTAAACATTTGGTTTTTCTTCATGACTTCTCGTCTGACAGACCAAAGAGGTCGCTCGCCGTCACGGCTATCCTGACCTGCGCTCGTCCTCGAGCGCTTCCGCTCCCATGTCTCCAGTGGACCCCTTTGTTCGCTGGGTGCTCGTCATGGACTCCACCGAACGCCTTTTCTTCTGCTGTGGCTGCACACCGACATGGCCTCACGTGTCGTTACTCTGCAAGGAAATATCTTACGGCAGTACTTGTTCGCTCGGCCGTTCCTGACCTCGACGGGGCAATAATTTACAAGTTAATGATGTTATACCTTAAGCCATGTACCACAGTCGTTTCATTCAATTTTCCAACGTAACAACAACAACAAATCTTGAGTAAGTCTCTTAAACCACAGGAGTGCACCGCTACTAAGAAGCCTGATTACACTCCCCTTCAATTCATTCAACGTCATTTCACCACAACAAGTTTCTTACTCAAGTTCTCATCTCCAACCCAATTCAACACAAATTGCATCTTATCACAGTTAATATCCGCTTCGACTGGTACATGACTTACAGGCATTCATGAAAACCTCAAACAGATTATATGGACCTTTAAATCTCTTTTTCATTTGGAAACTCAATTCAACAATTTGCAAAAGCTCACTATTATTTATATCACTCAAGACAGTAATGACAGCTCTCAAACGTTTCTTTATCATTTAACAAATTCACAGAATCACCTTTCTAAATACGCCTGAAGATGGTTGTACACCGAATACATCAGCACGTCGCTCTCTCCCGGCCGCGTTCATGCTGCCGTCACCTGGACTGCCACCCCTTGAATGCTGGTTCGCTTGTTTTGTGATGGCACGTCGTTATATCGTTTTCCACAACTGAAAAACACAAGGAAAGTTATTTTCACATGCCTACGATGTCACAATTTACATTTCAAACTACACTAGGGCTACTTATCTTCGATCCGTACTCCTTCGGCCATCGTGACCTTCAAACACGACCTCGTGTTGTGTAGGTTCTCAAACCCAGACGTGAACAGTGTGCATCTCAAGTCTGAACATCTTACTCCGCAATGGTTTTTCATTTTCCCTTTTATTCCTTCATCTGAGGCATTTTCCACGTTGATCATATTATAAACTTCCATGATTCTCGCTTCATCGCGCTTTGGATTGTTTCATTTCTCATTGCAAAATTTTCTTCAAATGTCATCCGAGCTAGTGTCATTCCTCATTTATTTTCCGACTTTTCCGATATATTGGGCGCATCAGTTCTTCCAACACTTCTGATGTAACAAAAGGGGTAATCTACGGTGTTGGTTATTCAATGATATTCCTTTTACTTTGCTCCATGATATTATATTTCAAGTTCTCCTAACGTTCACATCAATAACAATCTGTACAACTCCGTGATCAGTATTGGAATCCCATAGAATGTCTCACACGTATTGTTCTAAATAGATTGACACATTCCTAATTCTAAACATTTGGTTTTTCTTCATGACTTCTCGTCTGACAGACCAAAGAGGTCGCTCGCCGTCACATACATTAAATCATTTACAAACAACTACTACGTCATAAGTCATGACTCACGACATCGCGTGTTATGAAGTTTACTTCACCTTATGCTAACAATGTGAATTATAAATGTAATGTAATGCACTCTGATAGTAGTTACATTGGAATTTAAAATTGTGTTGTCTGGGAAAATAAACATAGGTCGATGATCTCTGGAACTTAATATGAAAAATATTGATGTTTTGAGGATGCAAATTTTGTGCGTGTATGTGTGTTCGTATGTTAGTCTTTGCGTGTGTATGTTCGTGGGTTTTTGTAGACGTGCGAGTGAATGCATCTGTGTATTAAAAAAATAACGCTATACACTAGGATACCCTGTGTCGTGGGTGCCATGGACAACACACAGAGACAAGAACACAACACCCAAACCAAGAACATAAACAACTCATCATTCAAATTTACATGTGTATGTTTAATAGTACAGTCACCTGCAGAGAAAAGTAACCCATCTGTTACTGTGTGTTTATAAACAGATGGGTTACTTTTCTTTGCAGGTGACTGTACTACCATCCTACCACCCTTGTGCATGAGTCAGCCGCCAATTAACGACTCGTCGTGTTCCGGCTGGGGGCTTGAGAGCCAGTTCTTTCTTTCTTGTTCTTCTCTCTTTCTTGGCCGGCAACGCATCAGTGATGCCTTTAGTGTTGCTGATGTCCATGGGCGACGATAGCCACCTACCATCAGCTGGATCGTCAGCTCGTTTGCCGGCTATTTCCATAAAAATAAAGTAAACATCAACTCAAAGGTGTGTATTATCTAATTCAGACTCAGCCAAGTATAAGAACTCCAATGTTATAATGAGAATTGCGAGTTGGAATAAAATAGATACAAAACAGAATGTAAGTAAAGAAGTTTGCGGTCCCAATAAATGGAAAAAGATCGGTCGGTTTTCAAAGTTTGGACGGCATTCCGCCAGTATAATAACGCCTATTATAACTTATAATCTTGTTTAGCCAGCTTTTCTTGTAGCGAAATAAGTATAATAGAGGATTTGGAAAGTAAAACAGTTTTTGCAGCAGCAAGTTTTATCCAAGTATTCATTGAATTACTATTTTGATTAATTTTAGAAAGAATGTAAGTAATAGTAAAATGGGTTTCTTACCTGCATGCGAAAGAGCCGTATGAGGTATTGGACAGTAGCGTCGGGATTAACAATATAGTAATAAGCCTTCAATAGAACGAAGAAGAAAAAAATTGCAGAATCTATAGTAACCTTTGTTTATTTTTTCCATTCAATTAAAATTATCTATCTTCATCTCTTATTTAGTGTTACGTGCACATAATTATGTACCAGTAAGATTATGTGGCATAAACCAGGCTGTAATGAACAGTTTTCGGTTGACTTCAAATGAAAGCGTCAGACATTGACGACCCGTGTGGCACAATGGTTACCATACCGGATCGCCGCACCGAGGGTCCTGGGTTCGATTCCCAGCGAGGCGGAAATTTGAATGATGAGTTTGAATTTCTGTTCTCGGCCTGGGTGTGAATGTCCTTGTCTATGTTGTGTGTTGTCCATGGCACCCACGATACAGGGAATCCTAGTGTGGGGCTGTGAGTGTGAAGCGTTATTTATTTATTTATTATTCACACTGAAGTAAAATCAATGTTGTCAAGAAAAGAGTGAATAGGCTTTTATTAAGTTAGTGCGCTCTCCATCCTGGACCACATCTCCACTTACCATCAGGTGGTATTGTGGTCAAGCGTTACGTTATTTTAAGTTAAAAAAAAACACTTTTAACATAGGGTCTTTTATGAGCTGTGGATCAACCTTAAGAGAAAGAAAGATAGCTTGTGAGTTAGCCTACTAGATGTCAAAAAAATACTTTATTACTAGTGTCACTAGTGTCCTTTTTAACCGACTTCATTCGGACTTCATTCGACTGTATTCGGATTACTTGTATAAGGTTCGAAGTAAATGTAGTGCGATGTGGAAGGAGTACTTTGACGAGAGGTCCTTAACCGAGGGGATATGGTACAAGACCATACAACCGAGCCTCACTCGGTCCCCTTGGTTTTCAGGAACAGAGATGTCTAGATTGGACGTAGTGACGGCTTTCAGTCATATTCCACTAGGTATGTTCACATATTTGATGGGAAAGTCTGAGTCACCAAACTGTGTAGAATGTAACATAGTAGAAGATGTGTACCATGTTCTGGTTGAGTGTGGGCGGATTGAGGCTGAAAGAACGGACTACGTCCAAAAATACAACATCAATCGGTGCGAGGTTGGAATATTTAATAGCATCCTGGCTTTCCCTCAATCGGAAGAAGCCAGCATGCTATACAAATTGGTTAATTTAGTTGTTAAGCGTAGATTGTAAGGTAGTTATGCTCCTATGAGGGTGGCATAATCAGAATTGATCAAACCCTCCATAATAAATGAAGAAAAAAAAAACCTTAAGAGAAAGAAAGATAGCTTGTGAGTTAGCCTACTAGATGTCAAAAAAATACTTTATTACTAGTGTCACTAGTGTCCTTTTTAACCGACTTCAAAAAAGGAGGAGGTTCTCAATTCGACTGTATTTTTTTTTATGTTTGTTACCTCAGAACTTTGGACTGGGCGAACCGATTTTGATGATTCTTTTTTTAATCGAAAGCTGGTGCTTGTCATGTACTCTCACATAAATTTGAACGAGATCTGACCACTATGTAGTTTTTGAGACTTTGAAGTCGGTTATTTTTTGTTAGTATTTAGATTATTGATATTTTGAACTTTTTTATCTTTTAAGAATAAATTTAAAATCGTTTATAGTTTCCAAATAAAATAAAGAAACTGTTTTCTCTTAGACAAAGTTTAAGACTGCGGTCATCGCAAGAGAATTCCAGCTTTAAGAATCCTTCAGGTCAGTGCGTTTCAAACAACGAAATTTCTCATAAAACCGCCCACAATAGCTTATTTATTTACGGAAGCAATTACTTCTTATCCTTTTAAATTAAATTGAACCTGATTATTCAACTGCCCTCCGAAACCAGTACTACTTTTAAACATCAAAGGTCACTACATCCTCCATTTAGGAAGACGCTATTAAGACAAGTATTATATGTATTTTGTAATTAAACCAAAGCTTTTGACTGTATGTCTCTTGATTTTGTGAGTACAAAGCGTTGAACATTATAATTTTACTGCTAAATTTCAATATTACGCACCTATGGCAAAATACAATCGGCTTAAATTTACGTTAGAAACTTGAATTCTCAATGGGTTAAACTTATCATATTTCTCAGACGATAGCGTTCCCCAGGGTTCTAGTTTGGGTCCGTTTTTGATCATAATATATTAATGATTTGACCTTTACGACGTAAGCCGACATAAAATCTTAAACTGTTTACGATAGTAATTAAATGTATATTTAATTTACTAATGCTGATTTAATGAAAGCATTGTACTGAAAGCGAAAAAATACAATAAAGCCTATGTTTCTTATGTGTACATAAAAAAACAACAACTTGAAGTAGCTGTTAAATGTGATAGTAAACGCCAGAAAATTAACAATTATTTCGCTCTGTTGCAAGAGATAATATGTCGTAGATAGGTACGTGACAAACATACTATTCGACTACCCTCTCATATGTTATTTAATGATATTTGTGGTTTCTCCGTTGCATTTCAGTTTATTCCTAGAATAATCCCAGTATCGTTATTCCCAGAAACTTTAATCTTGAAACCTTGCTCACTGGTATGGAATATAATCTTCATGCGCGATTAGGTTTTGCTAAAGGCATCGTCCTGGGAACACGATTGATTGATTATCACTCGATTAAGCGATGTGCTGATAAGGTTTGACCTGGTCTTTTTAGAATTTTTCTGGAAATAGCGGTCAAATGAGTTGACAATTCACCTGATGGTAAGTGGCTATCGTCGCCCATGGACATCAGCTACACCAAAGGCATCACTGATGCTTTGCCGGACAAGAAAGACATAAGAAAAAGAAAGATAGAACTGGCTTCAAGTCCCAATTATTTCAATTTACGAGTAGTTGATTTAATTTAATGACGAAGAGTCACTCCAATTATAAGTTACTCTCGCAAGAAATTGAAGACGTTGAATATGTAGATACGATTTATATTTTTAGTATTAATTTATCGTAAAGATTAATAATTTATAGCAGTAATAGAGGCTTAAAATATTCCCTGCTAATTTTATTAATTGTTTGTGCAAAATGTTTTATAACTTTATGTTAGTTGTGTTACTTTGTTATCATTTTTCAGTTTCAAAGCAGATAGTTTTTGAACATCTATCTAATGGACAAAGTTATCCAGTTTTAAGTCACAGATCATAAATTCAGTTCTAATATAGAATAATAATATTCAGCAAGTTTAAATCTGAAGATTACATCTTTAGCAAAGTTATAGTAAAGTTGCTTAAAGACTTCTAATAATCGAGTTATTTACCCCTCCAGTAGTCCTTATTTTGACCTAAGATATCGTTATGTATATAATCCATTTTTTACACGATTCCTATTTGGTAAATAAACTTACACCATCTTTCTAACGTAATTTGTAATTTAAAAATAAGGTTGACACAAATTGAAAAAAAACTTAAAGACAAATAATAATCATTTAATGCTACAACGAATTTCTGTTGACTATTAATTATTTTTTTCAACTAAATTTAAACTAATATTTCAATAAACAATAGTGCCGAGATTGTGTAACAAATAAGAAGAGTCTACTCTAAACCGTCACCAGCTGTATGGAGTGTAGAGATAAGGAGAGCCATCTCTATTATGAAAAAGCGCCCGTAAAACGCGTCCAATAAGGTAGCCTAGGATAAATTTTAAAGAAACATTTTCTCACAACAGTATTTTAGTTATAGTTACTAAAACATTTTAGACTATTAAAATAGTTGAGGTTTTGTATACTGGCATTTTACTAACTACTCAAGTCATGAATTTTTTTAAATATTTGGAGTCAGCAAACTTCACTCTATCTACAACAGGCTTTATATGTTCATATCGTTGTCTTTCCAACGCCAGCGCTATTGTGGTAGGTACTGGAACCTCTATTTTCAGTATACAGCTGGACACTTTTTCAACTTTCCCTTCTATATCACTAATCGCCAAACAAGAAAAATGCACCAGTTAGTAACGCCATCTTACCGTCTTTCTAAAGTGAAGCGATCTTTTATGGGCCGTGGTGTACAGTTCTATAATAAAATCCCAAAGTTAATACGTGATTTGCCAGTGGAATTATTTAAGAAACATGTAAAATCTCAACTTTTAGGCAAAGGCTACTATACTGTAGATGAGTACATAAATGACAAAGACGCATGGAAATGACCAGATCTGCAACCAGTTCCATACAGGCTAGTGATACTTCTTTGTAAGAAATATACCAATGTATTTTATTTTTAAAAGATGTGCTGAGGAGTTTCTTTCGGCTTTTCTTCTCCTCCAAGACAAAGCAGCTTTGCGAAAAGCTGGTAAATTAAAAAAAATGACGTGCATAAGTGTATCAATGATACCTAAATGAATAAATGATTTTGAATTTGAATATAAGGTGGGCCCACCCTTCATAACCAGCTGATAAAAAAAGAAAAAACATAGGTTCGACGACTACGTAGCTTCTTTGGTGTCCATCACGCAGAGAATCTTAATGCGTATGAGTGAGTAAGCGTTTATACTTTAAAAAAGTACCTTAATTGAAATACCGCAAGGATCAACAAAGACTTCTCGTTTATAAGTCAACATCTCACAAGAATTAAGCATTTTGTGAGAAATATTAACCGAATACGGTTTTGTAATTAAGCTTAGCATTAATTATTCAGACAACCAGACCTTCTTTGACCTTGCGGATGAAAATTGGCCTTTATTAAAAGAACCATAAGATTTATTCAGCAAAACAGCCTCAACATGTTACGCCGAAGATAGATGCGGAATGCAAATAATTAAACGTAATGGAGTTTTTACATTATCCTGTACGTCAACGATCCTACCGACACCATCCGACACGGGAACTCGCTTAGTTAAATTCCTAAAATTTCTCTTCTTCTAACGTTGATACTTTATATTATTGAGGTCCTTATGGGTAAGTAAAAATATGTCATCGTATAGTTTTAAACAAAGCTTCTTTCATTGGAAATTCCCAATATCTGGTCTGTACTAACCGTTTTATAATTCGGAATTTTATTGCTAAGTAGCCTGAAAATTTTACATAGGTACATTACATACACATTGACGCAAATTTTGTAGCCAACAGAGTACAGATTAATTTCGTCACTGTGAATTAATTTTAAGCGAGCAGGTAACAGTTGTTTTAAAACATGGCATATTTAATAATGAAGCGTAAAGAGTTTAATTTCTGATACCTCGGGAGTTAATTATTGGCCTCCGGGTTGCTACACTTTGATAACATCAGAACTTTTACCAATAGCTTTTAAAATTTCATCACAAGTTGTCGGTTCGGGCAGAGGGAATCGCTTTAAGTATTACAAATTAGCATTTATCGTGCAGATTATACGATTAAGCATTTAATCCTATTCGAAATTCCCATTTGAGAATTTGTGTAAAATATTTGTTTTCTACGTGACTCGGTAACAAAATCTTTGTTACTCGGTGATAAGCGTTTTAGTTTTAATTTTATCGACGAAGTTGGAACTAAACATGTCGATATGGTGTTTATTGACTGTAGCATAAGGTTGTTAATTGGTTTGATAAACCAGGCTAGTGTTTATTTTAAGCTGGCAAATGAGCAGGTAAAAAAAGGAAAAGAAGAACGGAAGGAAGTCCTCCTTATACAGCGAAACGTCAAAAATAACCGACTAAATAACTCAAAAACTACTTGTCGAATCTCGCTCAACTTTAAGTGGGACTACATAACAAGAACTAGCTTCCAATTAAAAAACAATCATCAAAATCGGTTCACCTAGTCGAAAGTTCTGAGGTAACAAACATAAAAAATACAGTCGAATTGAATACCTCCTCCTTTTTTGAAAAGTTAAAAAGAGTAGGCAGTATAATCCCGAAGGTACTGCTACATTACGGCAAGCTTCATTAGCTTTGTGGCTGCTAACCTTCTATCTAAAATCACTCGTGACTGTACTCCTAGCGAGTTCACTGCTTATTTCTTGGCAACACGTCAAAGGTACTTTTAGTATCACAAAAGTATCATTGGCCAACGACCTCTCCACTTCCGCATTGAAGCAGCCTCAAACACGTTGATTTCAGGTCTCCTCAATTATCATGAAATACCATTTGCTCTACTGTATGCATTATTCCACTGGGTATTTACTATTTACATGTCTGTGGTTTACTCAGTGAAGATTGAAGCCAGTTTAATTGATATTGACAGAATGAATGAATGAATGCATGAAAATAATTTATTGTACTCAAATAAGGTACAGTCACCTGCAGAGAAAAGTAACCCATCTGTTTACAACGCAACAGGCAACGGAAACGTTGCTGATCGTATATTTATAAAGAGATGGGTTACTTTTCTTTGCAGGTGACTGTACAATAAACATACAATAAGCGGGCTTTAGCTAACACAGCATTTTTTTCAACCAACCAGCGGCGATGAGGGAACATGATAGAGACAGAGATGGAGCAGTAGTGAATGTAATAGATAATACACGTGTTGCTTGAGAAAAAGAGGTCAAGCTCTAAAATAGATCGTTCTTCCCCAGCTCGATCAGATCAAGTTGCGTGCGTAGATTGATTACGCTAGATTAGTTAAATGGATTTATATGTCGGTGTAGGCTAATAACTCTTTGTTCGAGTCAGTATTAATCTGTGGTCTTATTAAACAAAAACTGTCAGTTAGCGTTGACGAAATGGCGGGAAATACGGTATGGAAGAATGCAGCCTACTGTCCACGGAGCTTTGACGATTGCGTGCACGCTACATAATCAAACATGGCAATAGGCAAACACATCGATGTCGCTTGACGCTTCGATGAGATTTAGTTTTTTACTGTGCAAGATGGAAGCAAGCTGCAAACACGCGACAATTTGTTACTATCGTGTATATGACTTGCCTCTACGCGGACAAAAGGCCTTAGATAATTATAAAATTCACTATCAAATGGGTGAGCTGTCAGCAATCAGCGAGAATCAAGTAATATGATATTTCAGAGGAAATATTATAGTGTGTGGGCTTCTCCAATTTGGTGTGTTATTATGTATTCTGATAACTACGCCTACCTACGTCATTACGCAAATATACCAAGGTATTTCATAAACGATCAACGATGTTTCTTCGCATATATCGTGATGACGCATGTCCTTAAAACAGTGCTAAAGAGGTTCTTTCGTCATATTCGCAAGTTTTTAAAGCACCGTTCTGAAATGGTAGTAACTATTAAAATTTTAGTTTTCACCTGAAAGCAGAATTTTATTTGCGAAAAACAAATCTGCAAAATGTGATTATGGTTAATTCACAAAAAAATACCTTATCGATTACACACCTACCTTAGAGCCTTTACACACGGCGTATTTATATGGCGCCGAAAACAGCCTCAAACGCGATCGAACGCGGAAACGCCTCGTCCGCCTCATCATTTGCAGTGCAGAAAACGCGCGGACAACGCGTGGATTCCGCGGACGCGCTTCAAAAATACGCCGTGTGCAATGGCTCTTAAAATAGAGAAGTAACATTTTAATTTTGTGTCTGCCTTATTTTTAAATTTAAAATAACAATAAGACAGTTTGTTTACTAAAAAGGTCGTAAAAACGTCGTAAAATTTACTAGAAATAAGCCAGTTTAAAAGAAACATTCACTAAACTTCAAAGTTAATCAACATTAAATAATTAAGTATTTGTGTACTTTAATTGTCCGTAAACTGACTTTGTGAGTGAATTTTTGCGATTCTGTACTAAGGAGCGATTTACCGTTGATTCTGAGTTGTGGCGTTACTCAGTGACTGTATGGTTACTGTTGGCGCTGGTGATAAGAACTGCAGGTTTATTAAGGGTGATAAGATACCGCGGGTTCGATATTTCATTAAGTAAGTGCGCGTGATGTTACGCCGCCGATAACAGTTGATAAGCGCTGAGTGAAATGGACAGTTATCAAAACAAAACTTTGGATTATGATTAGTAATAGTAGGCAGTGTGATATTATAACCTGTGAAAGTATAAAATTGGGCAATTTGTTTGATAATAATATAACCAATCTGTTTACAACGCAACAGGCAACGGAAACGTTGTTGTTCGTATATTTATAAACAGATGGGTTATTTTTCTCTGCAGGTGACTGTACATTAATTATTAAAAATATAGTAACGGCTGTGAATCTTCATTTAATACTAGCGTTGTCCCCGCGGCTGTGTCCAAATTTTCCGGGGTAATAAGTGCCCCATATCCCATTCCAAATCATAGTATACTTGTGCTGTTGAATGTTAACATCTTTTTTAACATTAATTTAACCTAAGCTAACCTAACCTATCAAAAAGTATTTTCCATGATATAAACTTTTTACTGTATTAATTTTAGTAGATGGGTATGTGTCCTAGAGCACATTAACCTGATTTTTTTTCATATACAATACTTGAAATGCGTATGAAGTTAGTTAAATGTTAAATTAAGTTCAGTTTTTAAATACAACTCTATGTAAGTTACATATAATTATACTGTTAAAACCTCGTCGTATCCTAAAGACAATGGACTATTGATTACATTCAGCTCATTACCTCCAAGTTAGCTTTTAAAGCGTTCTGTTTCTGGATTTAGCAGAATAATGTTTAAAATCCCTAGAGGTTTTAAGAGCAAAGGTGATTTTAAATGCATGGAGCTAAGTGGACTATGTTGGAGGAGTAAATACCACGGTGTCAAAGAGTAAGAAGTTCGTATAACTAAATGCGAGCGTGTGTGTGTGTGTGTGTGTGTGTGTGTGTGAGCATGTGTGTATGTTTGTATATGTGTGTCTGTGTGTGCGCGCGCATAAATAGTAGGTAGAGTGTTAAATAGGCTCTAAGTGGTTGTTGTAACATAACAAATTCTGTTAATTTGATTGAAAACGGATATTATATTATTCCACTTAATTAGTACATTCAAGCGTACAAGGAGTAACATGGAGTAGATGTTACATTACAACAAAGTTATTGGTTAGCATGCTGTCTGAATATGAAATGAAAATATAATGAAACAAAACAGACGGGGAATAAATTCATGTACGATTTCTTTGTGTCTTTTGATTGTAAGTAGATAATTGATTGCAAAATTTCTGACGCCAGCTAGGAAAGTCTTATACAAAAAGAGCTTAATTTTTGAACATATTAGAAATTATTCCAGCGATTTTGAATATCTACATAAAGAGAAGGCCGAAAAAAGTATTAGTAATAATTTTTGTATTTTATTTAGAATAAAAGTTATTGTATTTGTATTGTATGTAAAAAGATGCATTAATTTTCTATTTGAACTTCATGTTTGTATACCTAGTATAATTAAATATTGACATTAGAAAAAATAACTTATTTTTTTAACGAAAATTATAAGTACTTTTACTCCATTTGGCTATTTTTAATCAATGGCGGAAAATATAAGCTTTAAAATTGTTGTTTAAATAATTATATTGCCAAAGATATAAAAGCGATCATTGTCATAAAAAAAACGATTGGGTGCAGAATTATGTTCTAACGAGTAACCGCCCTCGCTTTGCTTCGGTTTTCTTATTTTTTTACACCTTGGGTTACATTACTGGAGTTTTATTAAGGATCCCTAATTTTTTTGAAAATATAATATAGCCTATGTCACCCGGGGATAGTGTAGCTTCCCGACAGTGAAAGAATTTTTCAAATCGGTTCAGTAGTTTCGGAGCCTATTCAATGCTAACAATCAAATCTTTCCTCTTTATAATATTAGTATAGATTAGTATAGATGATCTCGATTTTATTATGCGTATTCTTTGTGTTTTGTATGTTTGATGTGTGGAGAAATAAAAAAATAAGAGACATCAATTTGACGGCGAGCGACCTCTTTGGTCTGTCATACGAGAAGAAAAACCAAATGTTTAGAATTAAGAATGTGTCAATCTATTTAGAATAATAATATGTGTGGGACATTCTATGGGGATTCGAATAGTGATCACGGACTAGTACAGATTGTTATTGATGTGAACGTTAGGAAAACTGGAAATATAATATCATGGAGCAAAGTAAAAGGAATATCATTTCATAACCAACATCGTAGAATACCCCTTCTTCGTCAAATTTATACAGTTGCAAAATGGTACCCATTATTATTATCAGCTACATCTAAATCAAGTTGTGCAGATAAGATGGAATCTTAAAGTTTGTTAGTAACATTGATTTTATCTCGAACAGTGATTACAGAAGCCTTGTTAATTTATGTAGGAAATCTGCATCGCAATCAGAACGATCGGCTTTGAATTGAACTTCTCTGTAAACTCCAACTGTCGTTTCGACTTCCTAGCTTGATTTTCCTATCAATATGAAAGACTTTAAGTTAACTACTGGTTAGAATTGGAAAATTATTTTTGTGTTTGATAGTCCATTTATCAAGAAAGGTTATAGGCTATATAACTTTATATATTAGTAGTAAGTTTTTCCACAAATTAACGCGGGTGAAACCGCAATAAACGGCAAACGAGCTGACGATCCACCTGATGGTAAGTGGCTATCGTCGCCCATGGACATCAGCAACACCAAAGGCTTCACTGATGCGTTGCCGGCCAAGAAAGAGAGAAGAAAAAGAAGGAAAGAACTGGCTCTCAAGCCCCCAGCCGGAACATGACGAGTCGTTTGGCGGCTGATTCATGCTCGAGGGTGGTAGCTATCCAGACGAACCCCATGGAGAAATAATAATAGTAATAATGGTATTAATTAAGAATTAAAATAAATATTACCAATCTAATCCCTCGAGGGGCCCTACCACCAGCGGGCCGGATTTAGTCGCCTTTTACGACACCCATCCGGCGTGGGATTGGGGTTAGTATTGTAAGCCGCCCCCGTACGGCTACACATATACATCTGGACGGGGTTATCCTCAGAGTTTACAAGTCGGAAATGAATCTTATCTACCTAATTATATTGTTACATTGTTACAATGTCTACCTGTTATTATTATAACCAAGGGTTGTGACCCACACCGTAGTATACTAATTGAGGTCACCCAAGGTCGCTTAATATTTAATCTGCTATCGATCAGAAAATTGTTTATGCTCGTCCGCCATGTGATTACTACTGTTGTCAGAACTCATTGAATGATTAATGCCCTAGTAACCGCCCTCACTCCGATAATCTAAGACTTATATTGATTAAAAACCTTTTGTAATGGGCTTATCCGTTAATAAGATTGGTTGGAACAAAAGCACAGACAATTCTAAAAATAATTGTTAGAACCCATTATATTTCTTTTATACATTTTACCTAAAATAGTTTTTGACGATATCTTCCGCGCAGACATGGATAAGTTATAGTTTTACATTTAACAATAGAATGAAATTTGGTTGAGTATGTTTGGAATTTCCAGCTTTTTTACACTTTTTTCTACAACTTAACATTTTGTTGCAAAAAATTGGAAGTCAATAAAAAGTTGTAATTGGTATAAATCAGAGTTCTGTTATGTAAATAATACGTAGCATTAAATAAACATTTTTACAAGTTCAAAATGTATTGCGACCTCAAAGCGAATACCAACATCCTACAACTTACACAATTTTATAAATATATATAATATTTTTTTTACTTCTATGCAGTGGCGGATTTAAGTTTGATGTCGCCCTAGGCCCCTTAAGATATGCGCCCTTTTTGGTCTGTGAGGAGGTGATTATCGAAATTAAATATGCAATTTTTAAAAACCTTAATTATTATGTATCAAATATTAACTTAAAAACGTTTTATTAGTTAACATAGAATTTTCGTTTATAGTTTCCAGTTAATTGAGATGAAAATGGTCAAGTGTCATTAGGACAACCATGAAAAAATGGTGAAATTTTTTGATTAAAAATGTTTCTCCTGCTTTTTATATTTTTGAATAGAGTTCAAAAAATTTATGAGGAAAAAAAAATAACGTAACCTGGCAACACTTAAGACCAAGCCCTACAACCGCCCCATACAAAAAGCCCCCTGAAATGTTGCTGCCTCAAGATATTTCAAAAATGCAATTTTTTGAACATTTTGCAAAATGATCGCCACGGGATCCGCCATCTTGTCGAAAAAAAAAATATCCCCAAAATATTAAAATTAAGGATACACTAAAGGGAACACAAAAAAAATATGTATATTGAAAAACCACCCCGATGCTACCCCGCAATCACATCTAAAATCGAAAAAATTCAAACTCAAATATGTCAGCGGCCATCTTGTTTTTTTATTTATTTTTTAATTTTTTCAAATTTTTTCTCCTCCTAAACTTTACGAAAACCCACAAAAATATTGAGCGAAAAGTCATAAACAAAAAAGTTTACAATCTCAACTCGGCCGACATCCTGAAAATGTGACATGTCAGATTTTTCCCGAGGTCACGGGGGGAGAAGGAGAAAACCCGCCATAGACAACAAAATCCCATCTCACCTCCTTCTGGGAGAACAATTGGCTATTAGACAATTTTTGGAAAAATATTTAAAAAATTTCGTAGTTTTATTTTATACCTCTTACAATATTTATTTTTCTCATAAAAGTGTTATTTAGTAGGAAAAAAACAACTTTTAATCCATTAATTTTAAATTCGCGCGAAAATAGTCCGCCATCTGTCACTTGCTGGCTGTGACGTCACAATTCAATTAACAAAAGCTTACGCTCTAACTGAAGATATTTTAAGTGAAAAACTTACACCTTTTTCACTGGAATTGTGAAAATGACAAGCTACAAGACGTGTGCAGTGCCTATGTGTAGAAGTAATACAATTAAACCTGACAAATTGTTTATACCTACACGTTTCTAAATGCCCGCAACGTCGAAAGCAGTGGTTACAATTAGCACGTCGAGACCCAGAGTTAACATCTGTTATATCAGCAATATTCTTTTGTGAGGACCACTTTGATGTAAGTATTTAGAAGAAATCAACTTAGCCTCTGATTTACTAAAAAAACAAATTAAACCTAACCTAATATTGTTCATAAACATAACCTATAAGTAGTTTAAAATCATTAGTAATATGGTGTCGTTAAGGGGACGTTGAGGAAAAACTTACAAAAAAATCCCCCTGTGACCACTTAGCAAGACTGACCAATTTTACTTTATTAATTTCAGTACTTAAAAGGAGGTTTTTGCATTCCGAAAGTCGGTAGAGCAAAAGTCAGGGTTACACGCAAAGAAATTTGCGACCATAAATGAATCAACTTGAGGCAAATTCGCACTGTCAGCTTTTGTATAGCCTGACTCCATGTTACAAAACCTCTCAAAAGCAGAAATCAAAATATATCTTATTAATTTTCTCAGTAAATTGCACAGTGCACGCGATATAGTTAGTAGTACACGACACTTTATTTTTTGAATTGTGACGTCATAACATGCTCAATCATGGCCGCCCGCGTTTCGGTTCTCGTATCCACAGGTAAAAAAACTCAAATCTATTTTTCAAAAGTAAAAATATTTACAATTTATTTTCATGCAAGAAACGTATTGTATAATTATTGTTAACCATTATGCAACCATATTTAACACATTTCATATTTTACCGTGATAACTGTCAAGTAGCCAATTATATAGTTATCACGATTCACGGTGGTAAGTCTAGGCTTACTATAGGTTGAAAACTTTTTTAAATTTAATTATAATTTATTCAATAAAAGCTAATCCGCTATAAAAATTAATAATTTGCGAAAAATCTGAAAATTATTGTTTTCAAACTAATACGGATTAAAAAGAATCCATATTGCACCGACAAATTAAAAGGTAAATTATTAGAGATGGGCCGACTACACGCCGACTAGTCGGGAAAACCGACTATTCGGCATGTTTTATAGTCGGCGACTAGTCGGCAATTAGTCGGCAAAAATCGCCGAATAGTCGGCATTAATTTTCGCTACAAAAAATAAACGAAATGAAGAAAATAACAAAATTATACAATCAGAATAATGAGATTTATTTTAATAAATCCGATTATAATGAAAATAAATATTTTATTATGTACAAGTAATAGGTATAACGGATGTTGTCACATTCACGAATGCAAATGTTGACCTTCAAAGATTCGGTTCAAAAAAGCCCAGTGGCGCCAACAAACTAATGCTTCTCCATAAAAAACTCAATTATTATTACCTATATCGTTGAAAACTCGTTTTCAACAGACTTGAAAAGGAGATAGGTAATCAATTAATCGCGTTTATATTTTTTGTTTGTATGTTCCCCGATTGTTATAAATAATTATTTTTCTATATGCATTTTTTTTCATTTCTATGATTTTTGCGAATACGAGTGTTAAAAATTATGTGAAAATTCGTTGCATCACTAATATGTGGCAATATTATTACAAGTTTGTACTTTTATTTGTACTTAGTCATATTTTCCGTAAAATTTTATCAAATAGTATTCAATCAAGCTAAAGCAATTTATGGTGGAGAAACGTCAGACTTTCAGGTTTATCAGGAAGCAATCGATTCCTTTTATTTTCATAAATATTTGACCAAAATAAGGTTGATCGGCATTGCCGACTAGTCGGCCGATTAGTCGGCAATTTTCTCACCGAATAGTCGGCTAGTCGGCTGATCGGCAAAACCCATAGTCGGCCCATCACTATAAATTATACATAAAAATATTTTATAAAGAAGTGAAAATAATTCACAAAAATATTTTAGGTAGACTGGTACGAATAAATTCTCATAAAAATTTTGCCGCCCCCAAAATCATGGCGCCCCTAGGCCCGGGCCTCACGGGCCTAGGCCTAAATCCAGCACTGCTTCTATGTACTTTTATAAATAATGTATATGTTTTGATACTATAAGATAGTATGATGTAAGTAAATAGGTACTGTCAGTGTATGTGTTGAGATCCACTATCGTGGACCCCCATTTTCATTTCATGGACCCCCAAATTTTTTTTCGCTGACGTAGACCCCTTGCAGATTGTCATAGACCCCTACGGGTCGATATAGACCACATTGGGAATCACTGGTATAAATTGACGATATTGTTAGTCTGTTATTCGGGATTTAGTTGGCGTGGTAAAAGGTTTAGATTAACAAATACACGCAACCGATTGCAAAACAACATGACGTGGATTTTGTAATAACAAAGGTTGCTTTATACCATGTAGATTGCAGGTATCTGTTCAATGAATTATTTATGAATTATAATTAAAACATCCACAAGCTTTCGGAATAATAAAATTATCTTTTCCACCACACGTACCAATCCAGGCAAGGAGCTTTGTTAGAGCGAAAAGTTCAGAATACATTTCAAAAGTATGGTATAATGACACCCTAGTGACATAGCATTCTATATCCTATCCTATACTATTCAAGCTTCCTTACAATTTCACTTTTTCACAATTTATGCGGAAAGTTCAATGGTTCGTTTAATTTTTATCGTTTCCCTTCCTATCACAAAATACACGCTTCAAGGAAAGATTAAAACATTTTATATTAAAAATATGACAATTATATGACGGAGAAGTGTTTGTTAAAGTTGACAATGAAAAGGAGTGGATGAAGATAATATTTTTATGTAATATGCATTGGAAACACAAAAAAAAATAAACATCACACACCCTACCATGCATTTGATACACATGTACGCATAATATACATGAATATGTGAAGTAACTTTTTGAGAGTTACGGTCTTTTGACCGCAAAACGGGTCCCCAGTTAAGAGCATTATTTTTGTGTGAACATGTCTTGCTTGGTATGTAAGTATGCGTTAATTTAAAATTTCTGCAGGTGGTGAGAAAATCTACCTACCTAAATGGAAACCCGGTGTCAGTAGTGACGTAATAAAATTTGTAACGCGTATCCACTGCTTGGTTTATACGTGACTACCGATTCTTTAAGTTACAACAAGAAACAATGGCAAGCTATTAGATTACTTTGCTGTCTGTCACTCACTCGCATATCAATATTATATTATGTATATCACTCGCAACTCCGTTCGTGATATATAAATTATTCTTATGTCAGAGCTACGTAGTAACTTTGTTATGAAACGTAGAATGCGTCGGCGATGGAATTTGCCGCATGCAGTAATAATTGCGTTTCGTACTCATCAGTGTTCGCATTGTATTGAGTTATGATGATAATATGAAGGTGTCTTTTAACAGATAAATGTATCTATTACAGGGGTATAGTATATATCGTACCCTTGTTATTATATATTTGTGTATATCAAATTTGAATGGGAATATAGTATAAGGTTACAGTTTGTTCGTCACATCAGATAGTTTGACAACCCGTGTGGTGTAGTGGTCATCCTGCCGGTTCGCCATGCCAAGGGTCCTGAATACGATTCCCAGCGAGGTGGTGTGTGTGTGTGTGTCTTTGTGTGTTGTCCAGCACCCACGACACAGGGAATCCTAGTGTGGGGTCATGGGTGTGTAGCGATATTATTATTAAGGTCCCACCAGTGTAAGACGATTTTTCCCAGTTTGTTGTGCTGATAGTGATGTTTTTGACGCGAACACGACAAAAAATCTTAAAATGACTTTTAGAGTCGTATTTTAAAAATATGCTGAACACAAATGAAAATCATTTAAAAATAAATAAAATCATCTCATGCTTATACTATTTTTTTTAACTTAGTTAATACTTTTTTTAAACTAATTTAAATTTATAATTTTAATACAATAAATTTTAATACAAAGTAATGTAAGATTGTTTATAAATCTCGTTTAAAAAAATCATTATAAATTATATTTTTTCATAGGTATATAAAAGGGATGTACGGCCTCAAATCCTATACCTAAAACGCAACTCATCGAGTTTGAAACGCGCTATATAATTACGGCACGGCTACGTCGAATATATTTCATCAGTACAATAGGAACATTGATTGAGAGAATGGGAACACAAAGCCGAGTCATTGATGAAGCGGTGAAGTTTTACAATTCAAACGACATTCGCGCGGTAATCAATTCGATCACAGCGAACCGAAGTTTTATTGTCTTCCTGTGAGTTTTAACTGGTGTAATCACGTCATGACAGCCGGATCAGTAACAATAAAATAATTCTTGACAAAAAATAACCGTCTTCAAAATTAGGGATGACTCAAAAAGTACTCGTAAGATCTCGCTCAAATTTAAGTGGGATCACATGACAAGCACCAGCTTTCTACTAAGAAAAGAATCATCAAAATCGGTTCACCCTTCACCTTTTTAAAGATTAGGATTGCAGTGCCACAGAGCTAAGTAATTAGGTACTATCTTCCGTGTTAACAACTTTGTCAGCTGTAATGGGATGGATGTAATGGGAGTAGGTACTTCACTTTTTACTTAGTGCACCGATTCAGTGATACCTTCGGTGTTACATCATATCATTATTTCCCAGACGCTGTCTAAAAAGTCCGTCAGCTCATTGTTAAATTAAGGTTATTGATGACGCACGAGTCCTAATGGTTACCGCCGGACCGTCGTTCGGGGGGTCCTGGGTTTGGTTCCCAGTGAGGCAGTTTGAATGATGAGTTAAATTTCTGTTCGCGGTCTGGATGTGAATGTCCTTTTCTTTGTGTGTTGTCCATCGCACCAACGAAATCGCGACAGAAGAAATCCTAGTATGAGTGTGCAGTGTTGTGATAAATCTGAATCAACAGTCTAAACCGCAGAATGAAACTACGTAGCACAACTCTAGCGGTAAGCAAACTGTGGAGCCACAAAAAGTTGAGTGCCACTGGCATTAGTGCGGCAAGCAGGGGTACGAAACTTTTTCAATTATCTCTCGTAAGCGCCTTTTATCTCGGTTAAGGACGAATGATCGGATTTATGCTTTCAAAATGTTGCTTCATGAAGTTTGAAACATTGAATCATTGTTCCATTAGTAAATAAATAAAAAAAGAGTGAATAGGTTTTTATTAAGTTAGTGCGCTCACCATCCTGGACCACATCTCCACTTACCATCAGGTGCGATTGTGGTCAAGCATTAACTTATTCTAAGTAAAAAAAAAGTTTAACGTATTTTTTAAATTAAATAACCGACAAAAGAGCAGTTGTTCTACCTGATGATAAGTGGTCACCGCCGTTCATGATGATCAGTAACACCAGTTACCAGCCATTAGGAAGTGAAACACCTGTATTAATAACGTATAAATAAATATAAAACATTTCAGTCTAACTTAACGGGCAGTAACTGGTGACTCTACCACTACCTGCGTGAAAGACGTTTGTGTGTGGTGAAAAAATGTTTTAAACACGTGGCGCAAAGTTGTCATAGCAGACACGTTAGTAAATATAGTAAAGTCACCTGCAGAGAAAAGTAACCCATCTCAACATCTCAACATCTCAACAACGCAACAGGCAGCGGAATCGTGGCTGTTCGTATATTCATAAACAGATGGGTTACTTTTCTCTACAGGTGACTGTACTACAGTAGGTATAGTGTGTAAATATCGAATACTTCGAAGTTAACATTTAAGTTTCAATTGCAAACAAAAATGTTATTTGAAGTAAATATGCAGAGTTGCTTATATATCCTTAACTACTTACATACTTTTTCGCAATGTTAACGAAAAATTAAAATTTCACAGACATTTATTTTTACGGAACCTTTCAGGCAAGTCCACTTCGACTTTGTCCAACTTTAGTATAAAGATCGTAGCTCTAGCAGCGAACAACTTTTTCTAATAACCGTTTTCTGTAAAACTCATTTTTCACATTACAGTAGGAACTTAACACTGTGTTTTACCCTCCAGCATGGAGAAGTGCAGACGATTACTTTGAATATAATGAAAGTTTACTCACTGAAAATGCTGTTATAATTGGATCAAAAATACATAATAATGTAAGCGCTCAGCCCGGGACTTTTCCCGCGATTTTCGTTATAATAAGTATCCTAAATCTTATTCCAGATTATGGTCTTCCTGTTTGCTAAACTTAATAAAAATCCGTTAAGTAGTTTTTGTGTGAAAGAATAACAAACATCTTCACAAACTTTCACATTTACAACCATTGAAGTATAATGTCATAGAATAGACATCTCGAACAAAATGTGTGTCCCCGCCGGGAGGTTCTATTTTCAAAATTGATCCCCCGTTCTCCTTTCAAAATCGAACGAATCCATTGGCAATTGAAGCTGCGCGGGGCCAATGCATTGGAACATACATTGTGTTCGCGGTGTCCATTCAATACGCTAGTAATTATACTTCAATGTTTACAACTAGGATAGTTAGTGTACAAGTATCATAGTAAAATGTAATTTATGTCAGTCGGACGCACGCGATTGGTCAGCGACGGATTATTCGTCGTTATGTACTCTGTGGATAATCCGGCTGTGGTTTGTTTAATCTGTGGCCGCAGATCGTGCTTCATTCATCGCGTTTGGGATGCGGTGTTATTGGCTAGATGGATGATTTATTCTTTGAATTGTAAACATCTGGTGCTTATGTATGTATTTAGTTACCTACAACGCCATATTCTGAGTGCGATCCTTTTACTTAAGTCATGGTGGTAGCAGCAACTCCGAGCTCAAATAAATTATATATTTATACACCTAATACAGATGTTTCTTATTCTTAAGTATTTTTTAACTCTACTTAAGTGCTATGCCAATAGTACTATCCTCCTGTCCATGCCCTTTGAGTGCTTTTAACTTCCATTTTTGGAGCTATATCCAGCCTTAAGGCTCTCCCATCTTGCACTATTCAGATCGCTTTCTTTTGTGCCTTACAAATCCAACTAACTATTTTTCGACACTGTTTTTCGTTGGGAATTAAAGAAATCAAAAAAATTAAGTTTATAAGCTTGAAAGAAATCGGCATTCAGATTTAAATCTCTTCTTTTTTGGACGAAATCTTCATACCGACTTTTCTGGGATAGTTTCTACCCAAATATCCTTCATTACATACATTCGAAACTTCCAGTGTGTCGACGCACCATTTTTTCATGAATGCTCCAGTTTAACTAAGCTCTGCCTTAGAACCCCATACAAACCAATTAAAGTAAATCTTTATACCTGTCTTACGATTTGCCGTAATTCTACTCCAACAATAAGAGTCCTTGGCAGTAATGATCGACGAATATCGTCCTTTGTTCTCCAATTTCTTTATTCAAATTTTCTATCGTATCAAGGACAAAGACAACGTTTTTTTCTTTATCAACAAATGTATTATGACATTCGTGGTGGTTCGTATATCTCAGTGTTTCTTATTGTTGTTATTTTTTATGTAAATAACCGAAATACAAGCAGATGAGTGACGTTACTAACACCAAAGGTACAATTTATTGATTTGGCGGCCTAGAGAGAGAAGAATGAAATAAAGTACTGTGACGACCTTGTAGCCTAGTTGGTAGCGACCTGCCTACGAAGCGAGGGGTCCCTGATTCGATTCCCGTATTCGATTCTCCATAACTCATTAACTATCTTGCTTACTCTTTCCATGAATGACGGAGCAAGTAATTTAACCAAAGCCGTCAAACTTTTTTTACATTTCATTGGCTATGCCGTACCTTTGTTTCAGAATAGCCTATCTTTCTGTAAACGTAGAAGCGAGCTTCAACAGGAGGGAGGATTTTATATCTACTGTAGTGAGGGTAGTAGCACTAGGAGCTAACCAAATCGTCTTATTTCGGGTCAAAGGCGATTCAGTATTTATTATGCAGCCTCCTTTGTTCGTGATTCACCGAAAGGGTCTACAATTTATTACATTTACCATGAAATCCCAAGTTATCCTGACCCTATTTTAAATGTATTTGCCCTTCACTATACAGGGTGGATTTTTGAGACGGGTCAGTAAGGGCAGGTACCTTAACCGTTATAGTTACAGGAAAACGTTCCTAGGAGACTATCCATAACTTTTTAAGATATTCTGAACTGCATTCACAGATTTTTGAAAAAATGTACGGTCAGTGAAAAAAGTACTAAAATCCAAAAAAAAATATTTTTATGCCTATCGATCCTACTTCGTATGGGGATCAAAATACTCTATGGGACCATTTAAGGTATGAGTACTAGAAATGTCAGAAAACGCTAAAAACATTTTCTATACATTTTGTACTGAAAAACGATAAATCAACTCGAAATATTCTTTATCGCCAAACAATCCTATTTTTTACTGCGATTAAAAGATTCTTTAAGGCCTATTGAAATTTAAATGCAAAAACTACGGTAAGACACAACATATCACACAAACTTAAAAATAGGTTATCTATTATTCAAAATGACCGCCGTTTTCACGAAGACACACTGCAAGAGGTGCTGTTAGTGGTCCATGGTCCAACACATGGTCCAATTAAGTGGCCACCTCGCAGCCCCGATCTAACGCCTCTCGAGTTTTTTTTTGTGGGGCCACCTAAAAAATGAAGTCTACAAAAGAAAGTACGAAAGTGTTCAGGAGCTGAAAGAGGCATTAACGAGGATTTTAAATAATATCCATCAAAGAAAACTTTCCGCTGCTACTTGCTCAGTACAAAAACGAGTGAACTTATGTATTCGTGAAAACGGCGGTCATTTTGAATAATAGATAACCTATTTTTAAATTTGTGTGATATGTTGTGTCTTACCGTAGTTTTTGTATTTAAATTTCGATAGGCCTTAAATAATCTTTTAATCGCGGTAAGAAATGGGATTGTTTGGCGATAAAGAATATTTCGAGTTGATTTATCGTTTTTCAGTACAAAATGTATGGAAAATTATTTTAGCGTTTTCTGACATTTCTAGTACTCATACCTTAAATGGTCCCATAGAATATTTTGATCCCCATACGAAGTAGGATCGATAGGCATAAAAATATTTTTTTTTGGATTTTAGCACTTTTTTCGCTGACCATAATTTTTTTCAAAAATCTGTGAATGCAGTTCAGAATATCTAAAAAAGTTATGGATAGTCTCCTTGAAACGTTTTCCTGTAACTATAACGGTTAAGGTACCTGCCCTTACTGACCCGTCTCAAAAATCCATAATTTTTTCGGACCCGAAGAACAGCGTCACGTGACGATTTATCCGGGGTGTAATAGTGCTGTGAACTATTTTATTTATAATAGGTATATACTAGGGGGTCTGCCCGCGGCTTCTAACTTTCACTTAATATTAGTAGAAATTTACTTACATAAGCTAACAAAGATGGACAGTGGTCACCGAATGGATACAAGTTTTCATGAAGATTTCAAGCATGAAAATTGCAAGACTAACCCCAAAACTAGCTAATATTAACATTGCAAAAACTGTAGTGCAATTTGAAAGTTTTTGTGCAAGCAGACTTAAAAATAGACATTTACGTAAACTCTTCTAAAGAGTAGGTAAAACAAATCTAAATGAAAACCGACAAAGCGTACAATTCATTCCACGTCCAAGAAATAAATTGAAAAGTCACCGCTTTGCCCAAATCGGCTAAAAAGAAACGAATTAAATATGTACCGGTCCTGCTAGCTGCACGGTCTAGTAAAAACGTCAAACGCGGGTCGCGAAGGCTTACGTTGAAAGAATTGCTCTCCCGAGGGTCTCCACTGAAAACACAAGGGACAAGATCACGCTCAGATACACTTTATAATTTAAAATGTCGCTAGAAGTCGACTTTATGCTTGCTAATAGAAATCCTTGGAGTGAAAGACGATACAGGAGATTTTTTATAGTCTTAACGAAATAGCCGGCAAACGAGCTGACGATCCACCTGATGGTAGGTGGGTATCGTCGCCCATGGACATCTGCAACACCAAATACATCACTGATGCATTGCCGGCTAAGGAAAAGAGAAAAACAAGAAAGAAAGAACTGGCTTTCAAGCCCCCAGCCGGAACACGACAAGTCGTTTGGCGGCTGACTCATGCTCAAGAGTGAATCCAGGCGAACCTATGGAGAAATAATTTATAATAGTAATAATGGTATTATTTAACAATTAAAATCAATAGTACCAATATAATCCCTCCGAGGGCCCTAACGCCAGCGGGCCGGATTTAGTCGTCTCTTACGACGCCCATCCGGCGGGGGAGTGGGGTTAGTATTCTAACCCGCCCCAATACATGTATTATTATTACAATACATATATTATACGGCTTTAATGGACTTTTACTGAATTATCAACAAATAAACGCTTACACTCACATATCGACACATACTTATTATACATAATTCGTACTAGGTTGCTCTGTGTTGCAAGTAGGATGGATAACATTCACAAACCATCCATCCACACATCGCAAACACCCACGACGGGATAATAACTATCCGTCACATAAATGTCTAGCGAGGAACCAAACCCCGAACTTCGGAGCCAGGAATTTTGAATAAGGCTACGGGGCTAGAAGAATTTTATTGAATACGCCTATTTTATTGAAATACGCATTTACTTTTCCCGGCGCAGCAAGACCGAGTTTACTGTAATAAATAATATTTTTAATGTTTTATAATGGTCTTTCGTCGGAATTAAATTCTAAATGGCATTGCCTAGTACTCCCTGGGGGGTGAGAGAATGAAATGGTGTTTGATATATTGATATCGATTTTGGTGGAAAAATAGGTCATGCATACTTTTGATGCTTTAATAAACACACAAACAAACACAGGCACAAGCTCTATCTAGTTTTGGTCGCGTTTTCTTCGAGTCCAGCAAGGCTATTCTGGTTTGTAACTTGACAGCGGAGTTTCAAAATTGACGTTCGAGTTCTAGGATCACTTCACTTCGCAAGTACGTACTAGATGATTAGATAATGACATGTCAATATGATGCAAGTTCGCTTTTGTTTTGTAACTTGACAGCGGAATACACGATGAGTTTCTAAATTGAAGTTAGAGTTCGAGACTCCCTTCACCTCGCAAGTGCGTACCAGAGGATTAGAGAATCACATATCAAGATCTCGGACTCGAACTTCAATTTTGAAACTCATCGCGGATTCCGCTGTCAAGTTACAAAACTGAATAGCCTTGCAGATCATGATTTACCTGTGTGCTAAATTTCAGTTTAGTACAGTCACCTGCAGAGAAAAGTAACCCATCTGTTTACAACGCAACAGGAAACGGAAACGTTGCTGTTCGTATACTTATAAACAGATGGGTTACTTTTCTCTGCAGGTGACTGTACATAGTTTTTGCGTAAAAGAGTAACAAACATCGATATATCCCCACCAACTTTCACATTTATAATTGATGATTAAACGAACTTACCTGTAAGTGAAGTTCAATCCCAATTATTCGAGAGCTTCGTTCGAAGATATTAGCATAGCAACACTAGTAGTAGTAGCCACGTACCGCCCGCCATTTCGCACTGAATTTTAGAGGTAGATAAAAAATAAAACATGAAATTATCAATTTTTGTAGGGTAGATTTATAAAACCTCACTTAGCTGGGGCGCTCTCCTCTTAGGTTCGTCATTCAGTTCAGAGATTTGCGGAGCTGTTTCATGTTTCACGACTAGGGGTGTAGTGTATATGACATGTACACTAGGGAGGGAGGGATGCTAATATCTTCGAACGAAGCTCTCGAATAATTGGGATTGAACTTCACTTACAGGTAAGTTCGTTTAATCATCAATTATTCTTCGAGTTTCGTTCTCGATATTAGCATAGCAACACTAGTAGACGTTTAGAGAAGGTAGTCGTGAAACTAATGATATTATTTGCTTATCATTATTTTTAATCGTAATATGATAGCACTATTTTACTCTTTAATTTCAATCTATTGAGCAATATATTGGTGACAACAGTATATACCTAATAACCGTATATATAACACACTCGGGAATTATGCTACGGATAAGTAGTTAACTTTATATTTTGCTATGAACATGAAGAGTGTAATGTTAACTGAATAAAGTGGAATATCCACTGAATTCTGAAATCTTTTTGTAAAATATTCATAAAAATATTTAAAATTACATAAATGAGGTAAATATAGATTTGGCAATATTATCGATAGTATATAATGTTATCCTTTATATGTAACCCTTGAAAGTACTAAGAGAGTAAGTAATTTGATGATTAGAACTGAAATTAGTTTTTTCCGAAGGATCCAATTTTTTTGTAGCTAAATTCGGTCACACTACTACAGCGAGTGTAGCAACGAAAGCAGCAACTATGTCACCGACTATAAGTTATTCCAAACCTGTAAGTAGGAATAAAAAGTATATATGAAAAAACACTGTCTTATTAAAAACATTATCTATCTATATATGTATATAAAAACAAAACGTTTGTACGGATTTTCTCTATAGACTGTGAAACCATCCGACTGATATGCCTTTAAATGGTTTCATTTGAAAGGCAATAATCCGAAAGTCGTTTGAGGCCACTAAAATCCATCCATTAATAAAGTCGATTTTCCATTTTTCCCATAGAACCATTGAACAGACTGATAACACAAGAACACTGATCTATAATTGTTATCAGAATTATTGTAAGTGTAGTGGAACACGCTGAGGATCCACCAGTCCTGTATAAAAAACAAAGTCAATGTATCGACTTCTTTTAGAGTTTTTGCGGCCAAATATCACATGAAATATATGTGCTGTAAAAGATACTAAATTGAATAACATTGGATATAATTATGTTCTAAATTAATTAGTATTTAAATAGTAGGCCGCAATGAAAATATTTTGTAAAGAAAAATATATAAAATATAATCCTTATTTGTCTAGACTGATTTGACCAATTAGCAAGGACCTCGGTGAACTGTGGTAACCTTATGATCCGTAGAATTAAAACTTGTGTGAAACAATAAGGGAAATTCGATTACAAAGTATTGCAAGTATACAATTGGTTTCTTGAGGAATTGACGATACGCGAACTACGGCCTAAACCAACTCTGCATAATTGTGTTTTCCACCACATATGCAGTACTATGCTTAAACAGTTGGGATATTTCTATAAGGGAAAAAATATCCGGACTTCAGTCCTATAACGAAAGTGTGATTAATTAAGTATATAGCATATAAAATAGAATTACTCAATGTTAAAAAAAAAATATTGGTGGAGGCCATTAAGAAACAATCTCATTGTTAAGTTTAAGGGATGACAGATATATGGGCGGACCGCAGTCGTAAGACTTGAATATAATAATATCAAACCACCATATAATAATACCATAAGTGTACCTGCGTCCTAGAACTGACACCTGCAACATTAAAAACAAGTAAGTAAAAAATAAGTACGTTAAGAGTACAAACTCGTATATTGTAATACACGAGAACTACTGGCAGACATGTAAAGCATGCAATTGTACTTGTTTGTTGAAATAAATAAATAATAAATACATTATTTTTTGTCTTATTTTACAATATCACTCGATGGCAAATTTAAACGCTCATTTGTTGAGTATAATGTTGTCTTAGTGATAATGTCTGGTTACTTTGGAGCTGGAACCCCGTTGTTGAGGCATGCACATATGGAGCATAATATTGTATAATTATACAATCTGCGGTATACATGTATGTTTTGCATGTATAGAAAATGTTTGTATCTCTAGCCTGGTAGGCAAAAATGAATCAATCGTCCGTTACCACGGAATTATTCATAAATATGCAATATTCAAAAATTTTACTTATAATAGAGCAATACATAAATTACTAATACATTAAGCAATGGATAATATAATTAATCGTACATATACAGGGGGTATACAGTAGTATACCTACTTTTGTAATTTCATTATCATTGACCGGCAGGCCAACCAGAAAATAATTCACTCAAATAAGTATATTTGTTTATTATTATTATGTAGAAAAGACAAGTATTCCATACGCCTCAGTAAGTTAAAAACCCGTTAAAAAATATTAGCTATATTAAGCCAAACGGTATGTACATACGGTGTACAAACAGGATGTAGCTTATTATTTTCTTCAATTCGGCTGAAATTGAACAACTGATCATATCAATTTATAAGAGTTTATAAGAACTTAAATTAAGTTTTGAAATATAATGAAATTCGGAATTAGTACTCATAATTTCATATGCCAATATAGGTATCAATTTGTAGACATACATTTATTATTTTACTTTCAATCTAATTAAATCCATACTACATTATACTTCAATGTCTGAATTGTTATTGTCTTTTCTATTGGAATATGTGCGATGTTATTGTATAATTAGGTACATTTATGCCAATTGTTCTAAACTGACATAAGAATGGTATGTTCCCGAATTTATCAACAAGATAACCTTTCGTGAATCAATAATAGATTTGATAGATAAAATCTCTTATTCTTATTATTATTATATGTATATCCATATCGTGAGAACGTTTTAGAACTTGCGTCTACGGCTGACAGTTTAAGGCGGTTTTTAGGCTGGCTTTGTTTTCAGCATTGGCTGTCTTTGTGTGAGAGTCACATATGCATAGTTCGACCAGCAGGTTGAACAATTTTTACGCTCCTTACGGCGGTTGTCGGAAATATTACTGAAAAGTTACTGTTGCTTATGGGCCTGATGACAGGCTCAGCTGGTTGTTGATTCGCAGACTTTATGATCAAAGAGGAATTTAATTCACAACCCACGAAAAAAAAGGCATCACCAACGCGTTGTCGACGGAATAGACAGCTACTGTTGTTAAGGTATCACCGTCAGTATTGAATACCACCGTTGCAGTGGTACGGTTAGGTATCAAAAAACTTTTAAAAGTTGATACTATAATAATTGTTATAACAACTTCACATTACTTGCCTGTCGGAGTTAACACTCGGGTGAACTTCAAAGTTCTGGAGGATGAAAGTAGTGCAATTTTCATTGTCATTATGTGTATGATTTGCTACGCCTCGATAACCTTGAGTAACACGTAGACCCGATGGGCTATTATAATGCTGTATATATAATATAAGGGCAGGTCACATGGCCCTATAACTTTTATTGCTGGTAATTGAATATATTATAACTATACTATAATGTACTCACGTGCGTCGACGAAGGTCGTTTGCAGTACCAAGATGCAATTTGCAGATGGTGAGAGAATCACCCTTGATTCGTGTAAATTGTAAACGGTGTTAGGTTTAAATGAACCTGTTATGTTTACATTTATTGTGAATAATAATAATATACAGCCCTTGCTCGTTGAATAAAAATCCTTCGCAGTTTCATGCGAAAAAATAAGTACTTGTTTCAGTTCACCATGTGCTGTGCAGCGTGACATGTGTTCCTTTAGAAATATATATTTATATATATATTTTTTTTTGTTTGAGCAATTATCCCAATGGTTATCAAGTACTTTGTGTAGTTCAACGAATAGCTTGCAATATTAACTCCGTATGGAATATACGCTAGTCAGCTGCATAATGCGGTGAAGATTCTTTCTAGAACCCATGTACAATGCAGTGGGAATGCCCCATAGGTAGATCCGATTAGCGAGTACTTTTTGTTGCAGTTGTCTGCGTAACACGGTGAGGATTCTTCATGAAATATATGTACAATGCAGAGGAAATACCCCCCAAGTAGATCCGATTAGCGAGTACTTTTTTGAAGTTGTCTGCATAACACGGTGAGGATTCTTCGTGGAATACATGTACAATGCAGAGGAAATATTCCTCAGGTAGATCCGATTAGCAAGAACTTTTTGTTGCAGTTGTCTCCGTAACACGGTGAGGATTCTTCATGGAATACATGTACAATGCAGAGGAAATATCCCTCAGGTAAATCCGATTAGCAAGAACTTTTTGTTGCAGTTGTATCCGTAACATGGTGAGGATTCTTCATGGAATAAATGTACAATGCAGAGGAAATACCCCACAGGTAGATCCGATTAGCGAATACTTTTTGTTGCAGTTGTCTGCATAAAACTAATTCAAAAGTAATGCCAGCAGTGAACCCCACAGGAGTCCCCAAAGGACAATTCGATTATGTTTTGTATTTATATACTATTTCGATATAAATTCATTACGGAAAACTAGTACTAGTACATAATAGCGATGGAAGAACCTTATAGGTAATTATTGTTAGCAGGCACTTTTTATTATAATGTAGAAGGCCTTCAGAAGAAAACGCGATTAGATTTTGTAGTTGTACACTACTGCAATATCAATTCCTTACAGAATACATGTACTAGCAATTTACAGGTACTTTTTTATTTGGAATCCCTCAAAGAATAATCCGAGTATGTTTGTATATATATATAATATTGCATATAAACTGATAAATTCCTTATGGAATACATTTACTAGCTGTGGAAGAACCCCACATGTAATTCCGGTTAGCAGGTATTTATTTGTAAGGCCCCCAAAGGACAATCCAGGTATGAATTTAAATAATATTGTAATATACTTTTCATACGGAAAACACGTGCTAGTAATGGAGAGAATAAAAGAGGAATCCCTGAGGGTATTCATATTTAAATTATATATTCATTGATATATAACAGATTTCTGCTTAGTAATTTCGTGTAATTTCCTTGCGAATTACATTTGCAAGCAATTTTTAACCGACTAAAGTAGGGTTATGATTTTTAGTTACTTGCTGTATTCATCTGTATTTGAATACTGGAATTCACCTACCTGCTCATTATAAGCGGTGATGAATCGCTATCCAATCCAACGATTTCCTGTACGAATCCAACGAAATCCAACGATACACTGTAGATCACTTTTACTTTGGTTAATTTTTCGTTTTAACCTTTTTATTCTTTTACACAAGTAATTGATTTCTTCCTGACTATTTAAACTAATTTAAGCATTTTCACTTTTGACTACAATTTTGCGCCCGTGCGAAACAGCGGAGCACTGAAACGTGAATGACGAACCTAAGAGGAGAGCGCCCCAGCTAAGTGAGGTTTTATAAATCTTCCCTACAAAAATTGATAATTTCATGTTTTATTTTTTATCTACCTCTAAAATTCAGTGCGAAATGGCGGGCGGTACGTGGCTACTACTACTAGTGTTGCTATGCTAATATCGAGAACGAAACTCGAAGAATAATATTAGTAGAAAAGTAGGATAGTAAGTAGTAAGTGGAACAACAGTTGGTGCGAGTGTTGTGACCACAGTTTATAACATAACTTAAACCTTATAATTAGTAGTTACGTAAAATAAGCGCCTCTATCATTATTATCTCGTTTGCCAACATTTAATTGTAACAGGCTGGTGTTTTAAAATATTTACGAACCTCTGAAGTATAATGTATTCTGAATTGTGTTCGTAATACCAATACTTGTAGTACTTAAATCAGAAAAATAATCAAAAAATTCTGATCAAGAGACACTGTAGTGTCTTGCGTCAAGTAGACTCTTAACATTATTTTTGTGTGACACTAGATACTAGTCTCATTTCTTCAACCTACGTAAACACACCCTCACAAAATGTTTAACTTTATATTTTTAATTATTAACAAAACTCAATCGGTCTCATTACAGAACGAGGTCTATCGTTAGTCCTGGTACTAAACCTCCTTTGAAGCTTGGACTAAGCAAATTATTATTACAAGACGCGTTTTAACGCTTAAGCCATTGCCTAACTATGATACTAAAGCCTCAGATGAAAGAATTTTGACAATTGCGACGTGCATTGCGCGATGCTTTTTGACGCTTTGTGACACGAGATTGTATTTGATTTTTATTTTGTATTAACCGTGGTAGGTTTACGTCGTATTCGAACGACTTTACGTGCCTTTTATTTCTTTCATCTGAGACTATAGCTAAACCTGCGAGCCCCCTAGTTTAACGTTGGACTATTTCACAAATGTCAAAGTCAGTTTTGAGGTTGTTGTCATGTTTATTTCGAAATTGTTGAAAAATATTTATTAAAATGTTTTATTCAATGTATTTTGTACATACTGAAGATATTTTAATATTCAGTATCACCTGACAGACAAATAGGTAGGCATAAAAATCGTGTTGTTATGGATCCGTTTGCCGAACTGAGTGATGAAGATATTTAATGTAAATATAGTTACCAAGAGGTTTACAATGAAATTTGTGGATTTGGTGCGAGAAAATTTGACTCCATGACCATCGTGGAAATCCATTTGTCCTCTGAAATTCCAGTAATTTGTGCAATACGTTGCTGGACTCGCCACGAAGTAAGTATCTATAATAATGTTGTTTACATACAGTACCACTGCAATTATAACGTAGCTGTAGCATTATTTTATGAAAGTGAACTAGCAAGTGAGAATTCTGTCCACCTGATGTTAAGAAAATACTTCTTTCTAAGGTTTGTCGTATATTCTGTTGCTACTCCTATTGTGGGTTATGAGAAATGCATAAACATTTATCAAACTAATTCCAAAACGAACACAAATATTATCATGTTGCTTCACACTAGATATAAAATTAGTTGGTGATATATTTCTCTTCCTCACTCAAACCTTGACAGTACCCTTACTATGCTATTATTACCTATTTATTCCAATGATAATAACATTGTTTTGTTTTTGTTATTTTAGATTCAAGATGATGCAGTTGATTTGCAAGGAGTTGCTGAGCCAACTAAAGGGAGCCGGAGCAATTGCAAAATTATCCCATAGATTCAAAATTTTATATTGCATTGTAATGTTTTTTCAATTCATATGAAGGAATCTGTTAATACCTGAATAATGAATAATTAATACTTAGATTACGACCAGAACTTTTATATATTACCTAAGTGTACTAATATTAATAAAGTTTTGCTTATATTTTAGTAATTTGTAGATTGTTATTCATTTTGTGAATTTTACGAATTGGGATGAGTCACAATACAATACACTCTGCTGCTCAAGGTACAATTGTTCATAATAGCACTTATGAACCAAAGATCTCAACAGTGTAATAAATTTCGAAGCCAACTGGATTTTATTTTAGTTAAGATTGGTTTTGTTTACGTAAAATTATGGACTCTTATTAATACGCGCGAGAAATCCACACGCGTACATTAATTCTTAAAAAATACATGTTTTAACATGTAATAAAATCCACGACAACAACAATCAATAGAATTGATTGAAAACTGTATAATTATTTATTTGCAATAATATTTACGCTCTTAATATTAATAATAGACGTGTTCCATTAAATATGTCAAAAACAATAAACAGCATCGTAGTATAAATTGTAGGCGACGCAATTTAATATTGCATTATAATAATGATAAAGTTCGCACTGAACTGCATTTTGTATATTTTGTACTATTTAATTGTAAAAATTAAATAAAACAGAGCTCGGCCGAGGGACCTCCTTGTCACAGCTGCTACTGGCAGTTATCTGAATTTAAGGAACGTCGTAATCGAATAAATACTGACGTTTTGAATCAGTTTCGTGTCAAACCCGTGTCAGTTATGTTAGCATTTTCAGCCAAGGGTGAGCCAAGGTCTAAAATTGAAACCAATAGTACTAACAAGTCAACGAGTATTTTGCGTTTTGTAATAAACTTTGGTTTACAGTATGTTACTAAAGTCAATATCGTACCAAGCCTGGACTATTTAGTCATGGTTTAAACCTAAACTTTAGACCTCATCTTGTAATAAGGGGGAATTTGTTTATTAATTGTTTCCATATAACACTAAAAATTATTTCGATCTTTCAATTATTTAATACTTTTAAACAACCAAAATTTTCCCTCGCTCGGTTTTGTGATTCAGAAAAAGATATTTTACTAATTTCGGATGAATTTGTACTACAAAGTTGGTATTAAATATTATGTTGGTTTTATTTAATACATATAGCATACCTGCTTAGTAAGTAGTTAGCTTATATTATACAGAATAATATATACTGAGTGCTTGCCATTTTCATGCCATAAGTATTCACATTGTATTAATAATTTATTAATATTTTATTTTCATATGATTGATTACTTTCTTATAAAACATTGCTTCGGTAAAGCGATACAAAATATTTTTATTGTAAATGTCCGTAATTTATTAAAAATATTACCTTATTATCTTTAATTGGAACACACACTTGTATGACGGAGAAACAAGACTTGTATGTTAGGATTCGTTGGATTGTATGCGTCGTGCATTGTACATATTGACTTGAAAACAAGTCACGCATGCAGCCATGCATGCTATACACCACTTCGCATGTAAATGAGTTAATTAATGCAACATTTAAATTCTGTTGCTTATTTTAACGACTTTTTCATTTGCGAAATTTTTGTTAAAAAATTATGACGTTTGAATATAGACTCAACTAAAATGTACATTAATAAGAGATTAGTTAAACCAAGTAACATAGAACACAACCTTTTCTGTTTCAATAAAAATAACGTGGACATTTCTAAATACGATGAATTAGGTCAGATTAAACTAAAATGGGAACCGTGTAGAGAGAAGTTCAAAGTTACATTTAAATTTAAAGTTACCCCCGTAAATATAACTTTATTTTATTAACCTATATGCAAAGTAGTATGCACAAGCTTCTAAGATGGAATAGTCAATAACTCGTGCCACAAGAGAGCTAAATTGGGTTAACGTGTTAGAAAAGCATTTATGGGTTATTTTTAGGAAGCGCAGTGAGGGTTTAAAGGGCAAAAGAACATACGATACTTATTGCTAAATGTGACTTTATAAATATAATAGTATATAGTGTTTTTATACCGCATCAAAAAGTAGCCGGTATTAATATTGTTATGGAAGGGCTCGTACCTAATTTGTGAATTAGTGTAAATATGTGTAAATAGTAGTGTTAATGTAGATATCTCATGTTCAAATCGGGAAAGTCTGGTATCCCCCCGAATTTAGCTGTCGCTAGTGCATTATAATTTGCTTGGTTGTTCCATAATTTTATTACCGTTGTCCTCATTCGAAGTCCCATTGTCCCTACAGGCTTGCTGTCTGAACCACAGTGTAGAAACTTATAGTAGTCCATTGATTTTGGAAAATATGCATCATCAGACAGACTACTGACGACGACCGGGAGCCCTCTTAGTGTCTGTTTACACGTGCGATAGCAACGAGACACAAATCGTTGACGAAAATGTATAGTTTCCTTAGTTTTTTTCACACGTGTGCCAATATGTCGCATGTTACAGCAATTTTTCCTCTTTCTTTCTTTTTCTTCTCTCTTTCTTTTCCGGCAACGCATCAGTGATGTCTTTGGTATTACTGATGTCCATGGGCGGCGATAGCCATTACCATCAGGTGGATCGTCAGCTCGATTGCCGTCTATTTCCATAAAAAAACTTCCCAATCGATTGAAACGTTGACATCTCCGTTGGCCGACGGCATAAAATGAATATTGAAGACTGTGGTTACTATGTCGTTTATTCCGTACGAGATAGAATTCAGAACGACGAAATCCGTAGATGAAAAGGAATCTCTGACATCACTCTGAATGGGCATACCGCATTGACCTAAAACTGAGGAGGACGAAAGATCCCCTGGAGAGATATGTCGGATATACTTAGGATGGAAAAATAATCAATTGAAAATTATGTAGGAAATTAGTTTACATCGGTGGAAATATTTGAAACACGAAAAGAACACTCTCAGATGAGATTGTAAATGCCTCTAATGATGAGTGACTTTTCACGAGTATTGTACCTATGTATTTTCAGTTATTGATCCGTCATTCTATCTGTATTTTACAGTTAACTACCTATCTTCCTACGGCTTTGTGAACTTGGCACCCGACATTGTAAAATTTAATTTTTTTTTCTTGATTCTTATAGGTTTAGGTTTGTAGTTGATTGTAGTAACTTTTTTTTCGTTTGTAGTAGCTCTAAAAAAAAATTACAGAATTTAAAAAAAAACTTGGCACCCGGTTTTTTCGAAATTAAAATTTTATACTTGATTCATAAAAATAATCGTTTGTAGTTGATTGTAGTAATTTTTTTTATAAGATCGTAAAAAAAAATAAAAAAAAAAAAAAAATCAAGTCATTGCAATATAATATACGTAAACTTTATTTTTGTTTCTTGTATAACTTGCTATGTAGTTGATTGTAGTATTTTTCTTTTATTTTTAATAAGGTCCGAAAAAATTCTAAGCGAATTTTTAGTCACTTTCGTTTGTAGTAACTCCTTTTCGTTTGTAGTAGCGATTTCTTGTTTGTAGTATCTCCTTTTCGTTTGTAGTAACGATTTATTTGTTCGTAGTAACATTTTTTCGTTTGAAGTAGCAATTTTTTTGTTTTTAGTAACATTTTTTCGTTTGTAGTAGCGAATTTTTTGTTTGTATTAACTCCTTTTCATTTGCAGTAACGATTTTTTCGTTTGTAGTTTCTTCTTTATGTTTGTAGTAACGATTTTTTCATTTGTAGTAACTACTTTTTGTTTGTAGTAATGATTTATTTGTTTGTAGCAACATTTTTTCGTTTGTAGTAGCAATTTTTTTGTTTGTAGTACTTTCTTTTCGTTTGTAGTAGCAATTTTTTTGTTTGTAGTACTTTCCATTCGTTTGTAGTAACGATATTTTTGTTTGTAGTAACTCCTTTTCGTTTGTAGTAACGATTTTTTCGTTTGTAGTTTCTTCCTTTCGTTTGTAGTAACGATTTTTTCGTTTGTTGTGACTCCTTTTCGTTTGTAGTAGCAATTTATTTGTTTGTAGTAACTCCTTTTCGTTTGTAGTAGCGATTTTTTTGTTTGTAGTAACTCCTTTTCGTTTGTAGTAACGATTTTTTCGTTTGTAGTTTCTTCTTTTCGTTTGTAGTAACGATTTTTTCGTTTGTTGTAACTCCTTTTCGTTTGTAGTAACGATTTTTTCGTTTGTAGTTTCTTCTTTTCGTTTGTAGTAGCGATTTTTTTGTTTGTAGTAACTCCTTTACGTTTGTAGTAACGATTTTTTCGTTTGTAGTTTCTTCTTTTCGTTTGTAGTAACGATTTTTTCGTTTGTTTTAACTCCTTTTCGTTTGTAGTAATGATTTTTTTGTTTGTAAAACTTTCTTTTCGTTTGTAGTAGCAATTTTTTTGTTTGTAGTACTTTCCATTCGTTTGTAGTAACGATATTTTTGTTTGTAGTAACTCCTTTTCGTGTGTAGTAGTGATTTTTTTGTTTGTAGTACTTTCTTTTCGTTTGAAGTAACGATATTTTTGTTTGTAGTAACTCCTTTTCGTTTGTAGTAATGATTTATTTGTTTGTAGTAACATTTTTTCGTTTGTAGTAACGATTTTTTCGTTTGTAGTTTCTTCTTTTCGTTTGTAGTAACGATTTTTTCGTTTGTTTTAACTCCTTTTCATTTGTAGTAATGATTTTTTTGTTTGTAGTACTTTCTTTTCGTTTGTAGTAGCAATTTTTTTGTTTGTAGTACTTTCCATTCGTTTGTAGTAACGATATTTTTGTTTGTAGTAACTCCTTTTCGTTTGTAGTAATGATTTATTTGTTTGTAGTAACATTTTTTCGTTTGTAGTACTTTCTTTTCGTTTGTAGTAATGATTTTTTTGTTTGTAGTACTTTCTTTTCGTTTGTAGTAGCAATTTTTTTGTTTGTAGTACTTTCCATTCGTTTGTAGTCACGATATTTTTGTTTGTAGTAACTCCTTTTCGTTTGTAGTAGTGATTTCTTTGTTTGTAGTAACATTTTTTCGTTTGTAGTAGCAATTTTTTTGTTTGTAGTAACTCCTTTTCGTTTGTAGTAACGATTTTTTAACCGACGAAAAAAAAGGAGGAGGTTCTCAATTCGACACGTATATTTTTTTTTTTTTTTTTTGTATGATCACGCAGAAATCGGCACAGGGTGGTCCGATTTGGATAATTCTTTTTTTATTAAATAGGGTATGTCCTGAAGTTGGTCCCATATTTTTTTGAAAATTTTATTCTCACCCTAAAGGTACGAAAATAGGGAATGATTGATTATTCACCCATTTTTTACCCGGAATTTGTACATGTTAACCCCAATAACTTTGTACTGGATGATCCAATTTCGATGATTCTTTTTTTGTTGAATAGTGTATACCTTGAGGTTACTGTTGTTTAAATTTCGAAACAAAATTTTACCCCTATAGGTACGAAAATAGGGGATGATTGATATTTCATCTACTACATTTTTACCTGGTAACTGAATCTATAATTCATAAAATCAATAATTAATTATTAATTATAAGTATTATAGCAACTAAAAATTAAAAAATAATTACTTTTTAACAAAAAATAAAACCAACGAAAAAAAAACTGAAAAGCAAAAAATAAAATAAACCATTTAGTATTATATATTAAGATCCGAAATTAACAGTAAATAAATAATTTTGAGGCGGTGCCAAACCAATGAAAAAACAAACGGCGAAAAGATGTGAGCCGCGCTGCTGCTGCCGTGTGCATCGCATGCCGCTGCCGCGCTGCCCTCATAATATTATGAATTTTATGTAATTAATTTTGGTTGTTTGTTTGGCACGGTCTCAAAATTATTTATTTACTGTTAATTTCGGATCTTAATTTATAATACTAAATGGTTTATTTTATTTTTTGCTTTTCAGTTTTTTTTCGTTGGTTTTATTTTTTGTTAAAAAGTAATTATTCGTTTGTAGTTTCTTCCTTTCGTTTGTAGTAACGATTTTTTCGTTTGTTGTGACTCCTTTTCGTTTGTAGTAACGATTTTTTCGTTTGTAGTTTCTTCTTTTCGTTTGTAGTAGCGATTTTTTTGTTTGCAGTAACTCCTTTTCGTTTGTAGTAACGATTTTTTCGTTTGTAGTTTCTTCCTTTCATTTGTAGTAACGATTTTTCCGTTTGTTGTGACTCCTTTTCGTTTGTAGTAACGATTTTTTCGTTTGTAGTTTCTTCTTTTCGTTTGTAGTAGCGATTTTTTTGTTTGTAGTAACTCCTTTTCGTTTGTAGTAACGATTTTTTCGTTTGTAGTTTCTTCCTTTCGTTTGTAGTAACGATTTTTTCGTTTGTTGTAACTCCTTTTCGTTTGTAGTAACGATTTTTTCGTTTGTAGTTTCTTCTTTTCGTTTGTAGTAGGGATTTTTTTGTTTGTAGTAACTCCTTTTCGTTTGTAGTAACAATTTTTTCGTTTGTTTTAACTCCTTTTCGTTTGTAGTAATGATTTTTTTGTTTGTAGTACTTTCTTTTCGTTTGTAGTAGCAATTTTTTTGTTTGTAGTACTTTCCATTCGTTTGCAGTAACGATATTTTTGTTTGTCGTAACTCCTTTTCGTTTGTAGTAATGATTTATTTGTTTGAAGTAACATTTTTTCGTTTGTAGTAGCAATTTTTTCGTTTGTAGTACTTTTTTTTCGTTTGTAGTAATGATTTTTTCGTTTGTAGTACTTTCTTTTCGTTTGTAGTAGCAATTTTTTTTGTTTGTAGTACTTTCCATTCGTTTGTAGTAACGATATTTTTGTTTGTAGTAACTCCTTTTCGTTTGTTGTAGCGATTTTTTTGTTTGTAGTAACATTTTTTCGTTTTTAGTAGCAATTTTTATGTTTGTAGTAACTCCTTTTCGTTTGTAGTAACGATTTTTTCGTTTGTAGTTTCTTCCTTTCGTTTGTAGTAACGATTTTTTCGTTTGTTGTAACTCCTTTTCGTTTGTAGTAACGATTTTTTCGTTTGTAGTTTCTTCTTTTCGTTTGTAGTAGCGATTTTTTTGTTTGTAGTAACTCTATTTCGTTTGTAATAACGATTTTTTCGTTTGTAGTTTCTTCCTTTCATTTGTAGTTACGATATTTTCGTTTGTTGTGACTCCTTTTCGTTTGTAGTAACGATTTTTTCGTTTGTAGTTTCTTCTTTTCGTTTGTAGTAGCGATTTTTTTGTTTGTAGTAACTCCTTTTCGTTTGTAGTAACGATTTTTTCGTTTGTAGTTTCTTCCTTTCGTTTGTAGTAACGATTTTTTCGTTTGTTGTATCTCCATTTCGTTTGTAGTAACGATTTTTTCGTTTGTAGTTTCTTCTTTTCGTTTGTAGTAGCAATTTTTTTGTTTGTAGTAACTCCTTTTCGTTTGTAGTAACGATTTTTTCGTTTGTAGTTTCTTCCTTTCGTTTGTAGTAACGAATTTTTCGTTTGTTTTAACTACTTTTCGTTTGTAGTAATGATTTTTTTGTTTGTAGTACTTTCTTTTCGTTTGTAGTAGCAATTTTTTTGTTTGTAGTACTTTCCATTCGTTTGTAGTATCGATATTTTTGTTTGAAGTAACTCCTTTTCGTTTGTAGTAATGATTTATTTGTTTGAAGTAACATTTTTTCGTTTGTAGTAGCGAATTTTTTGTTTGTATTAACTCCTTTTCATTTGCAGTATCAATACTACAAACGAAAAGGAGTTACTACAAACAAAAATATCGTTACTACAAACAAAAAAATCACTACTACAAAAGAAAAGTAGTTACTACAAACAAAAATATCGTTACTACAAACGAATGGAAAGTACTACAAACGAAAAAATCGTTACAACAAACAATAAGGAGTTACTACAAACAAAAATATCGTTACTACAAACAAATGGAAAGTACTACAAACAAAAAAAAATGCTACTACAAACGAAAAGAAAGTACTACAAACGAAAAAATCATTACTACAAACGAAAAGAAAGTACTACAAACGAAAAAATTGCTACTACAAACGAAAAAATGTTACTTCAAACAAATAAATCATTACTACAAACGAAAAGGAGTTACTTCAAACAAAAATATCGTTACTACAAACGAATGGAAAGTACTATAAACAAAAAAATTGCTACTACAAACGAAAAGAAAGTACTACAAACAAAAAAATCATTACTACAAACGAAAAGGAGTTAAAACAAACGAAAAAATCGTTACTACAAACGAAAAGGAGTTACTACAAACAAAAAAATCGCTACTACAAACGAAAAGAAGAAACTACAAACGAAAAAATCGTTACTACAAACGAAAAGTAGTTACAACAAACGAAAAAATCGTTACTTCAAACGAAAGGAAGAAACTACAAACGAAAAAATCGTTACTACAAACGAAAAGGAGTTACTACAAACAAAAAAATTGCTACTACAAACGAAAAAATGTTACTACAAACAAAAAAATCACTACTACAAACGAAAAGGAGTTACTACAAACAAAAAAATTGCTACTACAAACGAAAAAATGTTACTACAAACAAAAAAATCACTACTACAAACGAAAAGGAGATACAACAAACGAAAAAATCGTTACTACAAACGAAAGGAAGAAACTACAAACGAAAAAATCGTTACTACAAACGAAAAGGAGTTACTACAAACAAAAAAATCGCTACTACAAACGAAAAGAAGAAACTACAAACGAAAAAATCGTTACTACAAACGAAAAGGAGTTACAACAAACGAAAAAATCGTTACTACAAACGAAAGGAAGAAACTACAAACGAAAAAATCGTTACTACAAACGAAAAGGAGTTACTACAAACAAAAAAATTGCTACTACAAACGAAAAGAAGAAACTACAAACGAAAAAATCGTTACTACAAACGAAAAGGAGTCACAACAAACGAAAAAATCGTTACTACAAATGAAAGGAAGAAACTACAAACGAAAAAATCGTTATTACAAACGAAATAGAGTTACTACAAACAAAAAAATCGCTACTACAAACGAAAACGAGTTACAACAAACGAAAAAATCGTTACTACAAACGAAAGGAAGAAACTACAAACGAAAAAATCGTTACTACAAACGAAAAGGAGTTACAACAAACGAAAAAATCGTTACTACAAACGAAAGGAAGAAACTACAAACGAAAAAATCGTTACTACAAACGAAAAGGAGTTACTACAAACAAAAAAATCGCTACTACAAACGAAAAGAAGAAACTACAAACGAAAAAATCGTTACTACAAACGAAAAGGAGTCACAACAAACGAAAAAATCGTTACTACAAATGAAAGGAAGAAACTACAAACGAAAAAATCGTTACTACAAACGAAAAGGAGTTACTACAAACAAAAAAATCGCTACAACAAACGAAAAGAAGAAACTACAAACGAAAAAATCGTTACTACAAACGAAAAGGAGTCACAACAAACGAAAAAATCGTTACTACAAACAAAAAAATTGCTACTACAAACGAAAAAATGTTACTACAAACAAAGAAATCACTACTACAAACGAAAACGAGTTACTACAAACAAAAATATCGTGACTACAAACGAATGGAAAGTACTACAAACAAAAAAATTGCTACTACAAACGAAAAGAAAGTACTACAAACAAAAAAATCATTACTACAAACGAAAAGAAAGTACTACAAACGAAAAAATGTTACTACAAACAAATAAATCATTACTAAAAACGAAAAGGAGTTACTACAAACAAAAATATCGTTACTACAAACGAATGGAAAGTACTAAAACAAAAAAATTGCTACTACAAACGAAAAGAAAGTACTACAAACAAAAAAATCATTACTACAAATGAAAAGGAGTTAAAACAAACGAAAAAATCGTTACTACAAACGAAAAGAAGAAACTACAAACGAAAAAATCGTTACTACAAACGAAAAAATGTTACTACAAACAAATAAATTATTACTACAAACGAAAAGGAGTTACTACAAACAAAAATATCGTTACTTCAAACGAAAAGAAAGTACTACAAACAAAAAAATCACTACTACACACGAAAAGGAGTTACTACAAACAAAAATATCGTTACTACAAACGAATGGAAAGTACTACAAACAAAAAAATTGCTACTACAAACGAAAAGAAAGTTTTACAAACAAAAAAATCATTACTACAAACGAAAAGGAGTTAAAACAAACGAAAAAATCGTTACTACAAACGAAAAGAAGAAACTACAAACGAAAAAATCGTTACTACAAACGTAAAGGAGTTACTACAAACAAAAAAATCGCTACTACAAACGAAAAGAAGAAACTACAAACGAAAAAATCGTTACTACAAACGAAAAGGAGTTACAACAAACGAAAAAATCGTTACTACAAACGAAAAGAAGAAACTACAAACGAAAAAATCGTTACTACAAACGAAAAGGAGTTACTACAAACAAAAAAATCGCTACTACAAACGAAAAGGAGTTACTACAAACAAAAAAATTGCTACTACAAACGAAAAGGAGTCACAACAAACGAAAAAATCGTTACTACAAACGAAAGGAAGAAACTACAAACGAAAAAATCGTTACTACAAACGAAAAGGAGTTACTACAAACAAAAATATCGTTACTACAAACGAATGGAAAGTACTACAAACAAAAAAATTGCTACTACAAACGAAAAGAAAGTACTACAAACAAAAAAATTGCTACTACAAACGAAAAAATGTTGCTACAAACAAATAAATCATTACTACAAACAAAAAGTAGTTACTACAAACGAAAAAATCGTTACTACAAACATAAAGAAGAAACTACAAACGAAAAAATCGTTACTGCAAATGAAAAGGAGTTAATACAAACAAAAAATTCGCTACTACAAACGAAAAAATGTTACTAAAAACAAAAAAATTGCTACTTCTAACGAAAAAATTTTACTACGAACAAATAAATCGTTACTACAAACGAAAAGGAGATACTACAAACAAGAAATCGCTACTACAAACGAAAAGGAGTTACTACAAACGAAAGTGACTAAAAATTCGCTTAGAATTTTTTCGGACCTTATTAAAAATAAAAGAAAAATACTACAATCAACTACATAGCAAGTTATACAAGAAACAAAAGTAAAGTTTACGTATATTATATTGCAATGACTTGATTTTTTTTTTATTTTTTTAATTTTTTTTACGATCTTATAAAAAAAATTACTACAATCAACTACAAACGATTATTTTTATGAATCAAGTATAAAATTTTAATTTCGAAAAAACCGGGTGCCAAGTTTTTTTTTTAAATTCTGTAATTTTTTTTAGAGCTACTACAAACGAAAAAAAAGTTACTACAATCAACTACAAACCTAAACCTATAAGAATCAAGAAAAAAAAATTAAATTTTACAATGTCGGGTGCCAAGTTCACAAAGCCTCTTCCTACACAACTTTCTTAATAATAATACATATTTCCATTTATTCGGTAAATCACGGAGAAAACAACAATGGCTCAAGTTGAAATGAGGCAGTATAATAATAATTAATTGAATACATATTTGCGGAGGTACTGGGAATTGCCGCCGGGTATCTTTGTTATTGTTCGTTTTGATTAAATCCAGTTTTTCAAACTCTGGATTATATTGCCATCCACTCAATATCTGGTTTGTTTTTTGTGTATTGTTGGGCATTCGTGTTTCAATTGTACAGTAGAATCATTGATTGGTACTCTTCGGACTGATTTGAAAAGGCTTATAATTGGATCAGGGTCACAAAAAATGAAATTTTGTTTTGTTTATCTAGTGAATCTATCTATAGTAGAGTAGAATAGAATCATAGATGGATACACACAGTTCGGGTTGGTTTTAAAAGACTAGAAGTGGAATAGGAATGAAAAATATTGTTTTGTTTTTAGTATTCTGGACGTTCTATGAAATTATTTTTATAGAATTATAATTAAAGTGCTCCTGCATTTCAAAATGATTTCATTACATTTACATCCTCAATCTTCTTTCTCTTTCTCTTATTGATAATACTTACGAGATTTTAGTATTCGGTTCCAGACTTGCACAGATACATTTAATGATACAGATACATGTGCGTGAGACGAACGAATATGTGTGAGTTTAAAGTAGCACATAACAAACTTCTTCGCGATTTGATAAACTCAACCAATTCCTTTCCCATTTTCGATTACCCGAACGTACAGAAATCTTTTACCATTAGATACTTATTTCCCCTCTTCATACTACAATTCATTGGAGTAGCCGGCGCTCGACCAATCGTTTACGGTTATTGAATTCTTTTTCATCTTTATTTGTAGTAAAAAAGAATACTTTCATAAAGTATCGTTTGTTACTAAAGAACAATGCCAAACTGCCATATATAGTTTTATTTCATTTTCAACTTGAGCGTCTTAAAATAAAAAATATTCTAAAAAATGCAGCATTAATTTCTGAGCTTAGATATATAAGAATTTTCAGCAGGCACACCCCAGAACCAAAGTATTTTGATATTGAATGTTTTATAACCATAGAAGTTATTAAATAGAAGATATTATACATAGAGTACCTGGTACACAACAAAACAACGATGCCGGAAGAGTATGTGATGTCACGATGTGATCACTAAACGTCAACGTCAGTTTTAAAAACGATTCAAAAGTTGCCATTTTTCTACTACTGAAAGATTAAATTACATATAAGAATTTCATGAACATGGAGAAAGGTAATATTTTTAAATATAAAAATAAAAAAGTTCAAGCAGAATGTTATTTATTTATTAAAGATTGCCCAAATTACTCATTTTACACAATATGAAATAATTAAAATTAGAAAATACGTACGACTATCAAAATATATTTTCTACTATTAGAGAACAAAAGTATGAAATGGTAACATTTTTACCGAATGAAAATGGACACTAACGACATCATTGTTATTATTACAGTCATTTCATCACTTATTAATAAAAATATTTTACCCTGGGTAATACGGGTACAGGTAGGGTCGATGTGCCAGTATACGGCCTTTTAGTGGAGTTGGCCACTTTGGGCGAGTGAAAACATATGTTATCTACACGCAAAATAGTCGATCTGTGTGTATTTGGATCCCTAATATAGTCAAGATGTGAAATAAAAAATAAACCAGTGCCCTCCCATGTATACATTTTAAAATATAACGGATAAAGTGAAAAACTAGCGATTGTGCCAGTATACGGCCCCCTGTGCCGGTATACGGCCCCTAGTGTGCCAGTACCCGGCCAGCCCTTAAAAATTAATAATAGGCTCAGAATACAACGAATTATTACTGATATACAATATTTATTATTATTATAAACATTTACTCACATCTTATTACTGAAAAAGTGGCCAAGTGCGAGTCGGACTTGCCTTTGAAGTGTTCCATTGAAAATGTGCTATATCTCAAAAACTGCTGACTATATCTCTTTCAAACCAATTTTCGTTTAAAATATTCATTCAGATCTCCAGCATATTTTTTTTAGATTTTTCACTCTCTTATTTTAAAATTTAGAGGGGGGGGGGGGGATACATTTTACCACTTTGAAAGTGTCTATCTTTCAAACGATTGACTTTGAGAAAGAATGGTTAGGAGTATAAGTTACATAAATAAAAAAAATTTTTTTTACTTTCAGTTCCATGTTATCCATCCCCATCCCCGCTAGACAAACAGACAGACAGATATGACAAATTTATTAGGGTTTTTTCCATTTCGCTACGGAACCCTAAAAAGTAGGTGTTTGTAAAATTTTGTTCTGTTGTTCGTATGCCAGAGAGGTCTCTTCTGCCATTTCCTTTGTTTCGAATATCATGAAGAGCTTTTGTTACATCTTCATAGGAGAACTGGGAAATCTTTTTATCTTCTTATTTATTTGGAGTTTCGTCAAAAACATTAAATAATAAATATATAATATTTTAGGGTTCCGTATGATTATTATAGATCACTAATTCAGGGGTCTGTCTGTTCGTCTTTATGTGTGAATAATGTGTGCAAAGACATGACACACATTATTCACACATACCAAATGAAAAGGCTCGTTGTGAGGGTCTTTAATTATAAGATTAAAAGTTTTAAAGTAAATTATAAAAAATAGATAAATGTCAATCTTTCTCCTCCCTTCCCTAATCTCCAAAACTACCATCCAAGCGAAATATTCGAAAAAAAGTGCTTGTAACAGGCGAGGAAAATGAATGAAAAACAGGAGTAAAAAGGTATACCTATTACCTATACATGTATTATTAGTCATAGGTACGGAACCCTTTCGACACGGGTGTAAGTCGCACTTGGCCAGATTTTTTAAATGAATGCCACAATTAATTTTAATTTAAGTAGGTACCTACTAAATGTTAATCTCGCAAAATACCATATAGCTAACTGTATTAGTAAGCGGGGACCTATTTAGTACCTGTTTATTTTTCAATGAATCAGAAATATAAAGAAAACATGTGGCCGAATACTGGCTTACGGCATCTTTACACTTATGACTGGGTGAGCCAATACCCGGCCACCCGGCCGTATACTAGCGTTTTACATAAATTGGTAGTCCAGTACCCGGCCACCTCATTTTTGTATAATTAAACGCTATAATTGGAAAAAATACACATTAATAATAAAGATCAGTTAGTGATGAAAGTAATAACACCAGTAACATAAGTAAATAACTAATACAAAATAATAAAACTTCCCTTCGAACGCCGCACTGCTTCGTATTTCTTAGCTTGTTTATCGCATGTGCGCACAACATTTAGACAAGAGGTAAACTGAATGGATTTTTTTAGCTTACTGGATAAGTGAATAGTTGTAAATATTGCAAATTCAAATTACTACATTATCTGAAATACATTTAAAAGTTACACTTTACTATTATATCATGTAGAAATCTTATTATCTCTAATTAAAGAAACGTAGTCCGTCAGGTGGCCGAGTACTGGCGTATGGCCGGCTACTGGCACATCGACCCTATTAATATTAAAATACGTAAAAACAATATTGAATTTCTTCGGTATAACTGACGTTTAAAGACGCTACAAAAAATAAAAATAATTTTTGGGCCTTGTTCTTTGTTGATAAATCGATTTAATTATCAATTTCTTACTTAAAGTCAATTAACAATTAAACTAAGTATTGCCAACACGGACCTAAAAAAAATACGGACATAACCTTGTGTAACCGAGAGTGAAGCATAGTAATGGCCGACCGCTTACTACGTGTGCGTAATTTTGGGGTTACCAGTTATCACAATATGAATGTACATTTATCTATCTTTCAGCTACTCTTATGAACTCTCAAAACGTCTATGAAATTAGAATTTTATATATAAAAAAGTCAAATCTACATTCAATAAATGCATATTATTATATTTGATAAGATTAATGAATTTTATTAATTGACGACAGATTAAATACACTGGTTTACCCACTTCACTTATAGGGGAGGTACCTAAAATTTCTCCAATTTTGTTCTACCATTATCTTAACGTAATTAATATACATACTTACATTGATCGATACCAAATTTCAGCTTTCTAATATTGTTAGTTTGTAAGCAATGCCGCGGACAGACGGACAGACATGGCAAACATATAGGTAAGGGTTCCTTGTTATTTAGTACGGAACCCCAAAAATATATACTTTTAAACTAAAGTAAGAAACTCGAACATTATACATACTATAATTTTCCCACACATTCTGGTTATTTGCTTAAGCAATATTGTTGGCAACATTGGCTGATTTTGTGGTTACAAATTTTTCTGGTTTGTTTTGTTAAAAACTTTAGGAAAAAAGTGATTAAATTACAAGCTTACTTGTGAACGGTGATCCCTTTATGTTTTTTAACTGAATTACAATTGTTCTTGCAACTTTTAATAGCACACAAAGGCATTTTTATTATTCTTTATCAACTCCCGTTGTCCGTATGACTCGAGTGCGGTCCGGCGCCGGAATGAAACCGATTGTGTCAATGTGTGGGTGTTTACTTGTACGAATAGAGAGTTGGAATTCCGATGGGTGCTTCACTGAATTTGTTCTTGAGATTACGTCTGTATTTTTTTTAGGTCCGTGATTGCCAACTAATGTTTTTACTTTTTATGCGACTTCAAAAAAAGAAGGAGGTTCTCAATTCAACTGTATTTTTTTAATGTTTGTTACCTCAGAACTTTCGACTGGGTAAACCGATTTTGATGATTCTTTTTTTAATCAAAAGCTGGTTTGTCATGTGGTCCCAATTAAATTTGAATTAGGTCTGTAGTTTTTGAGTTATTTTGAAGTTAATTATTTTTTTCTTGGTAAAATTCAGATTATTTACTGTACTTTGGTCTAGAGGGGTACTAGGAATTCTTATCAATCAAAGAGTCCAAGGTTTGATCAGGTGGTGAGTGGCCATCAACTCAATGAAATAACGGTAGTCGCGTGGCCGACGCGGCGACGTTGTCGTCAAGAAAAGAAAACTTTTATTTGTATAACATCAGACAGTTCTCATAACATGTTTATATATTATGTCAATTTATGACAGGCACAGTTAAAGCTCGATTTCTAATCCCGGCCTAAGGTCCATAGAGGCAAAGGTATCAGCGGGATATCTTGCAAATTATGCTATTTGACAAATAACTTGCCGGCACTTCGCCATTTGCATAATCCGAAATGAAACTGTCGTCACACAGAGAACCAACTAAGCAGAATGAGAATAACTTTGGAATTGTGGGAAGTTTAAAGTTTACAAGGTGGAGGTTTTCAACTTATTCATGTTTCATCCTTTGTGTGTAGTAACTTCAATGGAAATAAGGAATAACAAATGTAAGGAAGAACAAATATAGGTATGTGTGGGAACTTGTGAAAGTTTTCAAGCATATAAATGAGAACGTATTTGGATATACAGGGGGGGGGGGGGGGGGTATCGTTGATGTCATCCAATCCTCGGTTAATTGCAGTAGTAAATTTGTTAAAAAAATGGGTATTTATTCGGGCGTTTCTCGGTGGTCATACTATCATGTCATACTGATATGACCACCGAGAATAGTTTGTATCGGTGGTCATACTCCCCATTATAATTCTAAATAAAGTATTTTCCTACACCCTGACAAACATAACGGTACAGTCAATGTCACCTGTAACTAAGAATAATTTATTTTATATAGATTTTATAGGATAAAGATCCCAGTAACCCGCAGCCATTACCAATCTTCGGATAACGTCAGAGAATTTTCTCTCACCAAAAACGACTGCCTTTTCAAATTATGGACAAACAACATAATTTGTTCCCTAATACCATTACGACCCCACAATCATAATTGCGAACTTATTACATTACCAGTTTTCGACAGGGCAATGGAATTGTAATTGTTTCGTGTTGGAATGGCATTATACTGAAAAATAGCTGAATGGAGCTGGCAATTATAGTGATAACAATCTGAATTGATTGTGAAGGTACTGTAAATTAATATTCCTACAGCTATATTCATTTGTGCTTAGAGTAATAATGATAATAACATAACGCAACGCACTCATAGTCCACCACACCAATATTTCTTGTGTCATGGGTGTCAAGGACAACACAAAAAGACAAGAATAAATGCACCCAGACCAAGAACAGAATTTCAGACTCATCATTCAAATTCCTTGCTGGGAATTAACCCAGGATTCTTGTTACGGTGATCCGGCATGGTGACTATTGCGCCACATGGGTCGTCAACTTTCCCGACTGTACAACTAGTGATGTGCCTTCTAGTTGGTCGGTGGGAGTCATCAACTGTAGCTTAGTATTAAATAATTTGAGGTACATAATTATGTGCTGGAATCAAATCCTAGTCCTCCGTGTTTAAGACTAATGTTTCAGTTACTAAGCTACCAGAACGAAGAACAAAATTTCGAGACAAACGTTTTTCTTCCCCTCTGTTATTTCAACGTGTATTTTAATTTTACACAAGGTAGAATTTTCAAAATCCTCTCAACATTTTTAAGTAATATTTATGTGACAGATAAATATTTGTACTCGGGTCATGGGTGTTATTGCGGTGTGTTACTCATATGTGTCGTCCATGTCACCCGCGACACAGGAAAACCTACTGCAGGGGTAAAAGTGTGTAAGCGTTTATTATTATTATTGTTTGTCAATTGAAGTTAAGTAATTGAAGTTTAAGAAGTAGTGGTAGTTTCCGTTCTGCGTTATAAATAAGTCATGCGAAGGCAAACAAACTGCCTGTTTAGTCGGCGTATAGTGTCCTGAGCTCTATTTAACGACCTCCTTCAATCCATTACCTACGACGTATGGGCCTTCTGTTACGTAAATATCTCTCTGGTCAAAGTGTACAGACAGCAAAAGTGTTCGGTATGCAAAGAATGATATAAAAACCTTTCGTAATACTTATTACAACAAAATTTTTGTGTTATTATCATTGTAAAATAATGTTATAACAATAAACAATAGGTAGTATTTAATTCAAACATTACATTTTTCTTACAACTAAGTTTTTTGCTAACTGTACCTCCAGCCTTATTTCGGCCGAAACTCATTGTAATCACAATTTAAGTACTGCGGAAATTATTCATGAGCTCTCCTTCAATAAAACTGAACTGAGTAACTATCGATTATTCATATATAAAGTGCTTGAGAAACTTTCAGTTTCGTTTGGAAGGTATCGCCTGGAAGATAAACTTTTAAACTAGCGATTTGCCCGCGGCTTTGCTCACGTTTTTCCAGATAATAAGTATTATGTTATTCCAGATCATGTTTACTTGTGCGCTAAATGAAAATCAGCTCAGTGCGTGAAAGTTACCAAAGATCCATAAATCCTCACATACATACAAACTTTCACATTTACAATATTAGTTGGATTAGGATGTGATACTTTGAGAGGACAAACGATATAGGAAACTTCCCTTCATGTCATTTAAAAACAAATACCCGGATGACTGAGCTTTGCTCGGTATTTTTTTAGCAAACAACGCCATCTACTGAAGTAGGTTTAATGTTGCTACTCGCCAATAGATGTCAGGAAGTCTTATAGCAATTTTGCATTGCCTGAAAACACGGATAAAACGACATTTTCTAAAAATGAATCCTAGCTAGATCGATTTATCGCGCCCGAAACCCCCTGCATACTAAATTTCATGAAAATCGTTGGAGCCTTTCAGAGATATATATACAAGAATTGCTCGTTTAAATGTATTAGATATGTACACACATTTACGTTATTACAGAAGCCATGTTATTACCAAAAATCATACCCTCAATCTTTACTTTTAGTTAATAGGTTTTACAAATTACTTGATGACTGATCGAATACGATATCCAATCCAAGTAACCTTGGGTGTGTTATAGCAAACGTCACGATTTACATGACATTAAATCGATGTCAGGAGTCCCATGGTGCCTATAACGTTACTTCCAGCATTAAAAACAACATCGCGGTGATCCGAAATTCGCGGATTATTATAATTTATGTGGCTTGAACTTTGTATGTGTTTGCGCGTACTCGTATATCTAATTGTGTATAGCTCTTATATACGGACTGCAACGACGTGAGTATACGCAAAACTTCTTTTATTCATATCTTTTTTTTTTACTTACAATAAGTTAATGCTTGACCACAATATCTTTTGACATTTCATGACAGTTTTATCATTTATTCTTGAGATGCGACATAATTATTGCCGCAGCGACGTTACGTCGCGCCGCAGTGTGCGCATGGGCTTAAATGTTTCAGTATTTCGATTTGGATCCTTAATGCGTGCAAAATCTTCAGAACTAGCTCGGTACTGGATACGGGCGTGTTAGCTGTCCTGATATGCTCATCTACATATAATACCATAACCACGTGAAGCTCTATGTGTGGCGCGATGTGTAATAAATAATACATTGCGCATTATCTGCTATGCACTTGCTAGTGTCGCTGGGGCGAAAATGTAATGTATTCATTTTTAACTAAAAATTCGCAGCTTATAAAACAAGAGTAGGCGATGTAGGGTAGTTGTAAATATTGGGAGAGAAAATGGGTTTAATCGACTTCGAAAAAACGAGGATATATTTTTTGTTGTTCGTAGAATGCTAATGATTTCTCCAACTTACGACTGTGGACTTGTTTCATAGTTAAACTAGTTGGATGATGAAAGTTATAGTGAAATGATGAGGTCCAGAGGTAGAGCAATGAAACTTCTTAATGGTAAACAATAGTATTAAAATTATTGTTACTCTTTTGTAAAATAATAATTACCAGAAGTGATTGAAAGAATTATAGTCACTGAAAAAACATCACAAAATCTATTGTAGTTCAATCAATTTATAACGTAACCATTGTTATTTATTGGTATATAACTAAACTAGCTTTTGCCCGCGGCTTCGCCCGCGGTAGAGATCAATTTTTTACAAATCCTTCTTACTTTTACCTACTTAGTTAGATTTAGTTGCCTATGACTTAAGTAAACATGTATCATTTGATAGCGTGATTCAGAACTTGCAAATGAATTTTACTAACGCCATCTATTAACAACGTCTGGAACTAAATATCTAGCAACTAACAAAACATCGATCTTCCCATGGCCTGGGGATGTTTTACCGCGGTAAAAAGTAGCCTACGTTATTCTCCACCCTCCTCACTATCTCCGCACACAGAAACCATACCATATAGCAGCTTCGTTGCGACGTGAAAGCCGGACAAACAAACAAACAAACAAACAAACAAACACACTTTCACATTTATAATATTAAGTATGGAGTATGGATTGGTACATAAACAAATGTAAAAAGCTTTATTATCTGTTTTTTAGCTTTCTACACGATCAGCTTATTTGAGTGTTCTGTTTCGTAGTTCTATTTCGTTTTGCTTGAAGGCCGTTTTATCTACACACGGATAACCAAAACTGGTTGCGTGTTAAACTACTATTAGGAGAGTGAGGCCTGAGAGTTAGGTCGCTTTACTGAATTTCCTGAACCTGGGCTATATTTGATGGTTCTAGATAGTCATTGTAGCATTTACGGCCGGTCTCAATAATGTACTAACAGTTAGAAAAATGTAGAAAAGGCTATCATTAGTATGTCATCTGTCATATTTGTCAATTTTTGCGTCTCAATAACCTTCGGTGGATAGAAAATTTCTATCCATGACATTGATCTACCGTTCGGAGGGCCAAGTCATACCGTAGGTATGTTGGTCCATACAAAAATAAATACTTGCGTCTCAATAACGCTTTGACAGCTAACTGTCGGTAATAGAAGTGACCAACTATCGGAGTCTTTCACATCGCTCGATTTCGACGGATAATTGGTAGATATCTCATATTGTTAAGAAAATTTATCAAAACATCATGGATTTATTAATCAGTGAAGAGTGATAATGAATTTTGTGAAGCCTGTGTATTTGATTCCGCCTTTTTAATACGATACCAAGATCGCCGAAATTGTCCTCGTATAAAATATATGACTGAATTGTGTGAATCCAATTTTGTTTATAGGCTACCTAGATTCAGATTAAACATAATCCATAATCTAAATTTTACTAATAAAAAATAACCGACTTCAAAGTTACTCAAAAACGACTTGTCAGATCTCGTTCAAAATTTGGGACCACATGACAAGCACCAGCTTTCGATTAAAAAAAGAATCATCAAAATCGGTTCGCCCAGTCCAAAGTTCCGAGGTAACAAACATAAAAAAATACAGTCGAATTGAGAACCTCCTCCTTTTTTTGAAGTCGGTTAAAAACGGCAGTGAATGAGAATTCATAACAATTCCTATCTTTAAAGTTTTAGGTAAGGAGGTATTTTAATAAAACAAGAACACAAAGCTTTTTAAGTTAGATATATTTTGAATTTATAGCAAAAACATTTCGCCTCTTCAGAAATAATGGTGTATCCCTGCTACATCAACAGCTATTGGCCTAATGAAGAAAGATACTTCATCTTTTGTGAAGGGTCTGGACTTCATCTGAAAAGAAACTTCCTTTAGTACATTTGGCAACAATTTTTTTGTTTAAAAGCAAAAAGAAGCAACAACCCATAATTGCTGGGCTCGGGGTCTCTTCTCGCAATGTGAGGGGTATTAGGCCATAGTCTACCACGCTGGCCAAGTGCAGATTGGTAGACTTCAAACACCTTTATGAACTTTATGGAGAATTTTCCGGTGTGCAGGTTTATTGTTTTTCTTCACCGAAGCTAGTGATAATTAACTTCTAATACGCACATAATATTTGAAAATTAGATGTGCGTGCCAGGATTTGAACTCGGGCCACGGTCAAGTGGGAATAAACACTTCGTTCGGGAGACCAACGTTATAACCGCTAGGTTATCACTGCTACAATTATTACAACAATTTACAATTACTACATTTTTTTGTATACTAAACATAATAATATATTTTATTTTATCAACAAATAAAGTCTATACTCACGGTAATTATTGAGCTATGTGTTTCATTTATTCATAAAACTAATTAATAATACCAAAATTATGAGAAAATACACTTTGTTTTTATTTTGGGTAACCAAGCGACATCAACGAATGTCAAATGACAATAACATGTCATCGTCGGAGTGCTAAACGTCAAATGCTGCGTTTTGTTACTAGTGGAGCATTGTTCCAGGTTACACATAACATTATTTTATTAACTTCATCCGTAAAATTCACAGTACATTTTGAACAAATTATTATTTTAATATTAAAATGAAATAAGTTTTTAATCAAAAACACTGAGTTCCTTTTTATAATAAAAAGTATAAAAAAAGTATAAAAGTATAAAAAAAAATATTGTTATGCGAAAACGAAATTTTCAGAGGGACTTAAAAACCAGAGGCAGAAATGTCACTGGAATATTATCTACCCATGATCTTACTTTTATTGGCTTACTTTTGATTTGAGAGACGGCAGTTGCCGGGAGATCATTCTTTACTTTTTATCTCTGATATGTACCAGAGTTTCACTGACAGTATAATATTGAGACCGGCCGATCATATTACATAGAGGGCTTAGAGACCTTGATGACAAAGAATGTATGAAACATACGTTTAGTATACTCGAATAGCGTGGCCCATTGGCCATTGAACAAATATTTATCTCATACATATCTAAACTATATAAAACACTGAATAAAAACCATTCATGATCGATTTGATGGTAAGTAGCCGCCGTCGCCCATGGACATCAGTAACATCAAAGGCATCACCGATGCCTTCCGAGAAAGAAAGAAAGAAACACCTTACGAAAACTTACGACACTTACAATCAGTATGCTGACATGATATTGGGGCTATGGATCTAAACCACCCTATAATAACGTAATACGGCGAATACGTGCTTGCTATCCATGATTCGGTTCCCAGTCAACTTACGGCCGGTCTCAATAATGTACTAACAGTTAGAAAAATGTAGAAAAGGCTATCATTAGTATGTCATCTGTCATATTTGTCAATTTTTGCGTCTCAATAACCTTCGGTGGATAGAAAATTTCTATCCATGACATTGATCTACCGTTCGGAGGGCCAAGTCATACCGTAGGTATGTTGGTCCATACAAAAATAAATACTTGCGTCTCAATAACGCTTTGACAGCTAACTGTCGGTAATAGAAGTGACCAACTATCGGAGTCTTTCACATCGCTCGATTTCGACGGATAATTGGTAGATATCTCATATTGTTAAGAAAATTTATCAAAACATCATGGATTTATTAATCAGTGAAGAGTGATAATGAATTTTGTGAAGCCTGTGTATTTGATTCCGCCTTTTTAATACGATACCAAGATCGCCGAAATTGTCCTCGTATAAAATATATGACTGAATTGTGTGAATCCAATTTTGTTTATAGGCTACCTAGATTCAGATTAAACATAATCCATAATCTAAATTTTACTAATAAAAAATAACCGACTTCAAAGTTACTCAAAAACGACTTGTCAGATCTCGTTCAAAATTTGGGACCACATGACAAGCACCAGCTTTCGATTAAAAAAAGAATCATCAAAATCGGTTCGCCCAGTCCAAAGTTCCGAGGTAACAAACATAAAAAAATACAGTCGAATTGAGAACCTCCTCCTTTTTTTGAAGTCGGTTAAAAACGGCAGTGAATGAGAATTCATAACAATTCCTATCTTTAAAGTTTTAGGTAAGGAGGTATTTTAATAAAACAAGAACACAAAGCTTTTTAAGTTAGATATATTTTGAATTTATAGCAAAAACATTTCGCCTCTTCAGAAATAATGGTGTATCCCTGCTACATCAACAGCTATTGGCCTAATGAAGAAAGATACTTCATCTTTTGTGAAGGGTCTGGACTTCATCTGAAAAGAAACTTCCTTTAGTACATTTGGCAACAATTTTTTTGTTTAAAAGCAAAAAGAAGCAACAACCCATAATTGCTGGGCTCGGGGTCTCTTCTCGCAATGTGAGGGGTATTAGGCCATAGTCTACCACGCTGGCCAAGTGCAGATTGGTAGACTTCAAACACCTTTATGAACTTTATGGAGAATTTTCCGGTGTGCAGGTTTCCTCGCGATGTTTATTGTTTTTCTTCACCGAAGCTAGTGATAATTAACTTCTAATACGCACATAATATTTGAAAATTAGATGTGCGTGCCAGGATTTGAACTCGGGCCACGGTCAAGTGGGAATAAACACTTCGTTCGGGAGACCAACGTTATAACCGCTAGGTTATCACTGCTACAATTATTACAACAATTTACAATTACTACATTTTTTTGTATACTAAACATAATAATATATTTTATTTTATCAACAAATAAAGTCTATACTCACGGTAATTATTGAGCTATGTGTTTCATTTATTCATAAAACTAATTAATAATTATGAGAAAATACACTTTGTTTTTATTTTGGGTAACCAAGCGACATCAACGAATGTCAAATGACAATAACATGTCATCGTCGGAGTGCTAAACGTCAAATGCTGCGTTTTGTTACTAGTGGAGCATTGTTCCAGGTTACACATAACATTATTTTATTAACTTCATCCGTAAAATTCACAGTACATTTTGAACAAATTATTATTTTAATATTAAAATGAAATAAGTTTTTAATCAAAAACACTGAGTTCCTTTTTATAATAAAAAGTATAAAAAAAGTATAAAAGTATAAAAAAAAATATTGTTATGCGAAAACGAAATTTTCAGAGGGACTTAAAAACCAGAGGCAGAAATGTCACTGGAATATTATCTACCCATGATCTTACTTTTATTGGCTTACTTTTGATTTGAGAGACGGCAGTTGCCGGGAGATCATTCTTTACTTTTTATCTCTGATATGTACCAGAGTTTCACTGACAGTATAATATTGAGACCGGCCGTAAATATTTATCTGACATATAAATGATTGTTCGAGACGTATTTGCTTGTGATGTGTTATTTTTGTATGTAATATTAAATACATAATGTATATGCCACCCGCGACAACGTACTTTAGTGTGGGGGCAAAGATGTATAAATATTTGCACGTCTAAATTATTTAGGTTATTCCAGTTGAGTACACGGCTCGGTCGCATTTACAAAATGGCACGAGGGGTAAGATGGTACATCAAAAGCATTTATTCAGGGCCCCCCGCTCTACATTAAGACATGCTTGTACTAATAACACAGTCTCGTTTCGTTTTAAAATGATTTCTTAAAGTGAGTTCACCGTACCTATGTGTAACACAAGTGTAGTACAATTCTAATTTAATTTTGTTGTGAAAAATGGCGAAATAAACTTTTTCTATTCTATTCTATTCTAACAAAACATCGTATTTATATTAAAACTGTGTAAAGTGGGGGATGTAAGGATGTATGTTACTCTTTCACGCAAAAATACTGAACGGATTTTCATGAAATTTAGTCACACAAGTAGACCATGATCTGGAAGGCTATTCAGTTTTGTAACTTGACAGCGCGTAGCGGAGTTTCAAAATTGACGTTCGAGTTCTAGGATCACTTCACTTCGCAAGTGCTTAATAGATGATTAGATAATGACATGTCAATATGATGCAAGTTCGCTTTTGTTTTGTAACTTGACAGCGGAATACACGATGAGTTTCTAAATTGAAGTTAGAGTTCGAGACTCCCTTCACCTCGCAAGTGCGTACCAGATGATTAGAGACTCACATATCAAGATCTCGGACTCGAACTTCAATTTTGAAACTCATCGCGGATTCCGCTGTCAAGTTACAAAACTGAATAGCCCTCCTGGAATTAGATAGAGGGTATGTATTATCCAAGAAAATGCAGGCAAAGTCGTGGGCAGCTCATAGTTTCGTCATGTCCGTCCCATCATCATCATCACTTTCAGGTGGATTATCAGTTCGTTTGACGGTCTGTTTCATGTAAAAAAACTATATAATGTAAGACAATAAAATAAACCATCTAACAGTTTCTGGAATCTTAAAAAAATGGAATCGTCTGCTTACATAATATGTCTGTTATAAAAAATCTTTTATAATCATTGAACATTGCGGACAAAAAGTTGTAAGACTCGTAAGGGAGCGATAGAACTTCGCAATACAATTATGTTATTGCAACGTAATACTCCTGTCAGTTCAAAGTATTCTTTCAATCTTTTCTTTCCGCCTGAAAATAATAGGCGTTTCTCACGCTACGTTGAAATACATGCGGTATATTTTCCTTGAACTAATGACGTCAATATTTTATTACTAAGTATGAAACTGAAAATATACAATTTCAATCAAATATGGAAGTTAGAATGACAATAATTTAGACTTGAAGACAAATAAAATTCTAGTTTAGGCGCTGCCGCGCTATGGAAAATCAAGGGATCAGCCAAATAATTATTAAAGATATTTGCCGTTGTAACAAAAGTATTTTTTGTGATGACAATTTACCTAAGGTAGGTAATTGAAAGTCTGGAGCTGTTGATGTGAAACACTAAGAATTCAATTGAGTAGTTTAAAAAGTTATTCTATATGATGAAAAAGTAACTTTATTGAAATCCTGACAGGACAACGCTGCAATGTCCTGTCTGTGCTTACCATAGGTATATCAATACATATTTATGCATTTCTGCACAATATGTTACAATCAGTGAACGGAAAACTGAAATAAACGATTCACTTACGTACCGAATAAGCCATTTATCAAACAGTGCAGTGTAATATCAACAAACTACTAGTTCCGTGATGACATTCATTCGGTGTAACGACTAGCCGACTAGCGACTTGCGACACGCGATCGTTTTCGGAAATACATAATATTTCACGGTATACCGCCGTGACGGTGACCGAATGACGACGTTAGTGTGGATACTGACTAGTTTACACTGACGACCCATGTAGTGGCCCTGGTTTCGATTACCAGCGGAACTTTCAATGATGTGTTTGAATTTGTGTTCTTGGTCTGGATGTGTCCTTGTTGTGTGTCGTCCATGGCACCCACGACACAGGGAATAGTGTGGCTATGAATGTGTAGCGTTAATTACTGACGGCCTTGGCTAAGTTAGTTAGTTACTCCCTTTTACTCTGCCTGCAAAGGCCCCTAGGCTTCAGTCTCAAATCGTTGTGTTCCGACTGCGGATTTGAAACCAGTTTGGAACGTATCGACCATGCCGCTTACCATCAGGATCATCAGCTCTTATCAACTAGTTACAGCACGGCCGCTGTATCTTGGCGCGTCTGAACATAGGCTTTGCGAACTTTAGCGCATGTAAGACAGAGATGGCGACACAAACATGCTAACGTATGACTGAGACATAATACACCGAGTATCGAATATTGCCGAATTATGTTACTGCGCAGCCTTCTGCGCGAAGTTCAGACGCGCCAAGATACAGCGGCCGTACTGTACTGTAAATGAAAAGCCAATAACTTATATCTATAAAATCATGAAGATCAATAGTGATTAAAAAGGAGTATAAAACTATGCCGTGAAATGCGTGTGATTTAAGTAACAATAATAGCCTCTGATTAATAGGTGTACTCGTATATAAGAAATTTGGTCCCAAGAAATATTAAAGTTATAAGTTTATTGGAAATTAAGATAATTATTTTAGGAATAAAATTAAAATGTGTGCAATTCACACGTGGTAGAAGTGAAACCTTCAAAATTTTTATTTTCAAGATAATGAACCGTATGTGAAATTTCGGGATGATGATAAATATAGGTTTCACTACTCCACTCCACTCCGCTCCGCCCCGCCCCGCCCCGCCCCGCCCCGTCCCGTCCCGCTCCGCTCCACTCAACTCCCCTACCCTACCCCTGTACAATGCTTCCTATCTCGCTTTAGAATTTGTGTTTGTCTCTTTTTACTGGACAGTTTCGTTTCATAAAATTTCAAATCACCCCCGTACTAAAGAAGTTTTCACTTCAAAAAGTCAAATGCGACCCTCATAAAATGTACATTTTTAGTCTGAGCATAGCTTTATAATCCACTTGTAGGTATTGAAACGCCCGAAAGTGGCTAAGTAATTGAATTAACGCGTGTAAGATTTTATCAAATAATTTGAAAGCGGCATTAAGTTACTAATAAAAATGTTTAAACTAATTCTTTGGCCGGTCATGTTGGTAACATGTAATAAGTTGTAGGTATAATAAGTAAATAATAAGTAAATCTTATTAAGTACTCAATTTAATTTCCATAATTCGCTACGGCTAATTTGTATGATCATGTCGTCTTATTTCAATTTAGGATAATATCTTGGTTTAAAAAAGATAATTCTTATTATATGATTATTTAACGTCGTCTAAAACTACATAATAATTATTGTATTCCAATTGGATAAAATAAATGATGAGTGTTTTTTGTGTTTGGTAAAGTTAAAACTGGCTAAAATTAGTTACAAGGCTTACTTATCGAAGTTCAAATCTACATTATAGCATCGCTGTAGTGACACCCGGTTTTGGGGCATAATCATTATTATCATTATCATCAGTATTATCATGACTAACATCAATATTATCATCATTATTGCCAACGAATAACTCTCGCTTAAACCATACGCCAGCTTCTTATAATTTTTTCTTCCAGATATCCAAATTGAATCAAAGGAAAATCTTCTAAACTTAATGGTCCGTGAGCTAGCGACAGATTTTCCTGACCAATTTCCTCTCAAGTGATAACTCGTGAAATACTTCAGAGAGTTGCATTATATAGCATGGTGAACGTCAGCTGCCACTCCAAGGGTGGGTAGGGGGGCGGCAGCCTTTCAATCATGTAAAAAAAAAAAATGTTTTCTGTCATTTCCTCCCGACTGAAAATTTGTTAGATGATAGATAACGTAATTATTTAAATACATTTACGTATCAAGAATTCTATTATCGCGAGTAAGAACATTCAAAAAATGTACCCCCAGAGCAGAGAACCAATCAACACATTTTCAGGCGGTGTCCGTGGTCCACCTGCTTAGTCCACCTGGGTGGACCACGGACACTTTTTTTTGCCCGTTTATCGCTTCAACTGAATACGAATCCCCATTCACAAGGGCTCTAGGGAAAGTATTCAGACTATTTGACTGGACTTCACTTGTTCATGATTCCCGGCTTGCGTCGATCCTAATGGGAGCCATTGGCATGGGAGACCGTGGCCTTGAGAATTTCTGTAGTTACGATAGCGGACACGTAAAAACGTCGGTCCTGTAGCTCGAGCACGAATATTTGCGAGCAAGTATTCGTATGGTTAACGTAAGCAATTTGTATGGCATTTTTTCAAAAGCGCCCCTATCGTGCGTAAATGGTACTAAAATGCCATACAAATTTGACAAATTGCTTATGTTAACCATACGAATACTTTCTCGCAAATATTCGTGCTCGAGCTACTGATTGATATCGTAAATGCTTGATCGTTAAGCTTTGTCGGAGGAATTTAGACAGCATGAAATCACGGTAGGTTGGCCTATAACCCCTTCATCAATCCGCAAGGAGTAGCGTGGTTTTTAATACGCTTCAGAGCTCCTCTTTAATTGAACAATTTTTTTTAGGTAATAAATATTAATAGCTAGTAAACAAGTAAGGGCCTGCGCCCACTGCTTTACTACTACTACAGCAGTAGCGTTACTTTAGCATTACTGCCTGCAAGCGCATACTGACGACATACATATTTGCAGTTGACGTCAATGGACGCTAGTCCTAAATAGCTGTTTGGATGTTTATTAATCTTTCACGCTAAAACTATTAAACGGGTTTTCATATTCTACAGCAAACCGATAGACCATGACTGGATAACATATTATGGGGTATTTATTATCCCGGAAAACGCGGGCAAAGTCGCGGGAGGAACGCTAGTTGTTGATAACAAACATGCGAGTCCGTCACTCTAGAGTCTGTAACTCTAGAATCCGTAACTGTAGAGTCCGTAGCTCTAGAATCCGTAACTCTAGCGTCAACGATGCATTTTCGTCCGAAACGGATGGTAAAGAAGTTGAGGAAGCAGTTTAACTTATAGCTTCTCTCACTGCAAACTCATTGTGCTGCCTCGTCGCTAAACTAACAGAACTTTGCTAATGACACTGTCGCCACAGAGTAACCTAACAGTAGTGGTGGCTTTTGATATGCAAATCCAAACGCCGAAAACTCCACATTGCGTTATTTCGGCAAGACAAATTGAATCGTTAAACACACATTGTAAATATAATTTTTCTATGATTTTCTTTATTAAGTCTGAGTAGACGTTGTAAATTGATGTACCTACTGGGCTTTTCTCGGCATTTTTGGGTCTATTTTAACTCGATTAATCACGATTGACATAGTTTTTCGGGTCGTCGTCATAGAAGTGGTAGCTAAAACAATATATTTTTAAAATGCCTAACATCTTCTTGGATGTTCGGTTTGATGGTTCTTCTCTGAGGTTCTTCTATGGCAATATCGATCTGAAGAAGTTGTTGACAAGTCGCCATGACTTCACAAACAGCTATATGAATTATATTTATACGTTTGTTTACAATGAATTAGTGCCTTGTTTAAGAAACTTTAGAGACGAAAACAAATAATTTCCTTTAGTGCATCGGTGCATTAGGTTATTTTTTTCAATAATTGTGTCTGTATCATACTTTTCGTTTCTTGTACGGCAAGATGAAATGTCGCACATATGAATAGTGTCGGCGCGACATTTTCACTAACTGAAAAACAAATATGAAGTGAAAATGTCAGTGTGAAAAACATAACCCTTCCTGGCACTTGAGCAAATAATTGTTACTTTCTTTTACCAAACATAATTATAAACATTCTTCATTGTTATTGTTTGTGGCTATTGTTAGTTTATTGTTTGTGGCTAGGTATATTACTGTTTAGTATCAGTTAAAACTGTATTTGTACAAAACATGGCAAAGACGACGAACGACAAACTTCAAGTTTTCAACTTCTCAAACTTGAAATGTAACAATGAATCTACTACAAAGGGAACTTATACAAAACACTAGCAGTTTGCTTTCGCTTCTTTTCAGGAAATGTATTATTTATTGTAAAGTGTATTGAAGTGAAACTTCTTAAGGCACGTTGGGTATTTTTGAGATGGGATAAAACCAATCAGCTCATACCGTAATCATTTTAATCGACACCTACCTGTAGCGCCATCTCTGAGAGTAGTACAGAACTATAGTTACTTAATTTACAGCTCGTATTAATAATCAAGATTGTAGTTTCCATATACTTTTTGAGGTTTTGACAGCCATTCACTTAAAAATGTAATGAATAAAAAAAACTTCCATGTTGCGTTGTAAACAGATGGGTTACTTTTCTCTGCAGGTGACTGTACCATGATTGTTTGAAAAATGAGACACATCTATATTTTAAAACTAGCTGTTACCCGCGACTTCGTCCGCTTATTTATCCCTCAGAAACAGATCTATCTCCCAGGATAAAAAGTAGCCTATGCTATATTTTATCTCTCTACCCAATTTCATTAAAATCAGTTCAGTGGTTTAGGCGTGAAAACGTAACTGACAGATAGAGCTGCATTCGCGATTATAATATAAGTAGGGAGTTAGTTATAAAGATCCCTATTCAAAATAATTTAAATTCACATAGGTATTATGTTTTTTATTTGTTAACCGTTTTAAATTTAATAAACAGTACTTACTATATTATGACCCCAAGTTTAATTAAAACATAATGTACTTCTCACCCTAAACGCATACATCTTCTCTATTCCATAACTAAAAAAAGACAAAATTGTATTTTGTTTCGATTTTCAGTGATTTCCGGCTAGCGATGTAATCGCGTGCAGTATAATAATGTTCTCTGTGAATTATGCCTTAATTTCTGTACAATACTCGTATATTAGCAGGCACTGTACACATCATTAGTTCGATAAGGGGCTGTGAAATGGCTGAGTTAAGTCGACCGTAAGGGCAGCGAGGTAGCGTGGCCTTTAAAAACACGCTTTAGTATCGACGGAAAAGAAATTTGATGTAAATTTGACAAAGACTACAATAAAATATAAAAAAAATTTACATTATAGTCAAAATTATCTAAGATGCCCATAATGATAGCTGCCATTTATTAATATGAACTAACATTGTATGGGCGTCTTTGAGCGAAATGGAATAATCATTTACTTGACATGAATAGCTGAACACTCACGGACAAAGGATTTTTCCAAAATTTGTTAAAAATCCTTACTCATTTGCATTGGCGTTGATTATAAACCATAGTAAACGTTATAATCTAGTAAAAATCCCATCACATCATAATTTATGCAAAATTTATTAAAAATATTTGACGTCGAAACAATGATAGATGAAGAGGCCTAAAACAAAACTGACGCAAAGTGATGTGACGGCCTGAAACCGTCTCAAAAACCAATCATAATGCATCGATTACTGTAATCGGAATTTAAAAATGAAAATTGATTAATTTAATTACTTTGTTAAAAAGGATTTACTTGCATTTGAATTTAAAATTAGGTACCTAAGAATACCACGACGAATTGGATGCTAACAAAGGACATTTTCCATTATGTATGGGCATTTCGCCATCCATGGACATAAACTGCAGATAATATATTATATGTAATTATGTAGCTGAGCTTTTTGCGGTATTCTTTTTTTTTCAACAAAATAATAATTATTTATACATGAATGTGTGTTACGAAATAAACAAGAATTTATTCACTGTAGTTTTTTCCCTGATGCTCATAATATTATTATGAAACTGAGCGGATGAGTTCTTTCTATCATGATCAATCTTTCTTTCTTTTTCTACTCTTTCTTAGCCGGCAACGCATCAGTGATGCTTTTGGTTTTCTTGATGTTCATGGGCGATGACAGCCATTTACCATCAGGTGGATCGTCAGGTTGTTTGCCGGCTCGGCTATTTCCATGCATATCTAGCAGCATGAGTTGTTAGGAAGAAACAAAATAATATTTTATTGGAGTCGTAAATACATAATATTGAGAATTCGTGGTACTAGATATGTAGCTCAATCGAGGTAGTTGGGAGGTACCTAAATGTTACGGTTTTTAGTTTACAATTTAATTATCGAATCGATTAGAAGGTCTTACAATTTTGAATCGATTTGTTGCAAAAATTGGTTTCTTTCGTGAACCGATTTTTTTGTACATCTCTAGTGTCACTGTGATTGCAAACGACAAATTGGGCATCTTAGTTCGCGGGGACTATAAGTGACAACATTTTTCCAAAAAAATATTACCGACTTCAAAGAAACAGCCTTACAAATTGTATAATTATTTATCGTAATCACCATAATAATAATACCATTAATATGTGAAGTTCCCTCAATTTTTTATTGATCCCTCTCACCGGAAATTTGAAAAAAATGGGACAATTCTAGAAGTGTACCTACCTTTTAAATTATAATTAAAATGAGATTTAAGTATATAACACATTTTATCAGCTTCAGTTTTATTATTCTTAAGTGTATACTTAATACATACATGTATATACTCGTACATACATAGTCCAACTATGTGCTTATGTTTTGTTGTTGAAAAATAATATACTTAGCACCGTTTTTATTGTTTTACAGGTAAACACAGTGCAGTCGATTTGACGTGAGTAATGAAGTTACTTTTTTATTTTAAACAAACCTTCTCTGAAATGCGTAAGTACACATTTCAAGATTTTAGTCATTATGTAAAATGGCTTACAATATTATAAGTTATTTAGTGGACACCTTAATATTATGCAAAATTAAGAGAAACTTTATAAACGTTACGTTTGCCTTCAACCGACATGGTAATTCTATAAGTAAGTAATCTATACATCTAACTATACAAATAAATAAAATTGGAGTGTCTGTTTGTAATACAAAAATAATCGCTGATTACTAAGTAGGTACATTTGGATGTATACACGGTACCTACATAATACCAAAACAATTTTTTTTACAATTTTTGTCTGTCTATTTGTTTCGGCTAAACTCTGAAATGGCTAGACCGATTTTGACGGAACTTTCACTGGCAGATAGCTGATGTAACAAGGAGTAACTTAGGCTACTTTTATTTTAGAAAAAATAGTTTGTTAGGCGATACGAAGTTCGCCGGGTCAGCTAGTCTAAATATAAAACTCTCGTGTCACGGTGTTTGTTGTCAGTGATTAGGGTGTCCCTATTCAGATTTTTTTGGCAGAACAACGTTTGCTGAGTCAGCTAGTTAATCTTATATTATCTTACAGATTATAGCTCTGCTTATCTAAGCAGTTATTAATAAATATAGTCGTTGTATATGGAATGGATTTGATTAATAGCATAGATAGTTCCATTGCTTAACTTCCTCATTAATTACAGTACGATTATGTTATTATAACAAAGTGTGTTATATGATTATGCACACCAAGTACACCATTTTTTTTTACTTTTACCAGCAAATTTTTTTTCTAATCTAAAACGATTATGTACTTGGGTTTTTTGATTTCATAATTTAAGAGTAGAATAATAGGATGATATTTACAACATCTTGAAACTTCTCTATTTGCATTAGGGCAATGTGTACTTTTAACTTTAAGCTCTCTCAGTAAAAGTTTTTTGTCCTTTCTGTTCTTTTTAATCTTTGCTTGGGGTAGGTCGGGCGTGTTTACACGTTTCAATATTCAGTGTACCGTGAGGCGTGTACATAGGCCTTAATTTGTTTTTTTCTATTAGTGGAACGTAGCCAGGTACGTGGGCAGGCGGTATCCTTGGTTTTTTGTTGTGCTATACGTTAGGTGGGTTAGTAGGTTACGTGCGAAAAATTGCAGGTATTTTTTAATAGACTTCAAAAAAAGGAGAAGGTTCTCAATTCAACTGTTTTTATGTGTGTTACTTCCTAAATTTATACTGGGTGTACTGATTATGATGATTCTTTTTTTATTCGAAATCTGGTGCTTGTCACGTGGTCAAATTTAAATTTGAGTGAGATTTGACGAGTAGTTTTTGAGTTACCCCTAATTTTGAAGTCTGTTATTTTTGTCAAGACTTATAACAGTGACAATGTGAATTAAGCTAACATGGAAAGTAATCGTTTGGTAGATTAGTTTTATTTGCAGCTGATCAATCAGAGAGCCATATTTAATGTATGTCTGTTTTTGGCCTGCAATGCGTCGGGTTATTTAAATTTAATTATTTCAAATGTTAATATTTAGCATTTAAAAAGGAACCCGCATCACGGATGTCCGTAGGCGACGGAAACCACTTACCATCAGGCAACTCATATGTATGCTATTTACATAAAAATATCTGCGAAGATATAATAGCACAACATACTTGTATATTGGGTATTTTTGTCACTAAAATTAGGTAGGTATATTTTTAACCGACTTCAAAAAAGGAGGAGGTTCTCAATTCGACTGTATTTTTTTTTAATGTTTGTTACCTCAGAACTTTGGACTGGGCGAACCGATTTTGATGATTCTTTTTTTAATCGAAAGCTGGTGGCTGTCATGTGGTCCCACATAAATTTTATTGAGATATGACAATGGCATCCATGAGAAAACCACATAAGTCGTAAATTTGTGTTAAGATGTGCGCGACAAATTGACGAATAACTCAATATCACGCCAACCGATTTCGATGATTCTTTTTTTAATCGAAAGCAGGCGCTTGTCATGTGGTCTCACATAAATTTGAACGAGATCTGACAACTATGTAGTTTTTGAGACTTTGAAGTCGGTTATTTTTTGTTAGTAAAATTTAGATTATATGCCCTTAAATTATCGCTAGTTGGTTGCTGGACACCCTGTATAGTCCGTTATTTAGAAGATTATTTGGTAAACAATAATTAAATAGAAATTTGTTTTAACATTAAAACACAATGTACACCTTAAAATCTTTTCATTTAATGCCTGCCTTATTTTAAAATTACAAATTAAGACAAAAAGACCTTGTAAGGTTGCTTAATAAATTAATAAGTCTCGTAAAAAAACTAACTTATTCTACCGTACTGCGATTAATTCTATTTCTTAGTTTTAGAGTTTGAGGGCACGATGTTCTTGTCAACTTATTTTTAATACAAACTACGAGGACTCGCCTTACTGCAAGCGATTCGAGAGATTTAATAATTAAATTTCGTGTTAAGAAGGGGAATAAATACAGGGGAATAAAGACTTTTACTTTAGTGTGCTCAACAACTTTTTTTTATCTTTAACTATAATAATATTGTCAATCAACAGCGGGCAGGATTGCATAGTTAAATAAATAACACTACACACTCATAGTCCCATACTAGGATATTTAGAAAAGACACACACCCAGACCGAGAACAGAAATTCAAAGTCATCATTAAAGTTTCCGCCTCACTGGGAATAAAACCCAGGACCCTTGGCAAAGCGGTCCAACATGGTAACCGTTACGCCCATACAATGTTCGACAATGTTACAGTACGGCTGACGTATCTTGACGCGTCTGAACTGCGAGCAGAAGGCTGCGCAGTAACACAATTCGGCAATGCTCCGTACGCGGCGTTTTATGTCTCAGTCACACGTTCGCATGTTCTTGTCTCCATCTCTGTCTCACATGCGCTAAAGTTCACAGAGCCTATGTTCAGACGCGCCAAGATACGTCGGCCGTACTGTACGTTGGTGTATGTCGCTAGTTATCGTGAATAGTATCTATTCGTCGATGGTACGACAAGCGTTTCATACACAAAATACTCCACAAAAAAACAAATTTCGGTACCTGTCTACCTTGTCTCTTGTTTTGATTACTCGGGGGATTTTAATATAAATTGTGGGCTCAGTTAACAAAGCATTTTAATAGGAGTGTTTTTGATAGTAAAAATTATGCGACTTTCGGTTGTCTTAGGGGGAAATTCAATTTTTTTGTATAATCGAATTTTATTGATTACTTTGACGATCCTATAACCAAGGTAAGATTGCCGAGCAAGGGCTCAAAGTTCGATTCTCCGATGCATAATTAGACACTCCCTTTGAATTTGAAATGCTCACCTGCTGCGGCGAAAGTTATTACACAAAGAGGCTAGTCATGGCCTACAAAGTTGGAGTTTATGTCCGTTTCACAGCATTATGTAAACCCCTCAGGCATGTAGAATTACCCCGTATAAGGGGTTCAGAGTATATCCTTCTGAAGCGAAGAAATTGTAACATACGCATAATTTCGAAAACTCGCGAATTTTTGGGATATTTGACTATGTGACGTTGCAAAAGAAAGTTGCCAACAAAAAATTGGCATTAGAAAATCAATCGGTAATATTTTTATAATTTTTTTCTCTTATTGAAGTGGCCGACATCCGTGACACCAAAGAAGTCACTGATGCGTTGCCAGCCAAGATAGAGATAAAATAAGAAAGAAAGAACTGTGGTAGCTGGAAAGCACGACGATGCGGCGTTGGTCGCGCCACACAGGTCGTCGGATAGTCGTCATCATAGGATTTTTTTTTCTAGTTCATTAGTTCCTGAATATAAAATGAAACTTGAGGCAAAGTAATAAATGTACTTTACAATCGCAAAGATCTCGTGGTTGACTTTGAGGTCGTGGCGATCGATTCGAACATCATAAATTACTTCGAAGCACGCCTGTCTGCCGCTGAACAGTAAGTAGGTAATAGTCATGGAGCAGTTTCAAACCCAGACTGTACTTATAAAATATTGACTGAATTGATAGGCACTTCTTTGTATTATTGCCTGTCTGGACTACAAGATATCATTATTCATGTTAATACCACTACAAACGAAAAAAGTAGTTCACATGATCCATGGATTTTTTCGTGTCAAATCTTTTTCCGACTTCAAAAAAGGAGGAGGTTCTCAATTCGACTGTATTTTTTTTTTTATTTTTTTTTATGTTTGTTACCTCAGAACTTTGGACTGGGCGAACCGATTTTGATGATTCTTTTTTCAATCGAAAGCTGGTGGGTGTCATGTGGTCCCACATAAATTTTATTGAGATCTGACAACGGTATCCATGTGAAAACTACATCCCCCTTATTACAAGACGAGGTCTAAAGTTTAGGTTTAAACCATGACTAAATAGTCCAGGCTTGGTACGATACTGACTTTAGAAACATACTTTAAACCAAAGTTTATTACAAAACGCAAAATACTCGTTGACTTGTTAGTACTATTGGTTTCAAGTTTAGACCTTGGCTCACCCTTGGCTGAAAATCTGACACGGGTTTGACACGAAACTGATTTAAAACGTCTTTATTCGATTACGACGTTCCATTATACTACGATGCTGTTTATTGTTTTTGACATATTTAATGGAACACGTCTATTATTAATATTAAGAGCGTAAATATTGTTGCAAATAAATAATTATACAGTTTTCAATCAATTCTATTGATTGTTGTTGTCGTGGATTTTATTACATGTTAAAACATGTATTTTTTAAGAATTAATATACGCGTGTGTAAAGGAATGGATTTCTCGCGCGTATTAATACGAATCCATATTTTTACGTAAACAAAACCAATCTTAACTAAAATAAAATCCAGTTGGCTTCGAAATTTATTACACTGTTGAGGTCTTTGGTTCATAAGTGCTAAGAACAATTGTACCTTGTGCAGCGGAGTGTATTGTAAGTAATAAATATTGTGACTCATCGCAATTCGTAAAATTCACAAAATGAATAAAAATCTACAAATTACTAAAATATAAGCAAAACTTTATTAATATTAATACACTTACACTAGGTTAAAAATACATATAAGTTCTGGTCGTAATCTAAGTATTAATTATTCATTATTCAGGTATTAACAGATTCCTTCATAAGATTAATAAAATTGAATTGAAAAAACATTACAATGCAATATAAAATAAATTATTATTATCCAAAAGTGCTGTAGTATAAATTGCCTTCTTATATTGTCACAAACTGTATTGACAAAAGGTATGGAAATTCCACTTCCTTATCATCTGTTTTTGTTTATCAAAGGATGCAGGATTTTTTTGAATCTATGGGATAATTTTGCAATTGCTCCGGCTCCCTTTAGTTGGCTCAGCAACTCCTTGCAAATCAACTGCATCATCTTGAATCTAAAATAACAAAAACAAAACAATGTTATTATCATTGGAATAAATAGGTAATAATAGCATAGTAAGGGTACTGCCAAGGTTTGAGTGAGGAAGAGAAATATATCACCAACTAATTTTATATCTAGTGTGAAGCAACATGATAATATTTGTGTTCGTTTTGGAATTAGTTTGATAAATGTTTATGCATTTCTCATAACCCATAATAGGAGTAGCAACAGAATATAGGACAAACCTTAGAAAGAAGTATTTACTTAACATCAGGTGGACAGGAATCTCACTTGCTAGTTCACTTTCATAAAATAATGCTACAGCTACGTTATAATTGAATTGGTACTGTATGTAAACAAAATTATTATAGATACTTACTTCGCGGCGAGTCCAGCATCGTATTGCACAAATTACTGGAATTTCAGAGGACAAATGGATTTCCACGATGGTCATGGAGTCCAATCTTCTCGCACCAAATCCACAAATTTCATTGTAAACCTCTTGGTAACTATATTTACATTAAATATCTTCATCACTCAGTTCGGCAAACGGATCCAAAACAACACGATTTTTATGCCTACCTATTAGTCTGTCCGGTGATACTGAATATTAAAATATCTTCAGTATGTACAAAATACATTGAATAAAACATTTTAATAAATATTTTTCAACAATTTCGAAATAAACATGACAACAACCTCAAAACTGACTTTGACATTTGTGAAATAGTCCAACGTTAAACTAGGGGGCTCGCAGGTTTAGCTATAGTCTCAGATGAAAGAAATAAAAGGCACGTAAAGTCGTTCGAATACGACGTAAACCTACCACGGTAAATACAAAATAAAAATCAAATACAATCTCGTGTCACAAAGCGTCAAAAAGCATCGCGCAATGCACGTCGCAATTGTCAAAATTCTTTCATCTGAGGCTTTAGTATCATAGTTAGGCAATAGCTTAAGCGTTAAAACGCGTCTTGTAATAATAATTTGCTTAGTCCAAGCTTCAAAGGAGGTTTAGTACCAGGACTAACGATAGACCTCGTTCTCGTGCTCGTGCTACTCCTATTGTGGGTTATGAGAAATGCATAAACATTTTTATCAAACTAATTCCAAAACGAACACAAATATTATCATGTTGCTTCACACTAGATATAAAATTAGTTGGTGATATATTTCTCTTCCTCACTCAAACCTTGGCAGTACCCTTACTATGCTATTATTACCTATTTATTCCAATGATAATAACATTGTTTTGTTTTTGTTATTTTAGATTCAAGATGATGCAGTTGATTTGCAAGGAGTTGCTGAGCCAACTAAAGGGAGCCGGAGCAATTGCAAAATTATCCCATAGATTCAAAATTTTATATTGCATTGTAATGTTTTTTCAATTCAATTTTATCAATCTTATGAAGGAATCTGTTAATACCTGAATAATGAATAATTAATACTTAGATTACGACCAGAACTTATATGTATTTTTAACCTAGTGTAGGTACCTAAGTGTACTAATATTAATAAAGTTTTGCTTATATTTTAGTAATTTGTAGATTTTTATTCATTTTGTGAATTTTACGAATTGGCATGAGTCACAATATTTATTACTTACAGTACACTCCGCTGCTCAAGGTACAATTGTTCATAATAGCACTTATGAACCAAAGATCTCAACAGTGTAATAAATTTCGAAGCCAACTGGATTTTATTTTAGTTAAGATTGGTTTTGTTTACGTAAAATTATGGACTCGTATTAATACGCGCGAGAAATCCATTCCTTTACACACGAGTACATTAATTCTTAAAAAATACATGTTTTAACATGTAATAAAATCCACGACAACAACAATCAATAGAATTGATTGAAAACTGTATAAAATTATTTATTTGCAATAATATTTACGCTCTTAATATTAATAATAGACGTGTTCCATTAAATATGTCAAAAACAATAAACAGCATCGTAGTATAAATTGTAGGCGACGCAATTTAATATTGCATTATAATAATGATAAAGTTCGCACTGAACTGCATTTTGTATATTTTGTACTATTTAATTGTAAAAATTAAATAAAACAGAGCGCGGCCGAGGGACCTCCTTGTCACAGCTGCTACTGGCAGTTATCTGAATTTATGGAACGTCGTAATCGAATAAATACTGACGTTTTGAATCAGTTTCGTGTCAAACCCGTGTCAGTTATGTCAGCATTTTCAGCCAAGGGTGAGCCAAGGTCTAAAATTGAAACCAATAGTACTAACAAGTCAACGAGTATTTTGCGTTTTGTAATAAACTTTGGTTTACAGTATGTTACTAAAGTCAGTATCGTACCAAGCCTGGACTATTTAGTCATGGTTTAAACCTAAACTTTAGACCTCGTCTTGTAATAAGGGGGAAAAAGTCGTAAATGTGTGTTAAGATGTGCGCGACAAATTGACGAATAACTCAATATCACGCCAACCGATTTCGATGATTCTTTTTTTAATCGAAAGCAGGCGCTTGTCATGTGGTCTCACATAAATTTGAACGAGATCTGACAACTATGTAGTTTTTGAGACTTTGAAGTCGGTTATTTTTTGTTAGTAAAATTTAGATTATTGTCGAGTCAATGTTGCGCGTGTGAATAGAAGCTGTACATTTTCATGGGCTATACCTTATACATATACCTACGACTACGTATAATACGGATACATTTTATTACCTATATTAGAGCAGGACAGGGCAGCTAAAAGCAAGTTAATAACATTAATAAGTTAAGTACCTAACATCGCGGGAACTTGAAACTCCATTTCGATCCACTAATGGAAGGCATGGTACTATTCGATGGCACAATTAAAATATTGTTAAGTGCTGCAGTATCGAAAGTGCACATTATTAAGCACTTATAACTTTCGATATATTCGGATTTTCTGAACCTATAGGCATATAACTAAAAATTTATATGCATACAGCTTTCAATAGCTTAATTAATCCGGGCACGCTTTGGGTATGCTACACACATGTTGGATTCGGCAAAGTCCAAACTGTCCTGGCTCTATAGCCGACTGAAAGTGGAAAAAAAAATCCACCCTGCAAGATTTATTTTTATGGAAATAGCCGACAAACCAGCCGATGATCCTCCTGATGCTATGTGGTTATTGTCGCCTATGGACATCAGCTACACCAAAGGCATCATTGATGCGTTTGAGAGAAAGAGAGAAAAAAAGAAAGAAATAACAGGTTTTGAGTACGGTCGGGATTAAGCTGTGTGTTGTTCAGCAGGGTACACCATGAGCAGGATCGGTTAGTTTGGGCAGAGGATGGATCATGATTGTACCTAACACCCATGGAGATCCCCAACCAGGCGGAACGACATGTCTAGAGGCGGCCGAGCTCCGACTGATCTTTTTTTTATGGAGAAGCCTGGCAAGACTCAGCCAAGGAGATAGCGATAGGTCCAGACCTCGAGAAGTCGCAAACGTCTTCTAAATTTTTTACTTACAATAAGTTAATGCTTGACCACAATCCCACCTGATGGTAAGTGGAGATGTGGTCCAGGATGTTGAGCGCACTAACTTAATAAAAGCCTATTCACTCTTTTCTTAAAGACATCCACGTCATAGGTGGGCGGGAACGCAGACGCAGGCAAGCTGTTCCAATCCTTCGCGGTGCGCACAATGAATGACGACGCAAACCGCCTCGTCCGTACCGGTGGGATGTTCACCACGAAAGGGTGGATACCCGCCGTGCGTCGTGACGTTCGATGGAGGAACGGGGAAGGGGGAATTAATTCAAATAATTCCTGCGCACACTCTCCAAAAATCTCTCCAATAACCTCGGCTTAGGACGTCAGCCAGTGAACTGATCTAGTCAGAACGTCGTTGTGTATACATGCTAGCGTTTGCAGAAAACTTCAATAGCGTATTCAGATCGGCGTGATGTCACTTCGCCGTGAAATCGTGCAATATCGTCAAAGATAAAACAACAGGCCCGACGACTAGACGTCGGCTTTTCACCACTATGTTACTGAGCTATGCAATTTGTAACTCGCATCGGGAACAGAACATAACTTGATTTTATCGTGTAATGGAGAGAAGGGCCAGATGATTGGACCTAATTCGGTTGGCGGAGCGGAGCGACCGTCACTGCGGATTCAATTTCTATCGCGCTAAATGGATTTTGTGCTGCGACGCTCAGTATTGGTATTAAACATTGACGAGAGGCATTCTGTGTTTTGGCCCAGGCCAGGGTTGATTGGTTGGCGAACTGGATATTTTAAAGACAATTCAGATTAATAAATTTTGTTTAAAGACAGATAATAAATTTAAAGACAAATAAATCCTCTCACAATATTTCCCTCTTGATGCCAACTCACTCTTCTTCTTTTTACGCTAAATCTTTCACTACTGCCGCTGTACGACTCTGGAACTCTGCTTCCCATATAAAATTCGTTGTGTTCCGTCACTTGATAGATTTAAAAAACAAGTTAAAGATTTCTGTCTTGCTAAGCAATAACCTTTTCTTTTACTACTCTTAACTGTCATAATGTTATCATTTCATTTTCTTTTCTTTTATACTAAACTTTACGTACACCACTACCCCTTTTTCTTTTTTTCTCGGTATTGTGCTATCCTCTTCCGTAAGGTTGCCTGGAATAGATCGCTGCTTTAGCGATAGGTAAGGTCGCCTTTTGTATACCGTACCTTGTTTTTTTTTTTGTTACTGTGTATTTATTTCTGGTGTACAAATAAAGAATATTTGTATTGTATTGTAAATAATTTAAAGTTATCATATAATGCCAAAACTAATTTTATAATTAATAGTTTTTGAACAAATATAAATTAGGTATTATTTCAATAATAACATAATCTAAATTTTACTAACAAAAAATAACCGACTTCAAAGTCTCAAAAACTACATAGTTGTCAGATCTCGTTCAAATTTATGTGAGACCACATGACAAGCGCCTGCTTTCGATTAAAAAAAGAATCATCGAAATCGGTTGGCGTGATATTGAGTTATTCGTCAATTTGTCGCGCACATCTTAACACAAATTTACGACTTATGTGGTTTTCTCATGGATGCCATTGTCAGATCTCAATAAAATTTATGTGGGACCACATGACAGCCAACATTTTTCGATTAAAAAAAGAATCATCAAAATCGATTCGCCCAGTCCAAAGTTCTGAGGTAACAAACATAAAAAAAAAAAAAAAAAAAAATACAGTCGAATTGAGAACCTCCTCCTTTTTTGAAGTCGGTTAAAAATTATGCCAAATGAACAAGACACGTCTAAAAAATGCACTACGGAAAGCTTCAGAAAATTAAACCAAGCTTCCTAGCCTTAATCTACTATTCATTCGAACAAAACTAGGACTGAAGCCTACCTTCATAATTTACGTTAAATCTAGGAGCAAATTTTGAATCCCTGTCCCATTACAGGAGCACATTAAAACGAATAAACCGTTGGAGGCTTTTGAAAACGAAATCTCAAATTCTAAATGCCTATTTATAACTTTGCGGCAAAACAAACTTCGAAATATTCGCTTCTCATTAATGTAATGGCAGACTCGTAGGGTGTATGAGAAAATGTTATCAAAAGGCATAATGATTTCTAAGTGTCCTCTGACCTAAATAAACTTTAGGCTACATAATAAAGAAGAATTTGTATGACTTGACCTGATTCGACACCATAATTTGAGTTATTTTATTTTTCAAAAAGGAAGTTATGTGTATTAAGAAAATTATGTATTTAGGAAATAACTAGCATGTCATCATCGAGCCTTGGCGGGGAAAACCCTTAAACTTACATACTGGGATTATTTAAGTGCTAACAACACTTAATATAACAGCTGATGCCTTGACCCGGCGAGCTTCGTATCGCCTAAAAATCAATTATCCCCTATTTCACTCCCTTGGGGGTTGAATTTTGAAAAATGCTTCCTTAGTGCCTAAATCATAAGAGGAATACGTGTGCGAAATTTCAAGTTTCTAGCCCTAAGAGTAATACAGATTAATTTTATTTAATTTATACAATGTAACCTAAATATTTATACATATTTTTAATTAAATTTGTGCAATATTATTCAAATTCATTTAACGCGGTGTATAAATTATTCAATAACCGAAGCCTGTCACTCCAAAAGCCGCAAGCCGAATTACGTCCGATGAATCAAACTGTTGTGGTTTGTTGGTTTCAAATTGCTCAAGTAAGTCTGAGTCCAAGTCACGAAACCGAAATATGTTACAATATCAGACTGTAATCACACGTAATAACTTAATTTGTCTTTTATAATAGATACTAGCTTTTGCCCGCAGCTTCGCCCGCGGAATTTTACTAACGCCATCTATTAACAAAATCTGGAACTAAATATCTAGTAACTAACAAAAGATCAATCTCCCCATGGGGATGTTTTACCGCGGTAAAAAGTAGCCTACGTTACTCTCCACCCTCCTCACTAACTCCACACACAAAAATCAAACCATATAACAGCTTCTTTGCGACGTGAAAGACGGACAAACAAACACACTTTCACATTTATAATATTAGCAGGGATTAAGTAAGATTAGCTTAATAAGTATTATAAATGTGAAATTTTGTGATGATGTTTTAATTAATCAACTAAAAATTTCGTTTCGAAACCACTGTACTGCAGGCGAAGCCGCGAGCAAAACCTAGTAAATAATTAATTATTAATAATTTTACCTTTTAACAGGCAAAACTATCGAGAATCGCTGATGTTTTTAAAAGATTTTCCCGAAAAAAATAATACATTAATTGTTTTGTCAACGCATACTTAACCCTTATGTGAGTGACGAGGTACCCGGGTACCTTTAGCATTTTCAAATTTAAAGAAAAGTATGTTTTACGCCCTGTAGGTAGCTGTGATTTTCTGAGAGCTCTTAACTTTTTATGAATTATGTATTTTTTAATGTTTTGACCCAGTCAACTATTTATAATGTTTTGTGGAAATTAAAACATATTTTATCCTCACAATAGAGTGACAAGGTACCCGGGTACCTCTTTGTGTTTAGTACGACTATGAGCAAAGTATTTATAATTTCGTACAATAATGAATTAATAAACATTTATTACAATGTTTTATTTATATAAAAATTACAAATTCTTTGTTTATACAGTATTAGCACAGCTCTGGAATCAAGTGTTACATGTTGGAAGAGATATTGCATGTTCGTCACAAACTGGTTTTTGCAGTTTGTGCAAGCTTTTCGTGTCTTTCTTTGCTTGCATTTGAGTTCTCTGCATAAGTAGCAACTTCCGACGACTGCAATACGGCCTGTGGAATCTCTTCTAGTATGACTTATAGAAGCTGTATTCGTAGATCCAGAAGAAATCGAAAGGCTTGGTTCTTGGCCAAGCACGTCCTGTATTGCAGATCTTACATGTAACTTTGATATCACAATGCAATTTTTTGATCTTTGTTCTATATTTTTACCACACAGCTGTAGACTCAATGATTTCAAAAACTTTCTACGTCTGTCACTCGAGATAAGTTGTGGGTTATGTTCCATGTAAATGTTATACGCTGCCAAAGCTGCGATATCAATGATGTTGAAAAATAATGCTAAAGGCAATCGATTCTTTCTGCGTTTTACGATATATTCTGGTAACAGTTTTATCCATGTTGTCCACTCCACTTTTTTCCCCGTACGGGACGGGGATGGGGCATAAATGTACGTGCGTGTCCCGTTCCCGTCCCGCACGGGATTCCGTTGCGTATGCACTATCGTATACATTTTCTATGAAACGATGTTTCTAAAACTTTACGTCCCGTACGGGAAGGGAATAAACCCCGTTACGTATGCATTGGTCTTTTGTTTAGAAGTACTTGCTCCAATATTCATAATGAAATAAATATAAATTCACACACAAATGTCACAAATACAGTCAAGTGTCACTATCAAGCACAGTGCATTGAATGGATTCAGTGTTTCTTGCGCGCCGATAACCATGTACCGCACTCCAGTCCTCATCCACTTTGGTCGCCGCAGATCTTCAAGTGTTAAGCTTAACTAAAACAATATTTTTTAAAGTATGTGAAACGCAAAACCAGACCTTGATTGTTTACATTACGTATAAACTGTATGAAGGTACCCGGGTACCTCGTCACTCTGATAACGGTGTTTTATTTGTCACTCACATAAGGGTTAAAAATGTAAACCTTTGAGAAATAAAATAACCCATTATGTTATAATAATTATACTAATAACATTTTTTTAAAACGCTGCATTTATTTTAAAGTAGTCGATAATAATGATTTGTTATACTCGTATTAGGCCGGTACCTCACCGGGACGCCATGGCGACGTCGCCGGCAACGTATCCAAACAGTTTATATTGAAATGTATGGCGCATACCTCACCTGGCGATGCTGTGGCAACGTAGAAAATTCGGAAGCGTAGCCATAACTGCCAGCGCGCTATGTGGAGACTGGAGACTGTGGCGCGCTGGCGACGTCGCCAGTAAAATGTATGCGTGTAGGTTACACCTCCCTCACTGAGTAGCCAACCGGCCGCCATTTCGGGCACTTGGTCAACTTATGTATGGAAAAATTTGTTTCGATACAGAAAAAATTATTGTGAAAATTCAAAATTGTCCGTGTTTGTGGGATAGTGCATTGGATATTTTGTAGTATTTTTAAGCGACGTACGTAACAAATAAGTGCGATCTCTTCTACGTCCATTCTTGACATCATAATCGAACTGAGTGAAGAGAAGCCATGGCTACTCTTTTGGCTACCTTCGGACGCCAACGGTAGCCATGGCAACTACGCCGGCGACGTCGCCATGGCGTCCCGGTGAGGTAGGGCACTTAGATATACTATAGGAAGTGGGTATTAAAACCTTAAAACATTATTTAACATACTAAAGATAACAAAAAAGTCTTAAAGTTAACAATAATTACACAAAAAAACTTGAAGTACTATTTGTATTAAAATAAATAGCACTGAATGGATCTACTTATACAGCACTGTTGGACTATAATTAATTATACATTTTCAGTTTCCTTTTTTATAATTAAAACATCAATTAACATTTTCCTGTCCCCGAATCCAGCGGACAATGAGGTTCCAAGTTCATTAAAGGGAAAATACGGGTAATTATTCTTTGTCGTAAATTATTCATACACGAGCATTTTGAGGTGAAATGAAGGACATACCTACACCGTCTAGGGAAACTTGTACAAACTGTTTTGTCATTTATATTATACCTTTAGTGTATGTCATGTGGTTCTATAAGCATTAAGTTATTAAAAAAAAATCATTTGTGACCTTGTAGTAACATAAATATTTAGTAGGAATAAAATAAAATTATTTTATGCCTGGCATATTTCAACGGGCCTAATCTTCCTTTCGAAATCATTAACAAAAGTAATCAATCAATTAATTGATCACAAAAGTAATCAATCAATCAATTCGCTACGATTATTCGCTACGGTGCTACGATTACTCGTAGCAGAGATTTGGGTGTTCAAAATGTTAAGCCTTTGAAATCTTTAGTAACCGATAAAGGGCTTAAGACCCTTTTTATCTTACCCCCATGACATTTCACATGGATTTTAAAATAATATTATTATTGTTCAGGTAAGTTTGTGTCCTATTTAAGATTGTAAGTGAAAGTGTCCTTTATATTTGACGGCTTTGATTATTTCATACGCACAGGAAATCGGGCATGTAATAGCTGGCTGATAAAGTTCTTACAACACAAAATATTTATGATTCAATCAGCTCTGCATGGTATCACTCAATCGCGAAGGCGAGACGTATCGGCGCCTGTATTATACAGACTTCTTTAGATTTCTACAGATTTGTGTTGAAATTTTTTTAACCTCTTATAAAGATATGTGATTAGATTTAGTGATTTAGTGTTGTTGGAAGAAAACAAAAGGATTTTTAAAGGGTTTTCAGAGGATCTTTATATCATCCTATATACGATTTGTATTTTTATAGTTAGGTTATTAATACTTTTTAAATTTAGATACTTGGTTATTTTAACGCGTTGTGCCTGTTATAATAACCAATACAACATATGCCTTGGTGTATTAACTGTTGTAATATCTACATTATTAGATTGATGTATGTTATGAATATTGTATGTTACATTATATTCATTACATCACACAATCTCTGCTCACTGGTCTTAAAAGTTTTACCGAATCATGAAAGTGTTCGGGGCCGCAGATTCAATTTGAAGATAGCTCATCCATTTCCTTCGAACTGTCACAATGTTGTTATTATCTATGTGATACTAATTTATAGTGAAATGTAATAGAAAAGAAAATGAAAAGCTAGATATATCATAGGGCACAAGGTTGGAGTTAAGTTCCTTTCGCTGATGTAAGTATTTTGCTAATGTTAAAAAGAACTAAAACTCTTTGTGACATGTTTGTGTATGACCACGCCACTCGCAACACACATAGGTAATTAAATAAATAAATCTATAGTAATATTATGAAGAGGAAACATTTGATTGTTTGTTTACATTGAATAGGCTCCGACACTACTGAACCGATTTAAAAAAAATATTTCACTGTTGCGAAGCTATACTATCCCCGGGTGACATAGGCTATATTATTTTTTCCAAAAATTATGGATCCTTATGGTCTAAGATCCCGCCATAGAACGACCTTCACCGAGCTGGTTAATGGATGAAACCTATTTTATATTAAATTTAATATGTCCTTAAATATATTGCATATGGGTTGCCTAAAAAATTTCAGTCCAGGATATGATTAATTAATAATTTAAAAAAATATTTTTTTAAAATATTTCACCGGTTTGGTTAATAGACAAATTCCATACCAATGGAAAGTATGAAGTCCATAGAATATGCAAACGTTAGGTTGCCTATTTTTTTCCCGTCACAACTCTCGGGTTGCCAGGTATAAACAGGTAAGTCGATACTAGTAACTTGCACCGGTGTGGTTAATGAATGAAAGTTAAATGAAAATAAAGATTATTTCATTACTAATACGATGGTATAGGGTTGTCTGCCAAAAATCAGTCCTGACTTCCGGTTGTCGAAGTTTAATAATCTAAATTTTACTAACAAAAAATAACTGACTTCAATGTTACTCTAAAACTACATGTCAGATCTCGGTCAAATTAATGTGGAATTACGTGACAAGCACCTGCTTTCGATTAAAAAAAGAATCATCTAAATCGGTTCGCATGATATTGAGGTATTCGTCCATTTGTCGCGCTTACTTAATACAAATTTAAGACTTATATGGTTTTATCATAGATGCCATTGTCAGATCTCAATAAAATTTATATGGGGCCACATGACAGCCACCAGCTTTCGATTAAAAAAAGAATCATCAAAATCGGTTCGCCCAGTCCAAAGTTCTGAGGTAACGAACATAAAAAACAATAATAATAATACAGTCGAATTGAGAACCTCCTCCTTTTTTTGAAGTCGGTTAAGAAGTGTATTATTGCTGCGATTAAAAATGGGCGACTGAGAGGTCGCAACCACAGAACACCTAAAGATTTTTCATAAAAATGCGATATCTCGCATACTTTGGTGCATTTCTTGATGCTATATATACTAGCAGTAAATTATTAAACAGACTTAATTTTTTGTCAATGAACATATCAGAAGCATCTGTTAATGATGCAAAAACTGTCGCTATCCTTTTCATTTTCAAGAACAAATAGCATGGTTGGATATAGCATAGCATCATAGATGGTTGGTTGCGACCACAGAACATCTTTAGGTGTTCTGTGGTTGCGACCTCTCAGTCGCCCATTTTTACTCGCAGCAATAATACACTTTTTAACCGACTTCAAAAAAAGGAGGAGGTTCTCCATTCGACTGTATTATTATTATTTATGTTCGTTACCTCAGAACTTTGGACTGGGCGAACCGATTTTGATGATTCTTTTTTTAATCGAAAGCTGGTGACTGTCATGTGGCTCCATATAAATTTTATTGAGATCTGACAATGGCATCCATGATAAAACCATATAAGTCTTAAATTTGTATTAAGTAAGCGCGACAAATGGACGAATACCTCAATATCACGCCAACCGATTTCGATGATTCTTTTTTTAATCGAAAGCGTAACGTAATTCCACATTAATTTGACCGAGATCTGACATGTAGTTTTAGAGTAACATTGAAGTCAGTTATTTTTTGTTAGTAAAATTTAGATTATTAAACTTCGACAACCGGAAGTCAGGACTGATTTTTGGCAGACAACCCTATACCATCGTATTAGTAATGAAATAATCTTTATTTTCATTTAACTTTCATTCATTAACCACACCGGTGCAAGTTACTAGTATCGACCTACCTGTTTATACCTGGCAACCCGAGAGTTGTGACGGGAAAAAATAGACAACCTAACGTTTGCATATTCTATGGACTTCATACTTTCCATTGGTATGAAATTTGTCTATTAACCAAACCGGTGAAATATTTAAAAAAAATATTTTTTTAAATTATTAATTAATCATATCCTGGACTGAAATTTTTTAGGCAACCCATATGCAATATATTTAGGGACATATTAAATTTAATATAAAATAGGTTTGATCCATTAACCAGCTCGGTGAAGGTCGTTCTATGGCGGGATCTTATACCATTAATAAAACTCGAATAATGTAACACAAGGCACAAGGTGTAAAAAAATAAGAAAACCGAAGCAAAGCGAGGGCGGTTACTCGTAAATAATAAATAAACGCTATACACTCATATTCCCGCAGTAGGTTTTTCTTTGTCGCGGGTGGCATGGACGACATATCTGTATAATTACAACTGTTGTAATTTTTTTGAACTTTTTTGTTTTTTTTTTGTGCCTACCTTCAAGCTAAGACCTGTGCCCGCCACTGTTACAACATAATCACAATGACACCCATGACCCGAGTACAAATATTTATCTGTCACATAAATATCTGCCCCGGGAACCAAACCTAGTCGTTGCTCTAGCGTTCTATTCTAGAGTTTTTTTCGTTTAATCGCCGAGCAGATGAATCCCCAGATTGTAAATAGCCAATCGTTGTCCATGGACATCAATACTATCTAAGCCAAGGCATCACCGATGCGTTGCTGGTAAAGAAAAAAAATGTGAGCCAGAGTATGATAATGTATGAGAACCTTTATAAACTCTCAATATTGCCTCCAGCGTACATTTAAATGTCGACATTTAAATATGTTAATCTCACATTCAAGCGCCTAACTTAAGTAGATATCTTAATACCCTTTGTCAATTTCCTGAGTAAGCTGAAGCGACTCGGAAACGTTCCGGGAAAAATATCCGAGGACTCCTGAATTATTTAAATATTCAACCGGTTTCGTCGAATCGTTACGTTTATAGGAAAAATAATGTTCATATGTAAGGTGGTTGTACCAATAAAGGACACTTTGATCACGTCATTCATGTTTTGTGCTTATAATAATTCATTTTAAGTACTAGTATACATTTAAAAATAAAAAACCCACCTGCTATAAAAAAGGTATCATGATATACCTTTTTAAAATTCTTAATGTTAATTAATAATTTCTCTTTAATTTGATACCCATATTGCATAATTCCATTTATTTTTATTTTCTGATACTTGAAACAATTGCATATCACAGCCACCATATTTTTTATTTTTATTTTACTGTTATGAATGTAACGTCAAAATAATATAGGTATTAAGATATTAAGAATTAGAAGCGTTAAGACAAGTTGAATAAACAGTTTTAAAGGCGTTTCAACTAAGTGTAAAAGTATACTATTATGTGTATGTGTGTAAGTATAAATAAATAAATAAATAAGCCATAACCAGAATAAAAAAGAACGAACGTCACGAATCCCAAAGTAACATTGAAGTATTCTCCCGCTGCCCTAACAAGTTAAACTTTTAAAATAACGAAGGGTCGTTCATTCTCAAAGCTTTCGAAATTTTCTCGCGTACGTGACTGGGATTGAAGTGGGAGACGAGCCACATTAATATTAGATTTTATGAGACTTTCGGTAATTAGAAAAGGTTTTTTGTAGGTACATGATATCGGGTGTAATTTTGCCACAGTTATATTTTTTAAGTTATTTTTTTTTAATGTGCTTGTAAAATAAAATAACTACAGTAACTAGGTAATCTCCGTGTGTTCTCTTTAATTTCTGGGAAATTTGGTTTTAATCCGTCCTTCCGCCCCTTTGGTTTTTCGTATACCGCGCCACGTGTTATTATGCTTACAGAAACTGATAAATTTTCGTGATTCAAGAAGTTTATATAAAGTTACAAGTTGTAATTATCGACGTGGAATCATCTAGTGACTTAGAAATTCAGAAATTTCAGGATTTAGTTCTCTATAGTTAATGGTATCAGGCGTTACTTTGCGGAAATCCATTGTTATTAAGAAACCGCTTCTTAGTTAAACGCGGATTGTTGCAAAGTAGACTAATACTAACTTAATGATTTAGTTCTCTATTATTTTTGCCTTATTTAGAACAATAATTTTCATGAAAACTCATAAATTATATCACTGCTGTGCTTTGTTTCTTTCAGTACTAATGACTACTTAAATTAAAGATTTCTAGATACATTTGAATCTAAATTAATTTACTCTTCACCTCAGCTCTGAATATGGTTTACCAAAAATAATGATGTCATTATAATATGATGTTTAAATAATAAGAGGGAACTAAAATTACTTAACTAATGTAAAACAAATAAATCCAGCTAACGACTGTGAGATTTATTCAGAACAATGTAAGGTTACTATAGATTAATTATAACAAAATACACGAGTCATTTGGGAGGAGATTTTGATAAATTAGTTATATCTGAGTCGGACGTGGTGAGGATCACTAATCAGTCAGTCTCCTAATCTAAGCTACTAATTACCTTTGAAAGTTGAATGTACTGCTAATGATTTTTTTTTTAATTCGAATTTAATGTAAACTAAGTACCTACTTGTCCTCCTTTCGATTCGGGAAACCTATGCCTTTTAATAAAGTACTCACTTGGGATTTTTTTCCATGGTAGCATAAAGTTTTAAAAGTTCCGTAGCCTAATGACAAAAAACGGAACCCTTATAGATCCATTACGTCTGTCCGTCCGTAAGTCACAGCCACTTTATTCATTAACGGCCGGTCTCAATATTATACTGTCAGTGAAACTCTGGTACATATCAGAGATAAAAAGTAAAGAATGATCTCCCGGCAACTGCCGTCTCTCAAATCAAAAGTAAGCCAATAAAAGTAAGATCATGGGTAGATAATATTCCAGTGACATTTCTGCCTCTGGTTTTTACGTCCCTCTGAAAATTTCGTTTTCGCATAACAATATTTTTTTTATAGTTTTATACTTTTTTTATACTTTTTATTATAAAAAGGAACTCAGTGTTTTTGATTATAAACTTATTTCTTTTTAATATTAAAATAATAATTTGTTCCAAATGTACTGTGAATTTCGCGGATGAAGTTAATAAAATAATGTTATGTGTAACCTGGCACAATGCTCCACTAGTAACAAAACGCAGCATTTGACGTTTAGCACTCCGACGATGACATGTTGATGACGTTGATGTCGCTTGGTTACCCAAATTATAAACAAGGTGTATTTTCTCATAATTTTGGTAACATTAATTAGTTTTATGAATAAATGAAACACATAGCTCAATAATTACCGTGAGTATAGACTGTATTTGTAAACAAAAAAATGTAGTAATTGTAAATTGTTGTAATAATTGTAGCAGTGATAGCCTAGCGGTTATAACGTTGGTCTCCAGAACGAAGTGTTTGACCGTGCCCGAGTTCAAATCCTGGCACGCACATCTAATTTTCAAATATTATGTGCGTATTAGAAGTTAATTATCACTAGCTTCGGTAAAGAAAAACAATAAACATCGCGAGGAAACCTGCACACCGGAAAGTTCTCCATAAAGTTCATAAAGGTGTTTGAAGTCTACCAATCTGCACTTGGCCAGCGTGGTAGACTATGGCCTAATACCCACCCCTCACATTGCGAGAGGAGACCCTGAGCCCAGCAATTATGGGTTGTTGCTTCTTTTTGCTTTTAAACAAAAAAATTGTTGCCAAATGTACTAAAGGAAGTTTCTTTTCAGATGAAGTCCAGACCCTTCACAAAAGATGAAGTATCTTTCTTCATTAGGCCAATAGCTGTTGATGTAGCACGGATACACCATTATTTCTGAAAAGGCGAAATGTTTTTGTTATAAATTCAAAATATATCTAACTTAAAAAGCTTTGTGTTCTTGTTTTATTAAAATACCTCCTTACCTAAAACTTTAAAGATAGGAATTGTTATGAATTCTCATTCACTGCCGTTTTTAACCGACTTCAAAAAAAGGAGGAGGTTCTCAATTCGACTGTATTTTTTTATGTTTGTTACCTCGGAACTTTGGACTGGGCGAACCGATTTTGATGATTCTTTTTTTAATCGAAAGCTGGTGCTTGTCATGTGGTCCCAAATTTTGAACGAGATCTGACAAGTAGTTTTTGAGTAACTTTGAAGTCGGTTATTTTTTGTTAGTAAAATTTAGATTATGGATTATGTTTAATCTGAATCTAGGTAGCCTATAAACAAAATTGGATTCACACAATTCAGTCATATATTTTATACGAGGACATTTTCGGCGATCTTGATACCGTATTAAAAAGGCGGAATCAAATACACAGGCTTCACAAAATTCATTATCACTCTTCACTGATTAATAAATCCATGATGTTTTGATAAATTTTCTTTACAATATGAGATATCTACCAATTATCCGTCGAAATCGAGCGATGTGAAAGACTCCGATAGTTGGTCAATTCTATTACCGACAGTTAGCTGTCAAAGCGTTATTGAGACGCAAGTATTTATTTTTGTATGGACCAACATACCTACGGTATGACTTGGCCCTCCGGACGGTAGATCAATGTCATGGGTAGAAATTTTCTATCCACCGAAGGTTATTGAGACGCAAAAATTGACAAATATGACAGATGACATACTAATGATAGCCTTTTCTACATTTTTCTAACTGTTAGTACATTATTGAGACCGGCCGATTGAAATTGATTGATTGATTGACGACCCGTGTGGCGCAATGGTTACCATGCCGGATCGCCGCACCGAGGGTCCTGGGTTCGATTTCCAGCGAGGCGGAAATTTGAATGATGAGTTTCAATCTGTTCTCGGTCTGGGTGTGATTGTCCTTGTCTTGTGTGTTGTCCATGGCACCCACGACACAGGGAATCCTAGTGTGGGGCTATGAGTGTGAAGCGTTATTATTATTATTATTATTAAATAAAATAAACGCTTTAGGGCCCAAGCCACTACAATACATAATACATACGTGAAATATTATTCAAATTGTCAAGACCTTTCTGAGAGATAATCGCTAGGAAGCTGAAATTAAAAGCTAATTCAAATATGACTGCACATTAACGAAAATTCCAAGTTAAGTAATTTGCATGCAAATAGATGCTTTGACTGTGGTAGATATTCGTAGATTGACTAGCATCTGTTTTGTGTAGCGAGAAGACGGAGATTACGTAACTGTGCAAGCTAATGAGTTAAGTACTTGAGTGTAATGTGAAGTAGAACACTTCACATTAATGTTTTGATGTGATGTATTATATAATTTATGTATCTTGATATATTATTTAACGCTACACACTCATAGCCCCACACTAGGATTCCCTGTGTCGTGAGTGCCATGGACAACATACAAAGACACACACACCCAGACCAAGAACCGAAACTCAAATCTCACCATTCAAATTCTGCCTCGCTAGGAATTGACCCCAGGACCCTTGGCACGGGCGGCGGTCGGGCATGGTAACAATAAAATTACGCCACACACTACACAGGTCGTAATTTAATTTTAGCTTTAACATTGCTCCCTTTCCTTCTTTGGCCGGCAACGTATCGTCGATGGCTAAGGTATTATAATTATAATGTCTATGGGTTTCGATAACCACTTACCATCAGTGGTCTCGTCTGCTCGCTATTTACATAAAAATATTGTGTGTCAGCTCCTACTCACGACTAAGTTCAACGCCATGGTGATGATGATGATTATGATGATGATGATGATAATGATGATGATGATGTAACGCATAACGTAACGGAAAAAGTTTAATTTTACTCCCCATAAAATCTCATACCGCGCGCTTAAATATGAAATCGATCGTGCTTTAAAGGATTTTCAAGTCAAATCCACACAGCGTATATTTCAAGCACAACGAATGGAAATTTATTTTATTGTTTTACAAATGGATTTCCAATATGAATGAAGTATTTCAATGTCGCGTCGAGTTGTATGTACCTGACGTAGAGTGCGAGTGCGTGAAATGAATTCGGTAATTAAAGTAAGGGGTATATGAGTGCCTATCAACTCTGTATGACTAATTGCTATATCTACATATTTCAAAATAATTGTTTTATAACAAATGTTTTTAGAAGTTATAGATATAGAACAACATAATAGGCTTACTTTTTATCCCGGAATTCCCACGGGATTGGGATTTACACGGGATTTATATTCATGGTAATTTATACCTACCATACGGACCTTAACATTGTAAAGATGAAGAAAGTGCTATGTTATCAAAATATTAAGTTATGCATCAGAATGAAAACGCTAAAATAGGAAGCGCTCATGGTTCGGTGTCTTATTTCTTAACTCTTGACCGTAACAGGGTACCATATGGGTCGTCTGAATGATAGAATGATAATAATAATAACGCGTTACTCTCATAGCCCCACACTAGGATTCCCGTGTCGTGGGTGCCATGGACAACACACTAGACAAGGACATTCACACCCAGACCGAGAACAGAAATTCAAACTCATCATTCAAATTTCCGCCTCGCTGGGAATCGAACCCAGGACCCTTGGTGCGGTGATCTGGCATAGTAACCATTGTGCCCGGGTCGTCATGAAACAAAAACATGTGTATATATTTCTAGAGATAAAGGCTACTCGATCATAAAATTTCAAGTGATTCAACGCTGGGTCCGTGAAATTCTCCATTGTCGCCAATCAGTTCAGTAGTTTCTGCGAGTAACTTGCACGTCCTTGGCCTTTATATGGCTAACACAGTATACCTACAATCTACATACAATGCATAGATTTAACCTCGTCACAGTTCAATTAGTCATCTATATTGCAAAACAATCCTTATTACATTATTCTGTCTACTTGAATTGCGGTTTGGCGCTTATTGGCTATTTGGGCGTCGTTCGTATTATTCTGTAGCAGTGAAATAGAATGGAACTAATAATGTGGTTGGCACGGCGACAAAACATTATCCCTACGTTCCAGTAGACGATCACAACGACCACGCTCACGACCGCGATTTTTTCGTTCCACTAGCTTGTGAGCGTTACAATCATACACCCAAGTGGAACGGGTATAGTGAGCGACGTGAGCGTTCAAGGTCAAGCCACAGAGTATTTACACGTTTTAGCCGTTGATACAAAATGTACTCTATGATGTTGAGAATAAGACAAGTCTGAAACATTACCTAGAGGTTAAGTTATAATTTTTAAGCTTTAAATAAACGTTACATAATTAATTATCAATTTTATTTTTATACTAGCAAAAAAGTATATCTACAAACAAAACATTTTTTTTATGAATAGACAAATTAATATAATAAAAAATTGCATAATAATTATGTTAATGATATTGACCGACGAGGAAAAATGTATACATGGCTATATGTATAGTTAATTAAACATTAAAATTATTTACATAATTTAACATATTTATATCCACTTGTGACCCCACGTCGAGCATCTGCTGGAGAAACTACTATAATCCACTAAAGTATCTCTTGTCGAATCGTATACAGTAATTTTTTCCATCACCATCCTTATCTTTTATAAAATTGCGCCAAATTTCTATCACCATCCATTTCTACCCAGTGTTGCCAGGTCTAAAAACTGGCGAGAGTAACTTCGTCGTATCTGGCAACACTGCAATTCGACCACTTCGACCCACCCCGTGAGGTGGGTTGTTTTGAGCGTGCCGTGAGCGAAATTAATGACGTCATCAATGACGTATTCGCCGCGACCATGACGACCGTGGTCGCCATGTGGAACGCGTTTTGATCATTGTGAGCGATGTGAGCCTCTACTGGAACGCAGCCAATAAGTACTTGACAGACAACGATTTAGTACCTTTTTACTCCGCTATGGGGCGCTGTTATCGGTAGTGTCGGTTGCAGTATTGAATAGCAAGTAAATAACTAGAATTGTCCTTCTTTTTTGTTGTTCGTCGACAATGCTTTTGGTCTTGTTCACGGTCATGAGCGACGGTGGCTCCTAACCATCGGTTAGATGCCGATCCACTCGCTTGAGGGCTAATTACATTACAAAATCGGCCAAGTGCGTGTCAGGTCATGCACAATAAAGGGTTCCGTAGTTCAGCGACTATTAGAAAGAAAGAAAAACATTTATTTTGCTCACACTACTACTATTACTCATCAACTATTTAAGCTACCCTAAACGTGATACATTTTTATTTCAACGTTTTCTTATTACTTATCTGTCCATCGAAATAATATATTTAATGTTGTTACAACATTAATTATATGCTGCTTATTTATAGTGTTTGTAAAGACCTCGTGCGACCACACGCGTCACAAAAAGAGCGTGACGGACGGAGGGTTAAACTATAATCCTGTTGGTTTCCACAGTAAATTATAGTTTATGAATAAACGTAAAGTTACTGAACAGGCGGTCTATTATGAACTCTTAATTCCAGCCAAGTTCCAGCGTAAACGTCAAATTCATATTTCATATTACCAAAGCGGTCACGTGACACTTTTTAGCCAATCATACGTCGTTCCAAGCCCGATAAATGAATTGCCTGGAACATGAATGGTTTTATAAAAGTTCATAATATAGTCTACTCGATAAGTTCAAAATGGTTGAAATTAGAGATACTGCTCTTAAAAATACGTGCGATAGCTCATTCTGTTCGGAATGATGTCTAGAAAAATGTTTCGGAAGCGTTTACCAGCACGTAAAAAATTGCAAAAGTTATTGACAAAATAAAGTTGAAAAAAAAAAGTATTTTGTTTTTGGTAATCACTCCGAAACTATTAATATTTAAGAAATTTTAAAACAAGATTCTTAATGTAGAGGAAATTTCCAAACAATGACTCGCGACTCTCGGAACTCTATCTCCATTATTTATAACTTTAATTTAACGCTGAAAATGGGTCTCCACGCTGCATTTTTAGGTTGCGCGTGCGGCGTCAAAACCGAGTTCGTCACACTCAATAATTTTTTAAGGTATTAATTATTAATTTAAAAAAATAAAAAAAATATGGTGTATTCGAAACACTTCAAAGAATTTGCTCCCGTAGGAAATTTTGCTTAAAGTTAATTTTTCAACAAGTTAGACGATTGTTAATTAACTAAATTTTCTCGAACTTCCATTTTCATTGTACATTAAAAAAAATGTTTAAATAATTGTCCTATAAATTTTTCGCTTCGTGGAGCCCTTCTTATATACATGCTTAACGAGATCACGTCATAAAAGTTTAAAAAGTTTTAATACTTTGTGTATAATAATTTTATAAGTTGAACAAACAATTTTTTCGTTTTTTTATCGAATTGAAATTAAGAAATTGAAAAATGTTTTTATCTGTACTTTGTTATACATCGTTGGTTTTTTTATTTTTAGGTGTTTCAGAAAAAATATATAAAATAGTTGAGAATTTGTTTATAAAAAATTGTTAAGTTAAAAAACAATGAAATTGTTGATAAAAAAAATATTTTTTTACATTTCTATTAAAGATGGTTAATTATAATTTTTAAGAAAAAAAAATTATTAACTAACTATTCAAACAATAGAAATATTAAAAAACAATTATAAACAATTAAATATCATTATTAAGAAAAAAAATTTTTTTTCACAAATCATAATGTTTTGTAAAGAATAAGATATTAAGAAATTTTTTCTTGAAAGCATTGAAATAGTCTATTTGTGTATAAAAAAAATTACAAAAAAATTAGGGATTTTTTTTTTCCAAGTCATTAAATGTCTTTTATGAATGCCAAAACGATTATGTAATAATAAATTGAGAAAAAAATATTTTCAATAATATTATTTGGATTTTTCATTTTTTGTTCAACTTATAAAATTATTATACACAAAGTATTAAAACTTTTTAAACTTTTATGACGTGATCTCGTTAAGCATGTATATAAGAAGGGCTCCACGAAGCGAAAAATTTATAGGACAATTACTTAAACATTTTTTTTAATGTACAATGAAAATGGAAGTTCGAGAAAATTTAGTTAATTAACAATCGTCTAACTTGTTGAAAAATTAACTTTAAGCAAAATTTCCTACGGGATCAAATTCTTTGAAGTGTTTCGAATACACCATATTTTTTTTATTTTTTTTAATTAATAATTAATACCTTAAAAAATTATTGAGTGTGACGAACTCGGTTTTGACGCCGCACGCGCAACCTAAAAATGCAGCGTGGAGACCCATTTTCAGCGTTAAATTAAAGTTATAAATAATGGAGATAGAGTTCCGAGAGTCGCGAGTCATTGTTTGGAAATTTCCTCTACTTTAAGAATCTTGTTTTAAAATTTCTTAAATATTAATAGTTTCGGAGTGATTACCAAAAACAAAATACTTTTTTTTTTCAACTTTATTTTGTCAATAACTTTTGCAATTTTTTACGTGCTGGTAAACGCTTCCGAAACATTTTTCTAGACATCATTCCGAACAGAATGAGCTATCGCACGTATTTTTAAGAGCAGTATCTCTAATTTCAACCATTTTGAACTTATCGCGTAGACTAATAGGCCCGCTGACCAGTTAGGTATCTGCGTGGTCCTTGAACCTTCGTGGAACCTTGTAGGAGCGTGGCAGAGTACCCTCCATACCTTCTTATGTTACAAGAAGTTGGAGTGCTAATTATCCACTTTTTTCTCTTTAAATCCGAAGCTGTTAAGTCTTGTTCCGAGTTGCGCATAATTAAAAGTCTCCGTCAATAATTAAGAGCTTAAATACGGAGATTGTGGAATACGAGTCGAAATAAAAAAGATGGCGTCTTGTTGGTAGGGTTGTCAGTTTGAAATGTACTCCAAAAAATAAGTATTGAAATTTGTTGAAAACTGTGAACATATCCTTTGCTGTAGTATAATTTTTTGTCCGTCTGCCGAGTTGTCTGTTTAGTAAACGATAAATAAATTAAAATTTAAAAAACCTCCAACACTTTGATTTACACTAAACATAGCTAAGAACACTCGATTGAGTCACCTCTCATATAAAAAAACTAGATCAAAATCGGTTCATCCGTTTGGGAGCTACGATGCAATAGACAGACACACAGATACACAGACACGTCAAACTTATAACACCCCTTTTTTTTCGTCGGGGGTTAAAAAGTACAAATAGATACCTTTTCCTTGTCTTACTTACTTCTTACATTTTCCTTGTCTTGCAAATAAATGTCGTTTCATTTAATTTCCATCTGATTTATAATAATTCATTCAATCAATGTCTTCTTTTACTCACGAGTATAAAATATTGATCGTACACATATTTTTTCTCAATCACCGTATTATGGCCGGAAATTGGATAGAGGCAAAATAATTTAATGCGTGTTCTATTAAGCTTAGGGTTGTTACTTCGTATATTTTTTTCAAAGTTTTGTATGTATCAAAACGGAAGATAGGATCACTTCGTGTTTCGTTTATCTGTCAACCGTCTTTTTCTCAATTACGCGTAGAAGGCGTAGAGGTATCAAGTTGAAAATATCAAGCTTCTTATCTAAGTAAACGCCATCGATACATGATATAGCCGTTTATACCATTTTTTTCTTGTTTTGGTACTCGCTAGGAATTGAAAACATTATAGGGTACTTCCCGCTGACCTAGAGTCATGACAAATAAGAAGCAATGTTTTATAATAATTTAACAAATGTAAAGGAAAAATCAGAAAACCGTTATATCAAAAAATATTATATTAATATTGATAACATACTTCTTAAGTAAAGCCTTACTACCCAGCAGCCGGCTTCGAACGCCTTTTATGACACCCTACTGCCGATATAGATCGATATAGATCGACATGGGATTGGGGTCAGTTTTTCCAGGTAGGTCACAATGCGTATAAATACAAATCTTTTGAGATAGTATAGATACATATAACAGCCCAAACCCTTTATAATAAAATGTTAACGGAGTACGTTTTAACAGAAACCTTATTACTTACATTGTGAATACATGGCGTTTACATACATTAAATGTGCAATTTAGAATTTAAATCTTACTATGATAATATTAGGGTCGAAGTTTGCGTGAAATGCTACTATTCCTCTCAGAAGCTAAGATGTGAGTTCCTTAGGGACAGCAGACGTAAATGATCTACAGGAAAAGGTGAAAAATTACAGTTTAAGAAGAAAAGTATCTCTTCTGTCAACTGGTAGCGGTTGGGTATTCTTAATATACTGTGGCAATTTAAATTTCTCGAACCTACTCTTGAGAATAATCGTGTGGCGGTCTTTGTTGTTTACATGTTTTCATGCTTTGCAGGGTTTTATAATGAAAATAGGGGATAATAAACACCCCATATGTTATTCGAGCTCATGGTCTACTAGTGTTGTTTTCATTAAAATCTGTCCAGTAGTTATTGTGTGAAGGGTAATAAATATCCGTACATCCATACATCCTCAAATACAAACTTACGCCCCAACTCAGAGTCACTAACGGTTACTTAAATCGCTCCTTAGTACAGAATTTGTATGGTGATACTATACTAAGGAGAGATTTAAGTAACCGTTAGTGACTCTGAGTTGGGACGTAAAAAGAGCTACATTTATCTTCTGTTGACGATAAGAGTTATATAAGTGACCTATAAAGTGTATCAATATAATTCAGGTGTCTATGTAGGTAAGTAACGGTCCCTAATGCTATTGATAGCGATCCTAGGGCCTTATATCTACATGGAAGCATAATTATGTGTATTTGTTAGGTAACACATCCACGTAACATACTGCTATTTCTGCTACAGATTTAATAACTTAAACTAACAGAGGGTGTTAGATTGAAGTATAAAATAAAGGCATTCGACAGTGCGAGAGAACCTCATCTGATCTGTCGCGAAAATAAAAAATGACCCAAAATATACGGATAATATTTCACCATATTCTTATGAAATATGGTAATGGTCAGTAATTTTTAACGTGAGGCGACGTAACGAGGGTTAAGTAAGCGATTGTGTTTTGGTCTGAATGGCGTTGGTTGTTGGCTTTAAATGCGTTCCATTTATGTCCTCTGGCACAAGTACCTTTGTGGATATAGATTGTAACTCTAAGAGCTGATTTACACGGGACCCGTCATTGATGATTCGTAAAAAAATGCACTCCGGGTGTGCCGACAGAAGTGAAAACTTAAACAATTACGTGTATAGTTTGAATCGTCAGTCAATAATTTATTGTGCAGAAAATAGCTTTAAGTTTTTTTTATTCATTACATTTTTAGTAAATGGTCTATCTTCTATCACCCCGCTACGATTATCCTAAGTCTTATATTTATTACATGTTGTATGTAGGTGCAGTTAAAAATAGTGTTTTTATTTTTTAAACTGTATTTTTTACTTTACGCTCGCTATGACGTATTGTATCTTAGTTCACCAAAAATATTTTTAATAAGTAATTATATGAAACTATCTTAATTGATAATAATTGATTTGTGTATGTTCGAGCGAAAAATGATGCCTAAATTGCTGCCGATAAACTGGCTTGCAGTTTGGCAGACATGGAAATGTGGAACGTGTACACTCATTTTGTTGGAAATAAATAAATAAATAAATAAATAAATAAATAAATAAATAATAAAAAAATAATCTTTTACGGCCATTTATTTTGTTCTCTTAATCACACATCGATTAGTTTTGTATATAAAGCCTATCCAAATTAAGGGCTTAAAACTCCGGAATCCTTTTCATTTTTTGTACGTCGAAAACCACCGTTCTCGTGAATAAAACATGTTCGTTTTTACCGTTACATAAAAATCTGAATTTACGAATATTCCCTTGAAATAAAACTGATATTTACATCTGTATGCGTCATGTACAGTCAGGATATAAAGTACAAGACAATTGCCTGAATATTCTATTTCATTTCAGGTAGATAAAAATACTTTGCTACTATGCTATTTTACACGTGTGTAGTTTTCTTCATAGAATTGTATTGTTGACATAGATAAAAAAATATAGGAGTAAAGATCTCCACCAATCCGCACTGAAGCAACGTGACGATCTAGGCTTCCTCAAAAGCATAGACTCATGCTCAGTAGTGCGCAAATAATGGGTTGAAGCCATTGAAGTATAACTAGTAATAATACTGCAATGGTTGAAGCCAAGAACTTCTTCTTTGAAACAGTAGTAAGTACAGATTACTTATTAAATACAGTTATTTAAAGTTGTTCAACACAATTTATTCATAATTAGTATTCTAATGAAGCATTTCAGTTAATTACTTTGAAGAGTTTTCTTTAAAAATAGCGGAAAAAAGACGCGCACATTTTGGGGGGAAAAATGAAAAATTAAACAGAAGGCACGCGATAGCGGAAGCCTCGAGATCGCTTTTTTGGAAGATAAATGATGGCGGATGTAATTAATATATTGTACTGTATCTTTCTTTTGTAATATTTTTTCGGTTCCGTAACACGTAGGTGTTACTCATCTACGAGTATACTAATATTATAAAGAGGAAAGATTTGATTGTTTGCGTTGAATAGGCTCCGAAACTACTGAACCAATTTGAAAAATTATTTCACTGTTGGGAAGCTACACTATCCCCTGGTGACATCTATAGACTATATTATATTTTCAAAAATTAGGGATCCTTAATAAAACTCCAATAATGTAACCCAAGGTGTAGAAAAGAAGAAAACCGAAGCAAAGCGAAGGCGGTTACCTACTCATACTCAATATATTTCTTTTTATTTTCATCACTTTTTCCTTTGTCGCTATTCCTCATAGTTTCAGATTTGGCCATCCACGCCCACTTGAAAAATTCACTCTGTATATTGAGATTCAAGGACAAGACATTGTTAGTGGTCCATGGTAAGATAGAAATTTTCTCACATGGTCCCTCAGCCCTTAGAGGCTAAAAATCTAGTCTACAAGGTCATACATCTCATTCTTTTATTTATGATGCTGACTATACTTTCACGGCCCTTTCAAACAAAATTCAGCGCCTGCTCTCAGAACCCTCTTCAGAAATCGGGCAAGCAGAAGTCCTTTACATGGCAATGTAACCTTGAGGACAAGGGGTGGTTAGCAAGTCACTAGGACGAAGCAAATTAAGTTAAAAAAGTAAAAGAGGAGGCATAAAGGCAAAGTCAAACATTTATTAAGTTAATAGGTACTATTCAGAGCTCTCCCACAGGTCGAAAGACAATATATAGTCACTGTTATACATATACATAGACATAATATGAGACCAAATATTGCAGAATCTATTTAACTACTGGTATAAATGGTACTGGTATATATAATAATGCTATAAAAATTAAATTTTTTATTCATGTAAGAATCATGTTGATAATTTTGTATTTGATATTAAAACTAAATAAGTATTAATTTCAAACTAATTACCCCAGGCTCGATCAGCTTTATTACAAGGACGCTAAAATAACTTTATTTCTAAAACTGCTTTGTGATGAGAAATAAAGATATTAACTAATATATAAAATTCTCGTGTCACGGTTTTTTGAACTCCTCCGAAACGGCTCGACCGATTTTCGTGAATCTTTGCGTGCATCGGCTAGGGTGGAGAATCGGACAACATCTATTTTTCATCCTCTACCCCTAAATTTTTGGTAGAACAACGTTTGCCCGGTCAGCTAGTATTATATTATCAAATAGCATAAAACTAGATTCGGTTAAAATCAAAAACTAATCGAGAGTCGAAAAAATAAGCGTGAAAAACCTGAGATTTCCGAAACAAAGAATCATTAGAAAGCAACAGACAATTCTTTCTCAATGCTGGATTTACAGAAATCCCTTGTGACGTCACTGGAAAATCCGGTACGTTGAAAACTAGGCGGATAAGACGAGAGTACCCGGGGGATAAGTTGTTTCTCTCCGATTTATAGTGTCCGTGATATTTTACTCTCTAAACAGGATCACTATTTGGTGGAAGAAAATAAGATAGGATATCTTTTACATCGGAAATTGAGAAACAAAATATCTTACATGGTACTATTTTCTTGAAAACCTTCTAATATTATAAATACAAAAGTTTGTGAAGATGCTTGGTTTTAACCTATTCGATTTATTTTTAGTTTTTGAAACTTCAAACAAGTGCATTTCATAGCCACCATTTTTTTTATTAGACTTATCAGAGAACACTTGGGTTATCGACAAATCTAATAATACCTTAAAAACATAAATCCGTTCAGCGGTTTGGAAGTTATAAGGTAATAAAGAATATTAAACGCATACATACATACATAAAAATATATATACATACAAGATACGCGCGAAAAACAGGATTTTGTTCCCATTTGTCACCAGTGGGGACAAATGGGAAAAAAATTCCCATGGTGACAAACGTGGTGGGGACAAATGGGAATAACCCCTTCCTAGCAGTCGGGTAAAATATAAATTTACGAAACATTCAAACCACCCTTCAGCGGGTAAAACCGCGGGCAGAAAGTAGTGACATATAAAATATCTTCCCAGCGTGTTGAAGACAAACTCGAAAATATGGTGTTAGCTTACATGATAAAATATAGAGAAAGAAACTTTATTCCTCGGGTGTCCCATGACACCTCTCTCTTTTTTTGTTTCATAGCCAACTTTTCTGACATTACTGAAAAAGAAATGAGTGAAGAATGAAGAGGTGAATGAAAGAACTAACGGTGCAATTGAAGTGTATAGTGCCGTTCACGGACAACAGCTGTAAACACCAAGAATCATTACAAATATTTATTACCTGCTTCGCATAAAAAGTTTTACTAAAATCGATTTTCAATAAGCAAAGATATCGTGCCTTGTTTACAACTATTTCAATGTACACATTTTCCCAATTTCACTTTTTTTTTGATTGACACCCATTTCACCCTTTTAAGGGGGTTTCGTTTAAACATTTCATTAGTGGTCACCAACATTACATACGCAACTCCTTTACTTACAATATTTCGTTCTAGATCTAGACCCAAGTTTAGGTCGGTTGCGGTTCGACACACGTTCTGCCAATTTAATTAAGTATATCATAGAATTTAAGAACCCAACCCAAGTGTAATAGGTCCCTTGCAACTTAGCATGTAACTTAAGAATGTTCTTAACTTGTGAAATAATAAAACATCTTTTATTTTTAGAAGTCAAACCTGAACCTCTATTGGCTACCTAAATTGGCTTCAGAAGTTGTCTTGACTGTCAAAATTACAATATAATCTATCAGAAATAAGGAAATGACTCCTGAAAATACACTTTTGTAAGTAAATTCTCACCTCTCACAATATCAAACAGAAGTAACACTTCTGATATCGAAAGTCATGTTACAACAAAAACCTTCCAACGGTAATTCACCAAGAAAAATGTCTTGTCAACACCAGATAGATGGAAGACGTATGACGAAAGACATATAAGACGAAAGACGCACTTTGTCACGTCAACACACAATTCAATATGACATGATTTTCAAAGAATAGGGAACAAAAGGACAGTGAATGAAGCGTTGTGGCTTGTGGCCTTTGTGCTGTGGGCTTATAAGGCCGTTAAACTGAACAATAAGAATGAACGAATGAGAATGAAAATATTATTCATCTTGGTAGTGAAACAATCATTTCGAAATACCCACACCAAAATATTGCTATCAGTTTTTTGAAGGGGCATATTTACACATTATTTTCTTATAGGTATCATTTCTTAAATTTGTTTTGAATTAAACACTTTTGTGATTTTTTTCAGCTTTCAAAATTTTAATTCGTTGATACATTTAAGTAGGATTCACCGATACAAATAAGCATGAAACTAATTTAAAACTGGGTCAAAAGGACCGAAATGATCTAAAAAGTATTTCTAAAGAATAATGTAACATTAATAAATTATGTTATTAATTGACGTCCAGAACTTTTAGCTAATTAAAAAATTATACTCAGTTTCCTGCACCACACGAAGCCAAACCAAGACACTCCTAAAGATTTTACGGGAAGAATGGGCTTTACCACTTTATTATTAAGCGACTCTGAATGATTAATGGCACCCCTTTGTTTTGGAAATGAAGGTCATTTTTACACAAAACATCGCATTTGTTCGATTTCCTCGGAATGACCTTAACCTCATAACCTCGAAGGGCTTGAAATAACATCACAACGAATCTTGCTTAGTTTTGTCAAACGCTTATAATAGAACGCTGAACGATTTTAAGCTCTTTGATTTCAATCTACATGTTTAGCTGATACTGCTATCAGAAATATTATTTATGAGAATAAGTAATCAAAAAATGTTGTGTACACATTAAAATCACTTGGTACACACACATACAGACACACTTCAATCTTTATATTGCCACTATTCCAGGTCCTCTTATCATTACCATTACACATGGTGGTGTTTATATTTCAAATTTTATTTATTTGAAACATTCAAAATACATCCGAAGAGTGAATTGAAAATTCTAATTCAAATTGTAATCAACTGAAACTTTAAAATATACTAGCACAGTGAACCTAAAACTAAAAACCTTAAAAAATATAATATAATAACTAAAATATATTATTAAAAGGAGTCCCTATAAGCAAGGTTCCGAAGATACATATTTATTTATTTAATGATAATTAATATTCATTGAAAAATGCACTAATATACCTATGTCTCGATTATATATTTGTAATTTTTAATTAATTAAAGGTTTTATAAAAACTTTCGCATTGAATAAATAACGAGAGTTCAAAGTTTCGAAATTTCGAATAGTAAATTTAATTGAGAACAGCGCGGCAGCTTTATTTGTGGAGTGGAGTCTGACTGAAGAATTGAAAACTACTTTTGAACTGTTAGTGTCCCGGGTCCCGGATATAACTAACGTTCAAGTTTGTATAATTAAAGATTTTGTCAGTGTTTGAAACTGTCGACGTATTAAGCAACCGGGAAACGATCAGTTATAATATGACTGACAAATTATATTTCTTTAATACAATTACACCCATACCCACGCACTAAGTTTCCTTGATTTGCAGGTGGCATGCACTTAACAAGACAAGTTAGACATTAGAGATCATTTAGTTACTTTAAAAATGAACGTCCCCTGCGTTACATAATTTAAAATAAATAAATATAAATTAACAATTCGATGCTGACCCGACTCAAATATGTAAAGGAATACCGAATTTAGGTTTTTTAACAGAGACTTAAGTAATCACTGACCACCAAATGTCAGCAGTGTCAAATACTGCCGAACCAAAAATGTTTGTAGCACCTCTGACCCGTTTTCGCAGCATTGATGAAATTATATTATTTATCGAGAAAGGGTCATAATTGTTTCGATTCGATTTCAACAGCAGGCCATAATGCCAGTCATAATTTAAGGCTGGTATGACTTGCACCATAGGTTTAGGCAGTTTAAATTATTTAGCCATGGAAAGTTCGTTTTATTACAATACTTTAATTACGAACTTCTTACATCTTACTTTGTTAGAAGTTGTTTTATTCCAAACAGTTAATTATAGCTTACTCTAAGGAGAAGGAGGTATCAACACCCCTTTTAATTAATTAATTGTGACAAATTTATGGCAGAACTTTTATTTATATTGCAAACTAGCAAACACGCCCTGACTTCGTTTCATTTATTTTATTTTAAGTAGTTAACGATTGATGCAAAGAGGCAAATCGGTAATTTTTCTAAAATTTAAATCCATATAAAATTTCATCTTGCTCCCAAAGGAACCTCTATATTTATATCTCGGGATATACGAGTAAATAAAAGTTTTGTAAGATATAACCCGAAGTGTACGTACCTAAACTAATTTACATCACTTTTACGTCCATTTACGGGTTTTCATGTGACAGTGTGCCCGGACAGACAAACAAAAGCAAAAAAAAAGCAAAGCAACAACCCATAATTGTCCCACTGCTGGGCTCGGGGTCTCCTCTCAGAATGTGAGGGTTAGGCCATAGTCTACCACGCTGGCCAAGTGCGGATTGGTAGACTTCACACACCTTCGAGAACTTTTTATGGAGAACTCTCCGGTGTGCAGGTTTCCTCACGATGTTTTCCTTCACCGAAGCAAGTGATAATTAACATGTAATACGCACATAATATTTGAAAATTAGTGGTGCGTGCCAGGATTTGAACTCGGGCCCCTTCGTTCGGGAGACCAACGTTCTACCGCTAGGCTATCACTGCTATAGACAGACAAACAAACAGACAATAATTAATTTAAACCGGACAGACAAAAAACAGACAAAAAAATATATTTATGAGTACGTTTTAAAAATGATTTAAGGTACAGGAGAAAGGAAGAAGAAAGGAAAGATTTGAATATCAACAATTGAATAAGACGTGAAGAAAATAAAATATTAGAGTTTCCAAACGGGTAACGGTAGCAGGATGAATAGGGATGGAAAGGGCAAAAGTCAAAGCTCCTTTCATCCTTAATTCCAATATGACTGTAAGTAGGCATTATCCTTACCTAAATCGTTATTGTAAGTTGTGACTTATTCAAGAAATCTTCGAAATCATTTCATTTGAAAGAAACAGTTGTGTTTGTACAAATCTTCTTCGCAATATTTTATTAATCCTCTGTCTATACTTGAACGTTTTGTAAGACTTTCTCTACGACAGGAAAGGCTAGGTTTCCTCTCACCACTTCTTGCTACTCTATTTGTATAATACAACGTAATACTCACTCCTCGTATGATTACTGTAATAACAAAAATAAATATTTCCCACTCCGCCACACCTCTGCCAAACTTGCGGTAATGTTCTTTAAAAGGGTGGAGCAAATGAGGTTACCCGTAATTGAAAGCTCTTAGAAATTAAATAATCTTAAGAGGAAATCTTGAAAGCATTTGTCGAATATTTATAGGGCTTGTCAATTTCGATACAATAGACGAACAGGGTATTCGTTCAAGGTAAGAAATAATATAAATAAAAGAGGAAGATTACTTTCATTTTTCATTTTAATAAAATAAATGAAGGAATGAATGAATGAACTTAATAAATATCTAATATGTGTTAAGGTGAATAGTTAAAATTATATAATAAAATGTTTTTACAATTTTTCATAACAAATACTTTTATTCCATCTCGTATATTTTCTGTAGGATTATTAAAGTTTATGTGGTAAATAACTGTATTTTTTAACCGACTTCAAAAAAGGAGGAGGTATTCAATTCGACTGTTTTATTATGTTTGTTACCTCAGAACTTTCGACTGGGTGAACCGATTTTGATGATTCTTTTTTTAGTCGTTATCTGGCTTGTCATGTGGTTTCACTTAAATTTGAGCGAGATCTGATGAGTAGTTTTTGAGTTATCCCTAATCAAAATTAGGGATAATTCAAAACCTACTGATTTAAAAAACTCGGTTAGGTATTTTTTGTCAAGAATTATATCCCCCTCACAACGCGTCAACGTAGAAACATAAATTCACCATCGGGTCAAAATAATCAATAAATTAACTACGCAGTGGTATGCTCGAAAGGCTGTATTTACTGGAGCATTCATACGTTAAACGTAATTGCACGGCATTACATTTTTTATGAAGGTAAATTACGCAGTTAATAAATATTTGTTATCCTTGTACGTGACTATCCTATAGGTGAGATTGGGTCCCTTCTTCTATTAAGAGGTTAAGGTAAGGTCAGTCTATCACCCTACGAAGTGGTGATTGTCTTTCATTCAAAATTAAAGTAAAAATGATTATATCATAAGAACAAACGGCTCAGTCAACGAAAGTCATTTAAAACGCAATAAGGACAATTTATAATAAACATACATTTTAAACGCTTTAATTATTTTATTATAGAAGTAGTGCCTAGCGAGAGGTTTGCAATTCGACTTCTAGCTGGGAATTCTTTTTTATTCCCCGGGGTAGGAAATAAAGCGGACAGTTGCTTGTTTCTATTATTATGAACTTCAAAAAGTTTCATCTAAATGCAAATTTTAACATGGTTAGTAATTGTTTTATGATTCCCGCAAACAATAAGTTGTGTTTATGATTTAAACCACATATAGATAAACGGCATTATCTGTAAACGCACAGTAACCTTATTTCCGTTTGCTAGAATAATTACTATCTTCCCTTCCTTCATTAAATATGAGATTAATTTACCTCAGAATAACTTAATCACAGAAGAGCTTAACGAATTAATCTCTCACAATTTCATTTAGCAATAATTTTAATTTGTATCATGGCTTCTGGATTAAAAGTACTTTATAGTCAAATCACTATTCCACTGAACTAATCTTACAGAAAATAATGTCACTTTGTGAAATAATAATGCCGTAATAATAGTAATAGTAACTTCTTGGTCCCTAAAAATACATGTTTCAAATCATAATGTATCACTTAATGATTCACATCTAGATCGGTTTGTCACGAAACTTTTTATTTTTTGTTAAAAACTTTGACACTTAGGCGCTCCACCTACTGCACCGCGTCCCGTCGCGGTGCGCGGGATTGCAGATTTTACCATTGTATGCAAGTAGGTATCTCAATTTATATAGAAATCACGCCTAGCACAACACACTGCCGACGCGGAAACGCGCGGGAAATCGCCCCGCACGCAGTTGCGTTATCTGTCGCTCCGCGCACCGCGGCGGGATGCGTCTTCAGTGGGTGGAGCGCCTCAAGGTCAAATTGGTCCAGTGGATTAATGATTCGACTATACAGGGTGGAAAAAAAGACGGCAGTTGGAGGAAAAGTGCCCTGAATATTGATTATAGCAAATTTTACTGAAAGGATTCAAAACTAAGTAAAACTGCATAGAAAGATTTTTTAAAATTTAGCTGCTTGAGCCGGTGAAATGCGAAAAAAAAAATTTTGTACTGTATTTTTATGATGCCAACCGAAAGAGTTATTTATAAGGATCACTTTCTGTTAATCAACATACTATCTTAAATTAAGGGAAGGAAAAATTAGTTAATCAAAACTTTTTCATATAAGATCCTACTTACTATCAAAAGTAGATAGTCTACTTACTCGTATTTAACCAATGAATTGCTCAAAATATTATAGTCTTGTCTTAATTTATTTATTTAGTATTTTTTTTCACCCTGTATATCCTTTTCTGTGCTCATAACAACATGACGCAAAATTTCAGGCCAATCCGATTACCAGTAAATATTGGTTTCGCATTTGTAGTATTATTTTGTATTGACTTTACAGAAAGGCCTAAAGGGTTGATGTAGAAACAAAAGCTGTAATACTGATGCCTCGTATCACAATTTTTTATCAACACCATGGGTCAGGGTATAACTCTTAGGGTGAAATCTTTATGGCGTACTTAACTTTGACTTTGGTCAGACAACAACTAAATGTAAGATAACTGACGCTATTATATGTATAGTACAAAAATATGAAAAAGTAATCTAAAGCGGCTAGTGTTTGGTTAAGGACCATTATTTTTGTTCGTATATTTTTTTTATTTTTTTAGAAACTCATGCAGTAGCTTATTAGGTACCTGTGTCGCGGGTGGCATGGACTACACATATAACACATCACAATAACACCCATGACCCGAGTACTTTAATATTTATCTGTCACATAAATATCTGCCCCGGCCGGGAATCAAACCCAGGACCCCTCCCTTCGCAGACAAGGTCGCTACCAACTAGGATACAGGGTCTTCCGAATTTTAAGTCTGAGCAAAGCCTAATACGATTTATAGATCTTACTCATAGTTTAAGGTTGTACTAGGAATACATAGACCCTCCTTGACTCTTATTCCAAGCGTATTGAGACATACAATCCATTATTTAATACACGTTCGTACAAAGAACACGTATGTATCCCAATCCCGTGTTGCATACAAATGTTACTGAGAACAGCATTGGACGAATTGGACAATTCAATTTGTAAGTTCGTAGGCTCCAGAATCACAAGGAACGTAAGTGCGAAATTCATCCTTAATGCTATAACTAGGAAAAAATAATTAGCGAATTTTAAAGTTTTGAATTTTGAATTTAATATAAAATTATATTCATTTTTCAACTTTTTAAGTTTTTCCTATCTTCCTATCCTTTAAAATTATTATGTCTCATGTTATAAAATACGAAATATTTGTATTATTTAACTAACCTACAAAGTTATATTTCTGAATTTCGGAATAGCTCGAGAATAGGGCAACATTTTCACTAGTGCGTTTTAAGCCTGTTTTTATAGGCACTTCCAAAATTCTAGAGCTCAGAACCGCTCATGTAAAATCCGTAGCGTCAGCTTGACGTCGAAAAGTTTTAATATTTTCCTGTTTTGTGAAACAAAACGTTGTTGGCACAGTTTTGAATGGGATCAAAGATGCAAATATAATTATGTATTTCAAAGGATATCCAGATGTTATTGAACTACCGATTAACTGTTCCATGAAATAAATTAAAGTTATTTCTAAGAGAAAAATTGAATTTTATAAAGCGCTATTTTATGGAATAGTAGAAGAGTAAAAGATTTTGGCAATATGGTTTAGTTCATACTAATTTTATCTGCCATTTAGGCATATTTTGTTTTTTTGTTGGTTTTGGAACGAAGTTCCTTATCGCGCGTTGCGAAAGGGGGCTAGGCGGAAAATTTGGTAACGACACTTTTTGCCGGTGACGACACTTTTTGCCGTCGTAGTTTTTTTTACATAGAAAGCAAGTTAGAGTACTAGGATAGCAAAAACATGCAAATCTAAGGTATTAAATTTCTCACGAAAGGGTTCGATTCCCAGCGAGGCGGTTTGAATGATGAGTTTGAATTTCTGTTCTCCGTCTGGGTGTGAATGTCCTTGTCTTGTGTGTTGTCCATGGCACCCACGGCACAGGGAATCCTAGTGTGGGGCTATGAGTGTGAAGCGTTGTTGCGTTATTGATATTTCTTGCAAGGGTTTGAGTTATTAGGAGATATTACACGTAGACAGTGCTGCCAGCGTTGACTTGGTTCACTATCATTGGTCATCATCAAGTTTCTGTACTTTGTATCGAACCAATGAGATATGCGATAAGCGCCGAGTGTTACTTTACCGACAGCACAACCTATATTGTGCCGACAGCCCATACCCGTTTGACAAAGGGAGATTTCCGGCCGAGCACCGACTGATGTTGTCGGAGCGTTTGTATATATGCAACCGATGCAGAAAACTTCGATAGCGTGATTCAGGTTGGCGTGACGTCACCGTGTGACGTGTACGCGTCTTCGCCACACCCGCTTGCTTTATGACAATTGTAACGATTCTGACCGGACCTGCATCTTTTAGCCCTGATGTTACCGTGACCAACAAGTATTTGTTTTTCCTTTCTTTTTGTTCTCTCTTTCTCGGCCGGCAACGCATCCGTGATGCCTTGGCATGGCCATAGGCGACGATAACCATTTACCGTCAGGTGGATCGTCAGACCATTTATCGCCTTATTACCATAAGAAATATGTGGCATAAAGAAAAATATTTCTTTAATTTTTTTGTTTCATTCACATTTTTCATACGGACTGACAATGAATTCTACGAGTACGATTGCTCGTTAGTTAAAAATGTATTCTGTAAAAACTACATTGAAATTCATTCAACGTAACAATTACAAGATATTTTCTTATAATAACCCTTAACCAGGCCTCGGATAAATCCTGTAGTAATGTTGATTTTTTTATAGATTTATATGAGTAATAACATTTAGTTCGAGTTTTCATCAATTATATTTAGACATTTACCTAAAAACCTTAAAAAAGACATGTGGGAAAACATAATTCCATTGCCTGTCTCGAAGTTGAATTTTATATCTATATATAAAAATCAAACAAGAATGTTTGTTTGCCTGAAATGTTGAACTTCTTATTTTAGAACTTTTAAGTGAAAAATATAATGTACAAATGAAAAATATAATGTAGGCACTTAATTCTTTATTTTGTAATACAAAAAAGGATTCAAAACGGACAAAAAGGTTTTTTTATTCTATACTGGATTTTGACTTTGGTGGTAAAGTTTCATGCAGGGGGTGATACACAAAGTTACCTTACAAATTTCGCATTCATATTTAGACCGCTTTTCCTGTTTCCTTGTACTGCAAAACCTGCATCGTTTGTAAGTAGACAATGTCAAAAAATGACTTCCTTTTTGCCCCAATCTTATTTCATCCGGAACCCCAAAAACACCTCCTTTTTTGTTTTTGTATACCACCGGATTTTGTTTTTTGTATGAAATATATTCTGATTTCAAACTTCTAGCTAACCGTAATCTGAAATCGCGATGTATGTTTTTACGATTTTGATTTTTGTGTTTATATAAAATGTATGCGTTTATAACGGCACTTTCAAACAAGAACCAAAACAACCGAAACCATGATTTTTTTGACTTGCGGCCAATTGAATACGAACTTCGATAGTGATCAAAATGGTCCACACCACCCATACTCCTCGTATATTCCGCAATTGCAGTGGGACAAAACATGTCTTTCCTTTGCCCGTTCTTTTGAGTTCTCTGGATCACTTCCACTTTGGTTGGGTTAACTGCAGTTGATAGGACAAAAACTTCTTTAGTGTCTTGCCATTTGATCACGGCACAAGGGTGGCAGAAGCGGTATGTGAATTCCCCAGGATCTAATTTATTTTCTTTAGCCAGTCTTCGTTGTTCAGGTGTTTTAGGTTTTGGTGGACACAGCTCTTTAGGAAGGCCTTTGCGATTCATTCGCAATGTTCCTGTTGCCAAAATACCTCTATGATAAAGAGCTTCCATAAGAGCTAAGGAGGAGAAAAAGTTATCAAAAACCAAATGTGTGTTTCGTGGTAAATTCCCTCCAAGTTTCATTACAACTCTGTAACCTAATCCTTCCTCATTGGCTGCCTGGTCTTTGCCCGAATAAATATCAAACTGATAGAGATACCCAGACTTGGAATCACATCGGCACCATGCCTTGAACCCTCTTTTGATGGGCTTGGCCGGCATGTACTGTTTTTTACTGTCGCGCCCTTTGAATTTTATCATGCTCTCATCCACTGATTGGGATTCCGAGTTGGTGGCATTTTCTTGAAAAGTCCTGTTGAGATAATCTAACAGGGGTCTTACTTTTTGCAATTTGTCGTGGTCTATGTGATTCTGGGGCAAATGAGTTGTATTGTCGCAAACATGTAGATTTTCTAAAATCTTTTTGAATCTCTTGCAATTCATTGTGCTACTAATCTCTATGTTATTGTAAAAAGGATCTGCGCTCCAATACAGCTCTATATCTGACTGAGGATTTATTCCCATTAGAATGATTATAGCTAGAAATGCTTTTATTTCATTTACATTGGTGTCGCTCCAGAATTTGCTTTGTTTCATCCTCGCGTATTTATTTGTGTATTCGACGATCATTTGAAAAATCTCATCAGGGAACAAGTTACTGAAATATTCAATGGGGAGACTTTGATGGCTATATGATTTAGTGGGGTTCATTTCCTTGCCAAAATTGAACTCTTCAAAATTTGCAACATGTGTAGTCCATGTTCTATCCCGTGCCTGCAATTCAGCATAAGTTGGCACATTAGCAGGTAAGCCAGAGGATGGTGCAGGCAGTGGAACACAAGGTGCCATTTCTTCGTCAACAGCAGGAGCAAGCACTTCAGGGTGATCAGGCAAGTCAGGGAATGGTGCCGACAATGGAACACAAGGTGCCATTTCTTCGTCAACAGCAGGAGCAAGCACTTCAGGGTGATCAGGCAAGTCAGGGAATGGTGCCGACAATGGAACACAAGGGGCTATTTCTTCGTCAACAGCAGGAGCAAGAACTTCAGGGTGAGCAGGTAATTCAGGGAATGGTGCCGACAATGGAACACAAGGGGCCATTTCTTCGTCAACAGCAGGAGGAAGATCTTCAGGATGAGCAGGTAAGTCAGGGAATGGTGCAGACAGTGGAACACAAGGTGCCCTTTCTTCGTCAACAGCAGGAGCAAGCACTTCAGGCAAGTCAGGGGATGGTGCAAACAATGGATCACAAGATGGAGTTTCCTCCTCACGTGACTCTTCATAAGATTGAAATGCATCGTCGTCTAATATGTGTAATAACTGTCGATTTGACATATCTTGAATTTTGTCCAATCTTTCGTTGAATGATTTTGGGACATAATCTAAATATGGGTCTTCATCTTCAACATTTTCATCCTCCGATGAAAACATCTCATTGAGCGCATTTTCGATTTCTTGATCTTTTAATACCTGTATACCAAAAAATACACTTAAGTAGGTAAATACTGACCGACAAATCAACGACGGCAAAAGTTTACCACTACCCACAATTTATATTTCTACAAAATAAAACTTAATTTCTTCTTTACTTGTAATGCAAAAATGAAACCCGGGGCAAAAAGCTAGTACAAAATAAATATTTAATTTTACTGGGCAATGGACATATAACTCCCACAATAATTAGGTCTTGACAGGCTAAGGTCATATGATTCCCACATGTTTTATTTTGTTATTATCATGATATTGTGTTATTATCATAGTATAAATTATGCACATATCACTAGAAAAACTCAAATACTACAACATATCAAAAAATTGCACGACTTACCTTTCTCCGGTTCGCCATTAGAAATAAAATTTGTTGCACTTTTCATAAAAACAACGGTTTCACGGGCGACTATAGAAAAAATGGCCGTAAAAGTGACATTTGCGTTCCGTTCCAAAATTTTTTTTTGTGTGACCATAGGTTATATTTCTATTTTGGCGTTTTTGACAGTTTGTGGTAGATACTTTACCAAAACCTGGTAAAAACCTTCAAAAATCGATGTGGGAGACGTTCAACCCATAGCCTGGTTAAGGGATAAGAACGTTGAATATCAGCACACTCCAATTTATATTGAGGGGCACTGTTATTAGTAGCAAGGGAATTGGGACATTCGAGCAGATGGAGTTTTATACCGAAAGGCGAATATAATCTAATTTCATGTCGTTATTTTCCCACCAAAGGTCAATTATCTGTTTCTAAATAGTGTCTCTGACTCTGCTGACGCTGCACTTAAAATTAGTTCAAAAGGATAGGATAGAATGTTAATATTGCATTAAATTAGCATAATAAATTAAATTAGTATAGAAAGATACTATAAACTTGATATCTGCTCAAAGATTTTTACCATAGATTTGTTATGTCCATACATTACGAGGTTCAGTTTTGGATCCGCGATGACATGTCATAATTGTCAAAGCATAACAAAGAGTAGTCAGGCAGAAGGGACACTGAATGAAACGAATAGTTAGTACATATTAGGCATAATATTATTATTGTCATTTAACATTTTGAAATTATATTACACAACAAAAAACATAAAGTAATTAAAAAATACAATAACTTAAACGAAATTGTGTCTGATTTTGATAAGAAGAAAATAATAAAAAGGGCTACTGTACGCGCTGAAAAGTTTGACCTAAAAGTTAACAGGCATAATATATGTATTTATTTTTATTTTGGTTCCTTTCCCCCAACCCTCGTGTAATAAGGAAGTGGCATGAAAATAGTTCTAGTTATCCAGGATTTAACAAATAAGTCTTAGAATATTAAAAAAAATCCAGGAAAGAATATTGTGTACACTTATTGCTGATAAAATAGCTCTTCGTCATCAAACCACACGGACATAACATCCATAATTTTAGCCGTATTGGGGTGGCTTATAATACTAACCCCAATCCCTCCCCTGGTAGGTGTCATAAGAAGAGACTTGTGCCCCTCGGAGGAATTATATGTATTGGTAATACTGATTTTAATAGTTCATTAATACCATTATTACTAATTATTTGTTTGAGTCAGCCGCCAAACGACTCGTCGTGTTCCGGCTGGGGGTTTGAGAGCCAGTTTTTGAAGTTATACTTCTTATGCGACTTGCAAAACGTTAAACGTTTAACGCTGCCATGGAGGGGGTATGAAAGCACTGGATAGATAGCGCTAGCTTTTATCCTTTACCTCTTTTAAAATTTAACGTTTTTACTTATACAAATCTCACAGTCTCAACAGCGTGATTCAGCTTCGTGAACAACACCATCTAGTTTGTGCAATTAAAACTGATACACGTTATTAAATTAAATATTTATTTATGTTAAAGAAGTATAACTTCTTACGCGCGTACAAAAGTACACGCACCCTTTTTATTCTTTCTTTTTCTTCTCTCTTTCTTGTCCGGCAACGCATCAGTGATGCAGTTGCTGATATCCAAGGGCGAAGATAACCACTTACCATCAGGTGCATCGTTAGCTCGTTTGCCAACCAGTTCCATAAAAAAATCTAATTAATAGTTTTCTAAAATGTAATGCATTGAACCGATATTTAACCTTTTTATTTTACGAACAATCTAAAACTTGATATCGTAATAAAATTAGCTTAGAGTTCAAAAATTGGGGATATACATATTCATTATAAAAATATTTCATTTGGTTCAATTTGCGAAATGTCTTAAATTAACTTTTATGCCTAGATTTCACTTCTGCCTTATTAGTCTATGACGAATGGCATGTGCCTTAATACATTTATTATTTTAATCAATTTTAAAAGAAATATTATATATTAGTAACAAAATTAAACATAACGTTTTATGTATTTACCTATGGTATGTAACTCCATCATTCTTATTGAATTTGGAGAAATGATTTTTGCAAAATCTCAAAACACAACTCGGCATTTTTGTGACAACTACAGACAGCCTCACTCTGAAGCATCTATCAACTGTCTACAATGAAATCGCTACACTTGACTAGATTCGACTGACTTAATTTCAACGCCCTCTCAGCATATCTACCTCCCTATACATACAACATCATTGTATCTGCTACATTTATTTATTAACCGACATAAAAAGGGAGGTTTCAACTGAGTTGTATTTGTATGTTTCAGACCTCCTCCTCAGGACTCCGTAATTTATGAACCAATTTGAAAAATTACTTCTTTTATCTGAATGGATATAAATTAAGATTAATCAGATTATTTGAACAGCAGAGCGGGCCGCTGCCATCTTTTCAACTAGTTATCAGGCTTCGTATTTTGCGGCGATTACGGCCGGTCTCAATATTATACTGTCAGTGGAACTCTGGTACATATCAGAGATAAAAAGTAAACATTGATCTCCCGCTAACTGCCGTCTCACAAATCAAAAGTAAGCAAAAAAAAGTAAGATCATCGGAAGATAATATTTCAGTGACATTTCTGCCTCTGGTTTTTATGTCCCTCTGAAAATTTCGTTTTCGCATAACAATATATTTTTTTATACTTTTATACTTTTTATCATAAAAAGGAACTCAGTGTTTTTGATTATAAACTTATTTCATTTTAATATTAAAATGATAATTTGTTCCAAATGTATTGTAAATTTCGGGGATGAAGTTAATAAAATAATGTTATGTGTAACCTGGAACAATGCTCCACTAGTAACAAAACGCAGCATTTAACGTTTATCACTCATGGGTATCCCGGACGACGATGACATGTTATTGTCATTTGACATTCGTTTATGTCGCTTGGTGACCCAAAATATAAACAACGTGTATTTTCTCATAATTTTATTTAGTTTTATGAATAAAGTAGGATTATATTTAATGAAACACATAGCTCAACAATTACCGTGAGTATAGACTTTATTTGTTAATAAAATAAAATATATTAGGTATTATGTTTAGTAAACAAAAAATTATAGTAATTGTAGCAGTGATAGCCTAGCGGTTAGAACGTTGGTTTCCCGAACGAAGTGTTTATTCCCACTTGTCCGAGGCCTGAGTTCAAATCCTGGCACGCTAATTTTCAAATATTATGTGCGTATTAGAAGTTAATTATCACTAGCTTCGGTGAAGGAAAACAATGAACATCGAGAGGAAACCTGCACACCGGAGAGTTCTCCGTAAAGTTCTTAAAGGTGTTTGAAGTCTACCAATCTGCACTTGGCCAGCGTGGTAGACTATGGCCTAATACCCTTCACATTGCGAGAGGAGACCCCGAGCCCAGCAATTATGGGTTGTTGCTTCTTTTTGCTTTTAAACAAAAATTGTTGCCAAAAATGTACTAAAGGAAGTTTCTTTTCAGATGAAGTCCAGACCCTTCACAAAAGATGAAGTACCTTTCTTCATAAGGCCAAAATAGTAGCCAATAGCTATTGATGTAGCAGGGATACACCATTATTTCTGAAAAGGCGAAATGTTTTTGTTATAATTTCAAAATAAATCTAACTTAAAAAGCTTAGTGTTCTTGTTTTATTAAAATACCTACTTACCTAAAACTTTAAAGATAGGAATTATCAATTCTCATTCACTGCCGTTTTTAACCGACTTCAAAAAAAGGAGGAGATTCTCAATTCGGCTGTATTTTTTTTGTTTGTTACCTCAGAACTTTGGACTGGGCGAACCGATTTTGATGATTTTTTTAATCGAAAGCTGGTGCTTGTCATGTGGTCCCACATAAAGAACGAGATCTGACAAGTAGTTTCTGAGTAACTTTGAAGTCGGTTATTTTTTGTTAGTAAAATTTAGATTATGGATTATGTTTGAAGACATGAGTGGATGAAGGGGATATGTAACATTTTATTCAAAAACCATTTTTTGCATTGGATGAAGGTGTTATGTGCCTATAAACCATATTAAACCTTCAAACAATGCCATTTAGGCTTAGTTTTAGAAATAGCAAGTGATGAAGGAGTTATGTACCAACATAAAATGATAATCACACTGAATGAAAGTGACATGGGCACTTAGCCATGTTCTTTAATTTAAAATTATTTAAATCTATGTCTTTCTTGCGCGGATGAACGAGATAAGTGCAAGTAAACGCGCGGGTGCGTTGCGTTGTTCTGGATGAAGGTGTTATGTGATGTACTTATCTCTTACTTTCATTTCGCGTCGTGTTCAATTGTGCTGGATCATGGGTCGCGTACGCATGTCACGAGTGTTTTGTTTATTGTTTATTGTTTACAGTAGAATCCCGATTATCCGAACCTCGATTATCCGAACATCCGATTATCCGGACTCGCGTCACGGCTCTACTTGCTGATTTAAAAATGTTTTACCGCGCAACGAGGCACGTTACAAATTACGATTTTGATACAAGAAGCGTCTTGGCTGCAATGAAAAGATGAAACGATTGCGTCCAAGATCAACTACAAGCTGTTATTTCCAATCAAAGTTCTAAATAACATAGGTATTACGCGTTCACGTCAAGATTGCCCTTAAAACTCCCGTCCCGCTCCTCGTACCGCACCTCATTTAGTACGGACAGCAACGCTACCCGCGTGTTTTTGATGTCCCGTGCGGCGAGTACGTTCTTGAGTTTGTTGTTGATTTTGATGTTACTTTCGTTAAATTATTTTTCTATTGATTTATTTTACGTTGATTTTTGTCGCTTCAATGACTAAAATAGGAAATGTTTTACACAGTGGCATACGTAATTTGTTATTTAAGTTAGTGAAATTATTTGATTACTTTTTTGTCTACAGTAACGTTAGCTGTGAAATCGTAACGTAAATCGTAAATCGTAACGTAAAAGTAAACGCGTAGTATTATGTGATTTATTATCATATTTTTTTATAAAATTTAAATATTGTTTGATTTGAATTTGAAATCGATTATCCGGATTTTCGATTATACGGAATACCCCTGGTTTTATTTGATCCGGATAATCGGGATTCTACTGTATTTGATTAAAACTAGTGTTTTTGATTTTTTTATTACAATAATTTCAAGAGCTAAAAGACTTGTGGACGCTGCTATAAAACCTTCAACTTTAAATTATGATTTCCTAAAGTACGACAATCCTTACCTCGAAATCTTAGACAAAAGTAACTTTCTTCCCCAAGGGTTATCGGTCCTTCGAACTATGTGGCCAGCCCATTGCCACTTCCCGGCTAATTCTTTGAGCTATGTCGGTTACCTTTGTTCGCCTACGGATCTCCTCATTTCTAATGCGATCACGTAAAGAAATAGCGAGCAAAATAGCCCTCTCCATGGGTTGCTGCGCTACTCTGAGCGTGGATTAGGGCACTATGTCTCGAATCCGTATGTCATCGCTGGCAACACACACTGCTCGAACACCTTCGACTTCAGGCACTGAGGTAGTGTTTTGGATGACAAGATATGACGCAGTTTCCCGAACGCAGCCCATCCGAGTTGGATTCTACGAGTGACTTCTTTCTCGAAGTTGGACTTACCCATCTGGATCACTTGTCCCAGGTAAATGTATTCGTCTGCAACTTCGAGAGCAGCGCCATCAACGACAACCGGTATGGGTGTGACGGGTGTGAGGTGTGTGACGTATTCGCCATTGATATTGATGCCACGTCGTTTCCGCTTAGTGACAGAATCGAACAGTTTTTGGAGCGCCACTAGAGGGGGTTTACCTCCAGCTCTTAGCGGTTTAGCAGCTTAGCGGTTGTGATTCCGTCATCTCCCGGTGCCTTGTTGTTTTTAAGCTGTTTGAGAGCCTCTCTAATCTCATACAGGCTGACGTCTGGGATATCCTCTGTGTAGTGTCGGGTCAATTTAGCTCGCTTGTCGCTTTCTTCGCGAGGAGGTGGAGCTTGAGAGGAGGTATACAACCGTCCGTAGTAGTTTCTCTCAGAATTTCCGGTTTCGATAAACCATGGTGCCGGACTCGGTCGTCAACCTCGTAAGCTGACTTTGCCCAATAGATAGATCCCTGGCGAACACTTTGAAGCCCTAGTTTGGCTCAATTGTGTTTTTTACACGATTTGCTTTGTGAGACTGTGCACTTGGAGATCTGTTCATTGAGCCGTCGCAATTCCCTCATAGAGGTTGGAGACTGCACACATAGTTCTCGTCGATCCTTCATAAGATCGAGAGTTTGTTCTGAGAGAACCTGAGATCTACCACTTGGGTGGGACTTGAAATACTTCGACCCTACCTCGTGGACAGTTGTTACCATCCTGGTGTTAAACTCGTTCACTGTCGTGCACGATTCTAGGCACGCAAAACGGTTTTGCAGCTCAAGTTGAAAGTTTTCGGATCCCTGGACTTGGACGTATGTTGGGCGAAGTGTAGACTTCATCAGGCGTGGCCGTTCCAGCTTCAGGTCGATATTTAATGTGCCTCTTACAAGACGGTAATCGCTTCCGGTTTTGAACCTGCTGATCACAGAGACATCATCAAATATGTGCCGTTTGTCTGCCAGAATTAAGTCTATCTCGCTTTTCGTGGAACCATCAGGACTTATCCAAGTCCACTTGCGTTGTGGCTTCTTTCTGAAGAAGGAGTTCATCATGAAGAGATCTTCCTTCATCAAAAAGTTGGCCAGCAAGTGTCCTCGGTGATTCCGTTGTCCAATTCCGTAGGGACCCACTTTCATCTCGGCGCCGCTTTGCGTGCCCAATCTCGCGTTGAAGTCCCCCATCACAACATTGAAGTGAGCTTTAGAGGTATGTATGGCTCTGCTTATGTCCTCATACATAACTTCAACCTCATCGTCAGGATGTGTTGAAGTCGGCGCATATACCTGCTGTACCACCTTCAACGAATACCGTTTGGATTCTGAGTGTAAGGTACGCTACCCTGGCCGACACGCTACCAACTTGCACAATGTTGCTGACGAGGGACTTGTGAACGAGAAACCCGACACCACCTTGGGACAGGTGTTCGCCCTCCTGGTGATAGAACAAGTTTCCGGATTTGAGTATCATCGTGTCCTCCCTCTGTCTTCGTACTTCAGATAAACCCACAATACTCCAGTTTAACTTGTCTATCTCTTCTTCCAGCTCTTTTACCTTATCGTCGGTCCTCAGTGTTCTGATGTTATATGTTGCCAGGCGCATAAGTGGTCGTTAACTTGCAGTTAACCCATTAATCTTTAATTTAAGTATGCAACTTCTTTTTATTTAAACGCTGAATGAAGGAGTTATGTACATATTTTTTTTAATAAATACATATTCTTAAACTTTTATTTTATTTTTCCACTCCATATTAGTAGATGTGTATAATTACTACAGTTTGATATATATAGTTAGTAAATAAATAACAAGAAAAAACATTTATCTCAATAATAAGTAACAAAACTTTGACGTCCGTTTTCTCCACATTTAAATATTGTATCATATCCCCTTCATCCACTCATGTCTTCGTTTATTCTGAATCTAGGTAGTTATAAACAAAATTGGATTCACAAAATTCAGTCATATATGTAGTCATTATATTTTACGAGGACAATTTCGGCGATATTGGTACCGTATTAAAAAGGTGGAATTAAATATACAGGCTTCACAAAATTCATTATCACTCATCACTGATTAATAAATCCATGATGTTTTGATAAATTTTCTTCACAATATGAGAAATCTACCAATTATCCGTCGAAATCGAGCGATGTCAAAGACTCCGATAGTTGGTAACTTCTATTACCGACAGTTAGCTGTCAAAGCGTTATTGAGACGCAAGTATTTATTTTTGTATGGACCAACATACCTACGGTATGACTTGGCCCTCCGAACGGTAGATCAATGTCATCGGTAGGTATATATTTTCTATCCATCGCAGGTTATTGAGACGCAAAAATTGAAAAATATGACAGATGACGTACTAATGACAGCCTTATCTACATTTTTTTAGCTGTTAGTACATTATTGAGACCGGCCGTATAAGTGAGTAGGTACAATACGAGCGGTTACATATCTATGCTAATGTAATAAATGAAGAGATTTTTTGTTTGTTTTAACGTGCAAATCTCTGGAAATGGAATTGGCAGTCGGATGTGTTAAAAGTATTTTTGTGCTTCATAGCCATACCACAAAAGACATAATAGTACATTTAGAATGGCAATCCTACTATACTATAATTAATATTATAAATGTGAATGTTCGTGAAGATGTTTGGAAGTTTGTTCTTCAATCCTCAACTACTTCTGATTTGGCTGAAATTTGGAATGGAGATAGCCTATAGGTACCCTGGATTAACAAAAAGTAGGCTATAAGGCAAAAGCAGCGGGGTATTAAGCCTTAGGTACCCGAACCAAATTGAAGTGTTATCAGTCCTACTAATATTATAAAATATGTGTAAGTATGTGAGGATGGATGGATGTTTGTCTCTCTTTCACGCAAAAACTACTGAACGGATTTTCATGAAACTTAGCACACAGGTAGGCCATGACCTGGAATAGGACATAGAGTACTTATTATCCCGGAAAAAATAGAGTAAAATATAATAGAATACATTTATTGTGAGACTGTTTACATTTTACATGTTGGTGTTAAAATCGCGGGTAAAGCCGCAGGCAGAGTACTAGTATATCTTAATATATATAAATTACGTTTCACGTTGTTTGTCCGCGATGGACTCCTAAACTACTGAACGGATTTTAATAAAATTTGTACACCATGTGCAGTTTGATCCAACTTGAAAGATAGGATACCTTACATCCCAAAATAATAAAAAAACTTTTGACAGAACGAAGTCTGTCCGGGCAGCTAGTGTATATATATTTATTTAATGATAATTTAAAGTGCAACTCCTGCGGCTCCTAGTTGAGGCACTTGTTTAAATAACAATAAGTGCTTGTTCACACTAACTCGCGGGCGCGGTCGCGAAATATCAAACATATGAGCTACTATGAAAGTGTTCACATCAAAACGCACGCGCGATGTATGTAGCGTTTACCGCGACCGCGCCCGCGCCCGCGAGTTCAGTGTGAACAAGCACTAAGATTCGAGGGCAGGCATAAGAAGTGGGGGCTCCTACTTTAATTATGTGCCAGTGAATTCTAGGCACTATTCAATACAATTTTACTGTATCATACAAATTTCTTACAGAAAGCGGTGTAAACCCTATTACTGAGCAACAAAGTTTAATTTGGCTTAATGTTGTACACACTAAGCTATATCATGGAAGAGTTTGCTGTAAACCGTTTATGTTATGGAGTAATGATTGAGTACATAAAACTGTATGGCGTCATTTGTTTTTGGCATTTTGGGCTGTCGGGTCGGAGATTGTAATGAAATTTAGATTTATTCCCTAGGGCTTTTATATTATTATGAAGAAAAGTAAGAATGTAATGTAACTGGCAGTCATGTAAATATAGTAGGTATTTAATTATAAAGAGCATGAAGGTCCATGTCACGATGTCAAAAAGGTTTTCGCGTTGTTTAATGTTTTAGAAAGGAGAAAAACTTAACTATTATTATTAGACGACATATCGAGATAAGCACTATTAGGCGCTCCACCCACTGAAGACGCGTCCCGCCGCGGTGCGCAGAGCGACGGAAAACACAACTGCGCGCGGGGCAATTTCCCGCGCGGTGCCGCGTCGGCAGTGTGTTGTGCTAGGCGTGATTTCTATATAAATTGACATAATTGCATACAATGGTAAAATCTGCCATCCCGCGCACCGCGACGGGGCGCGGTGCAGTGGGTGGAGCGCCTTAGGGTTCCATAATCTAATCGGAGTGCGAAAGTCACAATCAGGTGACGCGTCTTCATTTACATTTACATTTCATTTACATTTTCGTAATAAACATGAAATATTCCCTTTTTATTTTGTTGTGAATAACAAAGCCTGTAATAAAAATGTAATACCTTTAGATGTGTGATCGATAAAATCGAGCGTAATTTGCTAAATGACTACAGCTTATCTGGTAAATTACCTCCGCGTCAAGTAGGTAATTGTTTTACTTCGGAGCGCTTGGCGCAATCATTGGCTTCATTTGTTGATCAGAGAAGCAATTTAAAGAGATCTGTCTGGCTCTTATATATTTCATACTTTATATTTTATGAAATATTATACGAGTTACTGATTAAAAACTTAAATAGAAGTTTGCCAGTCTGGTTTGAGCCCTTTGGAATATCGGGTTTAAGTACTTTTAAGTTTTTTCAGTGGTTTCTTGGTTTATGATAGTTTTTAACCGACTTCAAAAAAGGAGGAGGTATTAAACTCGACGTTATTTTTGAAGTGAAAACTTCTTTAGTACGGGGGTGACTTGAAATTTTATGAAACGAAACTGTCCAGTGGAGACTAGAAATGAGTGGAGACTGACTTGAGTTGAGTTGAGTGGAGTGGAGTGGAGTGGTCATCTTCCCGAAATTTTACATTCGTCTCATTATCTTGAAAACAAAATTTTTGAAGGTTTCACTTCTAACACGTGTGAATTGCACACATTTTAATTTTTTTATGTTTGTTATCTCAGAACTTTTCACTGGGTGAACCGATTTTGATGATTCGACTTTGATATTCGAAAGCTGGTGTTTGTCATATGGTCTCAATTAAATTTAAGCTAGATCTGACCGGTAGTTTTTGAGTTATTTTGAAGTCAATTATTTTTTTCTTGGTAAAATCAGATTATTACATAGTAGATATATTTAAATGTGTTATAAAGTTATAACTTGGTGTTTGATCGTTGTATTTTGAGTTACTAGTGCTCTGCCACTGCTTTTCCCGCGTTTTCCGGGATAATAAAGAGTAACAAACATACATCCTTACAAACTTTTACATTTATAATATTAGTAGGCTTACTCTCCCCGAGAACAATGATTGATGCTAAATGCCTTTACAATTAAACTCTTCCTTCTCTCCTACGAAAATATACACCAAAATACAATATGTACACTAACACGTGTTTCACCTTGATATGAAGCATCATCTGGCTGTAGGCAATGATATTATAATATAAAAAGAGGTAGATAAGTCACTAGCGTGCTGACGATGAAGAGCGTAAGAATAGACACTTGACCGTTCTGCTTGTAGTCGCTCTGTCAATACAAGACGATACGCATGCTTTTGTTGTTGTCAGAAGTGCTTGACATTTGACATACAGCGTTAAAATGCCTTCGTGTATTATACCAATGTAATTGGTGTAGTGAAACAAAAAATAAACGTGTGTGTGTTGTAGCTCTTTTCGGAACAGATTTTTTGGTAGATTTTGTAAGGGCATAACGTATCTATATTTTTAAATATCATTGGCTGTAAGAGGGATTAACGACGAACACTCGTGGAACAAACTTAAGTTTTTTTTATACGGGTAAAGGAGCTGCTACGCATTTCTATTCAAGAATATAACATTAGATTTAGATATATAACATACATTATGCTTGTGAACTGTTATAAAGTGGACTGATAATGACTTAATAACAATAGATTTCTTTATAATTAAAATTTATCAAAAAAGATTATAAAGAAATAGTCTTCGCAAAACATACATCAAAATCACCATTATGTATATCTATAATATTTGAGCAGTTCCCCAATTCCTGATTTATTGTACATTTGACAAAATTGACAAAAAACCAAAAGTCTTCATGATAGCGCTACACTGATTGGCAAGTGTGATTGGTGTCCACATTCCCATTTCACATGTCGCTCGGCTCCTTGCTACAGACAAAGCGATGCAATTAGCAGCTCGTTTGATTCAATAATCACTGAGTCATGAAACGTGTAGCCGTATACAACCTTATTAATTATTCCATTGCATCGCTGTGAGCTTTCGCTCATTAGATAGAAAATATTGTTGTAATCAAACGTAGATAAAATATATGCAAACGTGGCACTTTACGATAACATCATTATGGGCATTTTTTGAGCTATGCGTCATGTAATGTCGGTTTCATACTTAGCATGAAAAACATCTTTTAACTGGGCTATATTCGTGTTTTTATTTACAGCAGTAAATTCATTTTTAATGAAACTATTTCCATGAGAAAAATGTGGATGAATTTTTCCTTTTCACTTAAAAATCAAGAATTCTCTGTAATTCTCGCAATTTGTGGGTAATTTCTCATTTAAATTGCCATCTTGTTCAGTCTGGTGAACTTGTCTTAATTGCAGATTTTTCTAATTTCACTTCGCTGCAAAATAAAAAACCATAGTTGAATTTACGTTTTAATTAGTATTCATCTTGAAGCTCTCACTGCTCGAGATAGGATAACGACTAAAAAACTGCTTGTTGTTACTATACTTCACATTTTTTCATCGTTCTTTTTTTACGAAAATAGCCGATAAACAAGCTAACTATACACTTAAGTTGGCTATCATCGCCTATGAACATTATTGACTCCAAAGGCATCGCTGATGCGTTGTCGGCCAAGAAAAAGAGAAGAAAAATAAAGAAAGAGAATGTCTTAGCAAGCAACGCATTAGTTATGGAGTATGGCGATGTTGCTAATGTCCGTGAACGTTGACCACTTACCGTCTAATGGACCATTTCATATCTGTTCGTTAGTCAGCGATTATATTATTAACGTTAATAAAGTCGCTTAATTACGCACTCATAGTCAAATTCTGTACTAAGGAGAGATTTGTGTTATGATTCTGTACTATGAAGTGATTTAAGTAGTCGTTTAGTGATTCTTGAGTGCGGTGTAAGTCACGGGATTGACATCGTGTAAACAAATACCTTAGTATGGGTTTTGGAACGAAGTTCCATAATCCTTGCGGCAGGAGTGAAACTACTAATTAGCACTAGAGCAGCATGGAGAAGAATTCTAATATGGTGGTGGAAAATTGTAGCGGCGTGACGGAGAATAGTTTAGTAACCCCAACTACAAGTAGAAATAAATCCATACTACAGCGAAAAGCGAATGGGTTGAAAATACGTCTTGACAGTTTACATTATCCAATATATGACCTCATACCAGTTACAAAGGAATGATGTAATTCCATATACTTACATTCAATTGCTACAACAGTCATAGCCGTTAAGTTTAATGGTCGTATCGCAGCAAACACCATTAATTTGACAACCCATTAGTGGAATGGTCTGTATTTCAATACTTCGCCTAACGTCTTTATTAAGGGCTCCCTATTTGACCTTGATTTTTGTCTACGACGGAGGCAAGGGTTATGATTTCAGATCGGTCCAAGAGCTATAATATATATACAAATGGACGACAAGCTTCGAAGAGATACCTGAAGACGAATCACGTGACATTAGACGAACAATTTCAACCAATCATAAGCCTGATTGACGTTGACCTATAGGGCGTCGGTGTGTTACTTCGACCAATGATACGACGCAGATATTCATCCAACGTCACGTGATATTCAGATTTCAATTATTCATGTACCTCTTCGGAGCTTGCCCTCCAGATGTACATAATATATTATAAAGTTCTTGGATCAGACGTATTATCTGTTCCCGCCAATGATAAAAACGCGAATAAGTTGATTCAGTCTAATTTTATTCAGCTATTTACTTGTAGGTATATAATTTCATTCCGACATGGCAAATAAAATGCGTTATCTAATTAATCAAGCGTGTTATGAGTACAATATTATAATTAATATTTTAATAAGAATTGTAATATATTTTAATCTCTTGATTACACTTTACTGATTAATAAAAACATTGTATTGTTTGACACAATGAATTGAAAACTGAATCGTGTTATGTATGAACATAACAATATATCTGTAGTAAAATATCTTTGGTTCCCGCTTAACTACTAAACTACTTATCATAATCGATAAATGAGGTATTATTAGAAGCGTCTTCATCTTCAAATTCAAATTCAAAATCATTTATTCATGTAGGTATCATTGATACACTTATGCACGTCATTTTTTTTAATGAACCAGCTTTTCACAAAGGTGCTTTTAGTCCGGTCAATTTAGACCAAAAAATTATAGTGAAGGTGCATAAATTCCCAACAAGCTGAAAATCAGTAAGATTGTTCAAAACATAATTATAAATAAAAATTTTAAGTTCCCCATCATTCCCGTGTATGGAAAATTTTTTATTCAAGGTCAAAGGTCAAAAAAAATGAGTTTTTCGCGATTTTCAGCAAAACGGTAATTTTTATCATAAAGGACCCCAGCCAAAAATTCATTCATACATAACCTATGAGGTAGTGTACTTGGCGCGCTAGCGATAGCAACTTTTACAACTTTTTGAAATGTTATATCTCAGAAACGGTGGCTTATAGGAAAAAAGTATTGATACATTTTTATAGATAATTTTATGATCTACAATTTTTGGCTGGGGTAGGTACTTTATGATAAAAATTACCGTTTTGCTGAAAATCGTGAAAAACTCATTTTTTTGACCTTTGACCTTGAATAAAAAAAATTCCATACACGGGAATGATGGGGAACTTAATTTTTTTATTTATAATTTTATTATGTTTTGAACAATCTTACTGATTTTTAGCTTGTTGGGAATTTATGCACATTCGAATGTCTAAATTGACCGGGCTATTTGTCATGGAGGAGCTTCGGCTATGGCTCCCTATAGCAGCGCTTTTTGAAAACTTTTTAGAATGAATTTTTTACGTTGTCGGGTATTATCAACTTTATCTTGTCTTTCGAAAACAGCTTTACGACGGCGGGTAGAAAGATAAAATCTAGAATGTATAAAATGTAAGAGAATTCTCTGAAATGTATTAGCTGTTGCCGACAGCAGTGTAATTTCAAGGAAAAACGTTTCAAGATGTCTCAAGAAATTGTGAATCCTTTTTGCATTCTTTTTGGGAGCGAACATTAAATAAAATACATACACATTTCTACTTCACTGTTTAAGAAAATGAAAAAAATCATGAAGTTAATGTATATTTTTATAGGTGTCGTCATGTAATAATAATAAAGTAGGAACAAATTCATTAATATAATACTTGCTAACGTTATATCACCCCATAAAGGGAAAACCCATAAAAACGCTATCAATTCATAAACACAATAATAATGGCCGCTTGCTGTAATCGCTTACAAGCTGTTTTCTGTGGAGTCTGGATTGATCACCGGTAGATTCACGAGTATAATAAAAAAATGTGTGTTTACTTATGTACCCGTATGTCACAATCACAACTCTTTGTTTGTAAAATGAATCAGTTAACAGCTAAGTTCATCATGTTGTTTTTTGGCTGTCGGTGTGCGCGCGCATAGTAACACGGACTCTTGAGAGACTGTTATATATCGCACCCTTAGAATCCCTTAGAAGACTCTCATTCTAAGGGTGCGATATATAACACAAACATTCTGTAATATTAATAATAATCATGCCATGCATAGCTAATTCTTTTGCCGACTGTACCTTATGGCTCAAAAATTATACATCTTTTGAATGTATACAGTAACGTGTATAAAAGCGTAGGTTGTACGAAACTGGATCATATTATATCCCGGATGAAAGTAAGCTTGGTTGTGAGACTGTAAATAATTAAAGAGAAATGAAAAGGTTATGCCAGAAATAAACCCGGAGCTGTTTAACCTCAGTAAAATAGCACCCATTACTGCAATGTTAATAATGGCGCAATTAACAATTTATGAGGCCTGCTTTCATTGTTTTAGTGCAATATTATATGTATAGTAAAAGGATTTTATGTAAATAGGTAAAAATCAAGCAGACGAGCCACGTGCTAAGTGGCCATCATCACCCATAATCACTCACCATCGATGCCAGCTTATAAGGAAACTGGATCCTGCAGGGCATTTGACAAAATTCAGTGACCAGATCGTCATACATTGCTGTACAAACTAAAAAAATCGTTAGCTTTTTAGTGTATTAATTGTGTTGTTTTTTTTAGTGTAAGCAATGTATAATGCATTTATCCGATTTACAGGACTAAATTAAGTCAAATGTAAAAGGACCAAAACATGTCGGTGGAAGTCTTTCCAACTATGTACCATGAACTTTTATTGTTGCTATTAAGTTACTTTTTAATCGTCATCAAAAAAGGAAGATGTTCGCAATTCGACTGTATTTTTTTTTCTGTGTTACCTCATAACTTTTTACTGGGTGTACCGATTTTGATAATTCTGTTTATATTCGAAAGTTGATGCTTATCATGTGGTCCCAGTTAAATCTGAGCGAGATATGACGAGTAGTTTTAGAGTTATCCCTAATCAATAGTGACTAAATGAGCGAGACAGCTATAGTTTGTATGTATTGATATTCTCTCCTCTTCACCCGTCAATACCTACTGCAATATGCCCCCAATTTGTTATGCACCAACGCTAGACTGAACCAGTATTGATATAAAGTGGGCGCAAATTTGCTTTAAACTTCAATATTCATGCAACGCGCGTAAGGTCATGAAAATTCATGAGATAATATAGCTCTGGGAATAACTGTTCGAAGTTTTATAACCCGGAATTAAAGTTAAAATACGGGGTTTATTTAATATCGCAACGCAACAAGAGTAGAGTTTGTCTGCTGTGTTACATAGAAAGAGAGTATCAAAATCTCTATCAAAATGTTTTCGGCTTTATTGGCACGGCCTAGAATACTCGTACAGTGGCGTAGCTAGCCCTAAGGAGGCCCCATACCAATATTTGTTGTGGGGCCCCCTTACTTAACATCAGCTGTCAAATATAAAAGGAGGTACGAGTCGTAGGCCGCTGGCGAGCTTTTTTTGGGAGTGTTAGTGGGGGGGCCCTATACGCTGGGGAACCCGTATAATTGATACGGCTGATTTGGTAGCTACGCCCCTGTTAGGATACTCTCTATAGGATAGGATGACTCCGATCAAATCAGTGGTCAATCGACTTGTCGTATTCCGCCTGGGGGCACGATCGAGAGTGAGTTATTTCTTTCTATCTTCTTTTTTAACCGACTTCAAAAAGGGTGAGAGGTATTTGACTGTTTTCTTACGTTTGTTACCTCAGAACTTTCGACTGGATGAACCGATTTTTATGATTCTTTTTTTAATCAAAAGTTGGTGCTTGTTGTGAAGTCTCACTTAAATTTGAGCTAGATCTGACGATTAGTTTTTGAGATATTTTTTTCTTGGTAAAATTCAGATTATTATTACTTATCTGTGGGCAACAATGATTGTTTTAAGGGGTGACACGTCTGCTTCTTTGTCTGCAATTCACATAAAAAGTACCTACTTGAACGTCAGTTTTCTTTTCGCCTTGCTCTATCTCGGTCGGTAACGCATCGGTGATGCCTTTGGTGTTACTTGTGGACGACCGTAGCTACTTACCATCAGGTGGATCATAAGCTCGTTTATACACAAATCTGTAACTTGGGTCATTTCAGCCCATTTCAATAGCTACGTAAGGAGACAATAGCAATCTGAAACTAATTTAAGCATTCATTTGTTAGCGATTGAATTCTAACCACCAGGCTATTACGGCTTGTGCAATGTCTTAATAATAGATTATTTATACTGTAATAGGTACCTAATGGGTCAACTTTCTGTGTTATCGGGTAATTTAAAAACGACTTTATACTCTAAGTCGACAACGATGTTAGCTAAAATCGCTGGACACTGGCTGGGTGGGTTTCATGAGTGGATTAAAGTGGACATAAAAGTGGAAAAAGATTCAAGTATCAATTTTTACAATGGGTTTTAGTGGACATCGTGAAGTCGATCAACCCCGTGAAGTCATCGGCGTCCTTATAATGTGACCCTACCCGAAAAAGAAAGTTGTCGGCCAAGAAAGAAAAGATAACAAAGAAAAAGACTCAAGGACGACGGTGGTTGCTAGCCACGTAGGCTTCACGGTATAATATTCCCAGTAATAATGTTCATGGATTAATAATTCTTTTTCTTCTCTCTTTCTTGGCCGGCAACGCAACAGTGATGCCTTTGGTGTTGCTGATCTCCATGGGCGACGATAGCCACTTACCATCAGGTGGATCGTCAGCTCGTTTGCCGGTTATTGCCATAAAAAAATCCTTACTATCAAGGTGGCCATCTCTTATTGCCTTTTTTTATCCTGGTTTTACAGCATGTGGTTGGGTTCTGTATTGTAAATCTCCCCTATATAGACAGAAGAATGAAACGAGCAACTCCAGAGGAAGCAAGACACAGCGGCCTTGAAAGAGAACTCTTTTTACATCTGTAGATGTGCACTTAGGGATTATCATAGAAGGGAGTTTATTGTCTAGTTTTCAATCATGCGTAAAACACCTTGAAAAGCGGACCGTGGAGATTTTTCACGCCTAAAATCATATGAACCAAACTTGATTCTTCGGCGCGGTATATTAATGGAAGACCTTGAACTTTAAAAACTCCTTTTCAATACAAGAGTATAAAGTTTCCCTTTTAATGTATCTCCAAGGGTTTTTCCCTAATAAATATTTACCTAGTGCAAATTACACTCGGCCTAGTTCAATATACAAAGTTGTTTCCCTGATTAAAGGGTTCTAATCCCTGTATGCACAGTTTTGTTGCGAAGGGATGTTAGTTTTTTGAAGGTTTTCATTTAGACAATGTAGCAGTGAAGGCCTGTTCTTATTATAAGTACTAAAAGTTAGGAGAAGGGAAATTTAGAATATGGTTTAGGTATAATATTAAAATTTACAAATGCGTTTAAAATTAAAGAAAGAACCGTATTATACTATTTGTTTCTTTCTTTCTTTATTATGTTGTCAAAACTGATGAGCAAGTGTAAGTATAAGTTCCGAACAGAATATTTTGAAGCACTACACGCTCTCCAGGCTCTATGGTACTCATTCGATCGCCTGATATTTGTGCATCAGAGGGAACTAAGTGGAATTGGGATTTATTTTTTGGAGCTAGGTAACATTGTTTCACGTGGGTTGAGCACACTTCCACAGAATTACAGGTTTATTTCGGATTATTAGGATAATCATTATGATGTTATTTCATTTCTCTTCATTCACAGAGTTATTCGCCTACGCTTTCACTGGAAAGGTTTTGTTATTTTATTCTTATTTAATATCGATATTATAATGGCTGACTACTTCACTCGATTGTAAAATAAAGGTAATTGGCTGGTAGAGTGCATTTGCAAGGAAAAATGATCATTCTTGACTTAAAAACGTGCACTTTATACATGTACTTAGTTGGTATGGAAAATGTTGGTAATATAAAATTGCGATATCTTTTCAATTGCCTACACAATATTTTAAACGGATTAAAGATACGCTATTAACAATTTATTGTTTATTTCATACAGGAATCAAGCGATTCATATCAGTACTGAATCATAAAGTCTTGCTTATCATTAGTTTTAAAGAAAATACTCACTTGACCTAGAATACTATATCTATTACTTAGACATAACATACTAGAATACCCTAAAACTGATTTAGATTCACACAAAACGTCCAAAATAAAATAGCTCTCAGAATAACATCCCGCACAGTATCACGTGACATTGAAGTGGGTCCGACTTAGGGCTTGAATATCGGAATCTCGGAATCTCGAAATATCGGAATCTCGGACCGTGAAACCCGATTTTACAATTCCGATACTGAGTGATTCGATATCGTAATATCGGAATCAGTAATTTTTTTATTTTAATTTAAACAAAATGATTTTAATGCGTGCCACAAGCTATATTGACCACTAGGTCATAAAATTGAGCAAGTAAGTATAAATATTTCAGCTGTGTAGGGAGGTAGAGTTAATATTTTTAACCGTATTCCTGTTGTGAGTCTGCTCAGCCTACTGCACGAATAATGCGACACGGAAAAAATCTATTCCAAACATAATTTATCTCCTTAATCTCGGTATACCTAAGTTAATAATTTCATCATCTTCTGCAGATCATCTGTACGAATCTCTAGTTGCTGAGAATTCGCATCTAACTGTCAATGGCCATTCACCGCAGATACCTCATTGACCATTTTATATAGGAATGGCACATTTCACCTATCACTGGATATTTCACTTGATAAATATACTTCACCTTGTCACACCAGTGACATGCATCGAAACCGTCTGTTACATTTATCGGGATGGTGAATTCACCACAGTATTCCTTTTACTGTGACTTAACGCCGACCACCGGCCAAGCTACATAATTATAATTCACAGAATTCCATCGTGCGAAAGAGAGAAAGCAACATTTGTGACTTGAGCAGTGCGTGAGCGAGAGTGACACAGACACTAGAAGAGAGAATTTGTTTAAGTGAAATTGCATCTTATTCTCAACGTTATTAGACTTAAGTTTGTCTGATTTCTTTCAACTTGCTTCGTTAATAATATCGCTACGATACAAAAACTTCAAATGAAAATGAGTCTTATTTTAAACATTGTAAGGTTTTGATTAAACTTTGTAGGTAATTGATATTTATAACCACGTCGTGTCTCGTGAATTCGTGATACGGTGAGATTTCACTTCACAGTACACTTGTAATCTTTACTACTCGTACTAATAAAATATACCGGTGGTGATTTTTCACCGGTGATATAACAGTGACAAAAATAAATATCTTCACCGACTTGATAGTGAAATAAAAGTAACGATATTTCCCATCGCTAATTGTATATCTGAGGTTCACATCTACAACAAAGGTTTTTAAAACCTTACGATGTCTACACGTGAACAAAGCTAGTGGACCAGATGGTATTCCAGCTCTCTCCAGTTATCTACTGTTTTGCCACGCTTGGTTCGTCTCTCAATTAAGACGAGCATAGTGCCTCAGGCGTCGAAGCTTGCCAACGTGCAGTCCGTGCCTAAGAATGGCAATCGAGCTGACCCTGCTAATTAACGGCCAATTTCAATTACCAACATACTCAGGAAGGTTATTATTGAACATGCGCCTCGTTGCATACCTAGAACACAATGATCTCCTTAGTGACCCTAGCGCTATAGCCTAACGCATATCACCCTACCGCATTCTAGCGTATCTCACCCACTCGTATCTGGGGCGAGGACCTTAAGAATAATGTAGAGACGGTTGCCTTTATCCCTTGACATCTCGAAGACTTTCGATACGGTTTAGCATGTTAGCCTATTGATCATGCTTCCTGCGTATGTCCTATTCCCTGGCCTGATCAGCTGGGTTAAAGACTTCCTGAGTGAACGTTCATTTAGAGTCGTTATCAAAGATTATTCGTCCCAAGCAACCTTACATCACATATTACAAACAATGCCGGACTTTTTCAGATATCTTTTATCTCCAGAACTCTATTCCTGCTGCATATCAACGATCTGGTCGAGCGATACCTGGCAAGCTTCCGACCAGTAACGACCAAAATACAGTCTGAAGAGAGGCCCGGGTTGAAAGAGTGAAGTTGAAGCCTGAAGTCACCGAATAGGGCGACGCCAACCTTGTGAAATTCAACGCCACAAAAACAGAAGCATTTATTTTGGCCCTACTTTTCAGAATGTATCCTTGAAATACACCCACCGCAAGAAATTGAGATATCCTTGAACCTTAAATTTGAGCGGTTTATTGAATCCAAAGTTAAGGCAGCTGCCAGGAAACTAGGCGTGCTAGCAAATGTGTTGCGATATTTCAAGTCACTTCAGCTTTTATCCTTGTATAAAGCATAGCTTCTGCCGTACAGCTGTCACATTTGGTGCAGCTGAATTTCATCTATCAGTAAAAACTATTTTGCGATTCAAAAATCCTAAAAAAATTAAGGTAGTGAATTTTTAACGCGAAAACCAAACCGAATTGAACAGATTTAGGTGATATTTGCAACGAACGGGAATAAAACAGTACTAAAGACGTCATTATTTCATTATCCTATTGATTAAAAACCTTTTTGCTATCCAAGACGTCCTACTTTACAATATAAAATGAAATTTAAATTATTAAAAAAAACATTGTATAATTCCGATATTGATATCGGAATTCCGATATTAGCATCAAATATCGAAAATCAATATCGATATTGAAAACCTTCCGATATTACAAGCCCTAGTCCGACTGCTGTCTCCTGTGACTGGAGCTGAGATAGACGACATTACAAGAATGTGTGGGATCGCATACCTAGTGGCCTAAAGTTTGGACTTCAACAAGGGAGTTCAACAAATCAATCTTCATGCATTTTTGTTAGTAAAATGTGACTGAATTGTTTTGCAATTAAAATACAATTTATCTTTATTGATTTTAGCTGGCATCAAATCATTAAACGGAAGGTATTTAATTAGATAGAAAATGCAAACAAATTAATAAAACACTAGTTTAACAACGTAACTAAAGGTTTTCCATTCCACGCCTAAACAAATCGTTTTTCAACGCTAACTTTCCCGATAAATCAAGTGTCGACACTGAAATATCGGCACTTACCCTTCATCATTAATTTTCTGCAATAGATAGCAACACTCTATTTGTCAAATTAAAATCTGTTGAATTATGGATTCTATTATACTAGACCAGGGGTGCCGCGTCCCGCGAAGGCTCTTTTTTGGTTTTATTTGCGTATTAAAAGAAATGATAACTTAAAATTCAAACATTTCGTTTCAAATCTCACATTTCAATAAAGGCAGATAAAATTAAAATTTAACCGTTAAATTAGAATCATAAGAAAATCGATTTATATTCGAGAATAAAATGTGATGGATGGATGCTTAAGTTGACGGTAGGTTATATTCGAATGAGCTCGTTAATCATGCAACCACTTGTCAAAATGATTGATGATATGAACTTGATAATATATTATTTTAGCAGCATGTGAAACACTGAGATATGGAAATAATTTTATTGTTGAAGTATTACAAAATTAGAACATGATCGAGAGCAAGTCCGGAATAAGTAGTAATGTAGTAATGGAAATAATTAACAGATGGCACTGTTATGGCATGCGCAGACGAAGGGCACTCCTGGAGGTACTTTTATCCCTATCAGAGTATAACGCCTAATGTATCAATATGCAGACGAGGGACTAAAACTTAACATTATAGTACTTTGTAATAGTAACTGTTTCGACGGTTTCCTAGCAACATCTATGACAAATTCAAGAAATTTAATGAGATAAGGCACTAAAATGTTTAGCTACTTCTGCGGCCGACTGTACGTATAATTTCCACTTTCCTGCAAAGACATCGAGGGACATCAACAGACAGGGCGTTTCTCTCTTTGAAAATGTTTGCACAACGCGTGCGTAGAGTCTCTAATGTACCAAAAACTTTATTAAAATTTAAAAGTTCTGAGGACAAAAACAAAAACAAAAACATCCAAGAACAAAAACATCTCGTCTGCGCAGGCCATTATAAGTACTATACGATTTTATGTATAGAAGTCTGCCAATCCGTAGTTGACAAGCGTGGTACACTATGGTACATACCCTTCACATTGTGTGACCAAAGCAGGGGGATAGATAAATGGATTGTGATGAGAATAATTTTAACAATGGTGCACTTATAGCCGTTCCTATGTATATTAATGTACCACGTGCGTTCTTTCAGGCAAAATTAATTACGTAAAGAGGGTGAAACTCCTCAACGAAATTATATTCATAAATCTTCGCTTCTGAAAGTTTTTTTATTAGGAAGAAAATGTAAGTGTATTAGATAGGAGTTTGTGGGTTTCTCTTAAACATGAGGTATTCGTAATGTTTTACTTACGATGAATAATTTATTATTCACGAGTAAAATTAATAATTAATAATAGTAATTAAGAATAATATTAACGACCAAATTCAGTCAAATATTGGAATAAAGTTGGTTAACATTTTATAATTACATTAGATACATGATTTTTGACAACAACATTTTTTTATTTATTTAATAAAATACTTCTAGATTGGTGCCATATTATTCAAAATTCCGTTCTAATAATGGAAGCTATGAGAAATTGAAATAGTAAAAGTAAAATATTATTATGAGAATTTCATTCAAGTTTGTATTTTCATTTACATTAAGCGGTTTTACTGATACTTTTTCAAAGACTATCTTTGAAATCGGTTATATTTTTAGTGAATTTTGATGATTTTACGGAACGCTGAAATACGTGACTATGGTAGTAAAGTAAGTCAGCTCTTATACATAAAGTTTCATAACATCCGTCACACATACGCTGTTGAGAGCGAACAATATTAACCTAACAAGTTTTATGCTTGCTGCGACCGTAAATCTCACCTCACAGCTTGAGCGAAGTGAGCTTTATTGTACGGTGAGCTTACTCGAAAATTTTGCTTTAAATCTAGTACCACTTATTATCTACAAGGGTGGATTATACATGATATTTTGTTATAGTTAGAGAATTTTAAAGATTAACTCAGTAGGTACCTAACCAAGGCACTGCCGCGATGTACCGTATATCTACTGTACCGTTTATCCTAAGTAAATAGTTGTATTCTCTAAAAATGTACAAAAAGTACATATTAAGTGTATTGAAAGACTGATAAATAAATGGTGCTTATTTTTTCATAGAAACCCGCTTCCCAGATGTTTAATTCCCAAAAAATGTAGCCTTGGAATGTGTTCTAAAAGCCTGGAATTTCTGGCATTTAGACAGCAAAAGATTAAAGTAATGTACGAATTCCAACCTGTACCAGTAAGTTAAATTTCCAGCTATTGTACTCGTTGCGTTCTCCACAGCGCTGGCACAAAGCCTTGAATCATTAAGATTCTTTGAAGTAATTCTTTTCATTTAGCAGTCTATTGTCATTCTAGAATTGATTAACAAGGGAGTTTGAATTGAAAATTGATATACAAATTCAGGTGTTCTTTAAATTCGTTTAGTAATGAAAGAGCACTGTATGTTTATTTTTTATTATTTTTTTATGGAAATAGTCGGCAAACTAGCTGATGATCCACCTGATGGTAAGTGGCTATCGTCGCCCATGGACATCAGCAACACCAACGGCATCACTGATGCGTTGCCAGCCAAGAAAGAAGAAAAAGAAAGAAGAAGATGTTTGTGTATGTTTACTTTTAGTCGTCATTGATGATTTGCTTTTAATGACGATTCTTTTTGAACAAAATTGTGACAATGTAGTGACAAAGCTCCGCGTTTTCCGGGATAATAAGTACCCCAAATCTTACTCCATATCATGGTCTGTGTGCTAATTGTCATCAAAATCCGTTCAGTAATTTTTGCGTGAAAGTAACAAAGGACCATACATCCAGGATATAGATGACGTTGACCAACTTATGTCGGCTCGACTGTGCTTTACATATTAAATAATCTAAATTTTACTAACAAAAAATAACCTTCAAAATAACTCAAAAACTACTTGTCAGATCTCGCTCAATGTGGGACTACATGACAAGCATCAGCTTTTGAATAAAAAAAAAATCATCAAATCGGTTCACTCAGTCGAAAGTTCTGCGGTAACAAATATAAAAAAATACAGTCGAACCTCCTCCTTTTTTGAAGTCGGTAAAAGTACATAGCAAAAAATCGTCAAACATACAGACTTTGATCAAAAATCGTAGCTATTCGTTTAAACCTCTCACGTATCTGCAAAGGGCGCAATTTATATTGTAAGGGTCAACAGGCGAGAGGTTTTATAGTCCCAGAAACACTTCACGGTTCGCAAGAAATTCTCACGGAAATCCTGCAATGCAGATAATATACGGGTTTGGTTTTAACCTCAGTGGTGCGGAGATGAAGTTTTTTAAAGGTGTTTTATACCCGTGTTTTTAACTGACTTCAAAAAAAAGAGGAGGTTCTTAATTCGAATGTTTTTTTTTATGTTTGTTACCTCAGAACTTTCAACTGGGTGAACCGATTTTGATGATTCTTTTTTTAATCGAAAGCTGGTTTGTGTCATATGGTCCCACATAAATTTGAATGAGATCTGACGAGTACTTTTTGAGTAACTTTGAAGTCGGTTATTTTTTGTTAGTAAAATTTAGATTATTACGTAGACCATTGGAGTAAGTTACCAAAGGGCCTGGATTGAGTTTCCGTTAAAAGTATACCAGTATATTAAAACTGTAACTAATCGTTGTATTCGTATATTGGAATAAACTTGGGGGGTAAGACTGAAGTATATTACAAAGCACATAAAACAAAATTTGTACTACAGGAGCGTCTCGAATAGAGCATAAAACAAAATTTGTAGGTTTAACACGAGTTTACAACAGTCCTCTGTACAAATGTTAATCCCCACGGGAGCAGTACGGGATGAGGAAAGCTTTTTATGTGTAGACCTTCTCTTAACAGGCATTGTTATAATACGCACTAGGCTTAAGGGTTTTCTGACCTGCGAACTTTGCTCTCAGGAGTACAATGAGTCTAGTCGTACTAATAGCCTAATACTATAAATATTAAACTTTATAAGGATGTATGTTTTTATGGAAATAGCCGGCTAACGAGCTGACGATCCACCTGATGGTAAGTGGCTATCGCCACCCATGGACATCAGCAACACCAAAGGCATCCCTGATGCGTTGCCGGCCAAGAAATAAAGAAGAAAAAGAAAGAAAGAACTAGCTCTCAAGCCCCCAACTGGAATACGAGTCGTTTGGCGGCTGACTTATGCTTGGGTGGTAGCTATAATCCCTCGAGGGGCCCTACCACGAGCGGACCGGGTTTAGTCGCCTCTTACGACACACATCCGGCGTGGTTTTCGGGTTAGTATTCTAAGCCGCCCCAATGTGGCTATATTGGTATATATTATTCTTTTACACAAAAATACTGATTTTCATGAAATTCAGCACACAGATCTTAATTTTATTTGGAATAAGATATATAATATATTCAGAGATATATAGATATATAGAAAATATATTCAGAAACATAGATTGGGACGATTTTGGAATAAATATTAACGGATCAAATCTAAATCACTTAAGATTCGCTGACGACATTGTGATATTCTCGGAGAGACCAGACATACTACAAATTATGTTACAACAGTTAGATTATGAAAGCAGAAAAGCAGGTTTAACAATGAATCCTATGAAGACTAAAGTAATGACGAATGCCTTAAGGGAAAATATAGTAATAGGACAAGAGGTTATTGAATATGTAGACGAATATATATATTTAGGACAACTAATATCAGTCAAGGATCAATATTCCAAAGAAATCGATAGAAGAATAAGCAACACTTGGAAACGGTACTGGTCACTAAAAGAATTAGTTAAAAATGAAACAATACCAATGTCAGTGAAAAGCAAACTATATAATACGTGCATTCTTCCATGTCTTACATATGGGTGTCAAACTTGGCCTGCAACAACCAAAAACAACCAAAAACTCATAGTTTGCCAACGCAACATGGAACGAAGTATGCTAAACATAAGGCTAAGGGACCGGTGGACAGCTTCTAAAATAAGGAAAAGAACAAAGGTGAGCGATGTGCTACAAAAAATTAGAAAACTTAAATGGAACTGGACGGGTCACATAATAAGGACAGACAGAGAAAAATGGACGAAAGACGTAATGGAATGGTATCCTAGAAATGGAAAAAGACAAAAAGGACGTCAAATCAAAAGATGGGAGGATGATTTACCAAAAGGATGGAGAAAGATAGCTCGGGATAGAGATGAGTGGAAAAAACGGGGGGAGGCCTATGTCGAAAGACAACCTGATCAACAAACTGGTTGCTGAAAAATGTGGATAGTAAGAACTAAAATATTTATTGTTTTATAAATCGCAGATAATACATAAGTTAAAATGTATCTATTAAGATCAGTGAATAAAGGCTTTTTATTATTATATTATTATTATTATTATATAATAAGTTATTATCCCGCAAAACGCTTGCGAAGTCGCGGGCAGCGCTCCAGTAAATGATACTTAATATTCCTTCATCTGAGCTTAATACATACTACAACAAAATATGCCTCGGTTATCTTAGAGTTGCGTGGGATTAGCATCTTGTTACATGTAAAGTGAAGACAAATATTTTTTACGAACAATGAACGCAAGTAGTAGCCTGAAATTAAATTTATAAGAAATACGAAAAGAAATAATAAATGTTCTATGACTATTCAGATATTCTATATTTAAGACAGTACTACGCACTTCACTTATCGAGAAATAAATATTGTGTACTATCTAAACATTGTTCTGCGGCATTGTTAAACCCTATTTTTAACCGACTTCAAAAAAGCGGCCAAGTGCGAGTCGGAATCGCCCATGAAGGGTTCCGTAGCAGCAAGTAACATAATATAAAAGTTCTTGAAGTTCGTTGTAACTTTGATCGAGGTAAATTGCGGTTTACGATTTATGACGTATTAAAAAAAAACTACTTACTAGATCTCGTTCAAACCAATTTTCGTTGGAAGTTTGCATGGTAATGTACATCATATATTTTTTTTAGTTTTATCATTCTCTTATTTTAGAAGTTACGGGGGGGGGGGGGGGACACACATTTTACCACTTTGGAAGTGTCTCTCGCGCAAACTATTCAGTTTAGAAAAAAATGATATAAGAAACCTCAATATCATTTTTGAAGAGCTATTCATAGATACCCCACACGCATGGGTTTGATGAAAAAAAAATTTTTTAGTTTCAGTTCTAAGTATGGGGAACCCCCCAATCTTTTTTTTTTCTATTTTTGTGTGAAAATCTTAATGCGGTTCACAGAATACATTTTACTTACCAAGTTTCAACAGTATAGTTCCTATAGTTTCGGAAAAAAGTGGCTGTGACATACGGACGGACGGACAGACAGACAGACAGACAGACAGACAGACAGACATGACGAATCTATAAGGGTTCCGTTTTTTGCCATTTGGCTACGGAACCCTAAAAAGGAGGAGGTATTCAATTCGACTGTATTTTTTATGTTTGTTACCTCAGAATTTTCGACTGGGTGAAACGATTTTGATGGTTTTTTTTTTTATCGAAAGCTGGTTTGCTTAAAAGCTTGTCATGTGATCCCACTTAAATTTGAGCGAGATATGACTGGTAGTTTTTGAGTTATCCCTAATTTTAAAGTCAGTTATTTTTGTCAAGAATTATAATTATGCGAAACGACAAAACGACAAGCTAAAAAATAATATTGTATAACAAAACAAAACTAATATTATTATCAAACCTTACAGTTTTGATTTTCGCCTGTACACGAGAACTTTAAGGCTTGATAACGACAGAAATAATAAAACCAGATTTCATTAAGATAACGCTTCGGTGGAGGCTGTTTGTTCCCTTGAAATCTTTGCGAGTGAGGTAATGACATTGACAACACGCTTGGGTAAGAATATTCCGAGTTCCAGCTGTATAAAGGTAAAGTTTAAAGTAATGGACGCCATACACGGTCAAGTGTACTTGATCAAGTCTGCAGTTTAACTTGTCAAATATGCAGTTTGATTTGACGCGCCATCCAGTGTGCAGATAGCTATTACGTGTCCATACGCGATCAAGTATACTGGATGCCGCGTCAAGTCCGCTTGACGCTTGATCAAGTACCCTTGACCATGTATGGCCTCCATCAGTCTAGCTTGTGACTTAACGATATCTGTGACAGAAAATATTATACTTGTAATTCCACAATTGGCTATTTGACAGTTGTCACGGTAAAATATGAAATGTGTTGAATATGGTTGCATATTGGTTAACATTAATTAAACAATACATTTTTTGCATGAAAATAAATTGTAAATATTTTTATTTTTGAAAAATAGATTTGAGTTTTTTTACCTGTGGACACGAGAACCGAAACGCGGGCGGCCATGATTGAGCATGTTATGACGTCACACTTCAAAAAATAAAGCGTTGTGTACTACTAACTACATCGATTATCGTGTGCAATTTACTGAGAAAATTAATAATATATATTTTGATTTGTGCTTTTGAGAGGTTTTGTAAAATGGAGTCAGGCTATATAAAAGCTGACAGTGCAAATTTGCCTAAAGTTGATTCATTGATGGTCGCAAATTTCTTTGCGTGTAACCCTGACTTTTGCTCTGCCGAGTTTCGGAATGCAAAAACCTCCGTGTAAGTACTGAAATTAATAAAGTAAAATTGGTCAGTCTTGCTAATTGGTCACAGGGGGATTTTTTTCTAAGTTTTTCCTCAACGCCCCCTTAATGAGACCATATTACTAATGATTTTAAATTACTTAGGTATAGGTTATGTTTATGAACAATATTAGGTTAGGTTTAATTTGTTTTTTTAGTAAATCAGAGGCTAAGTTGATTTCTTCTAAATACTTACATCAAAGTGGTCCTCACAAAAGAATATTGCTGATAATATAACAGATGTTAACTCTGGGTCTCGACGTGCTAATTATAACCACTGTTTTCGACATTGAAGGCATTTAGGAACGTGTATAAACAATTTGTTAGGAAATTTAATTGTAGTACTTCTACACATAGGCACTGCACATGTCTTGTAGCTTGTCATTTTCACAATTCCAGTGAAAAAGGTGTAAGTTTTTCACATAAAATATCTTCAGAGTTAGAGCATAAACTGTTGTTATTTGAAATGTGACGTCACAGCCAGCAAGTGACAGATGGCAGACTATTTTCGCGCGAATTTCAAATTAATGGATTAAAAGTTATTTTTAATCCTACTAAATAACACTTTTTTGAAAAAATAAATATTGTAAGAGGTATAAAATAAACCTACGAAAATTTTAAAATATTTTTCCAAAAATTGTCTAATAGCCAATTGTCCCGCTGCTGGGCTTGGGTCACATCACTAATAAGTATGCCAACACTAACGTACCAATAAGTTTTATCATCCATGGAAAGTTTTTTTCTACTTTTTACCTCCTTGTATTTTGTTTCTTTCTTTACGTACTTTGTTCCTTTTAACATGTGCATTAAAAAATATTTGTATTTAAATCTTTATAACATAATGTAAAATGATTCCATCCATCCATCCATCCATCAGCCTTTGTAGTTCCACTGCTGGACATAGGCCTCCCCTAACTTCCGCCACTCTGACCGGTCCTGAGCCTTCTGAATCCAGCGGATACTCGCTGTCTTCTTCAGGTCGTCGGTCCACCTGGTCGGGGGGCGTCCTGTGCTCCTTTTACCGAGGCGTGGTCTCCATTCGAGGACCTTTCTTCCCCAACGGTTATCGGTCCTTCGAACTATGTGGCCAGCCCATTGCCACTTCAGCCTGCTAATTCTCTGAGCTATGTCGGTCACCCTCGTTCGTCTACGGATTTCATCATTTCTGATTCGATCGCGTAGAGAAATACCGAGCATAGCTCGTTCCATAGCCCGCTGGGTGACTCTAAGCTTATGCATAAGGCCAATAGTGAAGCACCACGTCTCGGATCCGTATGTCATCACTGGCAACACACACTGCTCGAACACCTTCGACTTCAGGCACTGAGGTAACTTTTTGGACGACAAGATATGACGTAGTTTCCCGAACGCAGCCCATCCGAGTTGGATTCTACGAGTGACTTCTTTCTCGAAGTTGGACTTACCCATTTGGATCACTTGTCCCAGGTAAATGTACTCGTCTACAACTTCGAGAGCAGCGCCGTCAACAACAACCGGTACGGGTGTGACATGGACATTCGACATGATTTTCGTCTTGTCCATGTTCATCTTAAGACCCACCCGTTGTGAGGCGCTGTTCAAGTCCCTGAGCATTGTACCAAGTTCCTCCAGGGATCCCGCCAGGATGACTATATCATCGGCATATCGCAGGTGTGTGATGTATTCGCCATTGATGTTGATGCCACGTCGTTTCCACTCCATCAGCTTGAACACGTCTTCCAACGCAGCGGTGAACAGTTTTGGGGATATGACATCCCCTTGTCTGACACCTCTCTGCAGTTGGATGGGGTTCGTTGCTGTGTCTTGTACTCTGACGGACATGGTGGCAGATGAGTATAAACACTTCAACACCTCGATATACCGATAGTCGATCCGGCACCGTTGGAGAGAATTTAGTACCGCCCAGGTCTCGATAGAATCAAAGGCTTTCTCATAGTCCACATAGGCAACACATAACGGCAGATTATACTCCTCGGTCTTTTGTATAATCTGACGCAGTGTGTGTATATGGTCTATGGTGCTGTAGCCTTTTCGGAATCCTGCTTGTTCGGGAGGCTGGAAGTCGTCAAGCCTGCGTGCAATGCGATTTGTGAGCACCCTCGAAAACAGCTTATAAACGTGGCTCAGAAGTGCAATGGGCCTGTAGTTCTTCAAAAGGGCTTTATCCCCCTTCTTGAAGAACAGCGTCACCACACTTCTGCTCCACGCTTCCGGGGTAGTTCCAGTATTAATGACGGAATCGAACAGTTTTTGGAGCGCCACTAGAAGGGGTTTACCTCCAGCTCTTAGTAGCTCGGTTGTGATTCCGTCATCTCCCGGTGCCTTGTTGTTTTTAAGCTGTTTGAGAGCCTCTCTAATCTCATACAGGCTGACGTCCGGGATATCCTCTGTGTAGTGTCGGGTCAGTTTAGCTCGCTTGTCGCTCTCCTCGCGAGGAGGTGGAGCTTGAGAGGAGGTATACAACCGTCCGTAGTATCTCTCAGTTTCTCTCAGAACTTTCGGTTTCGACGAAACCACGGTGCCGGACTCGGTCTTCAACCTCGTAAGCTGACTTTGCCCAATAGACAGATCCCTGGCGAACACTTTGGAGCCCTGGTTTCGCTCAATTGTGTTTTTTACACGATTTGCGTTGTGTTTTCGCAAATCGCGTCGCCTGCACTTGGAGATCTGTTCATTGAGCCGTCGGTATTCCCTCATAGAGGTTGGAGACTGCACACATAGTTCTCGTCGATCCCTCATAAGACCGAGAGTTTGTTCTGAGAGAACCTGAGATCTACCACTAGGGTGGGTCTTGAAATACTTCGACCCTACCTCGTGGACAGTTGTTACCATCCTGGTGTTAAACTCGTCCACTGACGTGCACGATTCTAGGCACGCAAAACGATTTTGCAGCTCAAGTTGAAAGTTTTCAGATCCCTGGATTTGGACGGATGTTGGGCGAAGCGTAGACTTCATCAGGCGTGACCGTTCCAGCTTCAGGTCGATATTTAATGTGCCTCTAAAAAAAAAATGATTATGGATTTAAAAATTATTAAATTTGTTTTTCCAATTTTAGTTACTTGAATGATTACTATAATACCATTAAACGTGTCCAAGCTATTAACAACTATGCCAAGTAGGCGCCAATCATTGTGCCAAATATCACACTCCATTCGTGCATTATTCTTTATAGGTTCAAAGGTTACGTATCAATATATAGATACTGTCAAGGGCTCCAGCCATTAATATTTCAGGGCAGGTCAGCGTCAATCGATTCAATATATTTCGGGACCAACGGAACATTTCTACACGTTGTCTGTACTCCGCTGTAGAGACCGTGCTCTGTTCAAATGGGAAAGTCTACTAGCTTCAACACGACGTAGGCTACTGGCGCCAGTAACTTGTACACGAAATGTATGGATGTAGTTATTATAGGTAATTTACTGTTTTATGATATTTTACTAATTAATATTTTTAAGTTATTCTGTTTAATCATATTTTTTTTAATTAAAGTCGTTCTATAACAACAAAAAATAATAAAAAAATTAAATTAAAGTAGTAATTTAAGTATGAATAAAAAGATTGGAGAAAAATATTATGCTTTTAATTAGATATAACCAGTTTACTGTGTGCACCGGTTTGGCCTTCTGAATTAATTGAAGAAGTCTAGAGATGATAATTATGATAGATGATTAGAAGTTAATGCTTACACATTCTATCAGATGCTAGTGGCGTTGAATTCCAACGTGGTAAACGGATTAGCAGCAGTAGATTTAATTTAAATTTAAATTTTCATGCGCAGGTTAATATTAATATTGATTTAGTTACCCTTCTATTACCCAAAATTATACTACGGATAGTAAGATTTAATACTAATTCTCTGGCGAATTACAATTTATAAAAAGATTGGTTTTAGAGTTAGTTAATGAGCCAGAACAACGTTTTCACTGTGTAAAATAAAGAGAAGCTCTGGTTGACGTTGGTTTCCATCCATGCAACTAGCGACAAAGGGAATCCTAATAGGGAAATAAAATTTTTCTTGGTAAAAAAATCATTAATTTTTTTATTACACTAATACCATCACAGTATCGCTTTTCCTACCCATCACATATAAAAAATAAAAATATCAGTGTTATGTACATGTTATTTTTGAATTCGAATGCTACGTTATACCTAACTTCGATATTGTGCACTTCACATAAAAATAAATGCAGTGCAGTAAACGTCATCATGATCATCATCTTGGTTGCGTGTTTTAATCATTGACATTACGAGTATAACCCTATTGTGTCGCTCCTGCACCTCACTCTTACACTAAATGTATGAAATACATCGCACATATTAATTACTTGAGCTTATTTATACTCGAGCCAGTGAACTCGCCTCGGTAAACGCACTCGGGTCGATCAGCCGCTAAAAGCGCCGCATCGCATCCGCATAGCCTTCCCGTTCTACAAGTTTCGGGGTTCTTGCGGCTCGCAAGCTTCCAACACAGTGTATACAAATACAATGTGATACGAAAAATACAATACATTATGTATTGAGTTTATTATGATTGTATTTTATGGAAATAGCTGACAAATGAGCTGACGATCCACCTGATGTATGTAGGTATCGTCGACAAACATTAGCGACACCAACGGCATTGAATCAATGATGCGTAATTCATAATAATTGATTTGTAAATAAAAATTATGTGCTTGTAATAAATGTAAGTTATAATAGAAAATACGCAAGCAAGTTTTGAATCGATGTCCAACGCGGATTAGTGGAATACTTGAGTTCGAATCCTGACTGAAATAAAGTACTTTGTCATATTACCTATTATTATGCGCATAAATGCGCGTTATAAATTAATTGTCACACTATTGTTAACACGTCGATTCAACGATTTCTACTTATTGTATGGTTATAACCTCAATTTGACCAATTGTATTTTCAGTTACGAGTCAAAGTAATGATCGAATCATAAACCTATGGATTATACCAAGATATAAAATAAGACTCAATTAATTGAATTCCATTGTTCTGCTCAAACATTTCGGGATATAAGAGAGTGCTATAAATTCACCTTTAATATCTTGAAATAGAATCCGTCCTTAACTTCCAACCGGACAAAGTTTTCGGTCCTTTGTGAAGTAAAGTTTTGCTAAAGTTTGACTCAAAGAACCTTTTCACGACCCTCTAAGTCCATTTGGCATCTGAGAGCTAATTTTCAGGTCGTATTACACCTGAGATAACTATTTGTGATTACAAAGCTGATAATTTTATTGGCTGGTGTAAAATTTTGTTTTAAGGTCAGAATTTTATTTGAACATCAATAGGCGTAAAAGAAGACTTTTAAAAACCATGTTCCTGTTCTGCACTGGCGCACTTCGCATTTTAGCTATGAAGTATGATACGCATTACCTGCTTAAAAACCTAGATAAAATACCTATACAGACATTGTCAAATAAAATAGTTTTTTGATCTACATACTACTAAGTAAAAACCTACTTAGTCTAGATTTATTTGAAACGTCATTTTTTCATAAGAGTAGCATGGGCATATAACTGGTAATAAAACTTTCAAGATTAATCTTATAATTCTTTCTATCTGATAAAGCGTGTATTTTCCTAATATGCTATTTCAGTATCATAACGACGTCCAGGACCGATTCTACTGAAACCATTGAAATTTAAACTTTGTCTGGACGAAATAAGGTTGGTTTTAGTTGGAAGGTATTTGATATTCAGCTACTTTGTATTCAAGTGCAGAGGAGCAGCCAATCGGTCGAATTTAGGAACTGTAGAAAAGGACCATAATTGTCCTTGATGGGTCTTTGTAACTTAATTTGTGTAAAAAGAGTTGTACATAATTACTTATGTAACAAGTATACAATGATAGTTTACGATATTAAAACGATAGGTACCATATTCAATGCTTCAGTTCTGGATGGTTTTGTTAAAGAGTGACATATTGTCAACAAAATTCCTTTTACGCTTAGCTCTTCTTTAACTCCATCGTCTCACCTCGTTTCGTTTTGTTTCGTTTAGATTCCTCTCCTCTCCTCGTTTCACCTTCTAGACCTCTCGGATGCCTTTAGTTCATATAATTCCTCCGTTACAATATTTATATTCTTGAAAACCTGAACACGTTTATTGTAGATAAAAAATCATTGAATAACAATATAATTCAAAGTAACTTTAAATACGGTTCCATTCATTGAATATTATAATTAATTTTTAAGATTCCGTAGTCAAGATCCGCCCGTCTGTCCGTCTATACTTCTATAGCATAGCACATAGCTTAAGTATTTATTTAATTTATTTAATTTATTTAATAGTCGATTAATTTACAAGTACGGAAACATTCATTGCGCGTGGCCTGACACACACTTGGCCTTTTGGTGCGTGTTATATTTGGACTTTAAATTTATTTAACGTGATATTTTATGGAAGTCGCAGTCTTAAGTGAAAACGGGCACGTATTCAATACTTTCCCTGCAGCTCAGATTAAATTTGCGTGCAGAATATAAATTAACTCACACACTTCTGTCACTTGTTATGTATTTATATTAAAATGTTTATTTCATACTCAGTTTAAGTTTTGCAACACATTTTTACTTGTTAAAATTAGATTAAACTAAATCATGTCGTTATAAGTGTGAAATTTAATTACGCATTTGTAACGAAAACTTTTATACGTTATCCAAAAATAACAGAGGAGCAGGAAGTGGTGATATATAGTCAAATGAGGCTAGGCGAAGCTAGTCAAGGTGAGGTGAGAAGAGGAGAGGTTAGGTGAGCAGACGGAAAATAAATGAGACGAGGAGGGAATCAGATAAAATGTTGCTGATAAAAGGTGAGCGACGTGTATTGTAAAGATGCGTTCAGAATAAGTAATATGTTGTAGGTATAACTTTTGTTATATAACACGTCCATATTGTTTAACATTGCATAACATCCTATAACAATGAAACATGTTAAATAACTATGTTCTATTACATGTTATGTTACATAGTTTGGACTCACCTTAACAATCGTATCCGTAATGCCAGGTTAAGGCGCAAAACGTTCAATTGACAAATTGTCCTACTGAAGCAAAACTTTTTTTAATATTATCAATAAAACAGAGTTCAGTTAGTTCCACATATTTTTATTTTCAAAACATATAAGTACATATTACGTACAACTTTCTCCGACTTTACCGCATTTTTAACTTTCGACAAAGTATTCTCACGATTACAGAACAGACGGAGATTATATACCATAACAAATTTCAGTAACAAACAGGTAATTTCATATCAGACTGGCACCAGACGACAACAACTAAGTTTGTTGACTTTAAAGCTTAATACAATTACAATTTGTTGATCAGACTGCAAATACACAAAGTTACACGTCTCTTTAAGATGTTTGTTCGTAAAGTTGTTTACAACCAAAGTCGAAGTAAAATTGGTAATTTACCAATTTTATTTATACAAAACTTTTAAATTGCACTTGTAAATTGTATCTTAAAACTTACCATCGTAAATCGTAACAGTAATTGATGTCAAGCAATAGGGACACAATGTCAGTTAATGGGAGCTTCGTGACATAGTGTCATTAAAGCACTAATTAAAGAATACGAGCGCTTAAAACGTATTTTATCACATGCGGTGCCCTAAGGCCCTGAGTGCCTTGCAGATTTACAAGCAGTCCATTGTATCTTCCTTGATAATCATGGGAGGTGCATAGGGTCCATGATAAATTCCGAAAGAGTATGCGTATGGATTCTGTAACAAAAATATTTTGCTTCAAAACTGTACAAATAATAATTCCGTAAATTGATCAGATTTTTATGTGTGTTTACTCGTAATAAAAAGATTTCTCCGTCTCGGGTTATACCTGGCATAAATGTGTGCGTGCATTGTATTGTTGTGTGTTGCATTGAATTGTATGTATTGTATTGTACTGTATTGTATTGTACCTATTACTGGACTTATTACAATCGAAATTAAAGATTTAAGAAGAGCATCATCAATAATATGCTACACACAGCTGCACACAATTATTGTGTCAACACATTGTGCCGTGTTTTGACATGGACAACACATAAAAACAAGAACACCAATAACTAACCTTTTTCGTGTTGTAGAGGTTTGGCGGGTAGTTGGCGGGGCCCGGTGACTTAGTGGCCTTCCCAGCGCCCTCTGAACGTGCGCCCATTGAGTAATTGGGAGCCCTATTATGAAAACATGAACGCAATCAATAAAAATTAGGTAGGTATTTGTTTTATTGGCTCTACGATTGGTCTTTGACGGTTTGAAAAGTGAAAGAATGAATTCAATGTAACTATATAAATACTTAAACAATTTTAAATTTATCATTGAATTGTTTATCGGATAAATTATTTTAATTATCAATAATTTATTAATATAATGTAAACAGAAAAAAAATCTTATTATACTACATACTTTAATACTTAATAAACTCACCTAGTTTTATAAACATCAGCATCTCTCTGAAAATACACAGCGGGGCCAGGCGACTTCGCTTTCTGATTGAAGCCGACGCGCGCACCCATCGTATACGCGGGGGAGCCTGGGGCCATCCGCAGCGCGTACGCATTCGGCGCGGGCCCTACTTTCCGCGGGGCGAACCCGAGTCGCGCGCCCATAGAGTATGCAGGGGCCCGTGCTTCTCGCGTCGGGGGACAGCGCTCTGGCGCATGCGCGCCCGGCCCTGGCGTGCGTAGAAGTGCTCGAGTTGGGAACCTAAATAAAAACTATTAGTTAATCGATTTCAATAATTTTTGTGGTTTTACTTCTTCAGATCAAATAAATTTTATCAGGTTTACTATGAATGTCACACATTAATTTTATTTTTAACCAATTTTGTTTTATTATTTTATCCCAAATTCAATTACTTACAATTTATTATCATAAAGCGGGCGTAAGGCCTAAATAAATATTTGCATCGACTTGCTATGACTGTGATAAGTGTTATTCTATTCGTAAACGGAGCAAAATCTTAGAATAGATGGCGCTAGTGTGTGGCGGATGTCTTGGATAAGATTAGTTGTTACATAATATTATTATTAAAACCATAGAATTTTATGTGTACACATGAAACCGGAAAAACAGGAAAAATTTATGAAAAAAAAATACTAGGTATATTATACCCAAATACAATTTTACAACTTAAGAAAATAAGAGCACGGCTGTTCAGATAAATAAACGTCGCGTTCCTACTTGTTAAGAGTTGTTTGCTTCGACACTTGAGACCGAAACAAAGATGCTTAGCGACTTGCTTCACGGCAGAACATAATAATTACTTAGTGTAACCTACCAGAGATTTCAACCCTAGGAAATTATAAAAACGCCACTGTAGCGCACATACAGAAAAATGTATGATACAAATAAATCATCCAAAATTTCACTCCTTTAACGTTTTTAGTATCACATATAAGTAACACATATTGGAACAAACGAGCATAATACAAAGTTTTTAAAAATAATAAAAATTAAAAAATAAACCTATAAAAATTTTCGGAACTCACGTTCAAAAATGGCATTGGTGATTTCTCAATGGCCGGTTTTAATGTTTAATGCTATCTTTCGGTAAGATGTTTTACCACTGAGGAGTAAAACGACGAAAGATCCTTAGCAAACTTTTAAAGTAACAGACATTTTTTGCTTTGCGTGCTTGGCCCCAAATTTGCTTAACTGGCCCCAAATTTGCGTACCTGGCCCCAAAACTCCAAGCAGGAGATGACACGATCCCATCTCTAGTGACGCGGTCGATGCGATAAGCTGGACCTGGCCCCAGCGGCTTGATGCGGAAGTTGGCCCCAGTGCCGAAGGAAAACATCGGGTTCCGCCATCGCGATGGATCGTGACCCGCGAACCCCACTGTCGCTGGTAACTTGTATGCCCCGGGGCCCGGACCTAAAATATTTCATTATAAGATTAAAACCCAATGCAAACGTAACGGGGTTTTTTCCCGTCCCGTACGGGACGTGAAGTTTTCGAAACATCGTTTCATAGAAAATGTTATACGCAGCGGAATCCCGTGCGGGATGGGAACGGGGCACGCACGTCCCGTACGGGGAAAAACCCGTTAAGTATGCGTTGGGCTTAAAGTTGCAGGTAGTTGCATAGTGACATTAAAATTTCAGGTGGAAACTGGAACATAATTTAATGGTGAACTGAAATCAGACAACATAAGAGCTATTTATTTGCTTTCCATAGTTGAAGTGGGAGTTTGTCAAGTATGAAAGATTTTAAGATTATTTTTGTAATTAAAGCCTGTTAGTTTAATGAAGGCACCTGTGAGTTAACATTTTAACATTCTACAATTAATTCTCGTAAAATTATTCGCTTATATGTATACCGTTCGAATCATTTTAAACCAATAAGTACGACTACTATAATTCTTTGAGTCAACTCCGTAGACTGAGTTACCTAAAGATATACAATTATTTTGTGCCATTAGTAATAATTCTCATTAATAGTCTTTATACCATTTGTATTATTGGTAAGTACCTATATTTTTTGAACTAATTTGGTAATAGAACCAGACGTTACTGTAAAACCTTATTGGAGTCCTTGAATAGCCCCATACACCAAGCTATTACATACTCTCAATAAACTTACCTAATGGTTTTTTAGACATTATTTATACTTAGAATTTGATATTGCAGAGGAAAGCACTAAAATTTTGGATATAAAACACTAAAAATCACTAAAATTTTACCACATAATAAATAAATAATTTTGACATCATCTGTCGGCCGCGGCCTGACTTGATTTATTTCAAACAATGCTTTTAATTAATGTCTTTTGGAATGTCGAAAACAGCCAGTAAATTTTATTTTTTACTCAAACCACTGACGAATATCACAACTCACAACATACAGTCCAGATAATTATCTACATTGTTATAGTAACTCAATAAAATATAACATTTTTTCTGATTGAACCAATGTCAAACAAAGCCTCTGAATTTAGGAAAATGATCAAATGCCTTTGAATAATACAAATCGTCATAAGTTTGTCCTACAACTACTTAATAAGTTAATAAAACATTCAAATGTATGTTATCCAACTTACGATAGTCTAGTTCTAGGAATCTACGATTGTTTCTCAGATATGAAACCTATTAATGCTCGCGTTCCCTAAGGCCTTGTGCTATCTCCCAAGCTGTTTATTATGCACACGTATGACATGATGCAGCAAGTCAGTGGCATTTATTGCTATGCTATGATAGTATTGGAAACTATAATACAATACTTGAGTATTAGGAGGCAAATCGGTTGACTCGGTGTCTTCTATTGTGTTTTACAATGGCGAGTGTTGCAAATATTAAAAAAATACTGGTTCATGTCCTTAATCTGGATGATTTTTTTGTCCATTACTGGTTCCTTGTCCATTACTGGTGCGTTTACGTTACATAACAATTACATACAAAATAATGTGGTTTACATTTTAACAAAAACTCGTAGCGCTTGCAACAAGCAATAAAAGTCCCAACTAACACAGTAGTGTGTAACTAGGGAAGTTATTAAATTCGCTTTAAAGTACGCGCAGTCAAAAAATCCCCAAGTCCACTGTAAAATAATCGATTTAAGTACTGTTTGCGATCAGCAGGAACTAGAAACTTACTTAACTCATTAGAGTTAAGTAATGTTGCCAATGTTTGAAGCGAGAAAGTTAAGAGATTTCTGTAGGTAAAAAACTAGATTAGGATGGGGGCAAGATGTTGATCGTCCTGTAACGTCAAGGAATATTATTCAATAAGAATTGATACTCTTAAAAATGGGTCACCGACCACCGATATTTCACACACATGGATTCGCCGAAGAAATAGAGCGAGTGACGACCACTACCTAGAACGTTGGTAGCAACGCCTGATTACCATCACTGATGGCCTTTGATGTACCAGCCCGGCTTCTTGGCGTAACCGACGGTGATATTGTATCGAAGACACCAATCACTCTTTGCGACCTCCAGCTAACTTCGTTTACGTAGTATCAAATTGGGTTGCGCGAAGACCCAAAAACATTACAAGAATATAGAGCCTCTTATAAAATAAAATAATATTAAGCGGTTCTGCTTACTTCTTCTAGCTTCTAGAACCACAGCCGAAGAACTCCTAGTGCATAACAAGTGATTCTCTTATCAATTGCACTTATATTGCACCTACGCCCAATTTTTCAGTCCGGACTTGGCGTTAAAACTGCCACGCACCTATGATAGTGTGCCGTGGCGTATTGCCAAATGTAGGTGTTCGTTAAATTTATAGTTATGTCGCATTCTCTTAGACCCTTATTTATGTGTTCTGATGCGTCGTTATAAATGGTCCGAATTGTCTTTGGTGTATCGTTTGTCTACGTCAAGACATAACTTAAACTAGTTTGCTTTTGATTGGATTTGAGAATTTTATCGAACGAGTAAATAGATGTGATATCTATTCATGTGATTTTATGTTCTTCTTCATTGGCAGACGTTACACAACTTTGAAAACATTATAGAGAACTTATAGGTAATAATAATAGTAATAACGCTTCACACTCATAGCCCCACACTTGGATTCCCTGTGTCGTGGGTGCCATGGACAAACACACTAGACAAGGACATTCACACCCAGACCGAGAACAGAAATTTAAACTCATCATTCAAACTTCCGCCTCGCTGGGAATCGAATCCAGGACCCTAGGTGTAGCTGCTTTGAGATATCTTGCACCAAAGCAAAATAAGCTTGGAACATAATTTGATAAATTGGAGGGGCATACAAGATTCGAACTCGGATCCTCCGTCAGCGGAAAAGAAACGTTCAATTTAAATACTAGTTTATTTTAAAGTTTCAATAGTAAGCCATGGATTTAGCAAATAAAAACATTTATTATAAGTGTGACTTATTAACCCTTTGAAAATGCCATTGAATCAATTTACTTCACTAGTCGGTAAATTGCTTGGCTTGAATGATGACGTGTTCGCTGAGAGACATCCATTAGCTGCAGAGTGCACGTAGATTTTACGGTTCATTACTTTAAAAATTGCATAAAACTTTAGTCTTGTCTCTGAAAATACATGTCCATGAATATCTCCAACCTTAAAGTTATAAGGAAGAAGATAAGGTTCGAGATTTTGGTACTTTATATTAGGACTAGCTGTGTCTCGCGGTTTCGTTCTTGTTGATTTGTGGAAAAACTAACTACTAAAATATATGATGTAATATAGCGTAAAGCCTTCTTTGATAAGTGGACTATCAAACACAAAAATAATTTTCCAATGCAAACCAGTAGTTCCTGTGATTAGCGCGTTCAATCAAACAAACAATCTCTTCAGCTTTATAATATACTAGCTGCCCGGACAAACTTCGTTCTGTCAAAAATTTTTTTTTATTTTGAGATGTAAGCTATCCTATCTTTCAACTTGGATCAAACCGCACACGGTGTGCAAATTTGATTAAAATCGGTTCAGAAGTTTAGGAGTCCATCGCGGACAAACAACGTGACACGTTATTTATATATAATAAGATGTATTTTCTATGCCTTTATTTCAACGCAGTCTCAGTTTATGCTCAACAGTTAAAGTCAAATCAAAATTAAAATAGGGTCGATCCCATTATAGTCATTATTTCAAGATTACGGTGTTAGTAAACTGATTAACTGATATGACTTGCCCGGTAAAATACCCCATTTTACTTCAGTGTAAATTATAATACTTTAATATACCTAAATGTCGAATATGCAAAATTGTTTTTGATAAACCAATATTGTACTTCTCTAACAATCAATCCATTTATGAACGTTTTCTGTACAAAATAATATCAATGTTTCACATTTACTCGGCGTCCCTCGACGGCTCTATTTTTTTATAATTATCTTGAGATATTTTATTTATATTAAAAACTTAAAGCTGCATAGAACGAGCCGTTAGCTTATCCTATTTATTTATAAATCATAATCACAAATACTCGTTTTCCGCGCACTGCTTTTCATAACATGCGCTGAATGCATTCTGTGGAAATAACAAGGCTTTGTGCCGTTAAATTATGTTTTACATTAAACCCGGTAGAGATTAAACTGGCGATCTTGCGGTACAGTTTGTTACTAGCGGTTCTGTGAAGTCGGTATTTCACACATACATTGCAGTTGCTGACTAGTTATGTTGATGAATGGTGCTGCTGGCCAAGCAAGATAAAGAAGAGCTGAATCACGAAGAATCGTTTGGCGGCTGACTGAAGTTAGATAATGATAGCTATCCAAGCGGGTTACACGAAAATAAATTAATACCTGCAATAATAAGAGGTATCATACACACGATCGCGCTGCGAACAAACATGCCAAACAAGACGATATTTGTTTGATATGTTGATTCGATAATCACCGGGACTTAAGAGACAGTAGTTTCTTTTTTTCTCTTTTTCTTAATCTTTCTTAGCCGACAGCGCAAATGAGTTCACCCATATGATGCTGTCCATGGGCGGCAGTTACCACATATTATAGAAATATAACTAAATAGTTTGTAGAATTTTATCAATAGGCGTCTTATCTAGTTGTTTGGGAACTATTCAGATAAAAATATCAACAAACTGTTTTAAAGTATTTCAATTGCGTTAGTAAATCAACTAAAATATTAAAATAAAAGAAAATCAATTGAATTTTGTACGCCAATGATTGGCAGAATAAACGAACTTTGTATTAATGTTACCATCCTTATGTGCCTTATTTCACCAATAAAATATTTGATTGATTGATTGAACCTCCACATCGAAAAAAGGATCCATTCGAGAACGTTATTTATAAGTCATATTATTACCAACACGTGGCATGTTCATGTAGTTTAAGTGGAATGTCGACATTAAAAATTGAGAAAGGTAAAATATGTCTAGTCGATGTTCTATGTAAAGTTTGCGATAAAATGGATAACTTGTCGTCATTGGTATTCAGATATTGTACCGGCACAGCGCCGGCTTGGATAGTGATGTAACTCGGTACCTTCAGGCGCATTTCTGAAGAGCATAACCCAGTGGCTTTGACTGGACATCCTTTTGTCATTCAAATTCAATTTCTAATACTGTTATGCAATACTAGCGATCTGGCCGCGGTTTGCTCGCGTTTTCCGGGATAATAAATATCTTATGTCTTATTCCAGGATATGGTCTACCTCATGTAAATTCGATCAGTGGTTTTTGCGTGAGAGAGTAACAAATCCATACTAATTCCATACATTCCATACCAATATTATAAATATGTGTGCGAGTGTGTTTGTTTGTTTGTCCCTCTTTCACGTTGTATCGGAGCGATGTTATGGTATGATTTTTGTGTATGGAGATAGTTGGCTTGAGAGTGACGTAGACTACTTTTTACCGCGGTAAAACATCTCGTTCCCATGGGAAGATCCATTAAGATGCGTATTTTAATCACTCCATACTAAAAGTAACAATGTTTTTGTCCTTCTATAAGTTCGTAATACCAGAAGTATTACGGATAAACAAAACTTACGTAGATATTATAAGGTACATTGCTGTAAAATCTGCATGGTCCATTGTGAAGATAACTATCTCATACCAATTCTCAAGAACTGTCTGTTTGCATGTTGAGTTACGTCTCTTGAAAATTCTTTCCACGAACTCTTATGGAAGCAAGTGTATGCATGGAAATCTTTGAATAAATTCTCGAAAGCTATTCTTGTCCCAGTCCACTCGTATCTTACAATAATACTTCTTTAATGTTCTTTCTCGTAAGATATTCTTTTAAATTTTGGATTATTACTCCGCCTAACTTCCACCATGCTTTTTCTTTGCTGGATCATCTACAGAAGCTAAGCGAATAGAGATTCGTGACCGACCTTTCGAGAAATTTGAATATCGTTCAAAATAATTCTATAAGCCGCAATAACTAATAAGTCATCATCATCACAACACTTAAGTATGATGCATATTTCTTGTTATTCTTCGTATTCCGGCTATAATTTCAGAGATGATGCATAATTATTGCATACCGCTTCAAAAACATTTGAGTTTAAGTATTTTTTATTGTACACCACATAAAGTATTACATAATTAAAAGCATTATATATAACAGTGGTAACAAAAGGCGGTCTTATCGCTCAGGTAGCGACCTCTTCCAGATAACCTTTCAGTATACGACATTAGTTAGTAATAGGAAGGGGATTTAGCAAATGGAAAATTATGCTATTCTACATAATATTACGTATGGGTATGAAGTTCAAATAATTCATGATCCGGAATGCGAATGACAGGTTGAGTCCATTTACTACAGCCCAAGTATGGATTGATAAAATCCACTTACCTTATAAAAATTGCAATGACTTCAATCCATTAATCATCATCAATAATCTCATTCCTGAGGAAACCTGGAGTACCCATGCTGCTCCACTGCGGAATGATAGTAGGGTCAGTGGCCTTCCCAATAGTGGAAAAATATTATGACACCGAAATACTCCAACGTAATTTAATGAATATTATCCTATGATAACAACTAGGATTGATGGCTTTATGTGGCCTCCGAAGCACGGAAACGTTCAACAATTTTTTTCCACTAGCCGTCGTCCATCAAACTACCGGCAAACCAATATAAACACTACCTCATAACGACATTGCAGATATTAATTCACGAGGCTAACGCGATCATCCTTCTTGTTCCAGATCAAAATGAAGAAACGTGATGTAGTGTTGATTACAATACTAAGCTGTGGCGCTCTAGCTGTCTTTTTCGCTCTTGGCGCCTACCTGTACTTGAGGCGCAGGAAACGAAAGCGAGAGGACGATGAAGATGGTACGAGCTGCGCTATACGGTAAGTGTGCATAATACCAAGAATTTTATATATTCACTGGACCGCAAGCTTTGAAGTGTTACCAGATAACGGATCACGTGACATTGGATGAATATCTGCGTCGTATCATTGGTCGAAGTTACACACCGACAAGCTACGAGTGGCCACGAGTTTAAGGTTAACGTCAATCAGGCTTATGATTGGTCCAATTGTCCATCCAGGCTTAGGCTTCTTGGATAGCACCAAGTTCCTTCTAATGGCACTTATAGAAAGTTTTTTTTGTGGCTACCTTTATTTTTCTTAACATAGAAAAGGTTTTAAATGTATTTGAAAAGGTAGGTAGGATGTTTTGTTGATTGGTCATGTTATTAAGTGAATCCCTTTATGATATTTGTTCAAATAAATAGACGATGGATAGATAGATATAGATATCTGAGATTTAAATTGAAAATCAAAGTTTTGGCATTGTAACTATAAATAAGAATGCACATCTTCATTTTTTTTCATAAATTTCTGTTCTCTTATCAATATTATTATATCCTATTAGCATAGATATTTCCTGGAGGACATATTTTATAATATACAATTCAGCATAGTGAAGATGTACGAGCAGATTTCTTCGATTTCCTATATACCTATGTATACATGCTATTTCTGCAGTATTGGCACACACGGAGTACGTTATCAACAAATTTGGCTTAGAAAACCCATTGGACACGCTCTATTGGCAATCAATACGAAATATGGCCTTTGGGCATACCAATGCCGACGTACGGTCGCATGAAACGATCCATATACCTGTGTCTTTATTACTGACTTGCGTAGGTATATATTATACTGAAAATACGTTTCAGAATACATTTCGAGCGTACCCCACTTTCTTCTTGGACTGGCTAGGAAAGCGTTGATCATGCTTGTGGCAGCTTGTGGCGTTATTGATGTTAATGGGTGACGGTGATAGCCTAACAGTTTGAAAGTTGGTCTCCTGGATGCAGGGGCCTGAGTACGAATCCTGACATGCACCTCTCATTTTCAAAAATGGTGATGTTAGAAGTAAATTATCACTTGCTTTGGTAAAGGAAATCATCGTGAGGAAACCTGCACACCGGAGAGTTCTCCATAAAGTTCTCAAAGGTGTGTGAAGTCTACCAATTCGCACTTGGCCAGCGTGGTAGACTATGGCCTGTACCCCTCACATTGTGAGAGGAGACCCCGAGCCCAGCAGTTGGACAATTATAGGTTGTGACTTTATGTATTGCCATATCTTGTCATGTCATGCCTAGTATTTATCTTAGATATGTGTAGTTAGGTATATACACGTTGACTCGTGGAATAACTATTCCAATAACAGATTTTTTTCCCAAAGTATGTAATAGCTTTAAAACCCAATATAACTCTCAGCCGTATTACAGGGATATAAGTATCAGATTGTTTTAGCAAAAAAACTGAAGCAGACCTTTTAAGATGGTTACTGATAACGAAAATCTGAAGTTCAGAATGCTTCCTGTGTCAGCATTATCCGGTTTCATCGATCGCTGATCTGAGATAGAACAGATAATCAGTTTTATAACGGCTGAAAGTAGAATCTTTATTTCTGTTATGAAAAAATAATTTTGTGTTATAGAGTCAGGAAAATTTTTGCTTAAAAAACAAAATTTACGTAATGCACTGTAGTGAAATAGGAAGTGAAGGGATATGGGTGATTTCTAAAGAATACACTAGCGATATATTATTCAAAAGATTTTATATTGCGCACGAGTATAGTTACAGCAAGAACGTCGAAGTAACAATCAACATAGAAAGTGCTGCCATCTAGTAGCAACCACGTAAAACTACCCAAGTTAAATTTTCAAAACATATTCATTTTACTCAACACTCCCACTAAAATTTAACTATCTCAAGGACTCCCACTGTAATTTTGCAAACAAAAGTTATGAAAAGAATTAAAACAAAATCTGATCTCTTAAATAGATAAAAGTTTGAGTTGGTAACGCTTTAGTTAATACATCTGCTAATTGACTGTTACTAGAAATATAATTTAGCTTAATTACACCCAACTCAACCTTTTCCCTTATAAAGTTAAATTTCACATCTATGTGTTTAGTTTTCTTATGGTAGACAGGGTTGCTAATTAATTTGATTGCACTCTGATTGTCAACATACAATGGAACATATTTAACATTCTCACCTAAATCTGATAACAATTGCTGCAACCACAATATCTCTTTTGCCGCTTCACAAGCAGCTACAAATTCGGCTTCAGTTGTGGAGAGAGCAGTAGTCTTCTGTTTCTGGCTGCACCATGTTATAGGTCCCCCATTCATATTGAAAATATAACCTGTAGTCGACTTACGCGTATCTACATCGCCTGCAAAATCCGAATCTGAAAAGCCAGTGAGACTGCTACTTTCTCCATACTTTATACATAAATCTTTAGTGTTTATTAGGTATCTAATTACACGTTTAATAGCGTTTACATGTTGTTGACTCGGATTATTTACATATCTACTCAAAACATTTACAGCAAATGAAATGTCAGGCCTTGAAACAGAGCTCAAAAATAATAAGCAACCTATAGCTTCTCTATAAGGAAAATTAACAATATTTTCATCTATTTTCTTTGTAATAACAACATTTACATCTGCTGGGGTACTGGCAGGATTTGAATCCCTCATGCAAAACTTATCTATTATTTGTTCTATGTAATCTCTTTGATGAATACAGATACAATTATTTATTCTCTCTATTTCCATGCCCACAAAATATTTCAAATTCAATTCTTTTATTTTAAATGCTTCTTTTAAATATTCAATAATTCTCCTTATAGTTGAGGAACTGGAAGAGACTACAAGTGCATCATCAACATAAATTATTATAAATACTTTAACCCCATCAAAAATACCTACATAAACACAATTGTCAGCCTGAGATTGTATAAAACCATATTTCATTAAAAACTCAGTGAATCTTTTGTTCCAACAACGAGACGCCTGCTTAAGACCATACAGTGATTTATTAAGTTTTAAAACACAATCATTTTTAAATGACACACCTTCTGGTACTTCTATAAAAATATTCTCATCTAGATACCCATTCAAAAAGGCGGTTTTTACATCAAACTGCTGAATTTTTAAATTATACTTTGCTGCAATAGAAAGAATAATTCTTATAGAGTCGTATCTCGTTGTTGGAGAGAATATTTCTTGATAATCAATATCTTTGATTTGACTAAACCCTCGTACACATAAACGAGCTTTAAACCGTTTAACCTGGTTATTATCGTCCTTCTTGATAGCAAAAACCCACTTTGTAGTAAGAGTACGCTGACCGGACCTTGCAACTGGAGTCCATGTATTATTTTCTTCATGTGCAAGCAACTCTTCATTAATAGCCTGTAACCAGTCATCTCTATGTAGACTCTTTATTGCTTCAGCATATGTTTGAGGCAATGACAGTTCAACTAGGTTTGCTTCAAAAAATCTATTATTTCTAGGTCTCAAATTGATATTCCTCCGGATCATATCATCATCTAATTCTTGAGACGGTTCATATGCAGGGTCATCACTATTACAACTCAACATGCTGTCCTCGTTCTCTGACGATTTAGATTCTACGAGAGTATCATCAGCATTGGTTTCCTGCATTTCATTATCTTGTCCTACTGTCTTCTCTTCATCATCAATACATATTTGTGTGATATTTTTCCTTATCTCTGGAACATGATGTTCGTTAAAAATGACATTTCTTGATATTTTCACCTTTTTGGTTTCTAAACTGAACATTCTGTAATTGTCGTTATCATACCCAACTAGTATCATTCTCTCACTCTTCTTTTCAAGTTTACTTCTTAGTTGGTCAGGAATATGGACATATCCGATGCTTCCAAACACCTTCACATGGCCTAGATGAGGTTTGATGCCATTCCATAATTCAAATGGTGTTTTCTGAGGAGTCTGGCTGGAGGAAGTTCTGTTTAATAAATATACTGCACAATTCACAGCCTCTGCCCATAATTCCAGTGACACATCCCTCGCATACAACATAGAGCGTTCACTCTCCACAATGGTACGGTTTTCTCTCTCTGCCCGTCCATTTTGTTCAGGCGTATAAGGCGCACTACACTCATGAACTATGCCTTCTTTGTTCAGATAGTCATCGAAAGATTTATTCACATACTCTCTTCCATTATCAGTATGCAATATTTTGACACTGTGACTATACTTATTTTTGATCATTGCATTGTATTTCTTGAATACTTCCATCACATCACTTTTATGTTTAACAAAATATACATGCCTGTAACTTGTAGCAGCATCTTTGAATAGTACAAAGTATCTCATACCTTGGATAGATGTATGACTCATAGGTCCACAAACATCACTATATACAAGGTCACCCGGCTGTAGTTCTCCTCGTACAGATTTGTGAAATGGAAATCTGCTTTGCTTCCCATAAGCACATGCTTCACAAACAAAGTCAGTTTGATCACTGTCATTCAGTTTCAAGCCCTCTACAATACTGTTGGCACTCATATTCTTGATTTGTTTTAGGTTAACGTGTCCCAGTCTTTCATGCCAGATTTTAATGTTATTTTGATTACTTTGAACTAAGTTACAGGTACCTGGGACCACTGCTTTTATCTTTAACTCGTACAAATTGTTTTCTGTTATTGTTGCACTCATTACCAAGTTATTGCCATTGTAAATGTAAGCACTAGAATTTTTCTTGATGATTGTATAGGATTTACGCATTATCACACCTTCTGAGAATAGATTTCTTCGTAAATTCGGAACATACAACACACCATGTAGTTCACTGTTCTCCCACTGTCCATTGACATATCGCTTTATTAACACCTTACCGATGCCAGCCACTTCCACTGACTGTTTGTTTCCCAACGTCAATGATTTCTGGTTGCATTCTAATAATTCTACAAAGAACTCCTTTCTATAAGTCATATGTGCGGAGGCACCACTGTCTAAAATCCAAGTATTCTCTTCAGCTTCAAAGAAACTGGTTTCTACATTGAACGCTAACATTTCTGCACCTTCCTGTTGAGGTTTTCTGGACTTGGATTTTTTTGGAGCACGACATTCTCTAGAAAAATGGCCTCGCTTGCCACAATTATAACACTCGAACCTGTGTTTGGTTGATTTATTTTGATTCGACCCACTAGCATTTTTATTCAGCTCGCTTTGTTTTGAGTTATTCTTCCATCCTTTATTAGCCACAAGGAGAGCGGTTTCCTGCTCTTCTTCACACTGCAAACTGGCTTCTTCATCCAACAAACGAGCAGTTAGATTGACAAGAGTCTGTTGTGCTGGATCCAATGACATCCAGGCTTGACGGAGTGATCTGTACTTGTGAGGCAATGTTCCAAGTATTTTTGTTATCACAGCCATTTCACTAACACTCTCGCCGCTTTCTTTCAGCTGCTTGGCCAAGGATTCCACTTTACTGATGTGTTGAGCTACACTGTCATTTGTAGACATTTTGTACTGATAAAACTTTTCATGAATCAACATTTTACATAGCTCACTCTTCTGTTCGTATATTGATTCTAGTTTTGTCATTATTTCCATGGCAGTTTCACAATTTTCGATCAAAGTGATTTGTTTGAAGTCCATCGAAGAGGTTAAGATGAACATCGCCATGCCGTCATTCTTTGTCCACTCAACACTGTTTGTTTCTGGTTTAGGCACTGAAATATCGATCCCTTTTGCTTTTAGGGCACACTTTATCTGAAATTTCCATTGCCTAAAGTTATTTCCATCGAATTTTTCTAAGTTCATCGACCGCATGGAATCCATTTTATAAGGTTAGGTATTTGTCAATTTCTTCAAGCAACGATTGTAACTTTTTCTTTGCTGTTTTCTTCCGTATTTCAATTACAGAGTCTACTGGGCCCATAACCTGAAGGGATATGGGTGATTTCTAAAGAATACACTAGCGATATATTATTCAAAAGATTTTATATTGCGCACGAGTATAGTTACAGCAAGAACGTCGAAGTAACAATCAACATAGAAAGTGCTGCCATCTAGTAGCAACCACGTAAAACTACCCAAGTTAAATTTTCAAAACATATTCATTTTACTCAACAGGAAGAGAGAGGAAACTATAAATGAAAGTAAAGTAAAGGTTAAAAGGGTATAATAAAATTTACCTGGTGGTTACACGTAAGTATTATAAAGGAAGTAGTAAATTTAGGAAAACACAAAGTCACTGATCGGAAACACTGATGGAGGAGGCCTTCTGCTAAGGCCCCGGGCAGCTGGATGTGGAACCTCCGGCGTCCACTCCCGCCGGCGTCCACACCAAAGGAATGAGGTGCGGCCGTGTGAGATAATACACCGGCCGACACACTCGGCAGGTGAATCAGGTCGTGCGTTGGGTCGCACAACCCACGCACGCAGCGACTCGGCAATTCGCTCCCTCAGAGCGTCACCAGAGCAGTCCGTTGCGGGCGTGCAGCAGGCGCACAAGCCAACACACGCCGTAGCCCGGAAATAAGGGTCAGATCAGGCAATTCTGAAACAATTTTCCCATCAGATATTTTCCTTTTGATCAAACGAAGTCCACACGTCTCTCCCGTGTGAAAGATACCGGGCCACTCCCGCCGGCGTCCTTATAATTTAAAAAGTAACAGGAAAAGGTTACATAAGATATTTTAAAACATTTGGATATAATCTATATAAAATACTACCAAATTACATTTAATCTATGGAAATTTAGAAGATATTATTAAGACACTAATGACAAACATTGTCATAACAAAGTTACAGAAAATGTACATAATACTAAACGTTCTAAGAAAATAATACAGAAATCGTTATTAAACTAAAGAGAGAGCTATACAAGAATGTTACAAAAGGTAATTTAAAAGTTACAAAAGACCTACGAGTGAAAAATACAAAGATTAAGTTATACGATAAATTTTGAATAACTAAACCAAAACTAATCAGTAAGTAAAAGGATATTTATAATAAATATTAACTCTAAATTACAGGCTACAGCCAACAAAACTATGAGGGAAAGGTAAAACATATAAAGTATATAGAAATATTAGAAATAAACAAAGATAAAAATGAAGAAAGGAATGAAGCAAGATGAAGAGAAGGATGAATAGAAAAAGGTATTTAAAGGTTGAAATAGTAAATACTACAGCACTTACTTACACTCCAACTCAGAGTCACTAACGGTTACTTTAATCGTTCCTGTAAAGAATCTCTATACAAATTCTGTAATAAGGAGTGATTTAATGAGATATTTAACTTGCGGTCCAAGAAGGAACTCTGTGAGTAGAATAAACCGTATAAAAAACAAAGATTTTTCTTATAGATATTGCTAATAAACGAGCTAACGATCCACCTGATGGTAAGTGGCTATCGTCGCCAATGGACATTGGTTACAAAAAATGCAAACTGATGCGTTGTCGACCAAGAAAGAGAGACGAAAAAGAAAGAAAGAACTGGTTCTCAAGCCCCCACTACCCCCAGCCGGAACACGATGAGTTATTACTAGTGATGGGCCGACTATGGGTTTTGCCGATCAGCCGACTAGCCGACTAGTCGGCAAGAAAATTGCCGACTATTCGGCCGACTAGTCGGCAATGCCGATCATCCTTATTTCGGTCAAATTCCTACTCTTTACTATTAATGCCACCATAATTCATCCTATTGTGCGAGACAACAGTAGAAATGTTGCAAAAGCTATCGATGACTCCTGTTTTAAAGTAGCACCTTGTTTTATACATACAGTAGCTGTTGCCCGCAGCTTCGCATACGGAAATTATGTTTTACCTTATTTGTACCTCTTGCAGAAGGAAATTTAAAAAATGGTGAATTTATATTGAAGTACTTGTATTTAGTAATTTATATACTGAAACCCACGATAAAATCACAAATGATTCCTCCAGGAGCGGGTTTTGAAAATAAGCAATATTCACATTAATTTGTATTATTTTTTTTGCAAAATTTTGAAAAACTGAAAAGAATCACCCTACAAATTCTGTACTAAGGAGCGATTTAAGTAACCATTAGTGACTCTGAGTTGGGGCGTTAGTGTTCCATAAATTTAAGCAAGGAACATTTATTTTGTTGCAAATTTGAAGCAAATCGGTTGATGTTTTGAAACTATTCCATACAAACTTTCATCACGTTTCCCGGGGAAACCTTTTAATTTTCCGGGATAAAAAGTATCCTAAAATATGACTCGGAGTATTAGTAACAACTTTACCAATTTTCATCGAAATCCGTTCAAGGGTTTTCACGTGATGCCCGGACAGACAAACAGACAGACAGACAATAATTCTAAAAAATATACTTTTGTGCTCTAACACGTTATTGAAGTGCCCCCTAATCAAATTTTTTTTTTAAATATTCAATGTACAGAAAATTTGCCCTTTGAATTTAATTACTAAAGCAAAATCATGGCGCATTGTCACTCACTTCAATATTTCTTTTTGTTATTATCTGATTTATTAAAATAATAAATCTAGTTATGTTCATTTTATAATTTTGGAGATTTCTTTAACTTTATTTTTAGTAGCGAAAATAAATGCCGACTATTCGGCCTTTTTTGCCGACTATTCGGCGAATAGTCGACGACTAGAAAACTTGCCGAATAGTCGGTTTTCCCGACTAGTCGGTTGTAGTCGGCCCATCTCTAGTTATTACGTAACCAAAATATCGTTCTGTCGTCAAAATGGCAAAATCTCATGCCTCATCGATCAATTTATTCCATACCGTGTTATCGACCCCTATAACTCATACAACTTGGACAGATAATTCATGACAAAGTGCTTATCGAATTACCAAGTCCAAAACTTTGTTAAATCGATATGTTGTTCGGAACAATCACAGTTGCTTGGTGACCCTGTCAACAGTTTTATTACTAGTGATGGCATTTACGAGTATACTCCGGTATATTTGTGATTTACTCTCACTCTCGTGTATACGAGTATACTTAGAATTGTACCCGTTATGAGTGTTTTGAATTTGTGTAATCGAATAGTTGTATTCGAATTTCACAATCGATTAATAAAAAATCTTAAATGAATTTAGCTAAAAGCTATTGCATGACATAAGACTTAATTTCCTTGCAGTAAAAACAACAAAGCCATATTTTGACAGAGTCATAAACTAATCCTACAAGGATTTATAGAGTTAACCTGGCCATACACGATCAAGTTTACTTATCAAGTTTGCAGTTTGATTAGATGCGGCGTCCAGTTTGCATGAGATAGCTATTTTAACTAGATAGTCAAGTTTACTGGATGCCGTATTGAGTCCGCTGCAAACTTGACAAGTAAAATAAACTTGATCGTGTATGGCCAGCAATAAAGAGTGAAGAGACAGCCTATATACCAGTGAAAGCTTGCCATGACTTTTCTTTTCATTATTATTCTCTATAATTTATAATTAGATATTTAATTATTTTAATAATAAGAAATTAAATGTAATGGTTTTAGATATTAGTTTTTAACGTTTTTTAACCATTAATGTACCAGTTTGGGGCATATTGGTTGGATGTTGTCTGAGGCTATACAGGACATCTGTACAAAAATGTTGTGTTTAATGTACATAATACTTAGCTTCGTAACATAACCACCTTCGCTCATAAAACATGTAATGTCTCACTCCGTTGTGCTATGTCAACAAGTCGAATTTTTATGAAAGAAACATAGCGTCCCTTGTGAACTTTGACGTGTCTGACTACAAGATATTCGTTAAACGGAAAATATAGTTTGTCGGATAAATTAATGTGGTGAACATAGGTAATTTTTTTATAACGCTTCACCCTCCTAGCCCCACACTAGAACAGAAATTCACACTCATTCAAACCACCTCGCTGGCAATCGAACCCAGGACCCTTGGCGCGGCGATTCGGTATGGTTACCATTTCGTCACACTGGTCGCTAATAATAATAATTTTAATAAACTCTTAAAAATCTGATAGGGCAACACTTTGTAGATAAGTTCATCTGGTTCTTGTACCGTGATCGCGTGATACAGGCTGGACAGTTTGGTATTTAAGTTTTGGAACGAAGTTCCTTATCACGCGTTGCGAAAGGGGGCTAGGCAGAAAATTTTGGGACGTTTGTAACGACACTTTTTGCCGTCGTAGTTTTTTTTACATAGAAAGCAAGCCAGATATTTTCGTTTCTTGCAGTCAGTACTAGGATAGCAAAAACTGCAAGCGAGTGTGCCAAAACAAATCTAGGGTATTAAATTTCTCATCATTAGAAATTTAATACCTTAGATTTGTTTTGGCACACTTGCTGCATGTTTTTGCTATCCTAGTACAGACTGCAAGGAACTTCGTTCCATCCGGGTGTCCCTTGACACCTCTCAAGTTTTTTGATGCTTTGACATTATGCGTATTTGACTTTTCGCGTATAATCCATTGAGAGACATAAACCACCTTCGCTTCGCTAAATATCCCGCTGCAGCCCCCCTGCTTACAACAATATATCAGTGGAAACAACATCGAAATTGGTTAAGCCATTTCAGAGGTTAGCTGGAACAAACATGCGTGAATTTCAGTTTTATCATACCAGTATAAGACCAGTATGTATTATTTACTTTTCAGAGCGCGAGTTTTACATACCTACACGAATTTCAGTTTTTGAACTTATTCTGTATTAGTTAGACAAGTCCCTTAATTTGTTTGTTCCCTTCACGAAAAATACTGTTGTTTTTCGCGTCAATCATAATTCCTTCTTATCGTAACAGCGTCCTTGAAACTACATTTTTACGAGCCGACTTTTTATCGCAAATAATTTTGCGAAGCGTTCTGTAACATTTTTTGCGTTTATTAGAAATCGTTACAGTTTTCTAACGATTACACTGGTTTATTTACTCGAGAAATTAGTTTTTTTGGTACCTACAATGGTTTGATTTGAGTGAATTTAAATTTATTTCATTGCACTCGGAAATGTGTAATATATGAATGAATTTTATACATGGCGGCATTAGTTCCAATTTTCGCCAACTCACAGATAAGTTGGTCGCTCTGTATCTATATTATTCCAGATCATAGCCTACCTAACTGTGTGCTAAATTTCATGAAAATCTGTTCAGTAGTTTTGTGTGAAATAATAACAAACATCCATACAATCATATTACAAGTAAAAAAGAGGTAGATATGTCACTAGCGCCAATGATATTACAATGTAAAAAGACGTAGATATGTCACTAGCGCGCCGACGATAAAGAGCGTAAGAACAGGCAACTGACTGTTCTACTCGTAGTCGCTCTGTCAATACAAGACGATACGCACGCTTTTGTTGTTGTCAGAAGTTGACATACAGCGATATGATGCCTTCGTGTTTATACCATTGTGATTGGTGTAGTGAAACAAAAGATAAACGTATCTGTATGTGTGTTGTAGCTCTTTTCGGAACAGATTTTTTGGTTGATTTGTAAGGGCATAACGTATCTATTAGGGTGGTCCTTATTTATCAAAGTAAAAAATATCGTCGGGGCACCCTCTTATTATGTTATCTGTGCTATAATATGAATATAGATTTTTTATTTTATTTTTTAAATGACGTTTAGGGGTTGCGACCGACATTTCAAAATTAAAAAAGAACTTAAAACAAGACAAACGATAAAGAAAGATATTCATAATAAGATTTACAAAATGTTATGATTTTCGTTTATTTATATGACTCAAAAACGAACACTAGTTCGCAATTTGACTCCCCTCACCCCCCTCTTGCCTTACATTCTCAAAGGCACGCCCCGCAACTCTCTCAAAATAAGCGCCCCCGAGATGGTCAAATGGTTTGATGCAAACCTTAGTCCTGTTTTGGCCGTACTGCACAGGGCTTGCTGGATGGCAAAAGCTATGTATTGCTTGAAAATATTCTTATTTAGACACCAGTTCAATATGACCAAAAAAATAATAAAAAGGAATTAAAGATGTTTGTATTTTTTCAGTGACAATTTACGTGAAATACTGGTATCAAGCTTATGTTGCTTCTTCAGCACCTAGAAACGACTTGCAGTTATTAAAATACCTGACTATATTCGAAAATATAAGTCAAGCACTATCTAATGTTACTCTAAAAAAAATTATGGGACATTTGTGATACTTGTCAGAGGAGCTCGTATCATTTGAATTTTTTGATGACGAAATTACTTCAGATACCAAACAAAAAATTTTAAACGCATTAGAAAACAAAGGTCTCGATTTCTCTCGAAAGCGAATAAGTCTGGGTACCAAAGACATTGCAAGAAAAAACATCGAAGACTTGGTGTCCAGTAATTCATTCCGTTTTTTGAGATACTTGAAATATCATCCCAATTAAAAAAAAAACATACATAGACACGTAGTACGGTGAATGAGGGTAGTCAATGATATTGCAAAACGTGATGTAGCATTAATGGAAGAATATAATAGGTTGATCACCATTAATGAAGAACAAAACCAATAGCTACTTTTGATTGACAAAGAATTTAGAAAAAAATATCCGGACTAAAAAATCAACACTTGTTAAGTAACTTTTTAACTGATTTCTGTATTTTATGATTTAACTTGACTATTCAAATAACTTAACGTTTAATTTCTTGTTGTTTCCATTGCTACAAATAAATGTGGTAATTTATAAAAAAAAAATCTACTTTATTTTTACATTCCCATTTTAAAAGTCCCGTCGCGACCCCTAAACATTAATAATAAATTCTGAAAAAAATATCACGTTTCTTTCTAAGCCTACATATCACTTTGCGAAGGTGCCCCACCAACATTTCAAAAAAAATTTTTTTGTGGACAAATAAGGACCACCCTAGTATCTATATTTTTTAAATATCATTGCATCTATACATCTTCATTAACAGGGTGATCTATGATTAACAATCACGTCATTAATAATATCATCAGTAGGATTGTAGGATACATTGACCACTGACCATACAGAGTAGCCTATTATAAGCTATTTACGAGTAGGTAGGTACATACCTACGTTAAAAAAATATTCGTGAATAAACTTTCTGAACGTAAGAATTTGATAAGCTAGAATAACATTTTCTGAGATCCTTTAAGATATCATATCGTAAAAACGAACAGCTGTTCGCCTTTCTCCACACATAGTTACTCGTAGTATGAAAACGGTTCTTTTTCAGCAATTTCTTGTTATACGTCGCTGTTTTTCATCCGCAGAATGAAATGGGCTCGAAAAACAGTCTTTAGCTATTAAGGTGCTGTATTGTAAAATAGTATAATTGAGTGACTGCTATAGGCAATTTCTTTAGCGTCTCCGTGCTTCGGAAGGCACGTTAAGTCGTGACTCACGGTCGGTAGTAGCTGTAAAAATATTTCAGCTTTCAGATGGCATAGGTACTTTATATTTGTACATCTTCTAATTTCTCTGATTCGCACTGCAAGAAGAATTGCAGAGTAGCCGTCTAAAACTCCTCAATTGTGATTTATGTATTGCCATTTTGAATTGTATATTCAAAGATATTTTACTATAGATATGTTATGTTCATACATCGCGAGGTTCAGTTTTTGATGACAACTTTAGACTGAATCACTCAAAGGCAGCTGTCAAATTTCATAGTGAAATTGCTACACTTGACTACATTCGACTGACTTAATTTCAGCGCCCTTAAGGCATATCTTCCTCTTTTTTAATACATATAATATCATTGTGTATAATATTATGTGTGTATTTTGAAGAATCCTGCCTTTTGTGTGGTAACTAAGACATGGAGCCGATTGATTGCTCCTGGTATAAATGTTGTGAATGAACATTTGGAGAGTTCCTATAGGTCCAAATATACATTAGATACAGTAGTATGTTAGTAAATTTCGTAATAGGTCAGTCGGACGTTCGGAAGTGGTTAGTTAGGCCCCTTAAGTGCCAGCTTAGCCTTCTAAGTGGGGTCTTTTGTGTTACAACTATCGTTTACTAGACTTCCCTTCGCAATTTACGCGGCGCACGAAAACAGATTTTCTAAGAATTTCATGCCCAAGGTTGACTGAGTATCATAATTCTCTGTATAAAATATTATTTATTTAGGTATTCCAATAGTTGGCTGGCGAATATTAAAAACATACAGTTGTTTATTTCACGGAACTCGTTTGAATTCAATTTTTAATGTGTGCACTAAAGTGACATGTGTCTTAGTATAAACTATAAAGTGTAAAAAATTCTTACAAAAAAAATTAAAAGTTCTTGGTAACTAGAAATAATTTAAAAGAAATGGAAATAACAACAATACTAATTTTCCTTTTAATTTACTGCATTTTATGATTTAATGTCGATCAAATGATAATTTCGATTTCAAATTAGAAATGATTATAATAAAGCTCTCGCGGGATTTCACGGACGAAAACTTCTCTTCTTCCAATTACTTAAATCGTTAATATTAAAATTATAATCACTTTCATTCAATTTGGACATCATAATAAAATTTTCCTTTATAAACCGACTTCAAAAAAGGAGGTGTTTGTATTTTTGTTACAGCAAAACTCCTTCATTTAACTAGGTACTTATTATAAGTACTATTATTTCTTCTGTCATTTAACTACCAATTTTTCATGTGTAAGGATATCATTATGTACTTCTATGCTCCCTATATTTATTAAAGTTCAGTTATGTTGATGGGATATCTCTATTACTAGAGAATAGGTAAACCTTATTGAACCATAAGAAATTAGCACTCTCTATAAACTGCGATGGCTTTAATCAATTACGGCCAAAGATAGATGAAGTGTAAGTTCTGACATGGGTGAGACATGGGTACACTAATTACCGATGCTTGTCAATAAACCTATAACCACTAATCTATGACAGGCTTTTATTAGGACTTGGCTAGTCAGTGCAAGCTCAAACTATTTGAAAGTTCATTCACCGCCGCGCCGTTTCAAAACATGTCACAGATTTATACAGTAGGTAATAAAACATTCTGCTATTGTTAGCGAATTGATTAATTATTCAACTGAATGCCCTGTCCATGTCACGGTACTTTCGGGATTATACTGTGTGTTACGAGACGCCAGCAAGAAGGACCGTTCGACTCAGGTCTTGTGTCCACATAGACGTCATACGCACGCGTATTGACGCTTGCTTGCATCTTGCGCATTGGCTTTCCATCCATCAGCCTTTGTGGGTCCACTGCTGGACATAGGCCTCCCCTAACTTCCGCCACTCTGACCGGTCCTGAGCCTTCTGAATCCAGCGGATACCCGCTGTCTTCTTCAGGTCGTCGGTCCACCTGGTCGGGGGGCGTCCTGTGCTCCTTTTACCGAGGCGTGGTCTCCATTCGAGGACCTTTCTTCCCCAACGGTTATCGGTCCTTCGAACTATGTGGCCAGCCCATTGCCACTTCAGCTTGCTAATTCTCTGAGCTATGTCGGTCACCCTCGTTCGTCCACGGATTTCATCATTTCTGATTCGATCGCGTAGAGAAATACCGAACATAGCTCGTTCCATAGCCCGCTGGGCGACTCTAAGCTTATGCATAAGGCCAATAGTGAAGCACCACGTCTCGGATCCGTATGTCATCACTGGCAACACACACTGCTCGAACACCTTCGACTTCAGGCACTGAGGTAACTTTTTGGACGACAAGATATGACGTAGTTTCCCGAACGCAGCCCATCCGAGTTGGATTCTACGAGTGACTTCTTTCTCGAAGTTGGACTTACCCATTTGGATCACTTGTCCCAGGTAAATGTACTCGTCTACAACTTCGAGAGCAGCGCCGTCAACAACAACCGGTACGGGTGTGACATGGACATTCGACATGATTTTCGTCTTGTCCATGTTCATCTTAAGCATTGGCTTTAAAATATGCTAATTTTGGTTAGAGTCAAGTGTCCCCCTCCCGTTGGACAAGTAAAAAAATCTCAAAAATAGGTTATATGATGAATTTACAAGGTATATTATATAACGGCTGTGTTAGCATAAGTAGTTAATGTGTAATATTCAATAATCTTATATACTTCTGAACTCTGCATTGCGCCTGGCCTGACACGCACTTGCCTAGTTTTAATAATCAGTTAAATATGGGCTAGAACAATCGCCACGCTACTAGGTAGGTACATGTAGTTTCATGTTATCGAGAAACCAAAATATAGCTCAGTTAATATGCAACGTGCGTCAAAAATTAACAAAATGACGCAGTGTACAAAGTTATGGAACTTTAGAAAACCGCATAACGTTCAATTCTGCCATATAAATAAAGACTGGCCATAGAACACCAAATAAACTTAATTTTGTTATTGTTCGAGCTTGACCAAAAGCTGCTGTACTTGAAACTATTCCTTAAGTCACCGTCTTAAAGTTCATAATCCACTAACTTCACTAGGGTTAACTTCCCCTATTTTTTTCATTTAGTTCTCGACTGTTTCAGCAAGTAATAGAGTCGAATTTTCATTGTGAAGCATATTGAAATAACAACCCGGTTACGACATTGGAAAATGACCTTTGTATACTTAAACACAGAGCCGAGTTTTCCCTGTATGAATGGTCCTGGAGTGAGGACCGATTCAAGCGGCTAAATTCAGTTCATTCGCGAAATTGGTGCCTCGAAGTTGTTTTGACTTCCATATTCAAAATATATAGTTCTCGAATGTGTTCTATTTGCATAAAAATTAAAAATGTAAAAAGCAATTTGTAAACGCATGAAAAGTGAAATTTTGTCATTGATTATAAATTTTGCGCGCGAATTTAGTACAGATTTTGTTTTCGCGTTTGTTTGCATTCGTTTATTTTTTATCTGTGATTAAAAGTAAAGCCTATTTTTTACTTTCACAAAGCAAAGAAAATAACGACTTTTGGAAACATTGCAATTTCAATATTAAGTTATTTGTGTATAATATGTGATTTTGTTTTGGTGAAATCAAACTTTGAGGATGAGCCTGCGAAGGTGAGATTACTAAAAACTAGATAAGTTAAAAGATAAATTACTTTAATTGGAAAACCAATTTCATAATAATGAGGTACTTCTGTAAGTTATACCTAACTTTAGTCATTATAGCTACTTTTTTTTTTAAACTTACTCTTTAGAAAGTATTTAAAAATTTCAAAATAGTTTCTAAAATATCAATAATTGAATTTAATTTTTTTAAAGGATACAGTTAAATATTTAAATGAATAATTAATATTAGTTTATTGGTAAATAAAAAAATGGTTGTAAAAATTCCAATGCAGTTACGATTCGAATTTTTAACCGACTTCAAAAAAAGGAGGAGGTTCTCAATTCGACTGTATTTTTTTTTTTTTTTTATGTTTGTTACCTCAGAACTTTGGACTGGGCGAACCGATTTTGATGATTCTTTTTTTAATCGAAAGCTGGTGGCTGTCATGTGGTCCCATATAAATTTTATTGAGATCTGACAATGGCATCCATTAGAAAACCACATAAGTCGTAAATTTGTGTTAAGATGTGCGCGACAAATTGACGAATAACTCAATATCACGCCAACCGATTTCGATGATTCTTTTTTTAATCGAAAGCAGGTGCTTGTCATGTAGTCCCACATAAATTTGAACGAGATCTGACAAGTAGTTTTAGAGAATTTGAAGTCGGTTATTTTTTGTTAGTAAAATTTCGATTATCAGTTAGATAGTTAATTTTTCAAAGAAAGAATAGGATGTGAAATATAAAAATTAATAGTACAGAAATAACATTGTTAATCACATAGAGTATGTAAACAAGAACAATATTAACTATAGATAAAAAATTAAAAACAAAAATACCACAACATTTATAACGCTGTTAGAAAAGATATTAATTTAATAAAAAATAATGTTGAAGAAACTCCGATATAAATAAACTCTAATAACTGTGTATGTTAAGATTGCACTTGTCTCAAGTAAGTGGGCCAAACTGACAGTTAGAGGTTTTTAAGCCTATTTCCAACCCTGACACCGGTTTATTTATTCTATATAACGCGAATCACGACACGCTTTAACCCATTATTGACCCACTAATGAACAGACTCACTGACTTTATTGATGGCAGATAAATGCTAAGTACGTAAACCACCAGTTTACGTGACAACGTGTGTGAAAACAAGTTTTTAAAATTGTGTTTGTGCTGTTGGGTTTTGAGGAATTCCCTCTAGAGTCAACCCAGAGCGTAGCATCAGGTTACCATTAGCATAAAAATGTTGGTACAGCAAAAAGATTAACCAAATAGTTTCAATGACAATTGACACCAGGCAGCGCTTCACGTGCAAATAATCTAAATTTTACTAACAAAAAATAACCGACTTCAAAGACTCAAAAACTACAAAGTTGTCAGATCTCGTTCAAATTTATGTGAGACCACATGACAAGCGCCTGCTTTCGATTAAAAAAAGAATCATCGAAATCGGTTGGCGTGATATTGAGTTATTCGTCAATTTGTCGCGCACATCTTAACACAAATTTACGACTTATGTAGTTTTCTCATGGATGCCATTGTCAGATCTCAATAAAATTTATGTGGAACCACATGACAGCCACTAGTTTTCGAATAAAAAAAGAATCATCAAAATCGGTTCGCCCAGTCCAAAGTTCTGAGGTAACAAACATAAAAAAATACAGTCGAATTGAGAACCTCCTCCTTTTTTGAAGTCGGTTAATAAAATGACCGCAATCTAATTCTAAAATCATACCAAACAAGAAAAAAATTCTTCTAAAAAGTCCTTTTTATTTTTATAATAGGTATTCATCACTCGCTTCCCCTTCAAATTGAGAAGTCGTTCACACCTGCTTACAAAATGGCTCAAGGTAAACGGTAAAAAACAGCCAAGTTTGGGGATAAAACCTAATTTAGTAGCGTTAACTGAATCCAAATATTGGCACTGTTCCCTCTTTATCGTTCGTATATGTAAAATACTCTCGATAAGTTAATTCCAATACGCTTCATACCGATAGTATTGTGTATAATATTACATTTAAAGCTAATTTGAAAGTAACGTTATTATATAATTTTACTATCTGTATTATACACAATAATAAAGATATAGTAAAGGTTTATGGAACTAAAGTACAGTTATTGGTAGCCTTATTCATAGATATAATAATAAAACTATAACTAATCGATTTGTGTACAAGGTATTTGAAAAAATATATTGAGGGAAACAATAAGAAGTGTTTTACGGCTCAACAGGTTAAGATGCAGTTTTCACTGATGTATTTAATAATATTTACCTTTATTTAATTTTCTTCCTTCAGAAAAAAGAAATAACCAATTTGAAAAATCCTGTTTAAACATTTTACTGAATGGGTTGTAAGGCCAAAAACCCCGAAGTAAAATGAGGGTGAGGTTTTTTAATAAATATTGCTGACAAACTGATGTATAAAATACCTCAATAAGTACTATAATTAGTTCTATATTTATAATAAGTATTACCATTATTATTAGCGTTATTATTATATAAGTACCACCAACAACCGGAATAGGAAGCAAGCACCCGCTTGTTAATGGTCACAATGGTCGCTTTCTTGGATGATACGATAAGTCGCTATTTAATCTTATGTAACGTAGGTAAATTTAATGATTATTAAAAATATTTTTGCTTTTATAATTTTTATATTTCATGTTTGTGTATTTGTGTTTGTGCATGAATGACAGCTGACGTCGAATATCAGACAATCTTTTTAAATATTTTTTATCACAGCACTAAAATAGGCCAAGTCATTCAATTGGCCGTAAACGTTCACCTTTACCGAAAGAAGTTCAAGGCTATTGCCAAATTCATCTGGATTTTATCGGAAGCTTAAAATTGGCACTGTGTTACAGTTTTATCGTGGATCTTGAGGTACGAGTGAGATTTATTATTGTTTATGATGCACATAACAATTTTTATAATCATATAACAACTTCATATCACAAAGTATTATTTTGATTATGTAATTTTTACGGCGAGTCAGAACTAGATGAAGTGGCAAGAAACTCCCAAGGAGTCTTATCGGCCATGGTTACAAGGAATACGTATTATTGTTGCATAAATTAAGTTATAAAGTTAGTATACGTCTTTTCAGCTGTAATACAATAAAACATTTATATTGCACCCACCAAAATAGCAAACGTTACCATATCAAAAACACGATAAATATACCTAATTTTTATAAACTTATAATTAAAATTTTAGTTTTTCTATTCTAGTCTATTTTCATATCTAATCCAGTTTTATTAATTATTATAATATTTTACAATTTTAAAATTTTTACAATTTTATCTATTGCTCTTTTTATAATTTAAAATTTATTATTTGTTTAAAAATGCCTTTTAAATTTTAAGTTTAATTTAATCTGTACTGTAACCACAATTTATGTGTTTATGGGTGTATACCTGCAAATAAAGACTTAATAAAAGGAATAGGCAGTCTTATCACTCACGTAGCGATCTCTCCCTGACAATCTATCAAGCTTTATCAAGAAAGGAAATAGACAGTGTGTGCGTGGATTGAATCATTAAGATAGACAGCAAGGTTGAGAAAAACAATAAAACCATACAAAATAAATACACTTAATTAAAAGGCAGGTAATAACGAACATATTATATCATGACGTGACAGGATCAAGAAGAAACTAAAGTTCGGTTTACACATAAAAAGTAGTTAAGTAGATAACTTTTTAACAAAATTTTAAGTAAATTAATACGTGTAAACAGACAATTATGTAACTTTTTAGTTAAAATTTAGTTATGTACTTAATTACTTAATACGTGTAAACTGAACATTAAGAGGAACTAACATACAGTACAATACCGTTTTACTTGAACATCATTATCTCTACTATCCCTAAAGCAAAGAAAAGCAAAGCAACAACCCATAATTGTCCCACTGCTGGGCTCGGGGTCTCCTCTCATAATGTGAGGGTTAGGCCATAGTCTACCACGCTGGCCAAGTGCGGATTGGTAGACTTCACACACCTTCGAGAACTTTTATGGAGAACTCTCCGGTGTGCAGGTTTCCTCACGATGTTTTCCTTCACCGAAGCAAGTGATAATTAACTTGTAATACGCACATAATATTTGAAAATTAGAGGTGCGTGCCAGGATTTGAACTCGGGCCCCTTTGTTCGGGAGACCAACGTTCTACCGCTAGGCTATCACTGCTTATATATAATATATAATATATAATATTATAAATGTGAAAGTGTGTTTGTTTGTTTGTTTGTTTGTTTGTTTGTTTGTTTGTCCGTCTTTCACGTCGCAAAGAAGCTGTTATATGGTATGGTTTTTGTGTGTGGAGTTAGTGAAGAGGGTGGAGAGTAACGTAGGCTACTTTTTATCGCGGTAAAACATCCCCATGGGAAGATCAATATTTTGTTAGTTACTACATATTTTGTTAGTAAAACATATTTTGTAGTAGTTTGTAGTTAGTAAAATTCCGCGGGCGAAGCAGCGAAGCTGCGGGCAAAAGCTAGTCATTATCATAAATATTACTATATTACTTGACGACCCGCATGGTTTGGTTACCATCCTGGTTTCCTTTAATCTGAGATCCCGGCACGTACCGTCCAAAGAATACTGGGTTCAATTCCCAGCGAGTCAGAAATTTAAATTATGAATTTGAATTTCTGTTCGCGGTCTGGACGTGAGTTGATGTCTTTGTGAGTTGTCTGTTGCATCCACGACACTGGTAATCTTATTGTGTTATTTATTTATCTATTAACTTATTTTCATACACATCCCTCCTTCCGTCATCAAGGACCTTATCGTATCCATAAACAGCTAAGGTAACAAAGTTCGATAATAATATTTGGATATCTAATCTTAATTTTATTAACAAAAAATAACCGACTTCAAAATTACTCAAAAACCACTTGTCACATCTCGTTCTTTATGTGGGACCACGTGACAAGCACCTGCTTTCGATTAAAAAAAGAATTATCAAAATCGATTCACCCAGTCGAAAGTTCTGAGGTAACAAACAAAAAAATACAGTCAAATTGAGAACCTCCTCCTTTTTTTGAAGTCGGTTAATAAAAGTAACGAAATGCAACTAAATTAAATAGGTCAAGTCCAACGTTCGAACGGAAAGGTGAAGCCAAGTTCGAGGTTCTATAAATTTATCTGGATTTTATCTCGAAATGAAACTTGGCGACGTTCCACCGCTTAGCGTAGATCTTTATGGCAAGAATTTTTAATGTGATTGAAGTTTACTTAATATGGTAACGGAGGGTTTGGCTTAGTAACCCCGTATGAAACTGTCCGAAGTTTTGCGTGACGTAATTGTAGCTAATTATAACTAAATTTTACTAACAAAAAATAACCGACTTCAAAGTCTCAAAAACTACTTGTCAGATCTCGTTCAAATTTATGTGGGACCACATGACAAGCACCTGCTTTCGATTAAAAAAAGAATCATCAAAATCGGTTCGCCCAGTCCAAAGTTCTGAGGTAACGAACATAAAAAAAAAATACAGTTGAATTGAGAACCTCCTCCTTTTTTGAAGTTGGTTAAAAAATACCAGCATATACCCAAAGTAATTAACAGTATTCACGCTCTCTATCATAAAAGTAATTTGAGATGTTATAGAGTTGAAGAGTAGGCAGCTTGAAGAGCCCTTAACGTACCAACATCGCAAGAGCCCCGAACAACTACTTGACGGCATGTAGACCGTAGACCCTTACTATTAAGAGTCTCTACGAAATAACAGCTAAATAATAAAAATATTATTATTTTGCTCATGCGACAATAGTGTTGTCATAAACCATTGAAGCCACACAGACGGAATTGTAGATCCGTAGCGTAAATAGCAAGTGATGATCCTGTCTGTGAAGCGAGGGGTCTTGAATTCGATTCCCGGGGCAGAGGTGACAAACAAGTTTTGATCACGAGTCCTAGCTTCTGATATCAGTTGTGTCCAGTCAATCCTATGCCCGTCTTAATAAAAATAATAAACCGATCTTGACTGAGACTGAAGAGATCTCAGATCTTAAATAAATATGTCACTTTTACATACAATCTGACATATTATTATTATGTCAGCATCTTAAACCATAATTATCTTGAGTAGGAGATTTTACGGGTCTTAACGTTATATTATAGTCTAATGACAATTCCAGGTCATTTTTAACTACCAAGATCGGAAATATTCATCAACAAGTAGTTAGATTCATTGACACGGCTTCTTGTCTTAACATCAGCGTAATTTTTAACCGACTTCAAAAAAGGAGGAGGTTCTCAATTCGACTGTTTTTTTTATGTTTGTTACCTCAGAACTTTGGACTGGGTGAACCGATTTTGATGATTCTTTTTTTAATCGAAAGGTGGTGGCTGTCATGTAGTGCTTTATAAATTTTATTGAGATCTGACAATGGTATCCATGAGAAAACCACATAAGTCGTAAATTTGTATTAAGAATGTGCGCGACAAATTGACGAATAACTCAATATCATGCCAACCGATATCGACGATTTTTTAAAAATCAAAAGCAGGTGTTTGTCATGTGGTCCCACATAAATTGGAACGAGATCTGACAAGTTACTTTTTGTTAGTAAAATTTAGATTACCTATTGATTCGATTATACAGCAGTTAGTTTCTGCTTTGTCTCATGTTTTACGAGTATATCGCATGTTTGAGACATTAAAGTGTACCTAATCGTAAGCGACAGATTTTAAAAAAGCGGCCAAGTGCGAGTCAGACTCGCCCATGAAGGGTTCCGTAGCAGCAAGTAACATAATATAAAAGGTCTTGAAGTTCGTTGTAACTTTGATCGAGGTAAATTGCGGTTTACGATTTATGACGTATTAAAAAAAAACTACTTACTAGATCTCGTTCAAACCAATTTTCTTTGGAAGTTTGCATGGTAATGTACATCATATATTTTTTTAGTTTTATCATTCTCTTATTTTAGAAGTTACAGGGGGGGGGACGCACATTTTACCACTTTGGAAGTGTCTCTCGCGCCAACTATTCAGTTTAGAAAAAAATGATATAGTCTACTCGATAAGTTCAAAATGGTTGAAATTAGAGATACTGCTCTTAAAAATACGTGCGATAGCTCATTCTGTTCGGAATGATGTCTAGAAAAATGTTTCGGAAGCGTTTACCAGCACGTAAAAAATTGCAAAAGTTATTGACAAAATAAAGTTGAAAAAAAAAAGTATTTTGTTTTTGGTAATCACTCCGAAACTATTAATATTTAAGAAATTTTAAAACAAGATTCTTAAAGTAGAGGAAATTTCCAAACAATGACTCGCGACTCTTGGAACTCTATCTCCATTATTTATAACTTTAATTTAACGCTGAAAATGGGTCTCCACGCTGCATTTTTAGGTTGCGCGTGCGGCGTCAAAACCGAGTTCGTCACACTCAATAATTTTTTAAGGTATTAATTATTAATTTAAAAAAATAAAAAAAATATGGTATATTCGAAACACTTCAAAGAATTTGCTCCCGTAGGAAATTTTGTCTTAAAGTTAATTTTTCAACAAGTTAGACGATTGTTTATTAACTAAATTTTCTCGAACTTCCATTTTCATTGTACATTAAAAAAAATGTTTAAGTAATTGTCCTATAAATTTTTCGCTTCGTGGAGCCCTTCTTATATACATGCTTAACAAGATCACGTCATAAAAGTTTAAAAAGTTTTAATACTTTGTGTGTAATAATTTTATAAGTTGAACAAACAATTTTTTCGTTATTTTATCGAATCGAAATTAAAAAATTGAAAAATGTTTTTATCTGTACTTTGTTATACATCGTTGTTTTTTTATTTTTAGGTGTTTCAGAAAAAATATATAAAAAAGTTGAGAATTTGTTTATAAAAAATTGTTAAGTTAAAAAACAATGAATTTGTTGATAAAAAAAATATTTTTTTACATTTCTATTAAAGATGGTTAATTATAATTTTTAAGGAAAAAAAAATATCAACTAATTATTCAAACAATGGAAATATTAAAAAACAATTATAAACAATTAAATATCATTATTAAGAAAAAAATTTTTTTTTCAAAAATCATAAAGTTTTGTAAAGAATAAGATATTAAGAATTTTTTTCTTAAAAGCATTGAAATAGTCTATTTGTTTATAAAAAAAAATTATAAAAAAATGAGGGAATTTTTTTTTTCAAGTCATTAAATGTCTTTTATGAATGCCAAAACGATTATGTAATAATAAATTGAGAAAAAAATATTTTCAATAATATTATTTGGATTTTTCATTTTTTGTTCAACTTATAAAATTATTATACACAAAGTATTAAAACTTTTTAAACTTTTATGACGTGATCTCGTTAAGCATGTATATAAGAAGGGCTCCACGAAGCGAAAAATTTATAGGACAATTACTTAAACATTTTTTTTAATGTACAATGAAAATGGAAGTTCGAGAAAATGTAGTTAATTAACAATCGTCTAACTTGTTGAAAAATTAACTTTAAGCAAAATTTCCTACGGGAGCAAATTCTTTGAAGTGTTTCGAATACACCATATTTTTTTTATTTTTTTTAAATTAATAATTAATACCTTAAAAAATTATTGAGTGTGACGAACTCGGTTTTGACGCCGCACGCGCAACCTAAAAATGCAGCGTGGAGACCCATTTTCAGCGTTAAATTAAAGTTATAAATAATGGAGATAGAGTTCCGAGAGTCGCGAGTCATTGTATGGAAATTTCCTCTACTTTAAGAATCTTGTTTTAAAATTTCTTAAATATTAATAGTTTCGGAGTGATTACCAAAAACAAAATACTTTTTTTTTTCAACTTTATTTTGTCAATAACTTTTGCAATTTTTTACGTGCTGGTAAACGCTTCCGAAACATTTTTCTAGACATCATTCCGAACAGAATGAGCTATCGCACGTATTTTTAAGAGCAGTATCTCTAATTTCAACCATTTTGAACTTATCGAGTAGACTAATATTAGAAACCTCAATATCATTTTTAAAACCTATTCATAGATACCCCACACGCATGGGTTTGATGAAAAAAAAATTTTTGAGTTTCAGTTCTAAGTATGGGGAACCCCCAAAATTTATTGTTTTTTTCCTATTTTTGTGTGAAAATCTTAATGCGGTTCACAGAATACATCTACTTACCAAGTTTCAACAGTATAGTTCCTATAGTTTCGGAAAAAAGTGGCTGTGACATACGGACGGACAGACAGACAGACAGACATGACGAATCTATAAGGGTTCCGTTTTTTGCCATTTGGCTACGGAACCCTAAAAACGCGTTACGTAGAAATATAAGAAATTTACTAAGATTTTTTCTTTGAGCTGTATCATGATTCATGATTTATGATTTTTTGTACAGCAACGTCTTTTCTAAAAAGATTTCGAACGTCGAAGTTAAGATATAACCAGAAAATCTCAAAGGTTTGGAGTAAAGCTAAGCGAACCGCTATATTATTAATAGATTTCTCGGCAAAGGTATTCGTTTGAATGAAAGAGTTAGTGAAGCGGATAATATCGCGATACTTCACTCACCTTCAGACTTCTTTAGAATTATGATGTAAAGTAAACATCTGTAAAGTTAAGGATGTCGTTAAAGGTAAACAGTATTTTTATAAGCTAAAGCAGCAGTTGCTTTATAAAGCAGCAGTTTTATAAGCTACATAACAATACAGTAACTACTTATACTTGATTGAAATTCCATATTTTTATTGAATATTTGGTAAATGATTTCATTCGTCAACTTTTTTGTTCACATCAAACCTATCTCAATCGCGTCAGCCTTCAGATAAAAAAAACCGCATCAAAATTTGTTGCCACAGAGAGACACAATGACAAATAAATATAAACACGTCAAACTCTTAACACCACTCTTTTTGCATAGGTTATAAATAAAATATCGTAGGTTTGATTTGAGATTGAGACAAAGAACCCCCGGTGACGCGCGCTACTGAATAATGGACACAACAAAATAAGACAGACGCGATCTTACTCATAAATCTTACAATATAATTCACTTCATAATTAAATTATTCATAACCTTTTATTACATCCATTGAACTTTTCCACGGTATAAAATGAAGTAGAAATTATACCATAAAATCCCTGCGCACTTTACAATCGCAAGAACCGCAATAAACATGATTCAGCACAAATTGCCCCATTTTCAGTTATTCGCCGTGGATCGTTATAGAGAAATTAGTCATTCACGCCGCTAAAATGTTTTCTAATTTCCATAACTTCAGGGGAACTTTTCCTACTTTACATAGGACTGAGAAAGCCACACGCTACGCAATTAGGGGAACCGGAATAATTTAGTTTCTATACAAGGTTGCTATAACTGTATGCAAAATGATTCTACGTGTTTCGGCTGGGGGCGTGAGAGTAGTAAGACTGGTAAGAGCCATATTCTTTGTTCTCTGATTATTTCTTGACGGCAAAGTATCGGTGACGTTTTTGGCGTCATTGTTGTAGCTTAATGATGGTGACGGCTTTCCTTATAATAGAGTGTAATATAATAATTTTATTTTCACAGCCGACACACACACGAACACAATTAAAAGTAAGTAAAAACATGGAAAGAAGTAAAATAAATACCTACTGGAAATAAAGATATACAAATATAATTATTGCTGAAAATAAAATATTAGGTAGCTCGGCGGCTGGTTTGTTAGGTACTTATATAATCTGAATTTTACCGAGAAAAAAATAACCGACTTCAAAATAACTCAAAAACTACTCGTCAGATCTAGCTCTTGGGACCACATGTCAAGCACCAGCAAGGCTATTAAGTTTGTAACTTGACAGCGGAGTTTCAAAATTGACGTTCGAGTTCTAGGATCACTTCACTTCGCAAGTGCGTACTAGATGATATAATGACATGTCAATATGATGCAAGTCCGCTTTTGTTTTGTAACTTGACAGCGGAATACACGATGAGTTTCTAAATTGAAGTTAGAGTTCGAGACTCCCTTCACCTCGCAAGTGCGTACCAGATGATTAGAGAATCACATATCAAGATCTCGGACTCGAACTTCAATTTTGAAACTCATCGTGGATTCCGCTGTCAAGTTAAAAACTGAATAGCCTTGCAGCTGTCGATTAAAAAAAGAATCATTAAAAGCGCTTCACCCAGTCGAAAGTTCTGAGGTAAGAAATAAAAAAAATACAGTCGAATTGAATACCTCCTCTTTTTTTGAAGTCTTAATAAAAAGCATAATTGCATCGGCGGTAGCGGGAAAATGTGGGTGTTTTTTAATCGCTTCTACTTCGGACTACTATTACTACGGAATCGGAAGAGAAAAACTAGTGTTCCATGATACCCAATCCAAAACGTATTATCTCCGTATCGCAATTTTGATATAATATTTTTTTGAGACTACTTTTTAGAAGTCGGTTATTTTTTTGGTAAAACTTAGTTTATTACACATAACACGTGATTCTTGGTTCAATTTCCCTTCAATTTCGGAAGTTAATTACCATTTTGGTACGACCTAAATATGTACAGCGTTCTCGACACTAGATCTCGGTTTTGACACACGAAAGCCGTCGGCAGTAATAATTATTATCAGATGCCTTCATCATAATACACACGTACCAATTTATGTATAAATTATACAGCAAGCTAATGCCAATGTATGACTAGAATACGAAGTGAGCCACAACAACCTAGCTATAGCCATTTGGTAAGCTAATGCCAATTTGTGATTCATTACAATATATTTGTTAAGTATGTATGTATATGCTAGCTCCATACTTATATCATTATTTCACTGTTATTATGGAATAATATAGTTTTAAAAATATTAAGGACATTATCAATAGTTTTTTGGTAAACAACTTTTATTTAGCTGACTCTGACCCTTGCAGGGTCAAATTTTGCAAAGTTAAATAGACTAACTAAACTCGTCTTATCCTATGGAGTTTCCAACAATGCATTTTTGGTAAGCAAGACATTACACTTAGGTTCGGCTCAGGCAAGATTTTTTTTTTACTTCAGTACATTGTATGTATAATTTATGGTATAATATGTATAATTTATAGTTTATTATTTATATATTTAGTTTTTAAATTATTAACTTGTCCTTGTTTGAAATTGAAAGGTCATTTGATCGAGAGAGTTTTATCGTAATCATCGTTAAGATTTTCATTACAATTTTTTCACAGATTACCTTCATAGCTTCTACGTATCATAAACGACATTACTGTACCTATTTATTATATTTATGTATCGTATTTGAACATAGACACAGTCATGTCGTCAAGGTCACAAAGTTTCTGTAGCTAAAATGTTTGTCAACTTGTTTTCGTGATGTTGAGGCAAAGAAACATTAGTCAAAAGTTCCTGATGATTTCATGGTTCATTACACGCGTTATATTGCGTGCGTGTTTGCAAACTTTATTACTTGGGAGATATAAATTTTTGTTCGTATCGACTTTGCAAGAACTAAGTATAGGAGAAGAAAAACGACTGCGGGTATATTCCGCATGTGAATAATACACTTACTTACCATCCATACTAATATTATAAATGTGAAAGTGTGTTTGTTTGTTTGTCCGTCTTTCACGTCGCTACGAAGCTGTTCTATGGTATGGCTTTTTTGTATGGAGATAGTGAGGAGGGTGGAGAGTAACGTAGGCTACTTTTTACCGCGGTAAAACATCCCCATGGGAAGATCGATATTTTGTTGGTAGCTAGATATTTAGTTCCGGATGTTGTTAATAGATGGCGTTAGTAAAATTCATTTGCAAGTTCTAAGAAAAGTAAGTAAGTAGGATTTGTAAAAAATCTATCTCTACCGCGGGCGAAGCTGCGGGCAAAAGCTAGTTACAGGTATATAATTTATCTTTACGAATTTACAAATTATGTACAGTAATGCACACATTATAATATCTACTATATTAAGATGTAAAGATAGTGGAGTAATACACATACAGAATTTACTATGTATGAAACTTCCTTCTTTTAAACAAACAATGTCGAATAGAGATAAATAAATAGGCCTAACTATCTGTAGCCCCAATAAAGAATTCTTTGAACGATATCACGAAATCTCAGTAATAAACCAAACAATTCGTAACGTATTTTCCAACTTACTCCGATGTCTGAGGAAAACATTCCGACTGAAGTTTATATTATGTTACGTAATAAAACTATTTTTACGTACTACTATTGCAATGTTATCTACACTACATTTTTGAAACAATCTTAACATGCGTTGAAATGCGAAATACTTGCGTTGCCGACAGTAAAGAAAGTATTTCACAGTTAATTCTAGGAGGAATATGGTAGTAAGAATGCTTCTTAGGCAAAATAACTCCGCAAATAATGCTATAAAAGTTTTCCTCCAAAACTACTTTCTGAGAAAGAAAGTATCTTATCTTATCTCATAAATAACATTGGGATGGTTCTAGTAGTTTAAATGTGACGGGCGCACAGACTCTATTACACACTCTTTGTGGTACAACTTTTCCTTATAACCCAATGACTTGTTTCTTTCAATAACAACTTGAAAGTAGTTCATGATCCAATGCGTACGTTAACTCATCGATCTCGCAGTGTTTTCGTAAAATGCTCAGATCAGTAAAAAAGGTAGATAACTCAGCGTCTTGAATTTGAGTGTAACCACAGAAGGTGTAACCGAAAAATATTATACGAAGCTGCTCTACTCAATTCATGTGTTTACATGCAATCACGCACACCAAGCCAAGCTTACCAAGTAGGTACTAGCAGGTAAGAGTTTAAACGTAGGTATGTGTGTGTGTGTAAATACACGAATTGCGTAGACCGGCTTCGTATTTTTCGGCTATTTCAAAGCGGTGAGTTATCTACATACCTTTTGTATCGATCTGAGGTTAGATGGCTATCGCTAAAACATGTTGGTGTTCGGTTGGCACAAAAATACACATAGGTAGATACTGTACACTTATAAACTAGATAAAACTGTAAAAGTTCTCTTTTGTCCACCCGTTTGGCGCAATGATTGTCATGACGGAACACCATTGTTCAATTTGTATGATGAGTTATTTCTGTTCTTGTTCTGGCACCAACGAAACAGGGAATTTTGTGTGGGGCTACGAGTGTGAAGCGTTATTTATTTATGTAATTGTACATACGGGGAGTATTCTTATACTGCATAGTAGCTTAAAAATAATAGTTATGTCCAACGTAAATTGTATCACCAACCAATGTGTAATAAGTTGGTATGATACAAGTATGCTATGGTAGATATTTTGGAGACTGTAAAAGAAATTATTAAACTTTAAACTTTTGAGTAACGTTTCAAATTTCGAACACTAAAATTATCTACAATTCAGCCAGCATTTCGAGATGCCTTCATCATCATACCGCTCCTAATCGCAGAGATTAGTGGCTAGAGTGTCGGAAGTGCTTAGCGCGGGACTGGGTTCCGAAACGCTAAATTGGCTAGCTACATATAAATGTACCATTAAATATTATTTATCAATAGGCAAAAGGGATCTACAAGCCGCAATTAGGCTTAGCTCAGACTTAAAATTAATTACAAAAATAATGTTTCAAAGTATGTTATACACACACATACGTTTATAAATTTTAGTATTTATAACTGTAATGAAATGATGCCAGAAATATATAAAAGGCTTTTTTATTTATACTTATTTATCATTATTACATAGACTTCGCGAGGCTGATAGATAATATAATTAGATACATAAATAACGCTACATATGCATTACCCAACACTAGGATCGTTTGACCCTGTGTCGTGGGTAGTAGGGACAATATAATAACGCTTCACACTCATAGCCCCACACTAGGACTCCCTGTGTCGTGAGTGCCATGGGCAACACATAAGACAAGGACATTTACACCCAGACCGAGAACAGAAATTCAAACTCAACATTCAAAGTTCCGCCTCGCTGGGAGTCGAATCCAGGATCCCCTTGGCATGAAGCAGCGACGCGACGGTGCGGCAGGCGGCATGGTACCTAACCTTGATAATAGGTAATTTTACTAATAAGTCAAACCATTACCTCTTAACCGTAGTCAAAGATACATCTTACTATTACGTTACAAACTGTTAGGAGTATAATTTACTTAAATAAAGTCAAATAAAAACTATTTGTGTCCCGAATTCGAGCGCGTCGTCGTACAGATGGAAGCCATTGCAATTTGCAAATTGAATTGCTTCGTCGTTGCTACATCCGGTTCCGGGCGTTTTATATTCAACAGTAATCGTATTTCCAGGATTTTATGTAATTCCGTTGGAAAACCGGAATCTTTGTTTATGGAATAGGAATTGCTGAATTGTCGCTGTATTGCGATTGACAAAATACGTCTTGTCAAGGTACATATATTAAAAAACCTTAACTTTTCCTTATCTAAATTTTATAATTATATAACAGAACCCTACTTCTTATTTTGATTCAAATTTATTTTTGCTCTTCTGCTGACTGTACCAGACAGCCCAACCGATGATATGTGAACCCGCTGCCAATGTTTCTCGAAATACCATAGATCAACGACGCATTACTGACCAAATACCTCCTTTGTAATCTGCAATGGTTCACCGACACCGCATTCCAACAATATTAATGACAGGGATGCTTGGAAACATACTTTCACAGATTCCGTTCAAGTTAGTTATTCGACCCTTACTATAATATACCTAAAGGTTATTTCACACAAACCAGGCACGCATGTAGATAATGATTTGGAATTCTGGGTAAAAAATGAATGAATTGGTATAGGGCACTTGTTATCCCGAAAAACGTGCGGAAAGACGTGGGCCGAGTGCCAGTACAAAATAAGGTTAATTTAATAATTTTAATAACTTAATAATAAAATTTTTTTTTAATAAAACAAAATATGAAACAAAAATAAAGTAGATATTGACATGATTGTGAAGAATAAGGAACACAGGTTATGCTTGAGCTTTTCAGCTAAGAAACTTGTTTTCATTTTACCAAGAAAAACAAAACATTATAAATAAATCTTCTTAAGAATTTTTAGCATTTAATTTCTGCCATAACTTTAAAGAATGAAGTAGGGACTTGAGAATAATTTCAAAAAATCAAAAATAGAAATTAAAAATTATTTATTGTTCGTCCACAAAATCAGTACAATCTAATAAAACTAAGTATTTTATTTTTTGGGTTCTGTGTATACAGGTCTGTAACTATAATTATGAATGTTCATAAGTAGCCGTTAAGTTCAAACTTAACGATTTCTTACTGCACAATAGCGAGATTAACTCTTGCATAAAAAGTCTAAAGTACAAGTGTTGTTTACAGGAAGAATAGGAAACTTAAGAAATACCTACACAATTTTAAGTCAATTTTCCTTCAGTATTTCTCATCCTCCATTCTCCATTCCATGCCTAGGGGCTTGTTTCACGATCTTCAAGTAAGTCCGAATTAAGCTATTCGTTGGTTAAGTTGACATTTCGTGTATGTAAAATGACACTTTAACGTCACTTTAACCGGCGAATAGCTTATTCAGGACTTTACTTGGAGATTGTGAAACAAGCCCTAGGACCTGTAAACTACACTTTAGCTCTCACACGTAGACGTAGTGACACGTCAATTAGTTGATTGTAACGTGACGTCACGTCCGGACCCACCTTTAATGGCAGCTAGATATTGGTGAAGGGAATGTCACGTGTCCATTAATGCGACACGATCACGTTACGTCATCGATTCGCATTTCTGATCTGATCATCATCAACTTTTGCATCACTTTTCTATTGATAAGCTCGAGTTTAAAGGAGTATGAGATACTAGAGCTTTATACGCGGGTTTGGCCGCGTTTTTCGGGATAATAAGTACCCTATGTCGTATTCCAGATCATGGACTACCTATATGCTAAATTTCATGAAAATCTGTTCAGCATTTTTTCCGTGAAAGAGTTACAAACATTCATACAAATTTTCACATTTATAATATTAAAAGGATGTAAATTACATAAAATAGTGATGTCAGTTTAGATATTCAATCCCACTGCTGGGCTTCCGGCAGCTTCGCGTTACTTACAAGGGTTGTCTTAAGAGGACACTTGTCTTGAATACGAATATTTTTAACCGACTTCAAAAAAGGAGGAGGTATTCAATTCGATAGTTTTTTTATGTTTGTTACCCAGCGCTTTCGACTGGGTGAACCGATTTTGATGATGTTTTTTGTCTCACTTAAATTTGAGCTAGATCTGACGAGTAGTTTTTGAGTTATTTTGAAGTCGGTTATTTTTTTCTTGGTAAAATAACTATTATTTCTTCTGTGGTAAAATTCAGATTATATACACAAAAATTGGGATAATGAAACCCTGAAGACAAACAAATATGCGACATAGACCATTCCGGACTACACAATCGTAGGTCACATTACACTACAATGTCCCGCTCTTAGCCGCTAATATCATAAACTACAGACACATGGAGTTGATAGCTCTGACCCAAATACACAGACAACAGTGTTCTGTTATCTTTATGGATAATTGTTTATGAAATTGAAATCGATATTGAAAATTTTAGGTCGGGTATTGTAAGGAATTAATTATTGAAAGTTGAAGGATTACATGGACGTTCTTGAATCGTGCTTCGGTGTTTGGGCCGGAGAACCAGTATTAATACGGTTTCCCTGTTACTTTTTGCCGGCAATACATAGGGGATGCTTTAGAGATTACTAATGGCCATGGCGGACGATCGCTAATCATCATTATAAGGGTCGTCTTTGGTGTTTTCTCATGGTCGTACTATTTTGGCCTACTAGTAGGACCAAGAGGGATAGACCCTCGAATTCCTACTGTCTTCTCGCTTATCGACTTACGTAAGAAAAGTATTGCATGTTTAATTCATGGTTTTACATCAGTTACGTAGTACTTATCATAATAAAAAATCGTGATTTTTATAATCAGATCTAGGATCCAAAAGTCAGAAAAATAGGAAAAATTATCAAAACATATTTTTTGACTTCTCTGTCGATAACATGGCCTATCTAAATTAATATATCGAAAAATATCCATTCTACAGATTGGTCTCAATAAACCTTATTTTTAGTAGAGCTTCATAGAAATCTATATTATGAAAAATATTTTGACCCATTGTTGGCTAAAACTCTATGATTTAATTTTAAGAGGAGTGGTAGCCCTGCCACCCTTAATGACCCTTCCATCACGCTTAAAACTAGAATGCATAATATTCATTAAATAAAATTAAATAAAATTATAACTGAGTGATAAAAACAATTTATCTTTTACTTTGGATTATGCCGAAACAAAACCCCCAGGAATTATAATTTTAAAATTAAATAATAATTAAAACATTACCAAATAATAAATAAAGTCGTTGCCGCTCATAACTTGGGTATCTTATAAATTCGCAGGGTTGAACAAGAACATACGAGTATAATATGTTGTGCTGTGTTATCTCAAAGCCTCAGTTTGGAGGCTGATACGGAGACAAATTGAGTACCATAAGTTGCCATTACAGGGAGGCAGAAGCGTTAGGCATAACTAAATGCGTTTAAACACTTTCCTTTCGAGTGACCCTATCTTCCAATCCATCTAGGGTCCCAAGGGTTTTGGTTCGTCCAGGGTGGATTTGTGATAGAAAAACGTTTGTTCTCGAGTGTCAGTGTTTGTTATGTCTCATTTATTTATTTATTTTTTTATTTATGCAAACTTTATTGACCACAATATAAAAATATTAACGGACAAATGGCGAGCTTAATGCTAGTGCATTCTCTACCAGCTAACCATTAGGCCAAACAGAAAAAAAAAACACGATGAGCGGTAAAATGAAAAGAAAAGAGAAAGGAAATATAACTAAACGAATACAATAATATATACAGGTATATACATATACAATATATACTAGCTGCCCGGACATACTTCGTTCTGTCAAAAGTTATTTTTTTTTAAATGTAAGCTATCCTATCTTTCAAGTTGAATCAAACTGCACACGGTGTGCAAAGATTAAAATCGGTTAAGTAGTTTAAGAGTCCATCGCGGACAAACAACGTGACACGTAATTTATATATATTAAGATTTACATATATATAATATTAAATACTTATAGATATACATATTATACATATAAATATATACAGAAATATACATTGTGTTTCTATGTATAGATAAGTGTACTATACTAATATATACAAAAAAATATATTTAACAATTCGTGGAAAAACCTGATGACATTTTGTTATGACGCAGGCAAGTCTTTTAGTGTGTGTGTTGTAATGTATTCAGCAATCAATATAATTCTCAAGTGGACTTCGTTCACTTCGTTGATGCACTTTATTAGTTAAAACTTAAAACCTACAAAGGCATTACTATGTTTCTGAATTGAATAAAATAAATGTTTGAAGAGCGTGTGTTATGTTAAATTTTACAGAGCGCTGACATTCTTATCATCAGAATGAGTTTAGTTATACAATTTTGGTAATGCATCCCCCACGACTGATGCAATTGGCCTGTGTGCACGCAAGAGAAAGTGGGTATTGTTGCTAAAATTCCGCAACTGGACGTCGTTTCCAGGTTCCGTTAGGTACATGTTCAATCCTAGCGGTAGAATTCTCACTTGTCTAGCCAGATACCCTCTTATTTAAAGCCCAAGTTGAATATGCATAGATTACCGCTTCATACCATTTCTATGTATCGATGATTTCACACAACGACAATAGATGGCGTTGACTACATATTACAGTAGCCCACTATTTGCTTACCAAACCCGCCACACCTCATAACTTAAACCAGCCCCTTGAACTTAATAAACGCGGTGTGAAAGCGACATCTGAGCTTGACGTCCTTGTGAAACCTAATTTTATTTGCAATTGCGTCTTTGACACTGTATCTTTCAGATAAGATTTTGCCGCCTTAATTTTATTGTACCTAATACTAGCTGACCCGGCAAACTTTTTACCGCCTAGCAACTCTTCATCTCCCTCTCCCTTCTCTTCTCCCTTCCTCTCTCCCTCGACTGTCAAACAAATTTCTGAATGCGTCTATAAATATTTGACAACCAAATTACAATTTGACAAAAGACATCAAATATTTCATAGCTTGGAACATTTTGAATTGAAAAATTAAATTGTCGTTTTTACTATTTTCCGTCACTTATTATTTATGTTTTTCAAGGTTTAAACCTTCCCTGAAGTTCCACAAATATTTCAAGATCAAAACTAGCCAAATCGGTCCAGCCATTCTCGAGTTTTAGCGAGACAAAGAATATGTCGGCGGGGTACCGTCGATATCTATGGCGAAGCCCCCCGCCATGAAAAAACTCAACCTTCTTTCGATGTATTCACTAAATCAATATTTGGTGAGCATTTATCCATCTTGGCAAGCAAAAAGTATTTTACTTGGTATAAAAACGTATATAAAGCTCAGATTTTTTTTTAATCTGATAGATAAACATAAAACATACTTAAATTGTATTTTTTTATTTTTTTATTTATGCTTTAGTGACCCTTAACAAATTAGTGGTATAAGAGGCGGACTTAATGCTAAACAGCATTCTCTACCAGTCAACCTTAAGAATGTGCAGAGAACAATGAATTGTACCCTTTAAATAGACACATACGTATAATAAAATTTCACGAGCTTAATCAAATTCTTGTTCTCTTTTGACTTGGGCCAGCAATCAAAATTTAATATCGCGGTGTTAAGCGCCATCTGAGTTTGATGTCGCTCCTTGAGAAACGGGATTTTATTTTCATTTCGCGTAAATGTTGCGTTTCACTTGTTTGTTTGTAACTAGCGTCTGCTTGAAAACATTAATTATGTCTAGAAGAGCTACTGTTAGGGTTGTCGCTTTATTAATTACTAGTTTTCAGCCACGGACTCACCCGCAGAAGAGAGGTTTCATAAACAAATTAACGTCTGTCGTTGATTCAGACCACGGAACGTTTAATCGGGATAAAATCTATCCATTTTTTGAAGTGAAAACTTCTTTAGGCGCGTTGGGCCTAATTGAGATGGGATGAAACCATACAGTTCACCACCGGTAAACGACACCTATTTGTAGCGCCATCTCTGAGAGAAGTACCTACAGAATTATAGTTACTTAATTTACAGGTCGTATTAATTAATATCAAGATGGTAGTTTACATATACTTTACGAGATGGCGTTGGCAGGTATTCACTAAAAATGTAATGAAGAAAAAAAACACTTCATTTAAAAGTATTTCCTGCACAATAAAATATTTCCTGATGATTCAAAAAATACACATGTAATTGTTCAAGTGTTCACTTACTACACATTTAATAAGCCTTATGTCATGGTATAAACAACATTTTTTGACAGGAAACAATGTGGAGGTATGCTATTTTAAAATTATGTTGTTTTTCTTGAATCTCATAATTTTTAACTGTGAAGTAATATTGATCTTGTTAAGCTAGAATAGGCTTAATAGGCGCTCATAGCCCGGTGGCTTGCGTCGATCCTATGCGATCGACAAAGTTAAGCAACAGCGGGCACGGTCGGTAGTTGGATGGGTGACCGCTAGTGGAAAAAAATTCTTGAGCGTTTCTGTGCTTCGGAGGGCACGTAAAGCCGTCGGTACCGGTTGTTATTATAAGATAACAGTCGTTAAGCAATGTCGGAGGCCCTCGGGCGGTTTGAAAACTTCCGACACTCGGGTTGGCCACTAACCCCTCCACCAATCCGCACTGGAGCAGCGTGGTGGAGTATGCTCTAGGCCTCCTCAAGAGGAGAGACCCGTGCCCAGTAGTGGGCCCATTTATGGGTTGAAGCCAGGCTTAATAAAATTAAAGTATTGGTTACAAAAATAAATTGAAAAGATAACCGCTTAATTAGTAGTTTTTTTTTTAATATGAACTTAAATGCTGAAAAAAGCTTGAATTACAAATATCTCTACAATTAGCAAAAATTTTTTTCACTCATACAAATGAGCGATATAAATGCATTTTGGTTCCTTCATCACCTTCCGGCATTAATATGTCGAGTTACCAATAATCCTGTTTAATAAAATAAGAATTATTTGAAAATAAAATAAGAATTATTTGAAATATTACATAAATCCTCTGCTCCAAAAATTTCAATAGCTTGAACTCATAAGAAGTTTTCTAACAAGAAAAACGAAAGGAAAACTAAAAACTGCATGTTGAAAATTAAATATGGAAACAAAATTCATACAAAACACAATTTTAAAAATTCTTAATTCTTATTAATAGCAATAATAGCAAAATGAACCAGATACACACAATCGTGTTTCCGCCCGGGATCGAACCGGGGACCTTGTGCGTGTGAAGCACACGTGATAACCACTACACTACGGAAACGCTACAAATATTTTTCAATTTAGGTGACCTATTGTTTCCTTTAAGCGCTGAAAGCCGGGTGGGCGCGGTCGGTAGTTGGGTGGTGGGTGACCGCTAGTGGCAGTAGTGGCAATAATTTCTTCAGCACTTCCGTGCTCAGGAAGGCACGCAAAGCCGTCGCGGCGTCGGTCCCGGCTATGATCGTCATGTCGGAGGCCTTCAAATGGCAAGAAAACCTTCGAGAGGGCTCAGTGGGCCATTAATGGGTTGAAGCCAAGCAATCATTTCATTTAATAAATTATTCATAATAACGCTTGATAAAAGTATAAGCAATCATTCGTGTGCAGGTACTAATACCTACCTAAGTACTTAGTTAATAACAATTTATTTGTACCTATTTCATATAATATGTTCTATTACATGCGGGAAGTTCAATGTGATATTAAGATTATTAGGAATGGATTCCAGATCGAGTAAAGAATGAAAATGGAATTTGTGGTTATGTTATGACGTTGAATAATAAGTACCTACCTACGCACTAATCTAGACACGCGGAGCGTGTCAAGTCAATTTCTTAGCTAACAGAATTGACGAGCAGCATCGTGTGTAATATTACACGAACCATTCGGAGCCACTTTTGACCACCTCATAACTCAAAAACTATTCAACATAAACCTGTCAAATTTGGCTCATTTATTAAGACTTGCGAAATACATACGTCTTTCAAATTTCATAAACACATCTCAAACGGTTATTTAGATATTAACGTCCAAAAATCGAGAAATTTAACACTGACTGACCTATAGATCAAAACTATATCCAACTTCCAGGTGACCTAGAAAGTTAAAATTTGTCAATACAAAGGAATAAATCTGAAAGTAGTAAATTTTTATCAATTTATGATAATTTTTCAAAAAATTGATTCTATTAGGAACACTTACTTAAAATGCCTGAAATTTAAGAGTAGTGATCAAAATTGATGACATCTAGTCATTATGTGGATTCCAAGGTGAATATATAACGAAACATATCAGTTTTAGTACTTTCTGAAACTTTCAACAGGAGGAAGATGTTCAGTGTCCCAAGTGCCTGTGAGAAGTGCACAGCACATATACATTTACGTGAAGATCAGTGGTTCGTCAGGAGACGTTATTTCCAGTGTATTACGTCGTTTTATTTTTAATGTGTGGAAAATTATTTTTCTCTAATCTACAAGATTACACCACAAAATTTTGTATTATTTCCGTAATTATACCAGTTTAAAGTAATTCGAAGTATTGTTTCAAAATTTATTGTTGCACGATGTCATCGAACATAAACAACTTATCTGTACTAATAGTATAAAGAGGAAAGATTTGATTGTTTGTTTGCATTGAATAGGCTCCGAAACTACTAAACCGATTTGAAAAATTCCTTCACTGTTGGAAAGCTACACTATCCCCGGGTGACATAGGCTATATTATATTTTCAATAAATTAGGGATCCTTAATAAAACTCCAATAACGTAACCCAAGGTGTAAAAAAATAAGAAAACCAAAGCAAAGCGAGGGCGGTCACTCGTAAGTCGTAACTAATAAGAGTATAGTCGACTTTCGTATTTATTACGATAGTATAATTGGGATTTAGTATTAATTATTATTTCAATATTTAGCGGACATCAATAGTGGAAGATCATTACTTATAAATAATGAAATAATAGGTACCGTATTTCGGACCACGGCGCACTAACTACAGATTTACTTGAAGAGCACTATAACAGTTCATGTATTAAAATTAATCAGTAACGTTATGAATAAGTACTTACTAATAATTTCTATACAAAAAGTAATGATATCCCATCAAAAACATAAATGTAAAGTGAGAGTCAATTTCAAAAAAAAAAGAATTGAGATCTAAATGGGTGCCAATTTCTGTGTAGAAAAGCCTAAAATTTTAGTCACAAGAACATGTAATTCAAGCTTTACATTTGACTTGGCTAGTTTTCTTTAGTTAGCAACCAACAAACCAAATTAGAGAAGAGTGTCATAAGCCATCAACCTAACAGATTTGACGAAGCTAATTACATAGATATAATATAGCCTAGGTAGGTACGTGAAAACTAACCAAGTCAAATGTGGAGCTTGAATTACATGTTCTTGTGACTAAAATTTTAGGCTTTTCTACACAGAAATTGGCACCCATTTAGATCTCAATTCTTTTTTTTTTGAAATTGACTCTCACTTTACATTTATGTTTTTGATGGGTTTCCTATTCTGTAGTATACAAGCATAGATAACCTCCAATAGATTCCGTATTAGTGAAATTTTCTTAGACTTCAAAGTCACAATTTTGCGGAAGGTGCGGTTTGCGGGGTACGAAACAGATGCGCTGTGATTGGATATTTAAAATTCAAACTTGGAATTTATCAAGCTCAACCCGTCCATAGTGATTGAGTATGTACGAGTATGATCGATTAATCGTACGATCGATGTTTGTTATTATCATTAGGTATTTACTTTCAGGACAATTATAATGAATAACAATACAATGAAAATATCGATACTTTTAATAAATATATAATATTATATTCATATTAAACTGGTAGGTATAACGATGATACAACTGAATCCATCAACCTTCGATGATTATTTCTTCATATAGTAGAAACTGTCAACTGAAAAGTGTGTTATTTTATTATTTATTTATTTTTTATTTTATTTTATTAACACACCAACAGCAGTACACACATTACATTACAAATATAAGTTCTATAGAAACTGGACTAGTGTGAGTGCCAATATTACAGGCGTGAACAACATTCTTTAGTATATTTATCAAGAAGAATAGAAACGCAAGTCTTGAAACTCTGTTAAACAAACGACACTGTATTTGGTAGGAAACCATCCCTCTCCACGGTGCATTGCTTCTATACATTTTTCCGTCCTCTCGGGGCATCTAGGAAATCTATAAAATCATTACCACAATGTTTTTTCGTATAATAAATAATGTTATCCTTGACTACAGCAACCTTTGTCCCACTTATAACTTGTTAGAAATTATCGATTTCATAGCAATATCCACAAAATTAATATCGATACGCGTTTAAAATGAAAAATTCACTTCCCTAGTATTGTCTTTAGTCAGAAACAAGATAATTATTTTGAATTAGGAATGAAATTTTTACAAAATGTCACTCTCAAAACCAGCATAAGTTGAACTCTGCTTCATTAGAAGAAAATTTGTAAAATAAATATGAATTACTAATTTATGAAATGACTAGCTGACCCGGCGAACTTCGTATCGCCTAAGAATGTAACAAATCAGAGATCATTAAAATCGGTACAGCCGTTCTTATTTCCGTGTCCTCCCTCTCACTCTCCCTCTCCCCCTCTCCCTCCCCCTTCCCCATCCCCCTCCTCCTCCCCCTCTCCCTCTTCCTCTCCCTCTCCCTCTCCCGCTCCCGCTCCCGCTCCCGCTCCCGCTCCCACTCCCACTCCACTCCCCTCCCCTCCCCGTGTTACATAATCGGGATCCGCGGAACATGCGCGAGCTGTCCGGCCGCGGGGCCGGTGATGATTGTACTACTCGTACAATCACGTTGTCACGTAGTTTCTTTACTACGTAATATCTTCCGAATGGAATGTCTGATTTGAGTAATTCAAAAAGTTATCTATAGGTATTGAAACAGTTTTGAATATGAAATGATTTATTTGGATAAGGATTAATATGAAGGTATGGTTTTCATGATCTGATTTTGGTCATCTTTTTTATTAACTTTTAAAATGTAAAAAGTGGTTATAGTGACATAACGACAATAGTTGGACATATAGTATCGCGAGGTTTTTTGTAGATATTGATATGTTCTACAATATTGTAGAACATTTTTTTGTTCTATCATCAATAGTTTCCGCAGCGTATGCGATGAAAGAAATTTTTAAGCAAATTTTTTGACACTTTGATTCACGTTACTGATGTTTTAGCAAGGATCCCTAATTTTTTCTAGTAATAAATATAGCTTATGTTACTCATGAATAATGTAGCATTCTAATGGTGAAAGAATTTTGAAAATCGGTTCAGTAGTTTTTGAGTTTATTCGTTGCAAACATACAAAAATACAAAAATACAAAAATATAAAAATACAAAGCTTTCCTCTTTATAATATTAGTATAGATATGCCATCGTTTTGGTAACTGTTTTTACGCACTGATTTAACACACCATTTCACTCTGCAGTAAGCCATGGTTCCATCAGCGAATGCTTTTTTGAAATTAATTAAATTCTGAAAGATCCGCGTGTATACGGGTCAAAGGTCTTGGTCGATACTAATGTCGTGAATGCTAGTACAGCTTCATATGCATAGCAAAAGCACTGCTATGTTGCCGCGCGTCAGTTGCCTTGTATGCGGTATCTTGTGGGGGTAATCTATGTATACAAGACAGAATACATACACACAAACAGCACAAATAGGTGTCAATAATTGTGGCCACACAACAAGATGTCATACCTATTTTTGTTACAGTAAAATAAATATCAACAGGGTAGTATTTTCCATACCAAGTTACTTTTTACGAAATTTGTATTTATGGATTTTAATGAATTTGCAAAGAGAGGAGTGCTTTTGATAAGTAAAACTGTATTCTGCTTTAGAATAACAATGACAAGGTGCAGAAAGATACCTGGTCTACGCTTTTGAATTTTATTTCTCAGTTATTTAATTTAAAATACAAGACTTACCATGTTATTATTTTAAAACATTTTTTAGAAATTATTCTTATCAGTGACATCTATAAGTATTTAGTCACAACACAGCTGGTTCACAGCTGTGGTTCTTCAGCTAACTAAATTGTACCAAAAACATTCAACAGATGGCGCTAAATGTAGCCAAATATTTAGTTTGCTCGTCGAGTACCGTAATGCTTTAAGCTCGTAGTAATATTACGTATTCTTAAAGTATTTTAAGTATTGCAATCATATTTTTTCTAAGAATGCGTTTTTTTGTTAAAGGCCGGACCAGACGTCGACAACGGATAGCGGCAGAGAGAAAAATATGAACCGACTAAACGGTTTTCTGAATCTCAAGACGCCGCTCATAAGCACTAAGACTTTGGGGTAAGTACTGGAGTACCTGAAATGTCCAACAAATTATCACAAATGTATAAATAACAAATATGTAAATTAACAAAAATGTTTTGGAAAACATTAAATTATTCTACAAACATTCTGAAAAGATGGCGCATTTTATGTGGACATAAAATGCGCCATCTTTTCATAGAATTCAAAGTGTAGCAGTAGACTAGTCTCTTTCAGTTTCACTTAACCGTTACAAGATGGCGTTGCGACTAAAATCCTCATTGTGAAGTACTAGAGACTGCCTGAAAACTCGTGCTTTTGCTTTCCATTTAATTTACTTTCAGGGACAAAAACAATAAAATAATATCCGAAGATATTTTTTTTATGTTATTAAACCCTTACCCTTTATTTTGTTTTCCTTTTTTCTTTTAATAATAAATAGTTATTTTATGTTTCCATTTTTCACCGCTTTAATCATAGTCAGTTTGTAACTTGTATACAATGTATGGCTGTTACGTTAATTGCTTCTTTGTTTTACCTACGAATACCTGTACCTTGTAGTATTAACAAAGAATAAATAATAGTACTTTGAAATGAATGAATTAAATTAAATTAAATTTGATATTTTTATTGATAACTATTTAATTAATTTTATAATAATTTAAAAACTGGAACGTTTTTACTATATTCAATTTACTGAGTCCTGTTCTATCAAAATAAAGAAAAGAAAATAATTAAAATGTAAATATAATAATAGCATGATTGAGTATCGTTAAACAGAAGCTGCCATAAAAAGAAAATTAGCACAAAATAACGGTCATTCCGATTAGGTACTCATTTACGGGAAACGAACTTTTATTTCACCTCCAAAATTAATATTTTGTTTTTTAAGTTTATTTATTTTAACCCCTAGGCCCTATTATTTTATCATAGTAAAATGTTAAAAGGTACTTTTGCATATCATTACAATAATCATTTTGCTGGTGTATATGTATATTGATTAAAATTAGTGATGGGCCGACTATGGGTTTTGCCGATCAGCCGACTAGCCGACTATTCGGCGAGAAAATTGCCGACTAATCGGCCGACTAGTCGGCAATGCCGATCATCCTTACTTTGGTCAAATATTTATGAAAATAAAAGGAATCGATTGCTTCATGATAAACCTGAAAGTCTGTCGTTTCTTCAGATTCACCATAAATTACTTTTGCTTGATCCAATAAAATTAAAATACTATTGATAAAATTTCATTGAAAATATGACTAAGTGCCAGTAAAAGTACAAACTTGTATTATTATTGCCACATGCTAGTGATACAACGAATATTCGCATAATTTTTGACATTCGCATTCGCAAAAATCATGCAAATGAAAAACAAACTGTATAAAGAAAAATAATTATTTCTAACATTAAAATGTTATAGATACCTATTACGTTGTGTCCTTTGTTTATATTTGAATTGAAAAGTTATAATTCTGAAGTAGGTCATTTAAATATATGTCCTCAATTTTTTTTGTGTATAGTTTCAAGAGGATATTTTGTTTCCAATTAAAAATACATCAGAACTTGAAATGGTCACTGGTTTTGGAATATTATTATTACCAGCGACATATTATATCTTTGAACATGGATTAACTACTCCCATCCATCGAGGAGTTAAATATTATGTCGCCAAGGCATAGGACCCTAATATTATGGTCAACTAGCTTTTGCCCGCAGCTTCGCCCGCGGTAGAGATCGTTTTTGTATTGTATAAATCCTACTTACTTTTGCTTAGTTAGATTTAGTTGCCTATGACTTAAGTAATTTACATGTATCATTTGATAGCGTGATTCAGAACTTGCAAATGAATTTTACTAACGCCATCTATTAACAAAATCCGGAACTAAATATCTAGCAACTAACAAAATATCGATCTCCCCGGCCCATGGGGATGTTTTACCGCGGTAAAAAGTAGCCTACGTTACTCTCCACCCTCCTCACTATCTCCACACACAAAAATCATACCATATAACAGCTCCGTTGCGACGTGAAAGCCGGACAAACAAACAAACAAACACACTTTCACATTTATAATATTAGTAGGGATAGTAGGGATAATGTTTTGGTTTTGCAAAGTTATTAAGAACAAATTTCTTAATACACGGTTGAATTGAGTTGTTGAAGAGTTGCATAAATATTTTGTCTCCAAGACACATCTTTAGACCCTAGGAGAGTCAATAATATTGATACTATCTTCATTTCCTTTATTTTTTAGCAGCGAAAATAAATGCCGACTATTCGGCGATTTTTGCCGATTATTTGCTGACTAGTCGTCGACTAGAAAACATGCCGAATAGTCGGTTTTCCCGACTAGTCGGCATGTAGTCGGCCCATCTCTAATTAAAATGATATACCGTCTTTTTATATAAAAGATGATTTAGCGTTTTTATTTACTCAATTTATTTGAATACACAGGTACCTACCTACCATCCCTAACTGATACTCAATACACTACACTAATCGCATCCAACACTAATAAGAAACATATCGAACGAGTAGCTATACCTACCTAATCTATACTACATACTACATAATATATAAAGAGGAAAGATTTGATTGTTTGTTTGCATTGAATAGGCTCCGAAACTACTGAATCGATTTGAAAAATTCTTTCAGTTGGGAAGCTACACTATCCCCGAGTAACATAGGATATATTATTATATTTTCAAAAGAATTAGGGATCCTTGATAAAATTCTAATAATGTAACCAGAGGTGTAAAAAAATAAGAAAACCGAAGCAAAGCGAGGGCGGTTACTCGTTATAAAGAGGAAAGATTTGATTGTTTGTTTGCATTGAATAGGCTCCGAAACTGCTGAACCGATTTGAAAAATTCTTTCACTGTTGGGAAGCTGCACTATCCCCGAGTAACATAGGATATATTATATTTTCAAAATAATTAGGCATCCATAATAAAACTCCAATATGTAACCAGAGGTGTAAAAAAATAAGAAAACCGAAGCAAAGCGAGGGCGGTTACTCGTTATGAATAAAAGGAAATACAAGAGGTAATCCAAGCTAACTATAGCTAGGTTCAGTATATTTCCCCCACTCCGGAACACATTAGCTAACGTATGACACGATTGTTGCATTATGGCGACCCGATATTGAGCGATCTTCGTATTCAGGAAATGAGAACATTGCGGCCGAGGAACAATATTCTGCTTAATGGCCAAGAAAAAGGCATTAGATTTGAGATCATGATATAGCGTGACGTATTCTTCTCTTGTATTCGTCGTTCTTTCTTGTTTTCGTCATTTGTTCTTGTTTTCCTCATTTATATGTTTGTGACCACTTTACCGCGGGCCAAGTCGAAGGAACGAGTTAATAATAATAAATAAGGATGTTGCTCCAAAATAATTAATTATCAGATAATTAAGCCTCGTAGTGAAAACAAGATGAGTGGTTAATCTTACCTAAATAGGTGTGTTTTCCATAATGTCCGTGTATCAACAAATTTTCAGTTCAGCGGTGACTAATGAAAGCATACCTGGGTGTTTTCTGCAGGTATTTTCGTTTAATCAATGGGATATGCTCCGTCACGTCTATTACTCGTATCATAATGTTGTTCCGTTCAATGTTATCGAATTATTTTAAGCTGTTTGGAATTTCGTTGTAAATGGAAATGGAATAAGCGATGAGGCTTATTTGTTTGGAATTGATGTTTGTTTGTGTAGTATTAGTAGATGTTTGTATGTACCTAATATTAGAAGGTATAACGGCCCGGTATATTTAGTTTTTTTTATTAATGATATTTTTTATTTGACCATTACGTGAAGCACAATGCTTACAATGCCGGACCGTTGTTCAAAGGGAGGTTCGATTTCTAGGGAGACAGAAATTTCATTTATTTATTTAAATTTCTAGAGAGATTATCATCAACCGTACAAAAAAGTCCTCAAATACTTCGGACACATTATCCGGAATCAACACTCCATGGGGAGACTCGTTGTCCAAGGGCAAATGGAAGGCAAGCGGTCATGCAGCCGATCGTCTACGCGTTGGAAAGACTTGATAAAAGCTGCTACACAATCATACATAGTCCAATGTTCCCGCTATGCTGAACACTGCTGTGAGTGGAGACGCATCGCGAAAGCTACATTATCCAAAAAAGGTCATCAGGAAACCACGACCGCTCTGCCAAGAGCTACCGACTAAGGAGGAGGATTTTAATTTCTATTCCTGGTCCAGATCAAGATATGTGTTAATGTCTTTATGTGTTGTCCATGGTATCCACGTCACAGAAAATCCTATAGTGAGCTTGCACAGACATGTACCTATAACCTATGAGTGAGCATTATTTATTATTTGATAGCAAACTCGTTTGCAAGTGAAGATATTATATGGAAATATCTACACAACTACTAAAATTAAATTTGTAAAGACTTGTTTGTTGCACCCACCGCAATTTTTCATCATCATAGAGTTGACTGGTAGAAGATACCACTAGGCATAAGTTCCCTCAGTGTATTTCAATAAAGAATAAATAAATGTAAGTAATATTACAGAGTTTTATACACAATGTTATGTTTTTTTTTCGTGATAAAAACGAAAATTGTACGAGTAGATACATATTTTTGCCTGATTCAAGGTTTTATTATTTATCTGTGAATAACAAACGAAGGTACCCGAGAGGCTTGTTACCAATCACATATTCAAATAGAGTTGTTATCATAAGCGAATAAATTCAAAAAATATAATATTATATTTTACGTTTGTAATAATCTGCTATAGAATAAACACGTTTAGAATAATTGAAACTTATAGAACCAAACATTGGTCTTTTATTAACTTAATAACTAACTTACCCTTAACTGGTATCGTGGGGGCCGCGTGGCCCCCACGCGTGACGTTTTCTTGGTTTTCTAATAAACTAAGCATCATGAGTAGCCGCCATTTTAAGTATTCTCATTACGTCGCTACTCGTAGCGGGTGCCGAACGTTCAGCGCTGTATCACTTACTGGGACCCAGGTATGCACGTGTTGGGATCCGCGCGGCCCCCACGATACCAGTTACGTAAGTTTTTTTGGATAGCAATTTTTATATGTTTGTTACTTTTTACGATTATTAATTCAGGATGTCGCGACTTTTGAGTGATAAAATAATAGAAGAACTCTTACAAGAAGATTCCGATTCCGAATCAGTGATTATTAACAGGAAAGAAGAAGAATGTTGTACTGATAGTGAAGTCATAAGTAATTGTGAAGATCCAGTCACACTTGATTTGTTGAATGATAATCAGGACGTGGATTCTAATACGGAAGCGTCTTCCTCAGGAAGTGAAAATGAAAGTGTTGCAGGACCTAGCCAGTCCAGCTGCTACTATGGGAAAATTAGTATTTTTGAGCCTTAAGATTAGAAGTGATTTATTTCATGTTGATTTTTGTGAAATTTTGATTAGAGATTATAAAACGTTATTTGTTTTTTAGTTTATGTATTATAAATTAAGTAAAATAATATTATATTTGAATTAAACTTCTTAAACTATAATTTTTATTGATATTATTAACGTAGAAAAAAATATTACCAAAATGTTGATACTATTATGTGATCTCTTCCAGTATTTAAGTAAGAAGATTTATATTATTAAAAACTATTTGATTACATAAAACAAGCCTAATAATTATTATTTCTGACCATTTATTTAAGTACATAGTTAACACTTACTTGCTAGATGCAAATATACTATGGGGGCCGCACGGCCCCCACGATACCAGTTACGTATGTCAAATTTACAATACCAGTTAAGGGTTAAAACATTGCCGTTGAAAAATCAAATTAAATGAATTTTACCAAGAAAAAAAATCGACTTCAAAATAACTCAAAAACTACTGGTCAGATCTAGTTCAAATTTAAGTGGGACCACACGACAAGCACCAGCTTTCGATTAAAAAAGTATCATCAAAATCGTTTCACCCAGTCGAAAGTTCTGAGGTAACAAACATAAAAAAGTCGAATTGAATACCTCCTCCTTGTTTGAATTCGGTTAGAAACTATCGTCAATCAACCAACTGTAAACAAGTAAAAGTATTTTTTTTGTGACGTTACAGATTTTTTCTTTATTTGTGATTTAAAACATTACTTCTTGCCAAATTACGTGATTCTAAGTCAACGGGAAGTCAATTTTAAAATAGATCTCTACGTTTTTAACACAAATCACAACCAAGTTGCATCTTGCAAATAATGTACCCCAAACAGATTTTTTTTTTCCTTTGAAAACGTAACGGGAAAAACATCTGACATATTTTGATTGAACTTTGGAGATTGACAGCTTCTATTAGTCAACCTGTGGGTTATTTTTTATTTATCCCTGAAATTGTGTCAGCGACAGGAAGGGATAAATTTAATCAGGCGATTCCGGGAAGATATTTTGGGCCTTTCCCGCTTTGATAGCATCTAGTCTATGTACATTTGTGGTAAATTTAAACATAAATTAACACGCAGATAACATTCAAATAGATATGTTTTGGCTCTATTTAGAGACTCACTTAAGCAAAGATTTTATAAATATGTTGATAGTTCAAGAAATTTATGTTTTAAACTAAGGTGTAGTAATAATAAGAATTTTTTAAGAAAAAATCATGTTTTTATTATATTCTCATTTGATTCTTTTTAAAATTACATGATTTTGTGATATTATTTTCTTAACCAAATAACTAGCAGCAAATACAGGAGCAGTAAATAAACAACTGAGGTTACAACATTGTGGGATTCAACATATTGCGAATCCATCGCGACAAGGATTCAACTTGCAAATTCAACATTGTGGTCCAAATGGCGTATGTAACCTTTTCTTTCTTATTCTCGAGGAAGATGGTAGACGGAAGGAAGCCTATTTCCAGGCGTGGCAATAACCATTTAAATGCGCAATGCATTATACAACCAGCCACAACTTGCGGGATGGAGCCTGACGCGATGCCTCACAGACAACTAAGATGAACTACTATCCGTACTTTGGGTCTCACTGTCACAAACAACTACGAGCGGATTGAAACCGTGGCATAGAATACTAACACACTCACACCTGTGGTTGTCGAAAGAGACGATTAAATCTAACTGGCGGTAGGGCCCCTCGGAGGGTATTTGGTAATATTGATTTTAATAGTTCATTAATATCATTATTACTATTCTTATTTCTCCGTGGTGCTCGCGTGGATAGTTATCTTGCTTGAGTCAGCTCGTCGTGTTCCGGCTGGGGGCTTGAGAGCCAGTACGTTCTTTAAATTTTTTCTCTCTTTCTAAGCCGACAACGCGTCAGTGATGCCTTTGGTGTTACTGATGTCCATGGGCCATAGCCACTTACCATCAGGTGGATCGTTAGCTTGGGTATTTCCTTAATACAACTCTGTTTTTAAAAGTTAAGTAAACACGAAGTTTTTTTTATAGCCTTAGGGGCTGACGAAGAAGCAGACGGGCCATCTGATGGTAAGTGGTCACCGTCGCCTATGGACATGAGCAATACCAGAGGAATCGTTAATGCATCGCCAGCCCTGAAGGAAAACTCTTTTTACACCTTAAAAAAACCATGTTTTCTTTTCTTTTCTTTTTATTACATTTGCTCGTTACCGTGCCCTGCAAAATACTTTACAGTCTTCATAACCGTATGTCCAAACCCGGCTTGCAAATCGAATCCGGCACGTACCGTCTTCGCTCGAGCGAATAAGATCGAGATTTGCATATCAAGCTCTTAATACACCGTTGATTATAACACCGACGGATTACAGGCGTTCCTTACAGCGATTAATAAATTAACGTTCTAAGAAGTGCACGGGAAATTAAGCTCTATGGAACTTAGTATTCAACTAGAACATAGATCGTTAATAGAAATAGAATATTATTGGTGCTCTACCAGCGTTTTCCAGAATAATATTATAATTGCCCATATGTTTGGTTTCATTTTTCATTTTTTCTGTTAAGTAGGTGGGCAGGGCTTATCACTGAACACGTTTGGACAGGCACTTTTTAGTTAAAATTTAGTAAAATGCGTTAGTAATTAAGTAGGTTGTGAAGAATTGTATGAAACTACGAACTAAAGAGCTTTACTAATTTATTACGTTTGGACGCGCACTAAAAATTATTCACTTAAAATTTAGTTAAAATTTAGTTATCTACTAAACTACTTAATACGTCTAAACCGCACCTTAATCCTATTGCAGATTATGTTCTACTTGTATAAATTTCATGAAAATCCGTCCGGTAGTTTTTGTATAAAAGAGTAGCAAACACCCTGACAAACATTTACATTTATAATATTAGTAAGATTGTATTCACTGTTAAATAATATCATTACAAACACTTGTAGAATAAGGAGCCTGAAATAGGTAATAGTATCAGGTGTTACTTGGCGGAAATCCATTGTTATTAAGTTAGTATTAGTCTACTTTGCATCGTAGAGTCAACTTACCCTGATGATGCTCCGTTTCGGGGCGAAACACGTGTTGGTGGTGGTATGTATGTATGTTATATACGTTTAGTTATTGTAGTGCATGTTTCCGTTATGGGAGGGAGGGAGGTACCACGCATGTCTTAAAGTACTACGCGTTTACTTCAAGTTTGCCCTCGTCGACCGTTACGATTTCGAAGCTAACAGTACTGTAGACAAAAAAGTAATCAAATAATTTCACTAACTTAAATAACAAATTACGTTTGCCACCATGTAAAACATTTCTATTTTAGTCATTGAAGCGACAAAAATCAACGAACGTAAAATAAACCAATAGAAAAATAATTTAACGAAAGTAACATCAAAATCAACAACAAACTCAAGAACGTACTCGCCGCACGGGACATCAAAAATACGCGGGTAGCGTTGCTGTCCGTACTAAATGAGGTGCGGTACGAGGAGCGGGACGGGAGGTAAGGGCAAACTTGAAGGAAACGTGTAGTATATGCCATCATACATGTTAACCGTGGATTGTTGCAAAGTAGACTAATACTTGCTTAATAGGAGCCTGAAATTTGATTATGGGCCTAATGTGATGACCCTAAATGTAATAGCAGCACTACAATCATGTACAGGGCGGGCCGTAAGCTTTTGTATAAGGTGAAAATGTTCTTGTGTGAATATAATCTGTGAGCCGCGGTCAGGCGTACGGTTCTAATCTAAGGTTCCGTATGGACCACGAAATACTAAAAATGACAGAGGTAACATGAAGAAATATTATAAGATATTTTAAATAAAAATTTCTAATGCCAACATCTCAACATTATAATATGTTTAATAGCAACAAAAATAAGTACAAACTGTAAGTCCTGCATTCGAATACAGTCATTACATTTACGGGTGCAAGTAATGTCTTTGTTGACCCCATTTCTTAGAAGAAATATTGCCCAGATGTACCCCGGTAATAAACCGCTGCGAGGGAACACAGTTATAATGGGGCATTGGCTGTAAAGTTAACTGATAACTCGTTTATGCTAAAATATTTGGGATTTGGATCCCTCTTCTAATAGAGTTATAGGTAGGTATAGACTACTTCGCTACAAGTAAGAACGGATAAGCTAGAATGTTTATTTTCACATTTATAATATTTGTAGGATTAGTATAATAGTTATCCCATAATAATATCGATATGCTACCATAGCAAAGTTAATCAATGTGATTAGCACGTCTCATAGGTCTATGGTACTAGACAGGGAACCCTTGGGATATATTATGACTGTTATTTTTCTTATTCCCATGCTTATGGTCTTGTCAGAGTAATTGTGGTCAATTAGGTACATGAGCAGTCACGAACAGATGTTTGGTGGGCATTTTCATTGATTGACGTGTTGTTCAGGGCTTTGATGTGGTTGGTCCAGTGTACTGGAGAACTCGTATAATACATTTTTCAACAAGTAAATCAGGAAAAACAAAATTCATAAAAAGCGTGATAATAAATCGCTCACCTAGTAATATAATGGCACATCTGCAAAAAATGCGTAATTGAGTTTCTATGGTATTATATGGTAAATATGTATTATTGTCTATACTAGTAACCAAACCCATGCAATCGATAAAAAACATAAAAAGAACTCATAAATTATTTTTAACATTTTTATAAAATTTTTGAAATTCGTTTCTGTAAAATATGACAAACGTAGATGTGCCGTTGTATTACTGGGTGAGTGAAATAATATGACTTTCTTGGAACGGAGCAAAAACTTTAGCGTAGATGCGTTTTCTGCTAATTGCTGTTATGTACCTACTTGATTTTTAAGTACTGCGATTCAGTGTAATGTAATAGTTTTTGAAGTGTGCTAGACTTGGCCAGCATGGTTGAAAAGCCTGAACCCTTCACAGTGAAAGCATCGGGTCTTCTCCAACAAGGTGATAATTATAGGTTGTGATGAATAAAACGTTTTTAGCGCATTGATAAATCTTCTCCAATGAAAGCCAGTGAGACGTGGTCATTTATAATTCACTACACACTTCATCGTTCATCATACAGTAACGGCGCGTGTGTGCTACATTTCATTAAGATTAATTCGCATGTCGCAGGGACGTAGCCACACGTAGCCGAGGTTGAAAAAGATACGCAATATTTATTGGGATTCAGCTTTGTACACTCCGAAACAAAAATACATGCTGCTTTGGTTTTAATCAAAATAAATTATATTTAATAAATGTTACAAATATCTGTCTTTTGCTCGGTATAATATTATTGTCACAATGTAGCGTTATAATTTTCTGTTGAAAAATAAACTAGATATGTACATTATGTATTATTGTGTGTTAAATCGTTGTCTGTCACCGCGCTCACCGCAGTTTTTACTTTAGCAGAAACTAGAATCCATGAACCTTAGTTAAATTTACTATGAACTTAATTAAAATAAGTACTAGTTTCAGAGAAAAAATAAAACATCTGACGAAAAAAAACATTTTACCTGTATACCTAATCGGACTCGTTACAATTGGCTATTAGACAATTTTTGGAAAAATATTTTAAAATTTTCGTAGTTTTATTTTATACCTCTTACAATATTTTATTTTTCTCATAAAAGTGTTATTTAGTAGGAAAAAATAACTTTTAATCCATTAATTTTAAATTCGCGTGAAAATAGTCCGCCATCTGTCACTTGCTGGCTGTGACGTCATATTTCAATTAATAAAAGTTTACGCTCTAACTCTGAAGATATTTTAAGTGAAAAACTTACACCTTTTTCAATGGAATTGTGAAAATGACAAGCTACAAGACGTGTGCAGTGCCTATGTGTAGAAGTACTACAATTAAACCTGATAAATTGTTTATACCTACACATTCCTAAATGCCCTCAACGTCGAAAGCAGTGGTTACAATTAGCACGTCGAGACCCAGAGTTAACATCTGTTATATCAGCAATATTCTTTTGTGAGGACCACTTTGATGTACCTAAGTATTTAGAAGAAATCAACTTAGCCTCTGATTCACTAAAAAAAACAAATTAAACCTAACCTAATATTGTACATAAACATAACCTATAAGTAATTTAAAATCATTAGTAGATAATATGGTGTCGTTAAGGGGACGTTGAGGAAAAACTTAAAAAAAATCCCCCTGTGACCACTTAGCAAGACTGACCAATTTTACTTTATTAATTTCAGTACTTACAAGGAGGTTTTTGCATTCCGAAACTCGGTAGAGCAAAAGGGTTACACGCAAAGAAATTTGCGACCATAAATGTATCAACTTGAGGCAAATTCGCACTGTCAGCTTTTGTATAGCCTGACTCCATTTTACAAAACCTCTCAAAAGCAGAAATCAAAATATATCTTATTAATTTTCTCAGTAAATTGCACAGTGCACACGATATAGTTAGTAGTACACGACGCTTTATTTTTTGAATTGTGACGTCATAACATGCTCAATCATGGCCGCCCGCGTTTCGGTTCTCGTATCCACAGGTAAAAAAACTCAAATCTATTTTTCAAAAGTAAAAATATTTACAATTTATTTTCATGCAAGAAACGTATTGTACTAACAATGTTTTAAACTATGTATGTATATCAATTATATATTTTATTTTGGTTGGATTGTTTTAAACGTGCTGTATTGTAGACATACGAGTACAAAGAACTTCGTCGGAGTAATATTATTTTGTTTTCGTCCTTTACGTTGTTGCTAACCGATTTTTTTGCTGTTGAGTGTACGTACGAATGTTTATTGCTAAATCATATTCTGAAAATATGTTACACAGAAAATATGAAATATTATGTTCATTTTGTACAAACATACAAATCCTTTTTATATTATAATAAAAATGTTCATTCTACTGTCTGGACTTTTATGGATTACGTGATTTGAAAGTTTACAGAAATTGTTTGCAATTTGACTAACTCCTTTTTTGTAGTTATATTGATTACCTACTTATGATACAATATATAATATGTTTATTGCACAATTGAATTCAATTCAAATAAATAATGTTAACAGGACTGCAAATACAATAGTACTTATTGCTAACACCGATCAATATTATCCCCTTCTTTCGTTTTCTTTGTTGGTCACGTCAGGTTCGTCTGAATCACTGAACATAGGCCGTTTATGAAACAAAATGTCGAAGCCAGTATAATTATACGGTATGGCAACGCTTTGGAACGCTTCGGAAATGTAATATTGTAATGTCTCTATCTTTTTGTAATGTCTATTATTAGGTAGGTATTATTATTTATCATAAGTGTTGTCTAATTTTTAGGTAATTAATTAAAAAGAAACATAAAATACACTAACGGCAATGCTTCGCAAACAATACAAATTGCAATCGATACATAAACTGAAACTTGAAGCTATACCTCGAACTAAAACAACGAACCAATACAATTTAACAAGCTGATAAAACTCTTGCCACTTCTCAAAATGTATTTCCGTTGACTTCAGTTCCGTCCGATACTCTGATTTATTGCGAATAAATCACATTGCGCACTTTATCTCGGGTGGTTTGCGGGTTTTGCTTCGTTGCATTTAAAATATCGTAAAACCGTGACTATTTCCAAGACGCGTGTGGCGTAACTGTTACCATGCCGGACCGCTGTACCAAGGGTTCGATTCCCAGCGAGGCGATTTGAATGATGAGTTTAAATTTCCATTCTTGGTCTGAGTAATAGGGTTGCCAGGTCGGCCAACCAAAAAGCCGGACATAGCAGCCAGTTTGGCCGCACATTTGGGTAAAAAGGCCGGACACCCTAAATCATCAGGAGTTTTATGTATTAATATTATTAAGACAATTTTCTAGAATTTTTGCAATTGGTCAAAACCTTTCTTATCGTCAACTTTAACGTTTTCTTCGTGGATACTAGTAGTTTTGGAAACTTGATTACATGCAGGAACGTCTTTTAACAGCCATCAATATAAATTGTTTTGTATCCTTGTTTATTTTTCTTATAAGTTCGTAAAATGTAAAAAGCCTAACAAAGCCGGACAAGCCGGACACCATTAAATTTGGCCGGACACGCATTCAAAAAGCCTAACCATGTCCGGCTTTATCCGGACGTCTGGCAACCCTATCTGAGTATATGTGTTCTTATCTCTGTGTGTTGTCCATGGCACCCAGGATACAGGGAGTCCTAGTGTAGGTGCTATGAGTGTTTAGCGTTATTTTTATTTTATTTATTTCTGCTCAGTTGCTACAGTTGTTGAGTGAATGCCAGACTTTGAGTCCATTGTGGAGAACTATAAGCACTGTTTTCCTTACGTAGTTTTCCTTCACCGAAGCAAGTGATACGAGCTTAACTTTGGTTGCTTATGAGGTCTTATTTGTGTGTGTTTACGTCTCAAGAGATTACATTGTGGGCAGAGGTCTCAGGAGTCAGGTGATGGCTCACAATTCATCACATGGATTAGACTACAGGTTCGCCTGTAGACTTCAACGTTGAGATAATTATGGAGAAGTTTGATATTCAAGCGCTTTCACGATGTTATTATTAACTGAGGTTTCTATAATTAATTAGATACATTTATTATTTACTTTGACATAAGTAATTACATAAATTGAGGCAATTTAAATTCCATTTACTATCAGATGGTTCGTCTGTTTGTTTGTTGGTGTGTGTGAATGTGTGAGCAGTATGAAGTATGTCTTTTCATTATTTAACACAATTTCGCAAACAACTATATCGCTGGAACATCCACGAAATATAATTTATTTATCGCACTGATTCACAATAGGAGAAATATTCAAATCTAAATTGAATGGAAAATGCATAACCGAGCTCTGTTCAGAATAGTTCACATAACATAATTTATTGCGCTCACTATAAGTTGAATAGATGACTTATTTATTTACTTAATTTAAATATAATATCAATAATGTCACAACACTGCTGTATATTTTACTCAATGGCATTACAATTTTACTTATTTTATTTTTCCACTTCGTTCATAATATTAGTTTCTCACTCACATTACCGTTCACATAAAAAAAGAAGATAGCGTCACTAATTTAGCTTTGTCTTAAGATGCCGTAAAAAGGAGTAATCATATTTAATATTATTTATATTTAATATTATTTATATGTGATATTGAAACTGAATAACCAAAATTCAATCTTTTTTTTACCAAATCCCAGCCGTTAGACTAAACTTTGTGACAGATACAGGTAGCGAGCAACTCCTGTGTATGCCGAATATATTGCATTTGAAAATTCCGAACAAACCCTATTGTAGAGAATGTTTTAAATTCAGCACCTGTTTCTGTAAATTCCTTGTCCCACTAACAGCGAAAAGCGACAAGAGAATTGCTCTCTCTATCTTCCATTGTTTCTTGCTCGCATCCGCGTAGTAAAAGTACGAAATCTATCCACAGAGCAGCATCGTCGCGTTTGCCTATTGCCAATATCTGTGACTATTCCTAGAAACATTTTATCGCTTATCGCTAATCTTCAAGTAGTCAAACAAGTCATTTATTGAAATCTGCCAACACCTTCACAGACATGAGATGTATTTCGCTTCAAAATATAATTTAAAGAAATAAAGCAAAAATTACTTTGAAAATTCCAGTTGTCTTTTATCCGCTGCAGAAATGCGGTCATAGACAGAAGCTTCAATATATTTACTGAGATTTACCTTTTGAATACATTCATTTTATTGTGAAGTACCAACAATCCTGATGCGAAGCGAATTTTTAACCGACTTCAAAAAACGGAGGAGGTTCTTAATTCAACTGTATTTTTTTTTATGTTCCTTACTTGAACTTTGGATTTGGCAAACCGATTTTGATGATTCTTTTTTTAATCGAAAGCTGGTAGCTGTCATGTAGTCCTACATAAATTTTATTGAGGTCTGGCAATGGCATCCATGATAAAACCTCATAAGTCTTAAATTTGTATTGAGTATGTGTGCGACAAATGGACGAATAACTCAATGTCACGCCAACCGATTTCGATTATTTTTTTTAATCGAAAGCAGGTGCTTGTCATGTAATCCCACATAAATTTGAACGAGATCTGACAAGTAGTTTTTGAGTAACTTTCAAGTCGGTCATTTTTTGTTAGTAAAATTTAGATTATTGCAGATTCGATTCCCGGTTCAATTACAATACTTTAAGGGGTCATGATGGGTATTTCACTCTCATTTGAATAAAAACCACTGAACAAAATATCATGAAATTTAGAACATCGGCGCTAGTACTATGATAATCAAAGGATGTAAGGGGCTCCATTGTTCTTCTAGGGCTTCTAGGCCATACCTTCCCTGCTCGTGATGCAACATAGTGAACAAAGGCCAAAGCAAAATGTGCCGTGTGCTAAATTTCATGAGTGGTTTTTGCGTGAAAGACATCTAATAATTAATTTGTAATTTGAAGATAGGTAACAAACACTGTCGTCCGTGACGTACAGGACTCACTGAAAATCAGCGTCGTAGCCAACACAACGGCATCATGCTGAGTGGGCTCCTTTTTCTAGGCCACTGGACACATGCGAGCATAATGTAGCAATAACTTTGTATTTGTAATGTAGCTGTATGTTTGTTTTTTGTTTTTTAATTGTTTATTTTCAAATGTATTTTTTTTATTGTGTTCTTTTTAAGTATATATTTCTTGTAATTGTGTTCGTGGCCTCAGAAATAAATATTATTCTATTCTATTCTATTCTAATAAACTTTTACATTAAAATATTAGTAGGAATTAGTCAATGATATTGTATTTATAAGAGGGAATTAGTAGGAAAATAAGATTTGTCCTTGCCTGTCCAACTACCACCTTGTAAAACTCAGTAACTGTTTTTTGTTCGGTGTCTGGCCCTATATGGTTCGAATTCTACACGTACTTGTATTAATAGTAGGTACGTTTGTAATTAATTACTTCGAGAACCCCGTAGCCAAGATAAAAGTGAATCTGCAAAGGGGTCTCGGGTTCGATTGCCGTCCGGGGTCGACAATGTGACAGGTAAATTTTTGTTCTCGGATCGTGATTTTACTACGAATGAATTAAAAAGACATAAAACAACAAAATGTTAAGGTGATTAGGTACAATCATTTTTGTTCGGATAATTTTAAGTATTAGCAAAGTTTAAGCACTGTTATACATCTCACCCCTAGTATGGATATGAGTGTGTAAACAATGAGTGCTTTAGCGTAACTTTAGATGAAACATGTCAAACTTCATTCCCTGCCTCATAATGTTGTTTTAAAATTTTATTTCAATAACTTCATTCTCGCTTGGTTTCCTCTAATTTAACAAAATCAAACTTTAAAACGGAAAAGTATTAATTGAAAAATTACGCTACTCTGTTGCTAAGAAGATAATTTGCTTTAAATAAAAATTACTACACCTAATTGGCTTGCAACAAAACGCATAGAAACAATTCTACGTATGATATGACATGTTACTTTTATACACGCGTGATTAACTCTTTATTCATTCCACATTTTACAGTAGAAGGGAGGGGGAGGGGGAAGGGGAAGCCACAGACAAAAGGGATCGCGGTCTACGCGGGGATGTAAATGCAAAAGTTTTATTGTACTATCGGAAGAAAAGTTGTACCTGCAAAAAAAATTTTTAGAACCTTTTTTGCGTTTCGACCTTGTTTCGGAAAATTGTTTTAAGTGAGAAATGGCATCCTTTAATTTTAATAAATTTGTGACATGGTTTCTAAAGATGTTGTTTTAGGCTAGAAATGATATCTCATTAATTTTAATTCTTCTCGTAATTAAGAAAGCCATACAGCATAGAAGTAGTTCAAGCCTTTAACATGTTATTAAATAGAGTAGAAAAAAATTATATAACAATCATATATTTTTAAATTACCACTTGTATTACTTCTAATAAGTACTTCAAACATTTGCATATTGTTTTTTCATTCTTGTTTTTTAAAGTTCACAAAATTTTATTGAATTAAAAATCTGCAATAATTTTCTGTCGGTACCACGTGACGTCACTAGCCTAGTATCTCGGCTGAACGGAGGCTGTAATTACACCCTTGAGTTAGTTAGAGCAATTCTGGCGGTAGGTAGGAAGCACACTCGGTGTTGGGATACCAATTTGTTTAACCGTATATACCATGCTACACTGTGATTAAGCCTATATTTATGATAATACAATTATATTTATTATTTATTAACAACGCATGTACTTTGCCTAAACTGTCTATAGATTAGCTGATCACCTTATAGTCCTTATATTATGTGCTAGCTGTTTCCCGCGGTTTCACCCGCGTTAATTTGTAGAAAAAACTAAGTACTAAAATATATGATGTTAAAGCCTAAAGCCTTCCTTGATAAATGGACTATCAAACACAAAAATAATTTTCTAAATCGAACCAGTAGTTCCTGAGATTAGCGCGTTCAACCAAACAAACAAACTCTTCAGCTTTATAATATTAAGTATAGATTTGCAAAATTTGTGGTTACATAAGGTATTCATTTTATTTATTTTCAGTTCACAATGCAAATTTTTATTCGATTTTCTGGAAGATTATTGAAAAATTTTACACACGTAGTTCCCAAACTACATTGGTATGAAATGAATGGTTGCTCATTGGTCTCTATTTTATTATGGCTTCAGCCTTTAATGAAATATAATTAATATTTCACTATGGTTTTTAATAAAGGAAATAGTCAAATAATGACGGTTCCGTAGCAAGGTGTATACCTCACGCGATATACAAATGGTATATTCAAAGCACGCGACGGGTTAATGCGATTGATATCGTTGGGGTGTAAAGGCTGTGTGTGTTTGTGTGTCTGGGGGGGGTAAAGGCAGGTTGTATACAGTTTGTCTCCCGATTCTTTTCGGTCGGTAATACCGTCGCGTCCGTGTTACAATTTACATAAATCTACTAATATGAAGTTGAACACTAAAAGTTTTTTACGTCCGCTATTATTATAATCTAAATTTTACTAACAAAAAATAACCGACTTCAAAGTTACTCAAAAACTATTTGTCAGATCTGGTTCAAATTTATGTGGGATTACATGACAAGCACCTGCTTTCGATTAAAAAAAGAATCATCGAAATCGGTTGGCGTGATATTGAGTTATTCGTCCATTTGTCGCGCGCGCATATACCTAATACAAATTTAAGACTTGTATGGTTTTATTATGGATGTGATTGTCAGATCTCAATAAAATTTTTATGGAACTACATGACAGCTACCAGCTTTCGATTAAAAAAAGAATCATCAAAATCGGTTCACCCAGACCAAAGTTCTGAGGTAACGAACATAAAAAAAATAAAATACAGTTGAATTGAGAACCTCCTCCTTTTTTGAAGTCGATTAAAAAAAACCACATTTTTCACTGTCCATCCTAAAAGTCGTACCTACCTAACCTTTATCCAAAGTTCTTTTTAAATTTTATTTTTCAGATAACTAAATCAATAAACATTAAATTGTAAACACGTATTGAAAGCCGCAAGAAGCAATGTACGTATGTAATTTCCCCGAAGATCACTAAAAGCACTCCTTTCCAATAATAACTTCTTCAGCCCGTGATCCAAGTAACATTTACCCGCGCAAATAATTGCACAATGGATCATCCATCCATCCATCATAAACACCTGAACACATGATATGATAAATGTTACACTCAATTCACAATCGCAAAGAGGTCTATCAATAACACACACATGCTGTGTTTTGACACTTCCTCTTTGAATTTCTGGTTCTGGTGTATAGTACTCGCAAGATCTTAATGTATAGATCTCATGACATGAATTGTTATAAATGCTAACGACCCGCGTGTCGTTATGGTTATCATGCCGGATAGCCGTGCCAAGGGTCCTGGATTCGATTCTTAGCGAGGCAGAATTTGAAAGATGACTTTGATTTTCTGTTCTCGGTCTGGGTGTGAGTGTTCTTGTCTCTGTGTGTCGTCCATGGCACCCACGACAGGGAATCATAGTGTGGGGCTATGAGCGTGTAGCGTTATCCTTGATTAATGGTGTCCACTTACCATTTAGTGAAGCGTCAGCTCAATCGGAGGCTAGTTACATGAACAAATTATCTAGTTTAGATCATAGTTTTTTAGACACTATAATGTCTCGATTATGCGTAGTTAAATCCCCAAAATACAAGGAAAGAAAAAAAATTGAGTAATGAAAGAAAAATGATTGAAACGAAAAGAAAAAATAATTGAGTCAATTCGTTTTAAACTCACAAAAACCTTTTGCATTTCATACAAAATAATCATGTTTTCCTTTACTTTCTATTCCTTAGTTTCTTTTTTCTGTTTACTAATTTCAAAGTAAAGAGATTTCAAGTTTCATAAAAAGTATTCAGAACAAGTATGAAACTCGAATGTAAATTCAGTTTGTAAACTTTATTTATTTTGTAATAGATACTTGCGGTATGTAGGAGTCGAAGGACCTGCATGAAAACTCAGTGGAGTAAGAAAACACTCAAGGCCTCTTTAGTTATGACAGATGCGTGTCAGCCATCAATGGGTTGAAGTCACGAGACTGGTACTCACAATTTTATTGAGGAACAGATATAATTTGAGTGAAATATATTCGGTGCAGGAAAAAATCGTGGGGAAACCTGCACACCGGAGAGTTCTCCATAAAGTTCTTAAAGGTGTGTGAAGTGTACCAATTTGCACTTCGCCAACGTGGTAGACTATGGCCTGTACCTCTCACATTGTGAGAGGAGACCCCGAGCCCGGTAGTGGAACAATAGGGATGTTGACACTATCAGTAAATTAAAATAAATTTATGTTTAAAATATCAAGGAAAACATTTAAACACCTAAAATATTATTCTTTTGTCGAAATCAATCAATATAAATTAAATATAATTATTTTAAAATGTTAAAAATAGTACTCACTGTCACGTGACCTCAAACCCCGTTTGGAGCTTATGACGTCATTGTTCCTATTTTATATGAAAGTGCAACTAACTTCAGTCGACAGAAAGTATTGAATATCGGCTAGTGACGTCACGTGACGTTTTTGGCGGGAAATTTGAAAATGATTTTTATTTATCAATTTTTGTTTTTAAATTGAAGATTATTATTATTATTATTTTTTTTCGTGAATCTTAAGGTTCTATCTATAAAATGAAATTGAATCGTAAAATTAGTCAACATCCCTATTATGGGTTGTTATTTTGCCATCCTTCGGAACAATATCGGGATAGAAATATTCTGACTGTGTGCCAAGTTTCATCTTATCCCATACATCGGTTAGTACGTAAAGCTAACCCAAACATCTAAACATCCAAACATCACAAACTTTCGCATTTATAATACTAGTAGGATTCCTCTGGGATACCAGCGTCGCACCTGCGATATTTTTACCATGAAATAGATAACCACGACATTATTTATGTAGTATCATATTACCCAAAGGTATTCGCTTTTCCAAAATGATTTTCATCATTACTCATACGGGATTATGCATTTTCACTGTATTTTTTTACTTAAGATACAGCATTAACCTGTAAAATCTGTAATCTGTAACCCTGTAACCATCTGATGGTAAGAGTAGTAAAAGCTTATTTTCTTGAAGAATCCATCATCAATATCGGCTAGAAACTTAGACGTGGGGAAGTCATTCTAGTGGTTTGTGGTACGCATAACGAAAGACGCAAACAGTGTGTTTTTTATTTTGGGCTCTCACGATAAGTACTACGCCGAATATAGCCACAAAACTAAAACTTCGAAAGTAAATCGACTCTTAATCATTAAACTTGTAGAAATCAAAAATAGAACGCAATTCCGAAGTATCCCACTGTTTCGAAAGTAAATTCACACCAAAAGGAAATCGGAGAATATTTGAATAATGAAATCCAATCCCATCCAAAAGACCCACTGACCTGACGAGTAGAGCCGGCGTTTAATATCAAAATCACCTTTACAAGAAAACTTCCCGAGCATAAAATTATTGGCTACTACGCTCTACGGTTTGTACAAAGAATTAAAGTGATAGATCGGCCTAGCAGTCTTCCATACAAAGTAAAGAGTTCGAATACTGCCTTGTCTGATTTTTGCTGATGGGTTATGTTTTTCACGCGTATCTTGTATGTATGTATGTATGTATGCATGTAATATTCTTAATTACCTCATATCTTCGGACCGTATCAAACCGCTGGACCAATTATTTACAAAATTAAGATATCGTTAGATTCGTCTTTATAACCCAAGTTTTCTTAGATAAGTGAAATAACAAAATTCATAAACAATTATGGTGGCTGTGAGATGCCATTTTTTGAAGTATCAAAATATAAAATAAATCGAATTATGCAATAAGAATATTACATTAAAGAACTCACCATGGATTTAAAAAATAATGACTTTTTCGATGGCAGGCGGTTTTTGTATAATTTTTAAATGTACAATAGTTTATAATTCGTATTTAATATACCTACTCGTAATTATATCAATTACAGACGTTAACATTCATAATCTATACCTTTTTCTGTTGCTTTATGTTTCAATTTACTAACAATAGTTCTGTTAGTTGGTAGAGTATGCATTTAAGCATTAAGCTCGCCAACTGTACTGTGATTTTGTAGTCAATAAAGTTTAAATAAATAAAATAATTATAGTTTAAATAGTAGTGGTATAATAAACTATCAAAAGTGATTTATTTATTTATTTGTGATGAGCAAAATATGTCCAGCGATTCTTTCTTTTGTGGGATTTGTAAACTTTAATATATTGATAGCGTCTGGAATGCTTTATCTCAGTGACTGAACATGATGAAATGTAAATATGTAAGTCCATCGTTTTTTAAATCAGTCTCTTTATTATGAATGCTTACGGACATAGCATGGGTACTATTCTAGTGGGTTGTTAAGCTAATTACCGCTCATTCAGATTCAGAGTTTGTTTGAGTCAGCCGTCAAAGGACTCGTCAGGTTCCGGCTGGCCGTAATTTCACACAGTCACGTGACTCGTCACACGTTCACAACTCAAACTAATAATACCCTTCTTCTTACATCGGGGTTTAAAATAGCATCAAAGCAGCCGCTTTCAAATAAACTTTGATAGGGCATAAACATAAACTATCCCATTTGCTAATTTCAGCACTAAATTGCCTTTGAAATCTATGCATGGCTCATCTCTCCAGTCTTATATCCATGGTTTCGTAGCACTTCGTAACGCTACGCGCAGCTACGGGATGCTACGAACCGTAGCTCGTAGCAGTGTCGTGTTAGATGACGTCTCGACTGCACGTCTCGTGTTTCTCTCTCTGTCTCTCACTATATCTCTCTCTCTTATATTTCGCGAATTCATTTAAAAATACATCCTTCGTAACCGAAAGCAATAATATAGCGGTTTATATTAAGTGTTGAAAGTGTTTTGATTGTTGACTTTTGTTGTAATTTTTTGTTGTCTATGTGACGTTTTCGTTACGGGTGATTGTTGTTGTTATGTAACAGGTTTGTTGTAATTATTTATTAAATTTATGACACATGGTATATGCAGAAAATTACGAAAAATATAATCCTTGGATCCTTGTTTCTGACGTAGGTTTATTTCGTAATTTATCATATACTTGTGTCGTTCGATAATTGTTAATGCCTTGAAATTTAATAACAATTTAAAATGTTTTATATTACTAAACTAAGCATAAAACGTTCATAATAATTTCAACAATTTTAAAAGAACTTGTTCAAGTTTCGCCTAATTAATCTTAGATTGATAAAAAGTGACTCTCGCGAACAATGGGATGGATGAATGAAAACGAATGGGTGAGTGAATGGAAATGAAAGTTCGTAACAGAACAATGGGTGAGCTTGTAAATAAATACAGTATTAAACAATGTGCTTTGGAAGTAGAGATTTAACATTTTATACTACAAGTTGATAGTTCTTTAGACGGCTAGATTATTATTTCAAAATGTTACTGTGGAGCGAACACTGACAAGTAATTTAAGATTAGTTGTTTAATATTTTATTCCAGTGTTACTCAACGTTTGAATAATTATACTCTTATTTAATTTACACATACTTTTACTGTTATGAAATTAAATACTTTAATTTTAGAAAGGGGATGTCTGAAATTAAATATTTTGATTTTAGACAACGCCATGTTAGTAATATTGGAGGGTGACAAGGATTCCCCATGTTGCGTATATGGACATCAATTGAGATATTACAAACTCCAGATAGAGGAAGTATATCATGTTACATAAAATATCGACATCGACATAATTATGTTACAAAATGTGAATGTTTGTGTTGATGTTTGTTGTTCTTTAACTCAAAAACAACAGAACGGATTTTCATTTTTGTCACACAGACAAATCATGATCCGGATGGGATTTAGGGTACATTTTACCTCGGAAAACGCGGGCAAATTCGCGGGCATAGCGCCATAAATATCCAACCGGGAATCGAACCTGACAATCCTCGCTCGACAGCTGAGACCTGAGCCCAAGGGTCCTAAGATATCAATTCTAAAAAGCATGTTATCAAAAATAGGATATCTAAAACCGATCCCATTCTGAGCTGTAACCGTCTCAAAATAAAATACCTTTCCTTAGGCGACCAGCAATGTTGCTCGTTTTTACCCTCGTCATGTTATTGAATGGAAACCAATTGGGTTCTGTCTTGAATTCATATATTACCTTAGTTTTCGGCCACAGGTCGTATGAACAAATTTTGGTATTGTATTCTGCGTTTTATTTGATGTTTTGATATGTATAGAAATTGTTCTATTTTCACGATTATTTTCAGAGTTTACGTACCAACTGTGAAATAGGCTTCTGTTTGCCGAAGCGCGTTGATATGACAGTCAGCAGAGATAGTTATACTCCTTCTAAAAATAATAGCATGCAAAATTAGGTTTTAAATGATAAAACAGTTTTGTTTAGAGACTTTAGAGGGACCCACATTTATTAGGGACTAGCTGTTGCCCGCAGCTTCGCATACGGAAATTATGTTTTACCTTATTTGTACCTCTTGTAGAAGGAAATTTAAAAAACGGTGAATTTATATTGAAGTACTTATATTTAGTAATTTATATACTGAAACCCACGATAAAATCACAAAGGATTCCTCCAGGAGCGGGTTTTGAAAAATAAGCAATATTCACATTAATTTGTATTTTTTTCTTTTTTTTTGCAAAATTTTGAAAAACTGAAAAATACATGTTCCATTAATTTAAGCAAGGAACATTTGTGGCAAATTTGAAGCAAATCGGTTGATGTTCTAAAAATATTCCATACAAACTTTCATCCCGTGTCCCGGGGAAACCTTTTAATTTTCCGGGATAAAAAGTATCCTAAAATATGACCCGGAGTATTAGTAACAACTTTACCAATTTTCATTGAAATCCGTTCAAGGATTTTCATGTGATGCCCGGACAGACAGACAGACAGACAGACAGACAATAATTCTAAAAAAAATATTTTTATGCTCTAACACGTTATTGAAGTGCCCCCTAGTCAAAATTTCTAAAAAATATTCAATGTACAGTAAATTTGCCCTTTGAGTTTTATTATAGTATAGATTCATACTTAAAATATCTTTCATTGATGTTCATTGACGACCTTGTAGCCTAGTTGGTAGCGAACCTGCCTGCGAAACGAAGGGTCCCGGGTTCAATTCCCGGCCTGCTCATTATAACGATTTTTGTGACACATTTATTTTGTCAAACGTTTCGTAATGAGCGGGAACGGGTCATCGAGTTCGGTAATGTTCAACGGTCAAGGGTACCCAAGCGATCTATTTAGCGTCAGCTATCGGCTCCGAGCAGGAATTTAAGTGGGATTACGAAATGGCACGACTTGGGAAATACAGAGTGATGTCTGCAATTAATGTGGCTGGCAACTTGAAGTAAATACACGGTTCCATGGTGTCAATATAGTTACTGAAGTATAAAGTTGTGACTACATTCAAACAGGGGAACCTAAATAAATAAAACAGCGTAAAAAGTTTACCAGTTACTTCATTGGGACTTTCAAATATCCTGAAAATTCCTGAATATTCCTGCGAAATTATAATGGGATTTAACTTTATTCTTCATTAAGAAAACACGTGTAGGTATGTGTATTTTAGCTTTCTGTTCTATGATAAGATGGTCAAGTCTTGTCTTTTTATATAATTATACAGGTATATTTTTAACGTCCACTCACAACGATAAATGTTTATGGTAATACACACAGAACAACTAGTAGTATGAAGTCTACAAGTTCTACCAGTCGATCACCGTTGAGAGAATTACTGAGAATTTTCAAGTGAACAGGTATCATCATGATTTTCTTGATTGAAGTAAAATTGATGATTGCGTTTGACATTATGAGACTTAAAAAAAAATAGGGATTTGAACCAAACTCCTTTGAAGAAGACTAGTCTTGGCTAGAGTTTAGTCTAAGCTATAAATGCTTTCTAATTTCACTCTCGCCTTCTCAATTACTAAGCGCGGCTTGAGCCCTTTGCTGGGCGCTAATGGCCTGCCTCTACGTAATGCCCTGAATTATAAACTATCCACCCTCTTAGACTATGATAAAAGACTTCTTTCTTTGAACTCTGGTTCAATTTAGCGGCGAAAGTGGACTAGATGAGGCTCATAGTCAAAACGGCTTAAAAAACACATTAGGGATGTTGACACTATCAGTTAATTAAAATAAATTTATGTTTAAAGTATCAAGGAAAACTTTTAAACACCTAAAATATTATTCTTTTGTCGAAATCAATTACAATAAATTAAATATAATTATTTTAAAATGTTATAAATAGTACTCACTGTCACGTGACCTCAAACGCCATTTTGAGCTTATGACGTCATTGTTCTTATTTTATATATGCAAGTTCAACTAACTTCAGTCGACAGATAGTATTGAATATCGGCTAGTGACGTCACGTGACGTTTTTGGTGGGAAATTTGAAAATGATTTTTATTTATCAATTTTAGGTTTTAAATTGAAGATTATTATTTTTATAATATTTTTTTCGTGAATCTTATGGTTCTATCTATAAAATCAAATTGAATCCTAAAATTAGTCAACATCCCTATTAATTTTATAAAACAGTATTACCTACCTTTGTTTCATTAAAAGAGGAAAATATGGATAAATCTATGAATATGTATGAATATTTTTTTAAAATTTTGATTAGGGGGCACTTCAATTACGTGTTAGAGCACATAAATATTTTTTTTAGAATTATTGTCTGTCTGTCTGTCTGTCTGTCCGTCTGTCTGTCTGTCTGTTTGTCTGTCCGGACATCACATGAAAACCCTTGAACGGATTTCGATGAAAATTGGTAAAGTTGTTACTAATACTCCGGGTCATATTTTAGGATACTTTTTATCCCGGAAAATTAAAAGGTTTCCCCGGGAAACGGGATGAAAGTGTGTATGGAATATTTTTAAAACATCAACCGATTTGCTTCAAATTTGCCACAAATGTTCCTTGATTAAATTGATGAAACACATATTTTTCAGTTTTTCAAAATTTTGCGAAAAAAAGAAAAAAAATGTACAAATTAATGTGAATATTGCTTATTTTTCAAAACCCGCTCCTGGAGGATCTGCTGAATCTGAGAATTTCTGCAAGAGGTACAAATAAGGTAAAACATAATTTTCGTATGCGAAGCTGCGGGCAACAGCTAGTAATAATAATAAACTCCTAATCTATTATCCATGTTGCTTGTTTGAATCAGCCATTTTTCTTTCTTTTCTTTCTTTCCTTTCTTTCCTTCTCTCGTTTCTTGTTCAGTAACGCATTGCCATGTAAGTTTGTATTGCTAAGCTTTTACTTTGGAGTGTGCGGCCCACAAAGTTTTCGTTTTCTAACAAAACATAAAACTCTGTAAACTGTATATTCTCATGCGACCATTCCAAACTCTCTTAATAATCACGTGAAATCCCCAGGAAATCTCAGGAGATCCTTGAAAGAAACAGACGGTTTTGTTTTCATTATCGCCACTTTTTCGTATTATGATTTGAATATTTTGAATTGTTTGTAAGTATGTATATATAATTTTTCTTTGATAGTGTAATTAAATAAAAGCATCGTGATTAAATTTTTGTTTGTTGCACCTTATACAATTTTTCATCATCACCAGGGTTGACTGGTAGGAAATGCCACTAGGCATTAAGTCCGCCCATTGTAATTCAATGTATGAATTTAATAAAGTTTAAATAAATAAATAAATATTAGACGCGGAATCTGCGCGTTTTCCGAGCTGCAAATAACAAGGCGGACGAGGAGATTTCCTTGTAAAAACACGCCGAGTGCAGAAGCTCTAATGATTAAGTCAACAATGACATAAAGATATAATAAGCAGAGGTATATAAGACAAGTGTTTGTAAAAACTTGGTTGTAACTTTCACAGTAATCTTTCTTGTTTAAAGTAATCCAATTGTCCTGTACTACAACTTAAGTCCTGCAATCGAAAGAGATAGGATTATAATGAATTATCGCGACCCATTGTCATTACAACTACTGCCTGATCAGAATGGTAGATTATCCTCCTCTAAACCTATTAAATATTAATTTAATATGATAGTCGACGACCCTGTAGCCTAGTTGGTAGCGACCCTGCCTGCGAAGGTGTAAGCGTTTATTTATTTTGTATAGTCAATACAATAGTTCGGTTGATCTCCACTCATTTATCACTTGTAAACTATCCCCGGAGACCACCGTAAATACTTCAAAGAAAACGAGACAGTAAAGTACCCTGAAACACCAGTTAATAAGGATGAACATAGATTGATTTCCTTTCATTACGTTCCCAACAATAACGTCATCAATCTAATTGAAGAAACAGCCTAACAAGATTGCTTCCTGTGCGGTTCATTTGACCCAAGTCGGGTACATCCTTGACTGATTAAGACTAATTTCTTCTTATCAATATCGCTTCGGCGGTTTGATTTATGGAACAAGATTTTCTAATGGTTTGGACAGTACGCTTTGAGTACGATGCGTGATGTAGTGGTGCGTGAGCTGGTAAATTTAGAAAACGCGTAATCTGGGTTACGCTTCCCGCCCACATCCGACTTTTTGTAGGAGAGAAAATCGGACCGATTTTTCCTGCCATACTATTTCCGACCGACTTTTTGTAGGACGTGTGCGTTGCACTATTGCTATCAGTACGTTCTATTTTTCTCCTACAAAAAATCGGTCACCGAAATTATCGGTCGTGGGCGGGAAGCCTTAGGCTTTTTTTTGTAAACGATGACAAAATTCTAAAACGTACAAAATAAACGTTCGAATGTAATTTTTATGTGTGCACATCTGTTGTATTTGAAAACTATCAATACGTTTTTTTTGTTGATTTACGTTTCAATTTATCAACAGTAGTTAATACCGCTCTTCGTGCATATGTCTAATGGTTAGCTGGTAGATAATGCATTTAAGCATTAAGCTCGCCAATTGTATCGTGATTTTGTGGCCAATAAAGTTTAAATAATTAAAAACATTCAATTCCATTAATGATACACTTAAAATGTTCATTACCGTTTCACTTGGATGAATCGTTGTTATTTTTGGAGCGTGAGTTTATTCGATTCTTCTTTATTTATTCGTCAAAAATTACGCACAACCAATCTTCAACAAATCGTTATTTAGAAACGAATCGACAGTGACGGATGTGTATAGGACGACCGTAACTCATCGCACATTTTGAAGGTTTGGCACCTAATCCATAAACTATGTAAATTCCAAAGATTGCAAAGTGAAGTGAGTGTTCACATTGACACACAGTCGTTTTTTTTCCAAAGCACTAAAATTCATATGACTGTTGATCCTGTGAGGTCACCTTCTTCAACTTTATCTTAGCCGCGACCATAGCTGATGATGAGGTCAAAATAGTTGTGTAATAATCTAAATTTTACTAACAAAAAATAACCGACTTCAAATTCTCAAAAACTCCTTGTCAGATCTCGTTCAAATTTATGTGGGACTACATGACAAGCACCTGCTTTCGATTAAAAAAAGAATCATCGAAATCGGTTGGCGTGATATTGAGTTATTCGTCAATTTGTCGCGCACATCTTAACAGAAATTTACGATTTATGTGGTTTTCTAATGGATGCCATTGTCAAATCTCAATAAAATTTATGTGGGACCACATGACAGCAACCAGCTTTCGATTAAAAAAAGAATCATCAAAATCGGTTCGCTCAGTCCAAAGTTCTGAGGTAACAAACATAAAAAAAATACAGTCGAATTAAGAACCTCCTCCTTTTTTTGAAGTCGGTTAAAAAGTACATCATGTGTATAGCAGGTAGTAGGTATAGGAGCAGCAACTTCCAACAGCAAGCTTCCTTCTGGCTGGGGTACGACCAGATCAAACGTTTGCTGACTACGGTATCATGACAGCTACGAGTAGGCCCAGCAAAATAAATAGTCATGTTCAATAATACTTTTAATACCTCTATAGGTATTAAGTACTATTACTTAACGAATATTCATTTATTTTATTTATATCATTACTTTTTTACTAAATGGATTAGTCATATTATCATGGTCCTTGAATAATAAACATCAAGGAGATATGAATTGTGAAAAAAACCTGCAATAGGAGGGATCTGGCGCCATAGTCTCAATATTCACCTCAATATTCAATATTATTTCTCAATATTCAATATTATTTGACGACCCGTATGGCGCAATGGTTACCATACCGGATCGCCGCGCCGAGGGTCCTGGGTTCGATTCCCAGCGAGGCGGAAATTTGAATGAAGAGTTTGAATTTCTGTTCTCGGTCTGGGTGTGATCGAATGTCCTTGTCTAGTGTGTTGTCCGTGGCACCCACAACACAGGGAATCCTAGTGTGGGGCTATGAGTGTGAAGCGTTATTTATTTATTTATTATTCAAGGTGTACCACGAGCAGAAGATGAGCCTTGGAAGTACAAGGAGTTCAATAATAACTAGTAACGCTTTGTAGCCCAAGCAATATATCCATAAATTACATTGTGAATTGTCTTAAGACAGATTATAAATTGTTACTAAGTTGGGAAATATCTCGCTACAGGATATTGGGTAAAACTCTAATGACTTTTACAGCCCAAAGCACCCAAAGTTAGATTGAATATAATAAGTAAGCTTCGTTCAAAGTCTCCTTACTTTATATGAGTTAAGATTAATTGTCCTCTAGAGGTTTATTATAGGCAATATGCTCAGGCAATATGGCTAAAGATTCGTTTAAACATACAACCGTCATTGGCGATTCAGTCACGAATAGAACTTGTTCATAAATATTAATTTGTGACAGTGACAGTGTGTAAGTGACATTAGGGACAATTCATAACTATTTCGTTATTTTTATATTATAACGTAACCGTTATCTTTAACGACAAGTGAATTTGTGAATACCGTCATCGGTGAAACGCTTTAGGCAAAATGTCAAATACGCATAATTATTGTCAAACTCGTAAATTGACAAGGACGCAAATGGTGAAAAACGCAAAAAGTCAATATTATCTTACCAAGACCTTATTACAAGTACTATTATTTCTTGTGTGCCAAGACGCTTTAGAACGTTTCTTCATTAGCCGATCCTCCTTTCATCTAACTCTTGAAAAAAATATTTAGCGGGAAGTTGAAAAACTTTTCTTGATTAAATGTATTTGACTTTTTGTCCTTTTTTTCTGTTTTTATTTATTTATTTATTTATTTAATCTTTATTGAACCCCAAGGAGTGGTACAATTGGCGGACTTAATGCTAAATAGCATTCTCTAACAGTCAACCTTCAGGATGTACAGAGAATAGTTTAAGGCGGTACAATATTGTTAGAAATATATATACAATATAAATATATATGAACAGATACTCATATGCAAGCAAATATGATACAATAGGTAAATAATTAAAACCAGAAGAATATTAAGATGAATGTAGGGTGAAGCATTGATAAGTGAATAAGTGAAAGAAAAGAAGTGGAAAAAAGAATAAAAATACTTAAAAATTACTATGTTAGTTACATTGTAGAAGATAGTAGATTTAAGAAGTGAGCATACACTCTCTTTTTAAAGGAAAATTTGGAGTACATCTTTCTGATATCTTTGGGAAGAGAGTTCCAAAGCCGTATAGCTTGGACCGTAAAAGAATTGGAAATAAAACATGTGCGGTGACATGGAATAGCAAGAGTTAGAGAGTCAGAAGAACGAAGTTGTAGATCATGGGCGTCGCCAAGATACTCAAATTTGCATTTAAGATATCCGGGAGCCACAGGATTAGAAAGGAAAGAGAAAAGAGAATTAAGAACGTGACATTGTCTACGCTCACGAATGGGGAGCCACTTAAGTTGCCGACGATAAGAAGATATATGATCAAATTTGCGCAGACAGAAAATGAACCGGATTGTATAGTTAAGGAGACGGTCTAGTTTGTTAAGAAGGTCCGCATTTATGTCAGTGTAGCACACATCAGCATAATCAATGATAGGTAGAACAAGCGTTTGAATTAAATACCTTTTTATTGAGATGGGTAGGAAATTCCTAAATCGATTAAGCGAACGTAACACCGCAAAGACCGACCGACTAACCTCGTTTACCTGAACGGTCCAACTGAGAGTGGAGTCCATATGTAAACCAAGGTTTTTGACTGCGGGAGAGTATGGAATGACCGTATTTCCGAACGTGATAGGTGAGAGAAGGCCAGCATCTAGTTTTGATAATTGCCGTGAGCTGCCAATGATAATAGCTTGGCATTTGACAGGATTGACGGTAATGCCAAATTTCTGTGACCAAGATTCGATATTACGCAGGTTGTCATTTATTGTATTTATACCAAGGTTAATATCGGAGACATCAACCTGTGTGTATATTTGTAAATCGTCGGCATACAAATGGTAATAACAGTCAAGAGAAATAGTAATGAGGTTAATGAAGATGGAAAACAACAGTGGAGAAAGAATACCACCTTGTGGTACACCAGACATTAACTCAGACCAGTTTGAGACCTCACGGTTGACTCGGACAGCCTGCTGGCGACCACGAAGGTACGAAGAAGTGTTTTCCTGCTGATGTTAAAAGTTATAATAAGTTATTTATAAAGTACATTTCGAACTTATGCCAGTAAATTAGCCGTGGACACGTATTCGTTGACATGTCTTATTTATAACTATAATTTAAAATAGGTTTGAAAAAATTAAAAATCCTAATGTCTCGTAAATTTATTTAAATTTGCAAATATGTAAATTTTTGCTATGGTTCTCATGATTTGGATTATACACTAATTTTAATACTGAGCCAATATAGACAAATATACCTGCAGCCTTGTTCTACTTTGTTTTTTAAGAAACAAGTTGAAAAAAGAACTGACGATCCACTTGATGACAAGTAGCTACCGTAGCCCATACATACCAAGGGCTTCACCGGTACATTGTAGAACAATAAATACGAGAAAAAAGAAAGAACTGGCTTCCAAGTCCCCAGCCGAAACGATGAGTTAATTAATACACCTCGCATTATTTCTTGTGAGAACTGTCATAAAAAGGTTCACTAATTAGTTTTATTGGGTCAACGTCCTTGTACCGAAACATTAAGTTAAGCTATTTCACGGCGGTGGGTACCCAAGGGTACCAGGCATATCGAACAAGTCATTTTATTCATAGTCATCTGGGTTATTAGCCATGAATATGCTTATTGTTTAAATGGATGATATGATGAAATATAAAAACAATTGTGATTTTTTAGGTTTGAGGAAAATTTAAGTTATTTTTTTAATTTATCTCCAAAAATTAGAAAACCTTATTTATTTTTTATATAAATGTTATTGTTCGTTTATGCAAAACTTTTGAAGCTTTGAGTCCAAAAAAGAAAAAGTTTTTCAGAAAAAAGTGAACTTGAGCAAACGGATTAGTAGTAGTGGTACTTAGTTGATAGGGAAATTTTTAAAACATGAGGGACCCATTTGGGAAGATTTTATGTATTGAGAGGTATTGTGCTAACTAAAACAACCTTAAACTACTTATTATAAGTACTATTATTTCTTCTGTGCTTAAACACTTTAATAAGTCCTCTGGCGCAACCAAAGGTTTCAAGATCTCACGTTAACTTTCAGCGATCAGTTACTCCCTTGCACATTCTATATGGGTTTCTATCAGGAAACTTTATAAATCTCCTCGTTTTATTATCCATAAAGACCAGGCTTTGTATTTAAACAAATTTTCCAAGTTTGATCTTAAACGAGTACTTCCATAAATTTTTCTTTGTCTATGATACAGAACCCTTTAAATTAAACCAACCGTGTAGTCTTACTGTTTCGAGGCCCGTGGTAAAATAATTAACGCATTTATACCAAAATATTCCGGTGAGCTTTACGGAAATTCCGGCAATGAAAACGTGATGTGAAATGTTGGGAATTTAATGAAATTTACATTCGACTTGCGTTTAATCTGCCTAACATGTGGCCACCGCGCCGCTGAGCGCCAGCGATATAATGAGAAAATTAAAAACGCCAAAGGAAAGAAAAGATAGGGAAAAAGAAAAAAGTTTTGAGTACATTTCAGGCTAACGAGAAGTGTTATAAATATTATGTATGATCTTTCGGGGGAATGTGTTATTCTAAAATGAGATTTTTTTTGTATTGAAATTTCAACCTCGTCAGTATATCTGCTTGTAAATTTTTCTTCGATTGTGAAATTCAGAAATTTTTTACATAGCACACATTCACGAGTGACATTCACCACTTACCATCAGATTGTTTGTCCGTTTGTTTGTAGCTTTTTTAACCAAAATTATAGCACAAACTTGGGGACAGTTCAAACTAAATAAAAGCTAAAAAGCTATCGCCCCAACTCAGAGTCACTAATGGTTACTTGAATCGCTCCTTAGAAGATAATATGTATGAAGATTTTTTACTAAGTAGAGATTAAAGTAACCGTTAGTGACTCTGAGTTGAGGCGTATGTGATATAAAACTAATTTAAAAAATTACACTAACATACACTTGCCAAAACGTAAGCTACTGCAGGTGTGAGAGTTATTTGTATTCTTAAACTGAGTTTCTTGTGATAAGTAGCGTCTAGTTTTTCTTGCATTTAGTGACTAACTTGTGGGCGGAAAACAAAAAGTAAACCTAAATCACGACTACACCGGAGAGCACTTTACTCAAGCGGTCCATCCTACTTAAGTATAATCTGATGTCTCCCTATTAGCGATTAACGATAGATGAGGAAAACACTCTATTATGTAGTGAAATCAGCATAAACTCGCATAGGGTGTTTTTCGTATTCAATTATACAATACAATTTAATTATACAACTAGCAATGAGTATGTGTGCGTGTATGTGACGTAGCTCCTAAACGAATGGACGGATTTTAATGCGATTTTTTATAGATACGAAAGCTGAATGAAAATTGTTCTTAGCTACAATTTATTAATATCTTTTCATTCGTTCACGGCCATCAGCTGTTTTTTGATTTCGGGTGTCAGGGAATTTTTAAATTCTTTAATTTACAGTTATAATCACATTTTTATTAAACAGTATTTATATGATTTTTCATGCTAGTGTTCTTATTATGTACATGTACCTATGCTATCTGATTCAAAAATGGAAATAATTTCTACACGTATAACACAAAATTATTAAAGAAAATATTTTATCGGTTTCCGGAAACTTTTGCCTTAAAAGATTAACTAAAAATGTAACCACAAGAGCATTGTCGCGTGCACATCACTTACCGCTAAACTCTGTGTGTCAGACAAATCGGTAACGCGAGCCATTCCGACTTTAAATTCGCAGACACTACTGGAGCAACCACTCTCATTTGCAATGACTTTTAAATTCCCTACTTTGTACTGCACAACCTTAGTTTGTACGACCGTTGAAAATAATGGACAAAAACAAAACTTTGAAAGAAAAATTAAGAACCTTTCTTCTAGCACTAAATACCAGAATTCATTTATGTTCTTAAGGCTGGGAGAGAAAGAAGCACAAAGTACTTAAGAACTAAAGCCGGGATTGGAAAAGTAAATTATGGCTATGTTTTTATGATGAGGGGAAACATAATCCCTTGACTGTGTAGTCCGCAAGGTCAATGGTTTTGTGAGCAACTACTATTCGTATGGTGCAACCGCGTAATACTATTGTAGTGTATTATTGTACTTTTGTTTGATGCAAGGCCCCGGCCCAACTGTGTTTAAGGCTCAGATTTATTTCTTTAATCTGAGTATTGTACAATGATGTGTGCAATTCTGTGCTGTGGATTATTGTTGCGTTTTTAATGCAGTCTCAGTGGTAGTTTTTTTTATGAAAGTAGCTGGCAAACGAGCTGACGATCCACCTGATGGTAAGTGGCTATCGTTGCCCATGGATATCAGCGACATCAAAGGCATTATTCATGCGTTGCCGGTCAAGAAAGAGAAAAGGAAAAGAAAGACAGGTAATGCACTCTATTCAGCCTTAACACGAGGTTATGACATCAGGTTATTCTTGTAGGATCATGCGAGCTACAATTAAGTATTAATAAGGTATTCAAAGTGCATTCAAAAAAAATAATAACAATACTTGCTCACAATCGGAGAGTTCTCCCTTAGGTATATTATTTAAACACTTTACATCTCCCATATCTATCACTACAATTCGACGGTTTTTGATAATTAAAATAAGTCCTTGTGCGAATATACCAAACAGTGTATGTAGTTTTATGGGTATTAACGAGCATACAGTGACAACACGGGTTCTCCAATTGGGACACGGAACGGAAAAACCCTATTACTAGGTGTCGAAAGCAATAAAAGCTGTGAAGCTTCCCACCCGGCTGTAAAATTGTTTCAAGTTCTGTGGAGTGGAGTACACTAATGGTACACTCCACTGTATTTAAAGGAATTCTTTCTGTAGGAATTGAAATTACTCGTGAATTTCAGACGCTGACTTCCTTATTTCGTATTTCTCGACTGCATTAGAGCGACTGCAATTAGCTCCACCTTTCCGAAATGCTGTTAGATTAAAAAATAGGTATGTGCAAGTATTTCAGTGATACCTATTGTACATGAATAAATGATTTTGAATGATAATAGGTATATACGTAAGGAGCAATATTCTGTAAATGTTTTGCTGAAAAATTTAGAATACAAAGAGCTTTTAGTTTTATCAGTAGTAATATCATTGACTAAATAGATTATTTGGTAGAAAGATAATATAATTTATCCTTTATTTCTAATACCAAGGGACGAATTTTGTATAGATTTCTCAAGAAAGTTTTTGTTCAAAAAAATAATATTTCCAAGTACTCTCTAGGGACACATGTTATTCGCTCATCCTGTATGGTTTGATATTTGAGTCAGGCAGGGCAAAGCCCTCTGGAAATATGAATATGACGGCGAGCGGCCTCTTTGGTTCTACAATGATCAGCCGATGCAGAAGCTGTGATAGAAGAAGTCATGAAGAAAAACTAAATATTTAGAATAAGGAATGTGTCAATATGTTGAGAACAATACGTGTGGGACATTCTAGGGGATTCGTATAGTGATCACGGAGTAGTAGAGATTGTTATTGATGTGAACGTTAGGAGAACTGAAAATATATCACAGAGCAAAGTAAAAGGAATATTATTGAATAACCAACACCATAGAATACCCCTTTCTTCCATAAATACATATTTTTAGTTTCATTTTTCGATGAACCCTATGATTTATAAACTAAAATTTTTAGCCAAATAATACTCATCTAAAAGAACGGAACTATCAGCGGTGATAATATAAGAGCTACATACACGAACATTACGCAACGCTAAAGTCATGTTCATCTTGGGTTGCCTCAAAGAGGATTACGTCTTGCCAGTATGTAAACATATGTCGTAGTCTTGTGGCCGGGGATTACTCACTAAACTAGAAAACTACGCTGTGTACACGACATTTTGTTAACATTTCTCTTGTAAAAGCATTTGCAAAATGCTATGTAACTATTTTTCCAGCAAGACAACAGTGTCACTCACACTTCGCCCCAACTCAGAGTCACTAACGGTTACATAAATCGCTCCTTAGTAGAGAATTTGTATGTTGATTCTTTACTAAGGAGCGATTTAAGTAGCCGATAGTGACTCTGAGTTGGGAGGAATGTAATGATTTATTTAATATGATAAAATAATTAAATTTAATAATTTATAATGTAAGTTTCATAAAATTATGTCATTATTGCTCCGTAAATTTTTATTTTCGTTAAGTGAGCCGTTTGTTTCCATGACGAAATTATTTGACTTTGATACTAAACTTTTTAACCGACTTCAAAAAAGGAGGAGGTTCTCAATTCGACTGTTTTTTTGACTTTTTTTTTTATGTTTGTTACCTCAGAACTTCGGACTGGGCGAACCGATTTTGATGATTCTTTTTTTAATCAAAAGCTGGTGGCTGTCATGTGGTGCCACATAAATTTTATTGAGATCTGACAATGGCATCCATGAGAAAACCACATAAGTCGTAAATTTGTGTTAATATGTGCGCGACAAATAGACGAATAACTCAATGTCACGCCAACCGATGTCGATGATTCTTTTTTTAATCGAAAGCAGGCGCTTGTCATGTAGTCTCACATAAATTTGAACGAGATCTGACAACTATGTAGTTTTTGAGACTTTGAAGTCGCTTATTTCTTGTTAGTAAAATTTAGATTTTTAGATATTGTGATGTGAGGAGCATGACACACTGGGAAATATTACGTCACATAGGGAAATATTACGTCACATACAGGGGATATAAACCTATTATTTTACACATTTATATCCCACGTACAAAGTGTGTGTATGTGATGTCATTGACCCGGGGTTCATGTTATACGTTGATATTAATCAACGCAAAGTTTCATTTATTTATTATTTAACTCATTCATTTATCAATCTTTGATGATGAAATGTTGGCAATAACGTTCACAAATCCCGACCGCGCCCCGAGTTGCTTCACTCGATCGATCACTTACAACTGACACCAGCCGTTAGCTATGAGAGCTTATTACTTGATTATGTAACACTAACTGTACAACTACTAAAATATATGATGTTATATAGCTTCCTTGATACATGGACTATCAAACAACAAAAGACTTTTTCAATTCGAACCAGTAATTCCTGAGATTAGGGCGTTCAACTAAACAAACTCTTCAGCTTTATAATATTAGTACAGATTATGCTGTGCTTAAATCGTTCATCGTTTTAATTAGGTCAATCAATCAATATAAAAACAAATATGACTAGCATTTTGCCCTAGAGCTTTGCTCACATTTTCTAGGATATGTTATTCCAGATTATGGTCTAACTATGAGCTAAATTTCATGAAAATCGAGTATATGTACAACACACACAATAATAATATCAGTAGGATAAGATATTTGATAAAAACCGTAATAATTGGGCTATTTTGTTCTTAACTAGTGGGTACCCGGCGTATTCCACTACGCTAAATTCTGATACTTGAAATTGTTGTATGGGAATCGCAAATCGACTTAATCAATGGACCGATTGTGCTTAATGCATTGTTTTAGTAGTCTCAAACCATCTTCGGATTGTTGCCTTTCAAATGAAACCATTTTGAGGCATATCGGTTGCATGGTTTCAGAGTATATAGAGGACATCCGTACAAGCACTTTTTGTGTCTTAGATATATCTAAAAGATAAAAATGATTTAATTTAAAAGTGTGGATACTAAAGCATAGATTTTTCTAAACGAAGCAATGGCGATTATTACTAAATAGTGTTAAAAAAGTGTTGATTTAAAAATAAACTTTGATTTTGATGCAACAAGGTCTAAAACACAACGTTTTAGAACAGCAACAATACGGTTACTTTAGTACGATTAGTTATAAAAGCAAAATTTATCTAAATTCACCGATTCAGCCTTATACCGGTAGGTTTTCTAAACGAGAACTTTATACATTCATCTGAACAGCAAGTTTCGAAGAGGTACCTTAGGAAGTATCACGTGATATTGGAAGATTATCAGAGTAATAGTCGATAAACTTACAAGTACGGAACCTTACCCTACATTGCGCGTGGCCCGACACGCACTTGGCCGGTTTTTTTTTGCTTAGAAATGACCGTCGCGTATCGTATTAGTTTTGATGAAAGAACATAATATGTCGCAACAACACTCACAATTTATTACATAACCAGATTATGAGAACCCCTGTCTCAAGACACATATTTTAGACGAAGAAATATTTCAATTTCCTGGCAAGTTATTACGCCTTGTGGCAACGTCGCAGCGAAATATTGGAAACCAGAAACTGTATTGGAATTTAATACCAGCTATTTAAACTGAGCATGAGGATTCCATTTTATGCAAAGATAATAAGCTATTCTTACTTTACAGGGTATTATAGTACGTGTAGAGTAGATACTGTTATCGGAAATTATAACGCGGAGATAATAATAAGCTATACTTAAGTTTAGGCTAAGTATAGCTTATTAATATCTCTGTGTTATAATTTCCGATAACTGTATCTACTCTCCTCGTACTATACCTAACACCCTGTAAAGTAAGAATAGCTTATTATCTTTGCATAAAATGGAATCCACATGCTCAGTTTAAATAGCTGGTATTAAATTCCAATTCGATTTACGGAATAATGTAGAATGAATAATAGTTGTCGTCTATGGTTATCGTATACGTAAGGGCTAAGCTGAGGCCATCCATCTAAGGGAGAGATCTATAATTTTGCGTTATTAGGCTTTCTTCAGACTTAAAATTATCCGAAAAAAATTAATGGTATTTTTTCCACTGTATGCGTATTGAAGGTGTTTCTACGATGTATTACCGGTTTAAACTACATTTATATCGATTGTTCTCTATATAACTATTTGCATAGGGAACGTAGATATTGATACAATAAATATTATGACAGCTATTCAGACTGTTTTTAACCGACTTCAAAAAAGGAGAAGGTTCTCAATTCGACTGTATTTTTTTATGTTTGTTACCTCAGAACTTTCGACTGAGTGAACCGATTTTGATAATTCTTTTTTTATTCGAAAGCTGGTGCTTGTCATGTAGTCTCACATAAATATGAACGAGATCTGACAAGTAGTTTTTGAGTAATTTTGAAGTCGGTTATTTTTTGTTAGTACCTAATATTTAGATTATATTAAATTTTAACACATTACCCTCAACGTGTAATATTTTATGAATTGAAATTCCGTCGCTGGTATAAAATAATGTGACATATAAATATAATTATTAGGGCTATGGTTGTAAATGTTCCAATTGTTCCACTTAACGTAGTTCATAAAGTGGCAAAGGTCCTACTGCGGATTGCGAATTTTTTCCTTCATTTCTCACTAGATGGCTCTGTTCCTCTTTCTGAATCACGTTAGCGATTGATCCTCGGCGTTTGTATAAGTATCTCAAAGAACTCATCTTCTCTTTTTACTTACTTTTACGAATCAATTTTTTGATAGCAAAAGGACTAATTCTCCTTCTGCTAATAAATAATTAAATAATAATAATAAACTATAGATAAATATTTATTAATATTTAAGCAAATAATAAATAATTTAAAATATTTGTGTTCTTAATTATTGTAATATTCTTAATAATTTAATGATATATTAATTTAGTAATTATAACTTGTATATTTTAGCAGTAAGTTAACATTGAATTCAAATGCATTCGATTAGATTTGATCTCGATCTTTTTAATTGCTTTGATAATTAAATTTAAATTACGACTAATAATTATTGACATTAGTGGTTTGCACCGGAGTGGAATTTTCCGGACCGGTGAAATTCACCGATGTTTTGCCGATCTCCGGTGATCATCGGAGAATTTTGTTGTTTATGGTTTAGGAGTACTTTTTGAGTTATTTTGATAATTCATTTTTATTTTTAATCGGTTATATTTTTAATAGAAATATTCTAATGGATGGTTGTTGTCAGCCCTAGCGGCCTTTACAGCTTCACCCAAAAGGGGCAAGCCTGGAGAAACTCAGCCGTGAAGAACATTTGTTAGGTGTTCAAGGAAAAATTATTTAAAATAGTTAATGGTTTTAGGGAGAGTTACAGAGTTAGAATATAACATTTTGGCTTACATAAATTAGCTTTTACAGGAAGAGGTAATTTTCCTATTATATGGATTGGAAAGTGGTCTTGGGTTACAGTTACATTTTGTTACATGAATTTGAACAATTTTGGCCACTTTCAATTATTGAGTTAACCCTGTCGAGATGAAAAGCGGCGGCATAGGGTAATTTCCGACGGTGTTGACTGTTGGACGGTGTAATGTGTTGAAACCCCCATTTTAAAGTGCAAATGCGTATTCACGAGATAACTCATTTTACCAATATTCCGACTAAGCATAAAGTTCAAAAATTATGAGCATCCTTTCGTAGAAAACCCTAATATTTCTTTAGTTTCCGAGGAGTAACCAATAATGGTAAGTACCATAATCTTTTACGTTAATAGCTTGAAATATAGCCATTAATATTTAATGGTAATAACACATAACTAGTTTCTAACACTTGGCGGCTAAAATTCGGCCGTAATTAATTTTGTCAATGGGTTACATAACGTGATAATGAATGTTTTATTTTGTTTAAGGCATGTACGAGTATTTTATACATTATTTTATTTTATTATTAAAATTTGTAAAATATAAGAGTAAATTTTTTACGATGCGCGTGCGGTGTGCGTAGCGACATGATGAAGTTAGCTATAAATAATAAATAGATAAATAATGCTTCACCCTGATAGCTCCACACTAGGATTCCCTGTGTCGTGGGTGCCATGGACAACACACAAGACAAAGACATTTACACCCAGACCAAGAACAGAAATTCAAACTCATCATTCAAATTTCCGCCTCGCTGGGAATCGAACCCAGGATCCTTGGCGCGGCGATCTGGCATAGTAACCATTGCGTCATACAGGTCGTCAACTGATAACTGATTCCTTTTACAAACGAAGAGTTGTGATATTGTAATCTTTAGCTATTTTTGTTCTGTTACGCCAAAGTAATATAAACAAAGTAATATAACTTCTTACGTGTGTACAAAAAGCAAACACACACACGTTTTTTATACCGTGCGGTACCCTAAAATACCATGTTATTTAGAACGTATACGTTACACAATATCGTGCCGTAAATTCACCGATAATGGTTATAAATACTCATCAGGCCCCGTTAGGCTTTTCTTGTCATATCTGAATTTCAAATAAGCTGACTCGGAGCCAAATGCGATCATTGATAACCAAGTGATATTTATCCAATATCGAATGAATAAATATTGTTCACTAGCTGTGCTTACTTTGTTCGTGTGGGACTTTTTCGCTTAAATCCCGACCTCGTGGTAATTTTGGGATAAAAATTAGGCTATATGTTGCCTTCCTCAGTGAAAGGACCATTAAAGTCGGTTCAGCCGTTCCAGAGATTAACACGACTCATGGATACCATCATCAGAACTGAATTTTGATAAATATAAAGGAAACACGTGGAAGTATTTATTACTTTTTGAAATAGTTTTAAATCGGTTGATAAATTACGAAGTTAGTTCCAAGTTATGGAAGCATAAAAAATTATCCCCTAGTTCCTTTTTAACCGACTTCAAAACAGGAGGAGGTATTCAATTCCACTGTATTTTTTATGTTTGTTACCTCAAAACTTTCGACTGGGTAAACCGATTTTGATGATTATTTTTTTAATCGAAAGCTGGTGCTTGTCATTAACAAATATAATCTATTACATTTTACAGACTAAAAATGTACTTAATGAATTTAAACAACTGTGTTACAGGGTTGCCACAAAAGATGCTAATTAAAAATTAAATTAAATAGAGCAGAACAGTTCAGTAAAAGCAACTACACGTTATTTTCATTCTGACCTAAGGCTTACGTTGCACCGGCAGTCGGATATGGTCGAGAATTGTCATGAATTAAATAATGGTTCAATTAATTACTTATTAAATGTTAACGAGGAAGCTCTTTAACGCGGCACAATATGCTTAATCAGGCTTTTGATAAATAAACCTTAAATTCAGATTAACTACTTTTAAATCGGATTTTTATCGAATCAGGTGATGATAAAAGGAGAGTTCCAAAATAAAAAGAGGATTTGTTGCAACTGCTAATCATAATTCTACTAAATAAAGATATCGTTAGAAGAGTCTTAATTGTTCACTGATTTAGATGGTACAATAAAATGCATATATAGACGACGTGAAATCGCGAAGAAAGTAATAATTTTGTAAGCTGCTGAACAAAAAATAAATGTCAAACTTTCTATCATTTTGGGGACAGTCATACAATGGATAAATTTAACGAGATGTTAAATATCTGAACATTTTAAATGAAAATGTAGATAACATTTTGGTGATTAGAGAATTAAACGACTAGTTCTGGTTTGAATTAATTTTAATTTTGCATACATTCCGCACAACGAATCACGAAAGCATTCTAAAATATAATCAAAACCAGAAGCAAAAGTAAACTCACTTCCTAATGTAAAATTTTCATTCATATTAAAACCACCAAGTTCACTTCATAAATCAGCATAGTAGGTATACGGTCTTATGCTAACGGGACTTGAAATAAATATACCATGCTCACAGTTCTGAAATAATAATGAGGTTAGCTTTTTCATGTCCAGGGAGAGTGAAGAAGAGTAACTTCATTTATTTTTTCCTGCTAAGCTGTGACAGTCACATAGTAACACTATTTATTTCTAACGACTGCGACACGACGCTTTAGAATATTAATATATTTTAGGAATTAATTGCGATTAGACAAGCGACTTTTTTTAACTTTACAATCTCATTCATAGTAAGTAAATTTCGTATGTAAGCCGTAGGTATTTTACTGTAATTGAATGCGGCATAAATGCTTAATTTTTTGGTGAGTTTGTGAAGATTGTCTAATTTCTCAACAATTAGGCTGATAAAATTGATTGATCACTGCAAAAAATGTAATTACTATGAAGTTTCAAAACTTCTATAAAATAATCGTGCAGTTTGGGTATAATGAATTACGTAAAAGGATGATTGATGAATATAACAATGTAAAAATGTTGCCTGACAAAACTAATTAACTGATGAGATGATTTTGTAAACGTTTGAATTGCGTTCAAAATGCAAATAACATGTAGGTACCTATTTTATTATATTTTATTAAAGTCATTAACTTTACATCACCATATTTTTTATCCATTGTCCGATGGGGCTGTAGTAAAGTTATTCTCAAAATTTTATTAAAATATGCCATTTAATTTCAAAATCACGTCGAGTCGTTTGGATGTAAATGTCCTTGTGATGTGACTTTCCCAGTAACGTGTAATGAAAAAGCACATTAATATTCTATGAAACGTACTCATCATATCGCATTAATTCAAGAGTTTACTCACCTTAATTATATTATTTTTATTTTGACACACGCTTCATGATTATTTATTTTCTTAATAATGTGCCCTGTTTGATAAACATAGCGTCGAGTCAATATTTACATTTTGGTATGTCATGCAAAATAGAGTTTTTGATGTAGAATAGAAAATAGAACTGATATAGAAAGAAATGTAACCCGATACCGATCTTTTTGTAAGTACATCTCGTCATGTGGGCTTTTCCGAGGTAACTTACATACCTGCAGTCTTTATGGTTTCATAATAGTTTATGATGCACTCCTGAACCGGCGGCAGCTATTTTCGAGCCTAAGGGTGGCCACTCACGATCGCGCCATTTGGCATGGCTCCAAATGACTTCTTACCTATGTCAAAATGGCGCGATTGAACATACAGATTTTTTTTATCACGCAATCAGTTTTTTACATTCACGATCAAATTTTGGCTGTATATCACGCCATTTGACGCTATGGACTGACCGTGAGTGGCCACCATAAATGATCGAAAAAGTAAAACAATAACGGTAAGTAATTGTATGTCGCGGTAGTTGAATGTTCGGATGGCACATAAAGCGGTCGGTCCCGGTTCTTATCGTAAGATATCAGTCGTTAAGGCATGGCGCAGGTTGGCATCTAACAACTCCACTAATCCGCACTGGAGCAGCGTGGTGGAGTAATCTCTAGGCCTTCTTAAGAATGACCCGTGCTTAGTAGTGGGCTATTAATGGGTTAACAGAACTAACCATTATAAAATTTCAGAGTTGTTTTTTAAACGTGTTGTTCATTAATGCACACATTTCAGTTGTGTGATGGTATTGTGACCCAAAAACAAAATGGCGGCCGTCGCTAACGAGCGCTTTCACGTCCGGTTACCGCGTAATGATACCCGAGTGTGGTGAATGACAGACGGTGAATGACATTGACGTTGCGCAATTTTATACTAGTACTGAAAGCAAAATAATCTATGGCTTTTGTAAAATATCAACCGTATTTTAAATTTAAAGCTTTCGAAGTTGAAATATGCTGTCTGGTTCAGGCATACATTGTGGAATTGAGGTCAGGCAAAACATAATATTTACATGCATGGTTTTTGACGTTGGAAGCAATGTTGATGTGGTTTAGAAATTGTGACATACAAAGTTCAAGTTGGAAATTACATTTTGGAAAGTTAGTCTCGATTTCCATTGCGTTTCCAAATCCCCAAAATGTTTTAGTTGGAAACTCATTATATATTATAATAAGATGCATACAACTCAAGGGATCTCTACTGATAAGTTGAAAAGGGTTTGTTCTAAGGGTTTGTGTTCCTATCGCCAGTACGCCATCTGTACATTGCGATAGCTGACAATCGATCTAACAATTCACCTGGTGGTATACGTAAATGGGTATGTCGCCCACGAACATCAGCAACACCAAAGGTATCGCTGGTGCGTTACCGGCCAAGTAAGAGGGAAGAAAAAAGAAAAAAAGAAAGAGTTTGTTAAGCTCTCGTTTTATTACGAGGCCATTCAATGTAGAGCCATTATGCGGGCTCCCAGGTGAACTATTTTGCTGTTTTTTGACACAAATCTCAAATCGTTAAAATGCCTTGAATAAAGTGAAGTATAATATGAATATAACGAAAGATCATTTTCCGTGGAATTAAGTCTCATATTTGGATGGTCTAAAGCTTTGTTCTGGTAGCACAATGTTGCATACTGACGTATTCGATCACCTAATCTTCACCTGAAGAAGTCGCAGTCACCTTAGCGGCAACGTAACGTGTCAATATGAAAAATATCTTTGAAAGCCATGCATTTCCTTAGGCCCTGCACCGCATCCTCTCAATGCTTGCCATAGACGCCTTAGGCACGCATCATCTCAACACGTATGCAGCACGATAACCATTTTATTTTCCTTATTACTTTTGGTGTACAAACGCTAGTCTTAATTATTTTACTTATAAGTTAAAAGTATTGTGTCTAAAGAACTAATAATCTTGGCTTCTATCCCCATCATGTCAAGATATCATGCTTATGAATTGCTTCGAAACATAAGAGTTTGGTTGAATGCGCTAATCTCAGGAACTACTGGTTTGAATTGAAAAATTATTGTGTTTAATAGTCCATTTATCGAGGAAGGCTATAGGGTATGTAACATAATATTTAAGTAGTTAGTTTATTCCACAAATTAACGCGCGTGAAACCGCCAGCCACAGCTAGTTAACTAATAAAGTTAAGTAACAAAGTGGACTATTCACCTAATAATATCAGCTTTTATTTGTAGACTGACAATTAAGTTCTACACGTTCCCACATGCAGCCCAAACAGGCCCTCTGACCCAAATATCGGATCAGTCGATATCACCGTTCCAATTTAGGGATGGAATCGGTTAATTGCTCCGAAAACATTGACATTCGTCACCGTCGTTACGTTTATTTTTACACTGTAAGCATTGTTTTTCTAACTTTTCCACGAGTTGTATTAGATAAAAACATTATGGCCCGTTTAGATGCGCGCGCGAGCCACGAGACGGTCCGCGAGACGCGCTCGTACGCGCGCGTGTGAACAGGGAGCTCGCGGACCAGACCGCGGCGCGTCTCGTGGCTCGCAGGGCTCGCGTCGGGAGCGGTTTTTTGGGCGCGCGCCAAAGGGGCTCGCGCGAGAGCTCGCGCGGTGTTCACACGCGCGCGGCGCGCGCTTCACTCGACAACGGCTACTAGCGCCATACGTACGTGTTCTATTGGATTCGTATTTTTCAAAATAAAAATATGATGGTACTGAACGTTAATACTGAATGTTAATAATAATAATAACCTAAAACTACTAGTAACAAAACCTCATATATTCAAAGTAATATTATTATAAAGAAGAAAATTTTGATGTTTTTTTTGTAATAATGAATACCAATAGCTTTTTATTTTAAAAAGCCTAATTGTACAGAAATCTACCTATAGTACAATCTACATTGAGTATTTTGCCTATAAATCATGGTAGAAAGGTTTCACTGACTGGATGCCGATGTATTACGTCAACGTGCTCCATCCTTGAACGTTCGAACGCATCTGAACGCAGCGAGCGTGTAAACACTAGATAGCGCTCGCGCGCGTAGGGGGCGTGGCTTACGGACGCGCTGCGAGACGATCCGCGAGACGCGCGTATAAATGAGCGGATAAAATGTTGTACTTAGGTAATGTAAAATTTTATATCCTACTTTATGCCTTTAATGAAAAGTATGTATTTTTATGTCAAAGAAATAAAATTTCATTCTACTACTACGTACTAGGTACAAAAGAAAACTTTTTACATTTTTAACCCCCAACGCAAAGAGAGGGGTGTCATAAGTTTGACATTTCTATGTGTGTATACAGATACACGATGACACACAGGTGTCATCGTGGTTTGGCATTGTAGCTCTAAAATAATGGACCGATTATGATGCGGTTCTTTTATGGTCCGTTGCTACAATTTATTTCTGCTGAGGCGTTTCATAGTTATTAGATCTCAATGTCAGGGGTCCTATAATTTTTTAAATTTACAGTTATGCCTGTACGCGACAAGACATCGTTTAAGCACATGCTGAAGTAGCATATAGTGGAGTATTCTACGTAAATACAAAATAACAGCTATATTGAACGACAAAAGTTCTGTAACTAAGGTTACAAACAAGCAAAATCGGTTCACAAATCAACGCGGACCTCTCCTCATAAATATGTTCGATGAACAATAACTCATAGTATACGGTATACCGCCAAATAACTTCGTGTATACGCTACGGAAAGCGTGGTTTACTGGTAGTTATTAGTTTAGCTTGTTTATGTATACGAGTATGTATCGCAATGGCATACGTTCCTTCTGGTTTCACGTGACTTGAAACAAGGATACTTACAAATAAGCGGGTTTAATAATTGAGCTTGATAAGAAAAACTTGTGTAAGTTACGTCACGTGATCACGTCCGTAGAAGGGGAGGGGGGGGGGGGGGGGGGTATAGCTACGAGGTTATAAATGCTCACTACGTGCTTAACTACCCTCAACAGCAAGGATCTGACGCTGGGCTATCATAGACTCCAGTTTGACGTTAGCATTCTTGTCTGTTAGTAACTATGGCATTTAAATATCAAGACGTTTTGCTACAAAGCCATTCAACGCTCATGTCTAATAACAATGACGTTTTAACATGTTTGACGTTTTACTGGGGCATTTGGATTTCAGACGTTTTAAGATCCAGAAGTTTTGCTACAAGAGCATTTAGCGTTGGTACCTATTTAGTAACTATGGCATTTTAAATTCAGGTCGTTTAGGCGACTTCGTCATGTTGCTACGTGTGTATACTGATAGTCACCCCTATAGCCTTGACCATTATTTAGTAACGGAGATTGGCTTAATCTATAACAGATAAAGACCCTTACAAGCTAACGAGGAAAGAAGACCCTTAAACCCCAAAACTATTTATAACTATGTTAGATAAATTCGGAAAACTGAATAACAAACAGATACCCATTTGTTCATTCATTCACGCGTACCTAATCCTTTTGGGTTCCCATTCAATCCGATTAATTTAGGGCATTTAGGTCTTCGTTCATAGCTCACTAGACCATAATAGCTAAGGCTCATTTAATTTCTAGCTTACAATACATGACAGCCATGACAGGACTGTAATTTGTAGGTCATAATAATTAATTATTATTATGGTCCGTTATAATTGTGTTATGAGCAATGATATTATAATGTGTTAGGAGTTGTAAGTACGACAGTTTTTGTTATAAGGTTTATGCTCTTAATTTTTTTTAGAAATATACCATTTTGTGACGTGAAACTTTTACGAATATATCGACATTGCGCTATGGGTGTAGCAAACAAAAATTACCGAATTTCGTCAAAGTTTTGTCGTAAGAAGTTTCTCTGAAACGAAAGTTTCACTTTTGCGTATGTATATTAATATACGCGCACACTTTTCATGTTTTTGTTCGTTTGAAGCACACGTTTTTTATGTGAATAGACGATAAATGAGCAGGTGAACAACCTGACGGCAAGTGATAATCGATGGATAATTAATTTTATGGCTGTAAGGGGTCTTTCACCTCTGAGTACGTGACGTGGACGGGGCATAAATATACGTGCGTGCCCCGTTCCCGTCCCGTCCGTGCTTCCGTGGCGTATGCGCTATTGTTTACATTTTCTATGAAACGATGTTTCCAAAACTTCATGTCCCGTCCCGACCGGGTAAAAACACGTTACGTATGCATTGACCTTTAATTTTACCTGCTAGTGATACATCTTGCTGAATAACAGATGAGATAGTAGCATAATATGGGTCTGGTGTGTGTGTAAGGTTCTAAAGTGTCGTAAGAATTAAACCCTACGCTCTCTCTTTCTTATTCTTGGTCAAGAATACATCGGTGGTACTTCTGTGACGTAAGACAGGAACCATCATGTGGCCCGTTAGCTCATATACAGAGTATTAACATAACTAAAACAAAAGATAATTATTTTTTTCTTTTGTGTGCATTGGACAAAGGAATACTTCCTTTTTAAATCAAGAAACTCTACAAACCACAGTACGGTGCTAATTAAAGAACGTCTCGCAGAAGAATTGTATAATTTATTATTATTATATTGTAGAGAAACATTAAAGAAACCTTTTGAATTATGATATGACTTCTGTTGTTTTTGCGGCTTTGATAACGGCGATGCTACTTCGTTGTTCCGAGTGTTCGAGAGAGAAAGAAAAGAATGAAATTGATTCATGTTAACATGTCAACCCATAACTTTCCCACTGACTCGGGACTTGGCCTTGTGGCGACAGCGCACACGCGTCACACGGTGACGTCACGTCGCCCTGAATCACGCTATCGAAGTTTCTAAAAGATCGCTACTATATAAGAAACGCTCCGACAACATCAGTCGGGGCTCGGCCGCCTCCCAGGCAACACACCTCGCCTGGCGGGAGATCTCCCTTTGCCAAAGCCTTATTTGTCAAAGTATACTATAATTTTGTCACATTATACGCGAAGGTAAAAATATAAATAGCGTAATATTAAAATATCAAATACAAAATTTAAAATCTCTTAAATTGTTAAAAACGCCCATTAAAAAGTTAAATATATAATTAAAACTGTTTATGGCGCGTTTGACAATTTCCTATATGAAATTTTTATACTTTGACAAATATTTACGCTAATATAAACTAATATCTAAAGTTAAGTTTCCCGTAGCGGTAGTCCAAGTTATTGGGTAAGAAATCGTAAAAACACATAACTATCAATAAAATATTATGTTCCAACCCTATTATTACGTCACACCTCAAAACAAGAAAATATGGAATTTCTTTCTTATTCTGACAATAATTCCCACATAATCTTCCCTTAGTGTGCCCTTAACCCGCCACCGGTGACGTCAATTTGACTTACATCTTTGGTGACGCCGGTCCCACGCACCGGGATTTTCAACTTAATTTTTTTTCAAGAATAACTATTAACTGACCTTTTAGATAGATTAGTGTTAAAATTAGTTACTTTTAGGTCAATAAAACAAAGGTATCTCATAAATCACAGCTTGTTTACTAGGATTTATACATATACACTCAGAACACTGCTTTATTGACAAGTTTGGTGATATAACTTTTTTTAATTAAAAAATAATAACAATCGTATAGTTTTATAACTAAATCATGTTAAATCAGTCTTATGACAGTATAGACTGTAAAAAAATTAAAGTACAACATTAACCTTAGAACAAAAAAAAAAATAAAAAAACGTACTAATTTACTTTACTTTTCCCTTGAGTTTTTTGTTTGATTTGGTGTGGTATCTTCTGGTACACCATCATGTTCATCTGGTGACGATAGTAATTCGTCGTCGTCATGTGTTATTACGTCATCAAAGATCCTGGAGACGACTGTTCACGTTCAAAACTCATGCTGAAACAGAGTTTATGAAAGGATAAACCAATTTATGCTTTAATATTATTATGATGCATAATATTTGTGACACTACGAATAAAACCACGTAAAAACTTGCTGATTATATATTAACTACTATAACAGTGCAAAATTTAATACACAAACGTGAAATGTACAGTAAAAGTTAGTACAAAATTCGAATAATAAAAAATCATTTATGTCCTTTTCACTTACATGTTTGGTGACGCCGGTCTCACAGACCGGGTTAGCACCAATACTCGGAAACCTGTGCCCGATTCGCCGTCATGGGGTAGACTGGCTGCAGAAGGCGTCCAAAAAAGCAGCTACTCGAAAGCACGATCCATATCGATGGCGGGTGTAAAAGTTATAATAGTTTTTTTAACCACCCGGTCTCACAGACATAGGCGTCACCGTTGGCGGGTTAATAAGAACGTGTTACAGTATAAATTTAGCCGAAACTCGTATATCTGTATGCTTGGTAAAACCACTTAGCGATATTAAAAATGTAATATTAGGTCCCTGTCGTAACGTCCGCTAATAAGCGGTAAGCTAAACTTTTATCGTTGAGAAATATACCTCCCAACTCAGAGTTACTAATGGTTACTTAAATCGCTCCTTAGTAAAGAATCACCATACAAATTCTGTACTAAGGAGCGATTTAAGTAACCGTTAGTGACTGAGTTGGGGCGTCAGTGATGTAATCGAAATCACGAAAGTTGGTGTTTGAAAAAAAAAATGCAAAACACTGATGAAACAATATACCACGTATACTGTTTTCTACATTTCTGTGGATTATATGGACAAATAATTACTGAACAGGTGGTCCTGTCCTGACCTGTCCTGTCCTGGTCCTGAAAAGGTGGCCAACTTTATTCATGTAGCGCAATTATATTATAATGTAAAAAAGAGTATTTTTATAGTGTATTTTTGTGTAAGTGTGTTAAGTGTATTTTTTTAAATATCATTGATTTAGCAGACATTTTAAAACAGTGTATTTAGTTTGTAAACTTGTAACTGATTTTATATTTGATCGAATATAGATTCATGTCCATGGTGAAATCAGAACCTTAATAAGAGGCTCAGATTTTCCGTTGCCAGCTTAACAGAATATGAAAAGATAATGAGAAAAACCTACTGCTCTTATAAATGCCAATGGTTATTATTTGTATGGAAGGAAGATTTTGCTTTGTTTATGGAATTTCCACGATACGACTGTCACATGTGGCTTACGGAGCTTTGTGTTGCGTTAAGCCTTGTCTCGTGTGAGGTCAAGGTAAGGTAGGATTTTGTAAACGATTTATGTTTATCAATAATTAAACTGTATAATTTGTGTGACTATTTTTGGTGCAAGTACCCTAATTAACAACAGAGAGGCTCTACGTCAGGTCAATAACACATAGTTTCATGCCGATGAGACTCAAATATGGCCCTAGGTTTTTTAGTTCACTAACTACCACGTTTTAAAATCGAACGAGGCACCAGGTGCTTTATCTTGGAGGTTGCTGAGCTCAGTACCAAAATAATAGGCATGATGACAGTAAGTAAAAATCACTAAAACTATGTATTTATTTAATGAAACCCTTTTAATGGATTACAAAACACGCATTTATCGTATTGTTATTAGCCAGATTAACAATATTTTTGATAAAATAAAACTACAAAATACGGCAAGCCGCCATCTTAGCTAAAACGCCAGTCAGTCTCAATTAGCGCGAATTACGTCACGCATCTCAAAACAAATGAATATCACCATACTAATATTGACGGATTGTCTTTTGTTTTCCTGATAACTGACGTCACTACCACGCCCTGACACTTTGAAGCGTTTTGGTGCGAATTTTAAACTTATAAATTGAAATGTATTTATTTTATACTAAACCTTATTTTTTTGCGGAAGTATGATATACGTTGTAATTATAATATATTTCCCAACAATATAGAACAGTATTTCAAAATTAGTCATCATGCCTATTGTGTGTGTCAGCTGCAACGCACGACTGGAGTTTAGCGCCATCTAGTTTGTGATCGTCAAATTAGTAACAACGGATGATTATGATGATGTTTTACATCATAAGAATAGGATGTGCCAAGATTATTATTATCGTTATATAGCGTTGTTACTGATCAGCCATCCAACGCCATCTAGATTCTGTGTTACGAATTACAAACAACAGAAAGTTTGATTTTACTTCCTATAAAATCTCATACCGCGGGCTTAAATATGAAAATCGATAGATAAGGAGTTAAATTCCAATAAGTTTAATCTCCACGATACTTGCATGGTGGCATGACATTTTACCCGTCTGACTATCTTTCTTAATCGCTTCGCTCTTGTTAAAGCAGTTGTGATTGTCATGTACTCATATTTCTGGCAGATGTAAATCGCCTCATAAAGGCTCGGCATTTCGCTCAGTTAGTGACCTCATCATATTGGATCAGTCATGCAATAGGCCACTCACAGAAGATTTTATTTAGTTACCCTCCACTTTGCTTTGTACCATCAGATTCTCCTAAAAGCGTGATAGATAGGTAGATACACTAGGCAGGCTAGTTTTCACCTTCCTTCTAAGGATTTTTAGGATTTCTGTCGGTTTTTTTCGAATGATAAGTTGCTGTGGCCCCATTGACCTTTGTCGGTTTGTCTGTGCGTGTGTTCCAACTGATCTTATCAGGTTTAATCAAGATTACAAGAATCACAGGCCTTGTTGAAGCATTGCCGTAGCTTACATGATTTTCAAAACGTGTTTGTAAACCAGATCAATTTTGAATAAAAAAAATTGATTTGATTTGATTAACAGTTATGTATGTGGTTTTTACTTGTGTAATGTAGTAAGCTGGGGTTAACATTTACTGTTTGTTTTATTTAAATCTTATACCACAGAAAAATTATGTTAATTTGGGAATGCTATACGTATACATACATTTATGTAGTCTGCCGTCCTCAAACTAAAAGGCGGTTAAGTGACAAAAACAGTTTTTGAGGTAGAGCCAAAAAACGCAGGATTATTTTGAAATCGTGCTAGTGATTCTTTGTAGACAATTGTTAATGTTGTCATACTATGTCAAACTCAAAAGATATATATTTTTTTTGAACTTAAATATTACTAAAGGTCAAAAAAATATCAAAACTGTTAATAAAGTAAAAATTTACCAGATGACATTTAGCCGCCTTTTAGCTTGAGGACGGCAGTAGTGTGGACTGTCCGTCTCGAAGCGAGGGTAGTTAAGGGTAGTTATTCGTCGTTAATATTTTATAAGAAATCTATATAAGTCTTACGAGCTATTTCAACTAATGTGTTTCACTGACCTCAATAAAACGTCTTTAGTCTTACTGGTTATTAGAAAAGTGCTAAGCACGAATTGGATTATTGTGAGCAGGGTTCCGTAGCATTGTATTATATTCATTGTATTCTATCATTATATTATACGAGAAATTCATCTTTTATTAATTGTTTTATATATTTGCGATTTTGAAACTTAATGGTATGACATAAATAGATTATGTGATTAAATAATTTGAGAGAATTTAACTTATTTCTATGGGTACTTCCGGGTAAGAGTTGTTAATTTTTTTGATTTTAATACATAAAAAATAAAAAGTTTTTTCTCCAGATTCACGGAACACTATTTATCTCAATGTAAATGTTTTTCTTTTCTCTTAATACTTGCAATAAAGTTAATTGACCGAGACCGTTGAAGGACGATTGACGCGTCTAGACATAATAGTCCCAATAGCATTAGATTTTAACAGGATAATATTATTATATTTTTATAAAACAGCATTTGATTGTCTCATTTTTATCTTTTGTCATAAACAACTAAAAGAAAATAAAGAAATGTTCGTGAATGCAATAATATAAACTTATCTACAAAAGCAAAAATATTTCGTAAATTTTCAAGGCATTAACATTTATTGGACAAAGACATTTTTTCTTCAAGAAATAACAATTTTTAATAGATAAAAATATCTCTTTCAGGTTTATCAAGGGACTGTATCCCGAGTTTTGGCGTACTTTACATTCATGTTAAATTAAAGAAAACATCGATATAAAATCTGTGATACCTCGCGAAGAGAGAGAATAACAGTGACCTTAGAATTATTTGTTATCTGTTATGAAATTGTAAGCGCGTTACTTGTTGCGAAAAAAATTCGGTTCCAAATTTAAATTCGATGTTGTGTTGCCATTCGAAAAAAGAGTAAGTGCTAATTTTGTGGTTCGTAGATACAGGGCGTAGCTAGTAGGGCGGATACGGGGTATTGTTTTTTTGGGGTTTGTAAATTTTTTAAAGTAAATTTTTGTGGTTTTTCTGCAACGCCAGTGTCCCAGGAGTCGACAATGACGAAGAACTTTCTTACTGTGACCAACATTGTTAACGAGGGGATCAAGGGAAGCAAGATTACGAAGCTCGGCCTCTCCAAGTACCTGTCACAATCACTGTGAGTATTCTTATACTCTTGTCTGTCTTTTAAATTATCATATTTTTACAACTTGTATTACATGTATTTTAAGCTGGAATTGGCAGTACTTATCAGTAATAATATCACTGTTAAACTGAAGAAGTCCTTAACTGATTGTCCGTATTCTATTGTGACTGATTTCGATCGTCGATGGTTAATTTTACATTCGTGGCACGAAAACGTCCTAAGTTTACCTAAAGTAAGGGTTCTCCATTTCCTTTCTAACCAGCAACGTCCGTGATACCTGTGTTGTTAAGAATATCCAGGCAATTGTAACTTAACCCTATCTTATGGGCGCCATTGACGATGCGATCGATCGGTTCAAAAGTGCCACTCATGAGCGGCAACAATCTTAACATACACTACCGATCCGTCGTTGCGATCGGTCGGCAACGACGGATCGCACCGATCGATCGCATCGTCAATGGCGCCCATAATAATCAGTCTGGGTTGAAGTCAGCCATTTATTTATATGATTGTTATTCAATATTATACTAGCTCTACGTGCTCTCCGGAAGCAATATTTTTTTGTCATTGATATCCACTTGCCGACCGCACTTACTTTTGCTTAACTCAGTCAAACACTTACGTCCCAGCTCAGAGTCACTAACGGTTACTTTAATCGCTCCTTAGTAAAGAATCACCACACAAATTCTGTGCGGAGTTCTAAGGAGCGATTTAAGTAGCCGTTAGTGACTCTGAGTTGGGGCGTCTGGAACGAAACAAGGCAACTTATAACAACCAAATATTTGTATTTTTGTTACATCAGAACTTTCGACTGTGTGAACCGATTTTGATAATTCTTTTTTTAATCGAAAGCTGGTGCTTCTCATGTGGTCCCACTTAAATTTGAGCGAGATTAGATGAGGAGTTTTTGAGTTATTCCTTATTTTGAAGTCGGTTATTTTTTTTACAAGAATTATAAGCAACGAAGACGTTTATTATAATCTCGTAAGAATTTAATCAAAATTTCCTTCTTCACAATAATTTATTTAAAACAACGCAATAAGTAACATCATCGGAGCTCCTTTAACTCTTGCGAAATTAATTTCTAAACCCAATTAACACTAATTTGATTGCGTTTCGTACATTTCGTATAGGCACATTATTAAACTCGTTCCAAATTTTATTGTAGTTAGAGAATCCTGATAAAATAATTATAACTCTTGGAACAATCTTAATTGTTTACTTCCCATTTACTTCCGAGTTTTGTTTTTAATGTTTTGTAATAATGTTAATAATAAATAATCAACGGTTGAGAGGGTTATTTGGAGTTTGGACTATAAATTATAAAATTATATTTACCAATTAATAAATTCTCTAAATAAATTATAAATATTCTAGACCCTCGAAGTGATAGATATTTCACGGGTAGAAATGAAAATATGTGTACGTTACTTACTGAAACGTAAAATGTAGTTACAGATATTAGCTTTTACAAAGTTAATGTGCTCACCACCTTAAACCACACCACATCTCCACTTACCATCAGGTGGGATTAAGGTCAAGCATTCACTTATTTGTGTAAAAAAAGATGTCGTATTACTAGCTCAATTGATGGTGACACTGTACATCTAGCGATACTGGGTTCGATTTGGGAATCGAACCCAGTATCGTATGCCTAAGCTGGGGCTTAGGCATACATTCATGTGACAGGTATGTCTGTTCTCAGCTTTAGGTGTTTTAAAGTTCAGTTGTTACCCGTTACACGGAGTTCTACTAGTAACGTGTAACACTAACGCCGCAACTCAGAGTCATTAACGGTTACTTTAATCGCTCTTTAGTAAAGTATACAAATATATATAATATATATAAATATCTCCTTACCATACTAATTCTGTACTAAGGAGCGATTTAACTAACCGTTAGTGACTCTGAGTTGGGGCGTCAGTGTTTGTCACACCTAAATGTGAGGGGTACAGGTGAGAGTCCATCACGCTAGCCTAGTGAGAATTAGGAGACTTCACACAACTTGTAGAACTTGGAGAATTGAAGCGATGTTTTCTTATCGTAACTTCTAAATATATGCTTCTAAATATACGCCTTTTGGAGTTCATAAACAAAATATAATTTTTACCAACTCCACGCAGTTATGGAGAAGGTAAAATAACGATCAAACATTTCCAGCCGTGTTTTATCTCTCATTCCGAGAATAGCCTACCACAATTCTCCGGTATGAAATGACACGGTTCTCCGTATATTTTTATTCAGAATAAAAGAATTTTAATAATAACATAGAATCTTACGGTGACGTCATTAGCGCGAGTTAATGCATTGTTCAATCTGTGGACGGTGTTGTATTGAATTTCACGTTTTTAAATAATTTCATGTTTGGAATTTCTCCAATATGTTTTTATAATACTTATTTTATTTGTGTTCGTGTAGGAAATAAAATTTATTTTATTCTATTTTAGCACATTTGATATATTTGAAGCGATTTATCATTATTCTTTGTTTTAACATAGTAATAATAATATGTTAGCTACTAGGCTGTATCCGGCAAGACGGAAGTCATAATGAGTTCTTTGGTGTACACACCAAGAGAGGCTGGCACCATTTACATACCAACATGGAAAATACAATAATATTTAGAAATAGTATAATATAATTGTGAAAATATAGTTCCTGTGTCTAACAGAGACGAAATATCGGTATAAAATTCAAAACTTACGATTTATTAAGTAGGTATATATTTATGAATTTTTTTATGAAGATCGAGTCTGAAATTTTACGTGCTCATCAAAGCCTTCCCAAGCTTAACAAAATACTGTCGCCGCTACCTAAATTGAAATAATAATCCGTAACGTTATAGTCCTAATAAAAACAATATTATAGGGATGTCATTAAATATGTTGATGCATAAACAAGACGACATCCGCAAACAGTCTTAAATCACTGTGTCGCCACATTTCTTCCCATGTTAGATGAGAAGAGAATCCATAAAGACGGATTACAGCCATAACGTAGCATCTCTATGAAAACATCTATAGGGTTGTCTATGTCTATGTTTAAAAAGACCTATGTATACAACTCATGGAGGACAGACGTAAAAGGGAACTAACTCATATAGGGGGAAAGTTGAAGTGTCCAGTTATACAGGGTGTCCCGTAAGTAGTGGATCAGCGGAAGGTGGCAGATAGCTTGAAGGTTGACCTATCATATGTCAAAAAATTACCTCAGTAAAAGTGTCACCGTTTTCGAGATATTGACCATTTTTTAAAATTTAGAAAAATCGGCTCCTTTACCCTACTTTTTCCTGTTGAGTCCACAAATGAGCCTTGTAAATTATTGTTTTAAGATTATTTTTGTATGATAAAATAAATAAAAATAAATGTTTTACTTACATTTTTTCTCATTCTTTTTTGTTGAATATTCATACAAAAATAATCTTAAAGCAATAATTTACAAGGCTTCCTGATCATCAAGTATTAAAAAAACAGTAAATAATAGCATTATTTTTGAAATAAACAATATTTTTCAAGTAATTCTGAGGTAATTTGAAATTTCTTTAAAAGGTTGAAATATCGCAAAATAATCATTATTTTAATTATTTATTAGAGCATTAATTTAACGTAACGTAATTTTAAGCAAACACCATTGAAAAACTTCATCCCATAACAGTAAACAATAAAATAACTTTTGATTCAAATTCATCCCTTTGACACTGAAATGGCTTTTACTTGAAATTTTTCCCTAAGTAGCCTGTATTGTACCTTTTTAAAATCTGCATTTAACAGACAAGTTTTTAACGTACTGGGGCATTCTTGCCCAGTACATTTTTTTTCAACCACCTTGCATCAAAGTTGTGTCGAAGAAAATCAAAAACAAAAATATCTAAAGTAGATGCTATTTTCTCAGCGTTTCCTAAAAATTTCAACAACATTACACACTGATTATTATAAAGCAAGTATTTGAGAGCTCTAGGGAAAAAAAATATCAAAATATCTGCTCATTTGTGGACTCAACAGGAAAAAGTAGGGTAAAGGAGCCGATTTTTCTAAATTTTAAAAAATGGTCAATATCTCGAAAACGGTGACACTTTTACTGAGGTAATTTTTTGACATATGATAGGTCAACCTTCAAGCTATCTGCCACCTTCGGTTGATCCACTACTTACGGGACACCCTGTATACCTACATGTAGTACACATGACGCTATGGCGGATGCACATTGCACAGGTTGGTTGCATTGGTGCATATATTTAAAACCAGTAGATTATCCTCTACATTTGACAGAGCGAGATCGCAAGTTACAAAATCAACGTGAAAGAGAGAGACAAAAATATTTATTTTTAATTCTTAGTAGAACGTGCGGCAACCCTTGTTTCGATATAACAGGGGTGTCACATATCCATAACCGTAATCTATACGAGGATTGTAATTCCTGACCTTGCTAAATGTATTTATAAGCGCCTTATCTCAAAGACACCCTTAATAATTCCTAATATGTCTATGATAAGAAATGATCTGTTTTGGAGCTCTTTACGGTATTTTCCGTTTAACCTTAGTTGAAATGTTTGAAGTTGAAGGAAACAAATTCCTGCTCGTGTATTCTGCTGGTTAACAAATTAACTGACTGATATCTTTTGTTAACATCAACTGGTCTTCAGCAGTCTAGTTTCCAGATTAAAAATTATGATTGTTTCTATTCTGTAAAAAGATGAGCAAGCGCCTTTATCGCTTTCCTCATACTATAATAACATTATGAGTGACATCCCTAAGGTTATCGATGACCATTTCTAGTTTAAAGAACTGGAGCAGCGACCACATTTTTTCTCCAATTTTCTGGCTATCCATATAAAGAAAAACAGTACAACAGTATCTTCTTGCAAGCCTTATGACTAGTTTTAAGAATATGTATATAATTTGCGTGACGACAACAACAACGATAAAAACTTTGGCTTGAGAGCCAGTTCTTTCTTTCTTTTTTTTCTCTCTTTCTTGGCCGGCAACGCATCAGTGATGCCTTCGGTGTTGCTGATGTCCATGGGCGACGATAGCCACTTACCATCTGGTGGATCGTCAGCTCGTTTGTCGGCTATTTCCATAAAGAAAACTAGCAAAGTGCGTCTCGGACCACGCGCAATGTAGAATCCGTGGTTTTCAGATGACTTTTATTCTACTTCATCGACTATTACTCACTAACTACTAACGTTAATTTTGACTACGGAACCCTAAAAATGGCCACGTCTGCTACTAAGCAATAAGCTCTACCTGCAGAGATACTAGCAGGCATTAGCAGTAATGTATTTTAATAAATTCACATTCAGATTTTCATGCCATATAGGTGTAATACGTAAAATTTTATGCCACCTCCACGGTTGGCGTGGTGCCAATGTCAACAAGTTTTGGCCATGTGGATATCCACATATTATACAAACTGCGGAATATAGCGAAAGAGAATCTTAACATTTATGAGTACCTGGTACCTCGCTTCGTTTCAGGATACCGTTTTATGCTTCCAAACAGCCGAAAATGTTTAATATTTTAGGCATCTTTCTACTGATGCTAGTGTATCTTACGCCTCAACTCAGAGACACTAGTTAACTTACTTAAATCGCTCCTTAATACAGAATCACAATACAAATTCTGTACTAAGGAGCGATTTAAGTAACCGTTAGTGTCTCTGAGTTAGGGCGTTAGACTAATTGGAGTTAAAGATGTAGATTCTATTCCAGGTATGGCATTGCTGCTGCTAAACTACGATTCTACACTTCTAGATTCTTCTTCTAATCAAATTGCATTGTTAATCTAAAAACTTATTAATAAGAGAAAAAAAATATTGTTAGTTAAGTAGCTTTTTACCACAGCAACAAAAAATCCATTCCTGGTTGCTTTGAAAATGAAGGTAGACAAGGTAATGAAATAGCTAAATAAGTTGATAGCAACTGCCACCTTGTTCTTATTCGTTAAATATCTTATGAATATGAGGTCGCAGCAGTGATAGTTGCAGGCCACATCTTACCACATCCTGCTCTGGCGGTTTGCCAAAGTCAACAAGTTCAACCCGCAAACTACGAAAATGTTAGGTCCACCGCACATGACTCAAATTTCCACTTAGAAAACGTTAAAGGAGGACAAGTTTAACCAACTCTTAAATTGAAGAAAAAATGTGTATAATGAAAAATGTGTTTTAGTCTAATTGTAAGCCTTTTGTCTTGCATTAATGAGAGCTGTAATTTGTATGTTTGTAAAAATTATTATTCACAAAATGTTTTAGGTAGTTAGGGATTATTAATTTTGTAGTTGAAATAATTGTATTGTTCATAAGTATGAACAATTAGAAACCTCTTCGATGGCTATATCTAAGTAGATATATCCATCGAAGAGGTTTCTAGTACAGGCACTTTGTGCTTAAAAAGAGGCTCTGGCCACTTATTAATGTAAAAATCTGTTTTTTTATGGATATAGCCGGCAAACGAACTGACGATCCACCTGATGGTAAGTGGCTATCGGCGCTCATGGATATCAGCAACACCAAAGGCATCACTAATGCGTTACTGGCCAAGAAAGAGAGAAGAAAAATAAAGAAGCAACTGATCTGTATAAAAGCAATAAATAATAATAATAATTTTTAAGATTTAGCTGAGCTTAGAAAACCATATACCTACTTGTATGTTCGCAAGAAAGTTTTTTTTCAAATAGTAATCCCACAGCATTCCCGTATCAGCTAAAAACAGAGGCGGAACTTAAACACGTGAGTTAGAGCCTTGAATTAAAATTCGAGTAAACAAGACTATAAAACTAGGTGCTGAGCAGGCATTGCCTTTTTTATCAGTGTTGTATGTTCTCGGTGTTCTGATGGCTATCAAAACAGGGCGGGAATCAATATCGGGCGTAGACTGGTACAAGTGTGTTCATTTAGTTACGTAAGAACATGAAAAAATGTTGATGGGTATGCCTTTTAATGTGTGTAAATGGCCTTCAAACCTAACAAATGTGTTAAAAAACGGTAAGTCGTCATCGTTTCCTATAGATATCGGTAACTGTAAAGGCATTGCCAATGCGTTACCAGCCATAACAAAGCACCCACAATATCTCTGCCCCTTCGACACTGCGAGAAAAGCACAGTATTATCAAAAGTAAAAAAAATACCGACTTGACTTGCAACGAAAACTCCTTTTTTTTAGATCCAGTTACAAAATATTTCACGATTGATTTTATCTAGAGGACGGTTAGCCAGAAGGGTAACGCTCTAACCTGAACAAGCCATCCTTGCTAGTGCATCAGGATGAATGAAGCCCCCAGCCCCCAAAGTCGCAATCAAATGATTTTGTTTGCGAACAACATAACGTAGTGAGTTAAGTCCATGCATATAGCTATGCGGCTTATTGTACAGATTGTACTACACAGCTCTCTACAGAGAAGCATCCTGAAGCATTGAAACTTCACATAACTTTTCTGATAGGGATTAATGGAGATGGATGGATAGATTCTTACAGATTGAGTAAACAGTTTTTCAGTCTCCTATGATTTTACTCAAAAAATTCCCCAAGAAATTGGATTTGAATTCGATGATGCGGAATTCTATTGTCCAAGAGTTTTGTCTTTTCAAAACATTACGGTAAAAATTGTCATGCGGTACGAATATAGGTTAGGTCGTTATGAGGTAAATGGTCCTCCGAGACTATAAATTTCACAGTAGCAGATCCTTACTGGCCCCCATTCTCACGGTATTTTTGTCATGTACAATGTACAGTCGGTAAAAATATTAAGTATGCAGAGCATGAAACAAAAACGTACGGCATTATTTAATCTCATCAAAAATATAAATGTGAAATGAGAACCAAGTTCAAAAAAAAAGAATTGAAATCTAAATGGGTGCCAAGATCTGTGTAGAAAAGACTAAAATTTTAGTTTCAACAACATGTAATTCAAGCTCTACATTTGACTTGGTTTGTTAAATATGTCTCGAGTTGTGATGGGGTTAAAAGTAGCTCAGAATGGTTCGTGTAATAAATATTACATAGGTCGCTGCGTCACCAGTTCTTTTGTTTTGAACTTGGCTGGACACGCTGCCGCGCGTTTAGATATTACAGAATGTTTGTGTTATAATCAATGTAAAATGCTACCTATTAACACAAGGTAGGTACGATTTGACATTGATAGGTAATTAATATGTTTGTGTTATAATCAATGTAAAATGCTACCTATAATGCAAGGTACGATTTGGTAATAACACAAAAATTCTGTAATATTAAACATTACCGAACGTTTTTGTTTCATGCCCTGCATACCTAATTCTTTTGCCGACTGTACGTGCAAAATGTAGAATGTTTTCTTTTGAGGTACCGAGTCCCGGAGCGTTACACTTCTTCTTCCGGAGTGTTCATCAAAGAGTAAAGGAGTTTAGTTCTTACTCTCCAGTATAAGTATCCATATTCACCATGTTAGGGAAATGTGGTCATTTACTATATTGTAATTAGTCTTTTTTAGTCATTGTGTAATTAATGTAAGTTCGGATGTACAGAATGTTATTTAATCACGAAATTCAGCACACAAAAATTTCACAATATTTTATCAAATAGGAGCTTAATTTTCATCCCGGGAAATAATGCTTAGAATTCGATGAAATAAGTATCCCATTAACAGTATTCTTTCAGACAGTTGAATTAACTACACCGCTTACATATCCTTTTAAACAAAGGTAAATTGACATGTCTGAATCATTGGATTGATTTCTAGACAACATGTGTCGTATTGAATACGACTTTTGTCTGAGTTAGGGAACGGGTACATTGCGTATTTATTGGATTTTACTTCAGAAAGGTGAAAGTTTACTGAACTCGGGTGTTTAAACGGTTAGACGGATATTTTTAAATTATCATTTGTATTCCTTCTGAAGTGAATGAAAAATAATTTTACCCCAATTGGTGTTGTAGTAAATAATAACTCTGTAAAAACTGTATTCAAATCGGATACGCCGGTTGAACAAGAACAAATGATGAGCAAGAACAAATGCACCGATTACAATCAAGAAAATAACGTTGGTAATGTTACTATTGGGATGGAGAGTTTTTATTTTAAATAAATAATAATAAACAATAAATAACAATAATTTTACGAATAACCAGTGTAATCTAAGACTAAAAATATAACAAAGGATTTTGGATACGTTTAGTTCATTATGTTGATAATAATCACGATGAGATTCAGGAACGAGAACTCTGCTATAAAACCACCAGGCACTGGTACATTTGTTCCCACTTGGCTCCACTGGCATCCCGCCAACTTGGCTTTGGTTCACTCGAGACGTTGTTTAGAATTAATTGAGAACTTTGACACGACGAAGTTCAGATCCAAGTGGAAAGTTGCTGGAGTATAGCGTGACCGGGAAAGTCATTATTATCGATCGATTTATGGCAGTTTTTCGTGATGTATAAATAAATTTTAGACGACCTCGCAGCCCAGTTGAAGACCCAACCTGTAAAGCAAGGGGTACTCTGGGTTCGATTCTTGACTAGGCAAATATTTGTGTAATAGATAAACGTTTGAAAAGTTTTTGGTTTGCCGGTTACTAACAAAAATCAATAGTTAAAATTGTACTGTATAAAAAAAATTGCTTGCATAAGTAAAGACCAAACTGGAGTCCTTATTCTGCAAGTACTAATCCTAAACTGGGTTAAAAATAAAGTTAAATTAACAGTGAAGTCAGCTTGTAATATTAGTATAATGACTTGTTCAGCAGAGAAAACATAAATGTAAAACATCAAAAGGACAGGCAGGGACCTTCAAGGAAAACTACTACGTAACTCAAATAGAAGAAAAGTTTAGTTATTTTTACTGTACTCTGTTTTATTTACGTCAAAAGCGGAACCCCGCCAAGCGTATATATATAATTATAATGTATTTTATGGCGTTACTGTTGTGGACAGAAACTCAGGAACACTTTCGTTAAGTGAGACTATATTAGTTGCTATGATAAATAATATGGCTTTGACTAGTTACTGAGTAGCAGAGACGAAAAAACCTAGTTTCGAAACAATGCGGACCAGATATGATGACAAAAATGTTAGTTTTATCGAACTAGTTGAATCGAATGTTCTAATACATTTCTAGTACCTATCCTAAATTACAACGTTAGCACGTAAAGCCGTGTCGACCTCGGTTGTTGTCATGTGATAACAGTCGTTAAGCCATGTTTGAACCCTCGGGCGGCATGTAAACTTCTACCAGCCCTTCCAACAACCCCTCCACCAATCCGCACTGGAGCAGCGTGGTGGAGTATGCTCTAGGCCTCCTCAAGGAGAGAGACCCGTGCCCAGTAGTGAAGTTCAACCCATTAATGAAGCCATTCATTCAGTTACGTTTCTAAGGTATTTACTGTATAGCAGTAGGTACTACTCGTGTTTTGTCTAATTATTATGTGATTTCTAAATTAAGTTCGAAAGTGTTGTGAATGCGGGTATAAACCCGTGTAATAAGAATTTGACAAAGGTGTTAAAAATAAACGTGTTGAATTAAGTACTTTCCTTTTCGTGACCGTTACCGTATTATGTGGTTTCATAAGGTTTTTTCTCGAATCTTTTCCCACGTGAAATCGTTGGCGTGGAATAACTTTATTCTTATTATTAAATTACATGAAAAGGGTGCTTTTGAACACAGTTAATGGATAACCTATTCTAAGGTAGGTTATGCAAATAAGGTCTCTATGAACCGTCCATTAAAGGGATTGTGTACAAGGTTATTTTGATGAAATCATTGAATGGAAGAATTGGGGAACTGTGTTGAATAATGTTAGTTGTTTAAAAATAAATTGATTAGCCTTTCTAAAATTAAATATAACTTATTTTGTACCGTAAATATAAACTCATAGCTCGACGGTTTGTGTTGATCGTACGTGATCGACAAAGTTAAGTAACAAGGGGGCGGTGGGTAGTTATATGGATGATCGTTGGCGGTGGTGAAAATTATTGACCCCTTCCGTGCTTCGGAGGGCGATTTGCGGAAAAATCATCGAAAACATTTCATCGAATTACATTTAATCGAACACATTTCATCGAATTACAATTAATCGAATCGACATTTCATCGAAATCACAATTAATCGAATGATCATTTCATCGAAAACAATTAATCGAATGACAGTTCATCGAATGACAATATATCGAATTACAATATATCGAATGACAATATATCGAATTACAATATATCGAATGACAATATATCGAATCACAATTGGCCGAATCGAAGGATATAATTTTCATATTATTATGATCATTAATAAATATTTTTTTATTATTTCAAACGTCACACATCCTTGAAAGGCAGCACTAAGACTTAAGCAGCATGCAACATGCAGCAAGCACAGTTTCTGTCACGGCTCCGGCGCTGCGGGGCTCCGGCGGTCCCACGCGAGCTTATCGTCGCAGATGCTTTTAATGCTCACCACCGCAGCTTCGGCTTGCTGGCCGGCTGTGCCGGCCAGCCTCAGCTGCTGCGGCGAGCATTAAAACCACCTGCTTCTTAGCTCGCGGGCCGCCTCGCCCCTCCGCGCCTACGCGGGTTTACATTACACTCTAGGGGTAGGGCAAACAAGACTACGTGGAGTCGGTTTTGCAGCGATTCGTTTCTGTCACTAACGTAAACGTTTTGAAAGAAAATGATTCAAGGAAGAAATTAAACCTAAAATTTTTATGTACAGAAAAATATTAAATTGTTATTGATCAAAAACTAAGAAATACAAAAAAGTTATAAAAATCATAAAATTGTTTCTGTTAATAATAAAATCTTTTAAACGAGAAAAAATGCCATTCGATGACAGTTCATCGAATGGCAGTCCATTTGATGAATCGCCATTCGATGATTTGCCATTCGATGAAATGACATTCGATGAAATGATATTCGATGAAATGACATTCGATGAAATGACATTCGACGAAATGTAATTCGACTATTTGTCATGCGATTAAATGGTTGTTCTACGTAATGCTATTCGAAGAAATGTCAATCGATGACTTGTTTGTTCTACGTTTTGTTAGTCGACGAAATGTTTTTTCGATGTATTGTGTTCGGCGAATTGTAATTCGATGAAATGTTTTCGATATTTTTTCCGCAGACGTCGGAGGGCACGTAAAGCCGTTGGTCCTGGTTGTTATCGTAAGATGACGGAGGCTTGACCAGTGACTACTAACCTCCACCAATCCGCTCTGAAGCAGCATAGTGGAGTATACTTTAGAAGAGGGACCCGTGCTCAATACTGCGTTAAAGGGTTGAAGCCAAACTTATGGGGAAAACAACACCCATAACAAAGTAAATTTTAACTTAACATAGCTAAACTACAACCATTACTCAAGCGCTCTAGAGCGATGGTACTTTCCACTTGAAGCCGATCGCTTGCAAGCGAACGCGTCAAAGTTCCCAATTAATCCTCAATTCCTTCTCAAGTGGAATAAAGCTAAGTTTAATATAAATTGGCGTGTCGCCAGCCAGTCTTGGTAACAACTGTTGCAGCTTGCGTGCTAGCTAGTCATTTTGTTCTCAGATTTGATTTATCGTCAGCATTTTGAATTTAGACTACTCTCTGGTTGAGTTTTATAGCTAAGTGCCAAGTGGAATAAATGTTTGTTAGTTCCTGACAATGTGTTTATCGCAGTTTGCTGTAGTTCAGTTAGTTAGATGGAGCCATTTTTGTATAGTTTGGTATGCATTAAAAATTATTTATTTCTATAGGTTTGTTGCGCGTTTGTAAGATAATCTCAGAGAGGGCTCAACCGTTTTCTTTGATGTTGGGTAATTGGGAACAAAATGTAGATACGGTTTTTGTTCCCACTAGTTCTACGGTAGAACTAGTGGGAAAAAAAATTCCCACTAGTTCTACAATAGAACTAAGCAGTAGAACTAGTGGGAATGAACGATAAAAGTTTGGCTAAACGTTTTGTGTTAGTTTTATTTTATTTCAATTTGTTCACATATAATAAATACGTCAGTGTAAAAATCCTGTTTATATATTTTTTCAATGCTACTACATAGTGCTTGTTCACACTGAACTCGCGGGCGCGGTTGCGGGCGCGGTCGCGAAATATCAAGCATATGAGCTACTATGAAAGTGCGTCTGCGGAAAAATCATCGAAAACATTTCATCGAATTACAATTCGCCGAACACAATACATCGAAAAAACATTTCGTCGAATAACAAAACGTAGAACAACCAAGTCATCGATTGACATTTGTTCGAATAGCATTACGTAGAACAACCATTTAATCGCATGACAATTAATCGAATTACATTTCGTCGAATGTCATTTCATCGAATGTCATTTCATCGAATATCATTTCATCGAATGTCATTTCATCGAATGTCATTTCATCGAATGGCAAATCATCGACGAATGGCGATTCATCAAATGGACTGCCATTCGATTAACTTTCATCGAATGGCAATTCATAGAATGACAATTCCTCGAATTGTAATTTTTCTTGTTTAAAAGATTTAAAGATTTTATTTTAAACAGAAACAATTTTATGCTTTTTATAACTTTTTTGTATTTCTTATTTTTTGATCAATAACAATTTAACATTTTTCTGTACAAAAATTTTAGGTTTACTTTCTTCCTTGAATCATTTTTTTTCAAAAAGTTTACGTTAGTGACAGAAACGAATCGCTGCAAAACCGACTCCACGTAGTCTTGTTTGCCCTACCCCTAGAGTGTAATGTAAACCCGCGTAGGCGCGGAGGGGCGAGGCGGCCCGCGAGCTAAGGAGCAGGTGATTTTAATGCTCGCCGCAGCAGCTGAGGCTGGCCGGCATAGCCGGCCAGCAAGCCGAAGCTGCGGTGGTGAGCATTAAAAGCATCTGCGACGATAAGCTCGCGTGGGACCGCCGGAGCCCCGCAGCGCCGGAGCCGTGACAGAAACTGTGCTTGCTGCATGTTGCATGCTGCTCACGTCTTAGTGCTGCCTTTCAAGGATGTGTGACGTTTGAAATAATTAAAAAATATTTATTAATGATCATATGAAAATTATATCTTTCGATTCGGCCAATTGTGATTCGATATATTGTCATTCGATATATTGTCATTCGATATATTGTCATTCGATATATTGTCATTCGATATATTGTCATTCGATATATTGTCATTCGATATATTGTCATTCGATTAACTGTCATTCGATGAAATGACATTCGATTAATTGTTTTCGATTAAATGTTAATTCGATTAATTGTGTTTTCGATTAAATGATCATTCGATTAATTGTGATTTCGATGAAATGTCGATTCGATTTATTGTAATTCGATGAAATGTGTTCGATGAAATGTAATTCGATGAAATGTTTTCGATGATTTTTCCGCAAATCATGAAAGTGTTCACACCAAAACGCGCGCGCGGTGTATGTAGCGTTTACCGCGACCGCGCCCGCGAGTTCAGTGTGAACACTCACTAAGTCAAACATTTCCCAAAGCGAACCGAGGAACAGTCATAGTATATTAATAAATTAATTGATCAAAAAACACAATTATTTATAATGTTTAACAAGAACATGAACAAAATTTTTATGACAAGATTTTTATAAGTCCCACTTTAAATTATTATTTTTCACGTCCATAAAACAACACAGACGTCTCATTATAATTTTAATTGCCCAACTATTTCATTTGGAGTGTAATTTGCTTTGTGTAATTAAGCCTTAATTTCTCGCGTCACAAAAATTACACCTACTTTTAAAAGTAAAATAAAAGCACTACTAATTTGTGTTGTATTTATTACGCTCAATAAAATTAAGATAATTATAATAATTAAATTCATGTTCCCTCTCTAATAAAGTATTTTGACCCAGCAAAAGCAAGTGACCCCTTACGTAAAATCTAGTTAAGAGTAGTACCACTCTTAAAACCATAAAAACAATATTTTAATGTAAATTAATGAAAGGAGGGACATCACTAAACAAATAGAGAAGCACTCAAAGCATTGCCTTTGTGTAACTGATCGACCTAGTTAACAAACTTCGTGGTCCAAAGTTGGTTCGATGGTTCGATGGGTGGATCGTTAGAATATCAGATCTTATTATCGCTTCTGTGCTTCGAAGGGCCCGTCAAAGTATTGGTCATGATATTCGTAGTTCTCGGTAAGTGTGCTTAATTTGTTTTGTTAAAAGTATTAAAACAAAAATGAAAAGCAATTTGCAATTCAAGTACCTGTTTGGGAAATATTTAGGTTTTAAGTTCTAACTATACCTACCGAATGCGACGAATAAAAAATTCATCCTCATGTTACCTGTAGGGGAGGTAACGGGGACGGACGGACGGACATGACGAAACTATAAGGGTTCCGATTTTACTTCGGAACCCTAAAAATAGTCGCGCAACTTACAACTACGAAATATTACATTGCGCGTGGCCTGACACGCGCTTGGCCGATTTTTTGTACCTACCGATACCGATGTTTATATAGTACATTGTATGTATATTGAATTTTCACATTCAGTTCTCGGTACAAAGGCGTATTTTTGTTGGTTTTATTCGAACCGTAATACTATATTGTATCTTTTGTTATTTGTGGAAACCCTAACTACTTTATTCCCAGTGGACAAAGTTGATCCGCTTTGAGAGGCCGTTTCATTGATGTTCTGCTAGTTTGTTTTACTTTTCTGTATTTCTGTTTTTTTTTTTTTGCTTTATTGCAGACAGTTTACTGGAGTGCCTGGGGCGCTAAAAACTTGAAACCCTCGGATTTCTGTTACAGTGAATGACGATGATGAAAAAGTTGTGATCTCGATTTAATAAAAAAAATGTTTACAAGAAAGTTGGGTTAACCTACTTCCGTTTAGCCTATACTTCCGATTGATCTGAATTTTGGTATATGTACCTATGTATTTTGACGCGCTAATAATGAATATCATATATTTCATTTTCAAGTTCACCTTGAAAAAAACATTTTTCATTTTAACGTTTATTTGTCAAAATATTGATTTTACAGAATCATCAGACAGCATCGATTCTAATGAATTCGCTTCCTTCCTCTTTGATTATGTTTGTAGAGTGATGGTTCAAGTTCCAAAAAGCCGCTGCGACCATATTTGATTTATAAAAAACTAGCTGCCCGGACAGACTTCGTTCTGTCAAAAGTTTTTTTTTTGAGATGTAAGGTATCCTATCTTTCAAGTTGGATCAAACTGCACACGGCGAGCAAATTTGATTAAAATCGGTTCAGTAGTTTAGGAGTCCATCGCGGACAAACAACGTGACACGTAATTTATATATATTAAGACTAGCTGCCCGGACAGACTTCGTTCTGTCAATAAATTTGCAATAAAATAATATTGCGACAACAAATTGAGATGTAAGCTATCCTATCTTTCAAGTTGGATCAATCTGCACACGGTGTGCAAATTTGATTAAAATCGGTTAAGTAGTTTAGGAGTCCATCGCGGACAAACAACGTGACACGTTATTTATATATATTAAGAAGATTTAAGACGTAATGAATTAAAAAAAAAAAAATTATTATCTATGAAATAATTTTACATAACATTTTAATCTTCATTTCGATATTACTATTTTATTTCCTTGTAGATTCCCAACCTTTAGGCACTATTCCTCTTCAGTGAGCCCAGCTACAGAGGATAAAGCATCTTCAATTTTCTATGCAGCAATGCAAAGGCTTTCTATGCATATATAGAAAACTCACAAAGCCTTCGCAAAAATAGCCATTTTCCTGCCCATTCTTAAAAATGCTAGGAAGCCACTTTGGATTTCGTAGACCTTTGATTGTCGTGAATGGAATGAAAGTTTAGTGGTTTGAGCGTTCTTTTTTCCATTAGGTGGATCTGGGTTCGAATCCTGTTCAATACAATCAAAGGCAGACCTCTTACCAGTTTTGGTGACCATGTTTTGTGATTGGTACGCTTCGCTATTTCCTTTGCGTTACACGGCCTAGTAATGGTAATAGTAATGGTAATGGTAATAGTAATGGTAATAGCGGTGATGGTAATGGTTGATTGTCAATAGTTACACGCTCAGTTGTTAGTGCTTATGGTTGGTTGTCAATTGTTACAGTTTTATGCCTAAACGGATAATATTCAATCTTTCTTTTTCAAAGTTTCTTTCTTTTCTGGCTCCTTCTTCAGACCGAAGACATCATTACATCATTAAGCAATCCAATAATATTATCCAAGTTATATAACAATATGCATGTTATATAATAAAAAATTGGATTAATCATACATCGGAAAGTGGGTCAAATTCAATTGCAAAATAATATCGATTTCAAATCTTGCAAATATTCGATTGCATACGAAAACCATTATACGTGAAATTAAAACAGGAAAGCGGTAATTTTGTGTGGCAAAAAAATATTAACCGTTATTTTAAATAAATAATTATTGACTGTAATTGTTTTCCTGCCATTTTTTAACCGACTTCAAAAAAAGGAGGAGGAATTCGACTGTTTTTTTTTATGTTTGTTACCTCAGAACTTTGGACTGGGCGAACCGATTTTAATAATTCTTTTTTTAGTCGAAAGCTGGTTGGTGGCTGTCATGTAGTCCCATATAAATTTTATTGAGATCTGACAGTGGCATCCATGGCAAAACCACATAAGTCGTAAATTTGTGTTAAGATGTGTGCGACAAATTGACGAATAACTCAATATCACGCCGACCGGATTCTTTTTTTAATCGAAAGCAGGTGCTTGTCATGTGGTCCCACATAAATTTGAATGAGATCTGACAAGTAGTTTTTGAGACTTTGAAGTCGGTTATTTTTTGTTAGTAAAATTTAGATTATGTTTTTTCAAAGCAACCATAGCTATAGTCCGCGGTTTCTGGAATGGACTGCGCACGTCCCATCAAAGTAACTGAGCGTCCTCGAAAACCACTTAACGTTGAGCTTTTTGCCCTCAGACCTCATTAACAAAACTCAACCTTTTCAAACCCCCGAGAATGCTTCAACTTCTCAGAACCAATCATCGGACGTGAAAACTTATGCCTGGTTTTATAACTGTTGTTTCGGGGTCTGAGTGTAAACGATAGTCGATAAGCTTTACGGCAATCGACATCACATGATGCATAGATGAATAAAGTCTCCTAAAAGTAGATTTAAGACACCTGGATGAATAAAGTCAATGGTACAGATTTTTTTTTTATTGATTTTTATTGATTTCTAGTACTGGAAATTGTTTTTTATAGTCAGTGAGCAAAAACTTTTAAGCAATTTTTACAGGTTTAGATAAGCCTTTCGGTTGGAGTTAAATACATCTATGTATATTATATTTTTGAATCTTAACGCATTTATTCGTCTCCATCTCCTCTCCTCGAAACATGAAATACATAAATTCTCAAACATCAAAGCTATTCCGTCATTTTTCATGTGAATGACGTCAGTCGCAAGCAACCTCTTGTTTCGGTTGACTGTTGACAAAGCACCTCGGACAGGTTCGAAGTAAGTAGAACAAAGCCGAAATAAAAAAAACCCTTTACACTTAAGCAAAATGCTCATAAGTAAAGCTATGGAACTTAGAGTATACATAAGCTATATATATATATCGACGGTTAAAAGGCGAATTGATTCAAGCGCCATCCTGGGCGATATTGAGTTATATACATCATTGGAATCGGCGAATTTTTGCGCGTTGATGGAGCCGGGTTTGAGGTTAATCTGAGCACTTTTTTGGCGCTTGGCTCCATGACCAATTTGGGTATCATTTTTGCTTACGCGGTATCAAGTGTAGCGAATTTGGTTGTTTTTTTCAAAGCATGTATATAGACCCACGAAAAAAAAGGGTTTTTCTTACTATTTGTAGTTTAAGCCATTTATCCTTGGATGGAATGAAATGGTATCGGCATTTGAATTCTTTTTACTTGATCTTAAATAATTAAACAAAGGATGTTAATTCATTTTTGCTTGAACCAGATTTATTAGTGTATGTTACTTAAATCATTTTGCCTTGAACTTTCAAACATTATCTCTGTCGCTTGAATCAATCTCACCTGAACTAATATATTGAAGAATATGACTTGTGCTAATTTTCCTTGACCAGCTTTAAGTCTTTATATCTTTTAGAACCATTTTCTTTATGCAAAAAATAAATGTCTGCACGCTTGATTCCTTTATGTTAGTTTATTAATTAAACTAATATCGTACTTCAATCAGTTTACTCCTTTCACCTTGCATTAAAAATGGCGTTTAAATCACAAGCAAAAGAACACGAAACAACGTGGGTAGGTATTTGATTCTACGACACGCGTAGTCGCGCGAGGTTTCACACAAATTTTCTATATTATGAAAACATTCGTTCAGCTTTATCTTAATAACAATTTATAAAAATTTCGAGTAGTGCCAATATTCGAAGGTTGATTATCACAAATGTTACGAACGTTTAAATATACTTAAATTTAAGTAAATGAATAATTAAAACAAAAGTTGATTTATTTTAAAAGCATTGTTTTATTTTAATTATTTCATTGTATAAAATCGATTTTAAAGTCTAAGTTCTTAAAGTATGCCATTTCAGTTACTTTTCTTTGAATTGATAATGTCCTTTCATTCGTTTTCCCTACATCGTGAAATTTATTTTATTACCTTTGAGCTATTTTCTCCAAGTCAAATTTTAATAAATCTTGCGATTAAAACAATTTGCTTTAAATAATAATAAATAATAAATAACGCTTCACACTCATAGCCCCACACTAGGATTCCCTGTGTCGTGGGTGCCATGGACAACACACAACATAGACAAGGACATTCACACCCAGACCGAGAACAGAAATTCAAACTCATCATTCAAATTTCCGCCTCGCTGGGAATCGAACCCAGGACCCTCGGTGCGGTGATCCGGCATGGTAACCATTGCGCCACACGGGTCGTCAAAATCTTATTACATCACTGTGTAATTTGAGTCATTACTCCTTGAACAGTTTGGAACTAGGTGAGCGGTTTAAATCATTTATCTATGAATAGTTTACAAATAGGTGAGCGGTTTAAATCATTTATCCATGAACAGTTTATAACTAGGTGAGCGGTTTAAGTCATTTATCCATGAACAGTTTACAAATAGGCGAGTGATTTAAATCATTTATCCTTGATCTGTTAAAGAAGTCATTGTACACTTGAATTATTTTGCTTTGAACAGATAAATAGTAATCGTGTACTTTGATTCCTTCTGCCCTGATCAAAGAATTGTGCAAAATGGCTCAAGTTACATCTAACTCCGTTAAAAAACACCTTTTATTTGTTATATATATATCAAAAATTAGCACAAAATATGCCGCTTTATGATTGGGGAGACTCGTCAATTTTTATTGTATACTTTAGGAACAATGATTTTTTTTCTCAAAAAATAAACTTTAAAACGCTCTCCTGTAAAGTTCGCAAAATGGCGCTTGAATCAAGTCGCCTTTTAACCGTCGATATATATTCTAAGCTATGGATAAACATCAGAGTCGCCGACAATAGAACAACTACCTAATGCTTATTATAATTAATTCTGAGAGGTTTTTAGGATGTTTGTTCATTCCTGGCATCTAAATTCATTTGAAGTGCTTAGAAATTTTCTTTGAAGTGGAAGACAAAAAATCTTCAAGACTACAATGGCCATAATATTCTTATTTGCCAAGGCTTTTCAGTGGGACGATAAGTGAAGACTATACTCTACAGGATGTGGTAATGAAGACCAAAAGAAGAACAGTTATATTTTAGTATCTATTTGATCTACCAATCTAATATCAGATTATATTATACTCGTAGCTAAAATAGTACTCTGTTAATAATAATAGTGTAATGTTTATATAATTGTAATAATATTTGTTGTTTAAATATATTATTATCCATTTTCTTATTTTAATAAATAACCATTAATTTAAATCATTCCGATTCAAAGGTCACTGTAGAAGACGAAAAGACTAGCTACGTTCATTTATTTATTTAATTAACCTTTATTGACCACAATAAAATATCACGGTACAAATGGCGAGCTTAATGCTGAATGCATTTTTCACCAGTTAACCATTGGCCAAAGTGGTAAGTTAGTTTTTCATTCTACAAAAATAATAGTTCAATCAGGAATTGATTCCGCTATATAGGTCAATGGGTATTCGCTGGAAAATACCCGTTAGGTTATCTCGGGAAATCTTAAGACTATCCTAGGAATTGCATAATTAATCTTCCCTCATCGGAAATAGCTAAGATTGCTTTTAAAGCAGGTGAGAAATTGAAGGCATTTGTCTGATATATTCAGTCTTTGTTTCCATATGGCCATATTAGAAGATTTGTCTAAGATGATGATGAGCATTAATCTAGGATCGAACTCAGATTAAGTAACTATTTTTGTAATTTCACATAATTTTTGTAATATAACGCGGTTTTTTAATGACATTATAAAATTAGCGTACTAATAAAAAATACTGTTTTTAGTCAACGAAAACTTCCATTATCACTGAGGGATGATAAAGTGACAATTTTGTAACAGATTAACTATACGTTACGAATGAGACAAGTATCATCAAAGTATCAAAACCCAACGCATTGCTGATATATATTTTACAAATTTCCAAAATATGTTGATAACATCCGTCATAGTTTTATTGTTACTAAAGCAAATTAATTTGAAAGCTTACTATCCCTTAAGCAAGCAAAACCTTGAGCCAAATAGGTCTTAAAACAATTTTCTATCACACATCAAAAGTAACATGAAATCTAGAAAATTACTCCCATTTTCTTCGTCACACGAGATTGAGGCAGCCATTTGCAAGCGCTAAAATCCAAGTATTTGCCCATTATATCTTATGATGCAACGTATGCAAATTGTTTGAAATGCAGTTCCGTAGTTACAGCGACCTTGGGGAGTGTGAACGTGACTTTATATCCACTTAGGTATTCTAATTTAGTTTCTAGCATAACTTACCTTAATATTAGTATATTTTAGTACATAATATGTAAGTTGCAGTTTGGATCCGTTCGATCGTTCGATTCCAGTTTACTGAGGCATTTTCCTGGAACAGTAAAACTGGAGCAGAAATTGTAGGACATAATTTCACCGAGTTTAATTTTCACGTTGCAACGTCAAATGCAACAAGCATTTGTACCCGTAACCTTATATTTGAGTTCTGTTTTGTGTAAGTAACATCTATACGAATGTGATGTAATTATTTACCGACTTCAAAAAAGGAAGAGGTATTCAATTCGACTGTATTTTTTATATTTGTTACCTCAGACCTTTCGACTGAGTGAACCGATTTTGATGATTCTTTTTTAATCGAAATCTGGTGCTTGTCATGTGGTCCGATCTCGCTGGCTCTGACGAGTAGTTTTTGAGTTATTTTGAAGTCGGTTATTTTTTAGCAGACTTCAAAAAAGGAGGAGGTTCTCAATTCAACTGTATTTTTTTTTATGTTTGTTACCTCAGAACTTTGGACTGGGCGAACCAATTTTGATGATTCTTTTTTTAATCGAAAGCTAGTGGCTGTCGTGTGGTCCCACATAAATTTTATTGAGATCTGACAATGGCATCCATGAGAAAACTACATAAGTCGTAAATTTGTGTTAAGATGTGCGCGACAAATTGACGAATACGAACATAAAGGTATGTTTCTATTTTAGTTTTCGGTATACCTGCCCACTCACTGTAGCTTTTCATGTTATCATCGTATGTACAGGTAGAGTGTTGTCTGATGACTAAAAAAGATTGCGCATTTTGTAACCCTCAACCAAAGATATTTTACTATAGATATGTTATGTTCATATATCGCGAGGTTCAGTTTTTGATGACAACTTTAGACTGAATCACTCAAAGGCAGCTGTCAAATTTCATAGCGAAATCGCTACACTCTACATTCGACTGACTTAATTTCAGCGCCCTTATGGCATATCTTCCTCTTTTTTAATACATATAATATCATTGCCCTCAACACAAAAAGAGGGTTGTTATTTTTATCGTAGCTCCTATACAAATGGATCGATTTTGATGCGTTTGAAAACTGACGTGATCCAGATGGTTGTTAGCTGTGTTTTGTGAGTTTTTAAATTTTGAAAATTTATAGTTGTAATAATTAATTTTGATTTTTTATTGATTCAATTTTAATACTGACAAAATATAATAATACCTGAATGGGACTAAAAAGTAATATACCTATTGACAAATTGGATATGTTCAAATGGTTACGGATTTACAGTAAAACTTCCTCACGTTGTTTCGTGCCAAGCAACTCCAAATAATTCTCATATATTATTCTTCTCCATTAAACAATATTATATTAGCGGAGTTACACAAAGTTCACTTGGCTGAGCGCATTGTTGAACCTTGCCGTAGAATGTACGGGCAATTGCTAAGCAAACAAGCTTCTTCATACTATTTACTATTATAGACAGTCAATGAGTGAATGTACCTATAATCTGAATATTACGAAAAAAAACCGACTTTAAAATAACTCTAAAACTACTCGTCAGATCTAGCTCTTTAAGTAAACATGACAGGCACCAGTTTTCGATTAAAAAAAGATCATCAAAATCGGTTCACCCAGTCGAAAGTTCTGAGGTAACAAACATAAAAAAGACAGTCAAATTGAATACATTCTCCTTTTTTGAAGTCTGTTAAAAATGTTAGTGATGCTGATCATATAAATGTCATTACATCAAAGGATTTATTAATTGAATCTGCCGCCAAACGACTCTTTACGGCTGGGATCTTGGGAGTTAGTTGTTTCTTACTTTCTGCTCCATTGTTCTCTTTTCTTTTTTTGACTGGAAATGTTCCAGTGATGTCTCAAGGGTCGTATCTAAGACGTTGATTACCATTTACGATCAGGTAGCGTACAGCTCATTTTTCAGCTTGTTAAGTACATAAAAAAGTATTTTTTCTAACATCTTAAAATCTAATCTCCAAACTTCTTATTTAACTTAACCATCAAAAACTTGATACGACTAAGCAGTACTATATAAGTCGCTTATAAGACTAAGTAACTGGGCTAATTAGCTAACAACTCAGAAGAGCCACTTGCATAATTATCGTATGTGCCTCTAAAAATTTAAGTAAACGATTATATTACAATGTTAAGTCGTCATAGTATTTTAATTTGGGTAATTAATTTAATGTTATGTTCAAAATTCAAGTGTTTCCCATCCATCCATCCATCAATCAGCCTTTACAAGTGTACTGCTGGACATAATATTATAGGCTCCCAATTTGTGCTCTGAACGGTTGTAAGCCTTCTAAATCCAGCGAATACCTGCTGTTTTCTTCAGGTCGTTAGTTCTTATAAGTTTATGTTATTTTTAATGTTTTTACTTTTTTTTCATTCCCCTTTGAAAAAGTCACTACACAACATTTACCTTAAGTTCTTGTATCAAAGAACGGTTGAGTGAAGCAAACGTGACTCCAATTTACTCTCCTTGTTCCCATTAAGCTAACCGTCTAGTAATAAAGATGAATTTACACCCACCTGCAAGCTAGTAGCGTGCAATTTAATACCTTGCAAGGAACAAATAACAACTGAAGTAGACACCTTCCCACGTTAGACGACGTACCTAATTGATTTTATCGTTTATACGATCCTTACAACTCTCAAAGGTAGACGTAAATCTATAGCTGTTATAGAGTTAGTGAGAGACTAAACACTCTACAAGCCTTCTTTATCTCTGCTTGTTTTATGAATAAGGGAGGGAGACTCTTAGATTTTATTGTTTGTGCTTTGCTACTTCGAATAAATGCTTTTTCTTTCTTTCTTTCTTTATAGTAGTTACACGATTCACGTACTCCAATGATCAATTATCTTCACCAGAACTAGCAAGATTCCTAGGCCAATTAATAATTATGATTGGAAATTGATTAGAAATTAATATCAGCAATCACGCCACACCTGACAGTCAACCACAAGGCAATATTGTTAACACCATCGATCAATAAATACAATATTTACCTAATTCCTGACATATTTTGTGTGTCACGTGTACGAGTATAAACCTCAGTATTTTACAAGCTAGCAAACAGAATCAATATAAAGACTGAATATTTAGTTACTTAATTTGTGATAAAGTATTAAAAACGTATTGTTGAATGTCAAATATGAATTGAATCAAAGCATTATCTTCATCGCAACCCTTTAATGCCATGGACTCGAGTGTCTACTCACAATGTGAAAGGAACAAGCATAGTCCATCATTGACCTTCACACATCTTTGAGAACATTGCGGAGAATCCTTATCTCCAATGAATTCCCCATGGTGTCCATTGTAAACTTTCTTTGTAACAGTGACAGGTAGTGGCAATAATTCTTGAGCCCTTCTGTGCTTAACTTAAATTACACTTTTTGAAGTTATACTTCTTTTGGCGCAGTTGGAAAAATCACGGGAGTAAATTTTTTACTAACAGCCAAAAAGAGACATGATGAAGTTAACGATAATAATTTGTCTCTCAAGTTTCCGTGTTACGATGGGCGTGCGCGCCGACAGCCAAAAAGCAACATGAGAGCTGATAATACATTCCTTTTACAAACAAAGAGTTGTGGCATACAGGATGAGATCTTTAGCTATTTTTGTTCTGTTATGCCAAATAAGTATATCTCCTTATATGCGTTCAAAGTACACTCAGACGTTTTTTTAGTTAAATATAAGCTCAATAATGCTTGATTGCTATTCTATCTGAGGGTAGGTGTTGATGCGCACTATCTTAATAAAGTCTATTCTCTGTTGACTAGAATACACCCACAGCCCACAATGGCCCGCATTGTAATCGAATGAAACTCCGACGTGGGCAAGTTATTCTAGTCCCTCGCAAAGTAAACAAGATGAAGTTACGGGACGTTGTTATCGTTTGATTGTAATAGTGATTTAGGTTTCCGGAGAGTATAATTTATTATCAACACTTACTTCGACTACAAACCTCTCCACAAATCCAGTGGAGTATTCTAAGGAAGGCCATACACGATCAAGTGTACTTGATGAAACGTCAAGCGGACTTGACGGGGCATCCAGTATACTTGATCGTGTATGGCCACGGTATAGCTATCTGCCATATATTTGTATCATGCACACTGGATGGCGCGTCAAGTCAAACTGCCAATTTGATAAGTCAAACTGCAGACTTGACAAGTATACTTGATCGTATATGGCCTCCATATGCGAATGAATATAGGTATTTTAAGTTGATAGACATATGTACTAGTGTCAAATGTCATCTGCAATTCTGTCAAAAGTTCGCGCCACCGCATTTTAGCTATGACCACAATCCACTGGGTCGAAATATCGGTGTACAAAATATATGTCGTGGGTACCCGTATTATAGTAATTATAGTATTTCAATTTCAAGTAATCCATTACCAGTAGGTTGTTATGTGGATTGAATCAATAAAAAGTCTCCAATGTTACTTGTTGATGTCCTGGCTCGATGCCAGAATATTGTCACTGAAGCTGGCCTTATTCTGCGGGGTACTGTAATAAGATGTCGTCGATATTAGTGTCCCTACTGGGATTGTTTTTAACGAAGTATCAAAGCTTATGTGGATAAATGAAGTGAATCATTAAACACTTTAGTACAAAATTGTGTAATATGCATTATACCTATACCAGGATCTATCCTGAGTGACATAATCGATAATCTATAGAGACAAGCAGTTGCCCTGGACCGCTATTTCCCCAAGAATGTAATGTCTGCTACCTTGAGCGCCGCCATGTGGAATTTGCGCGGAATTTCCGCTATTAATTGCAGTCTAGTGTCCAACTAAACAGGAATTTTGCCTTCTCAACCAGTCTTTCCAATCTATCCCTTACTACAGTTAAGGGATGAATTATGTTAGACAGTGCCGGGCATGAGCCGTGCCCCGTACGAGGTACGGACGAGGCACCTTCACTAACATTTTATATGACGTGGACATCGAGCGTTTATGCTATACCGTGCGACGTCCGCGTCCGAGCCTCGTAAAATGTTAGTAAAGTTCCTCGTACGGGGCACGGCTCATGCCCGGCACGGTCTAGCATAATTCGGTTAATGCGGATAATGGATGAGGCAGTATGTCCTGGTCCTAGGTTCGTAGAGATGGACTCTTTACCACTCAGTTTAATTTAAATCTTTTAACCTAACCTTTTGAAAGCTATACTTGGAAGTCATCCCTACAAGTCTGATTGGGGCCCTTACTCTACAGTCAGAGTAGAATATTTTTAGGTGTTCGAAGTGATGAAGACTTAAGTGAATCTGTAAGTAAAGTAAGTAAATCTGTTCCCCAGTTCCAGTTATTGATCGGCAATGTAACTAACGCCTTTGTTATAGATGCTTCTAGTAATTGACAATGTCCATTTAATTATTGTTGATCCGTTCTTTTGTCAGCCAGCAAATATTAGAATATTAGGATTTTTACATTTATTAACTTTGCCTAAGTAGGTATAATATAAAACCCTTTATAAAAGCAATGTTCTCCAAAATTCCTTATTTATTTAATCTCAGAGATTCAGCCTCAAGGACTATACACTCTTTCTTTGTGTGTTTTGGAATGTTAATTGCCTTGAACGTATGAGATAGCTGGAATTTTGGTATTTAGAACGACAATCTGCAGTTAATTCTCCACGATTTTCATTGGGTATTTCTCTGAAGGAATTTCTAGTGCTTCGAGCGTCGCCCACAAGGAATTAGCATTTCAAGAATTGATTACATTCCATTCAATATGTCTGTAATCATTTTCTGACTATCAGAGCTTCAATACGCATGCCAAAAAGATGCTTTCGTAATGATCCTCTGGATTATCGTGACCGATACTAACTGTTAAACTAATAAGTGACATGTGGTATCTCGGCCAATTGATCGACTATTGATAAAATAAAAAAAATGGTTTCTCAATAGATTTCATGCATAAAAACGCATGAACGTATCATCGGAGGAACGAATAGTTCAAAGTGCAAAAGAAAAGAGGAAAAACGCTGAAACTCTGAGTTGAATGCAAACAATTTGTAATCAAAACATTCTGTATAGCTCTGTTCAAATTCTGGTGTTTTATCGATTCTGGCCTTCATACGGGTAACGGAGAATTGCAAGAATGCACTTTATTTTGTCTGTTCGCTTCTGACTTCAACGAGTCGCTGTAGCTAAAGTAATTACAAATTTCAAGATGCGCAAAATACCTATTTCTTATCGAATGTTAATGAAATAACGAATCTTAAAGAATGTTGATTTTACTTAGATAACTTATTTTAGAATTCTAATAACAATTATATGTGTGTGCATGAGTTGGCTATATGGCCAGATAGCTATACCGTGGCCATATATGATCAAGATCAAGAAATAACTCACCATCACTCAAGACTAATCAGTTTGAAATGTATAAAAACTTCGAATACATGAAAAAGTACATGAGTGAAAAAGAGCTTTTGTAGTCGACAATTTCAAGTTATTAAAAGTGCGGTCTCTCGGAGCCCCGACGACAATAGAGACAATTTCAACGTTCTGCGACTCATACAGATAATGAAAACGTAGCTGATTGCCGGCTAGCTACGAAATGACGTCATAGGCTACTCTTTACTAAACTTAGGGGCAAAAATGTGCTTAACATTTTTCGAAATTTTGTATTTGGCTTTGTTATTGATGTCAAACATCTGGATGGATATATTGTCATTCGATGAAACGTCATTCGATGAATTGTCATGCGATGAAATGTCATTCGATTAATTGTTTTCGATGAAATGTTAATTCGATTAATTGTGTTTTCGATGAAATGTTCATTCGATTAATTGTGATTTCGATGAAATGTAGATTCGATTAATTGTGATTTCGATGAAATGTAGATTCGATTAATTGTAATTCGATGAAATGTGTTCGATAAAATGTAATTCGATGAAATGTTTTCGATGATTTTTCCGCAAATCAGAGAAAAACAAGGTATAAGCACTTTATTGCCACACGAAGCAGCAAGGCTATTCTGTTTTGTAACTCGACAGCGGAATCCGCAATGAGTGTCAAAATTCCTTGCCAAAATTGACACTCATCGCGGGTTCCGCTGTCGAGTTACAAAACAGAATAGCCTTGCAGAACAGAAAGCTGCCATAACGATATCCTTTTTTATTTAGCATTGTCATGATGCAAAAATACATTCGGCCGTTACTTCACTTAACTTACATACATATTATTTATTCTATGCATAAGCAGTGACAGCCTAGCGGTTAGAACGTTGGTCTCCCGGACGAAGGGGCCCGGGTTCAAATCCTGGCACGCACCTCTGATTTTCAAATATTATGTGCGTATTATATTATAAGTTAATTATTACTTGCTTCGGTGAAGGAAAACATCGTGAGGAAACCTGCACACCGGAGAGTTCTCCATAAAAGTTCTCAAAGGTGTGTGAAGTCTACCAATCCGCACTTGGCCAGCGTGGTAGACTATGGCCTAATACCCCTCACATTGTGAGAGGAGACCCCGAGCCCAGCAGTGGGACAATTAGTATGTGTTGTTGCTTTGCTTTTGCTTTGCTATGCATTTTAGCTGTTTTGGTAATAAAAAAGAAAATAGTAATTTTGTATATTTGTAACCGTAAAAAATACTAACGCATGCATGGCGCATTTCAATTACAGCTTAAAAAGGTGTACCGTACCGTATACAAAAAGTATAATCTTCTGAAATTAAAAAGTTCACCACAAACATTCAGAGCAAGCTGTAACGATATGAGTGGCGAACTTTTTCAGGCCTGAAGTTGAAAGTTGTGTAAAAATTCAGTACAAAACTTTAGGGATGGGAATTTAAAACAAGCGGTGATAATATTAATAACATCGCGTTTGTTAATTTAAACTTTGGACGAAAAGTATTAACATTTTAAACTTTTTTGTGTGGGCACTAAACGTTTTGTGTTTTCAATACAAATTTTTGTAAATATCATTAGCAAGTTCGCTGCGCACCGCACCGATGCATGTGTAGGTCACATTGAAAAACAGCGGACGTCGCTGAATGTGACCTTTTTTCGTTCCATCGGCATGGCACTGCATTTGATCTTTAGTCATAGTATTTAAATTTAAGCATGTTGTTATATCTGTTCTAGTGCCCTGTTTTGTGAAATAAATGTTTTTATTTATTTATTTCTTTCTTTCTTTAATTAATTATTCAAATCTAGTTTGGTAGCGGGGAAAATAATTTCTCTCCGTGGAAGAGTCTTCCGTTATCAATTGTAAAGTGTACTTTAGGTGTTTTAGAAGAAAATCTATGCATATAAAATCAAAAGGATATAATATAATACTAGCTTTTGCCCGCAGCTTCGCCCGCGGTAGAGATATATTTTTTACAAATTCTACTTTTTTACTTAAAATACTTGCAAATGAATTTTATTTTACTAACGCCATCTATTAACAACATCCGGAACTAAATATCTAGAAACTAACAAAATATTGATCTTCCCATGGGGATGTTTTACAGCGGTAAAAAGTAGCCTACGTTACTCTCCACCCTCCTCACTATCTCCACACATGGTCCGTGAGCTAGCGACAGATTTTCATGACCAATTTCCTCTCAAGCGAAAACTCGTGAAATACTTCAGAGAGTTGCATTATATAGCATGGTGAACGTCAGCTGCCGCTCCAAGGGTGGGTAGGGGGGCGGCAGCCTTTCAAACATGTAAAAAAAAAAAATGTTTTCAGTCATTTCCTCCCGACTGAAAATTTGTTAGATGATAGATAACGTAATTATTTAAAGGTAAAAAAAAGTCAGCTGGCCATACCGTGGTGGATTATACGTCAGCTGGGCACGCGAACATGCAAAAAAAATTTTTTTTTTCAGTGATATCCTCTCACTTGAAAATGCGTCAGATGATACTTTACATGTTATTTTGAGTAAATAAAAACGTCAGCTGGCTGTATGTTGGTGGAAAGATCGTCAGCTGATGCAGTGAAAGGTGGAGATCGCTTATTTACATTCGTCAGCTGACGGGTTTTCCACCAACTTAGAGCCAGCTGATGTTTTTGTTTATTCAAAATAGCACGTAAACTATCACCTGACACATTTTCAAGTGAGAGGAAATTACGTAACTACAATTATTTTACTTTAGGCTCTATGCACGCGCTCTTATATGTACTAATCGAATCAATACTCTCATATCTATTTTGGATAGGAATCAATTACGTAAAAATTGATAAATATATAAATAAAAAAATGAAATTTAATAATATATAAATGCAGTTATTTATTTTCAATGAAACTGTAGTGCATAGAACGATATTTATTAATTATACATTTTTAAATTTCGTTTCAAAAATAATCATTCATTCACTTTGACTCGTGCCACTCTCATCTTTTTCTGATTCACTATCACTGTCATCAGAGCTGTCCATTGTGGCTATTTCTTCATCGTCTTCTATTTAAAGATAAAAAATGAAGTATTTATATCATTTGTTATTTAATCAATATAAATAGAATAAATAAAATGTTACCTTTTTCTGGTTGGATAGTTATTTCAGTAATCGATGATGGTAATTGGTTTCCAGAAAACCACCTGAAGTCATATCTATTGTCGACTTCTTCCCATCCATAGTCTATGGTATGGGTATGGTCCATAGACTTGAAATCTATAGACTTGTATTCCTTGTTCTTTACACTACATTTTGTGTAAGTTTGAGCAAGACAGAAACAGACTATGACGCACAGTGACATTAAATGTGGCGCGATGAGGGAAATACGCTTTTAAAGATCATTAACATTTCACGGAAGTTTTTTCGATACGCTTTTAAAGCGTATTCACAGATGAGGGGACTTGGACGAAATAAAGGAGGGGGCCCAAGTACTTTCTACCAGTGGAAAATTTGAAAGGTGGGGCATATTACATTCTGTTTGAGAATGTACAAGAAGCGTTTATTTTGAGCAGCTACATTAGATATAATATAATACTATACATCTACAAATACCCACATACACATGTTACGTATATCAATCAATCAAATATTTTATTTGTGAAATAAGGTACATAAGGATGGTAACATTAATAAATAGCTCTCTTACTCTGCCAATTATTGGCGTACAAAATTGATTAAAATTATTCTAAAATTTGATTTTTCATAATTATTTATTAAAGTAAAAAAACTGTAGTTACGTAATTTCCTCTCACTTGAAAATGTGTCAGGTGATAGTTTACGTGCTATTTTGAATAAACAAAAACATCAGCTGGCTCTAAGTTGGTGGAAAACCCGTCAGCTGACGAATGTAAATAAGCGATCTCCACCTTTCACTGCATCAGCTGACGACCTTTCCACCAACATACAGCCAGCTGACGTTTTTATTTACTCAAAATAACATGTAAAGTATCATCTGACGCATTTTCAAGTGAGAGGATATCACTGAAAAAAAATTTTTTTTTTGCATGTTCGCGTGCCCAGCTGACGTATAATCCACCACGGTATGGCCAGCTGACTTTTTTTTACCTTTAAATAATTACGTTATCTATCATCTAACAAATTTTCAGTCGGGAGGAAATGACTGAAAACAATTTTTTTTTTACATGATTGAAAGGCTGCCGCCCCCCTACCCACCCTTGGAGCGGCAGCTGACGTTCACCATGCTATATAATGCAACTCTCTGAAGTATTTCACGAGTTATCGCTTGAGAGGAAATGACTGACAAAAAATACTATCTGGCTCACGGACTAACACAAAAACCATACCATATAACAGCTTCGTTGCGACGTGAAAGACGGACAAACAAACAAACACACTTTCACATTTATAATATTAGTATGGATGGCTTCCTACCCCTATTTTTAGGGGACGAATTTCGAGAAAACAGTGATACAGTTATTTTTTGTGTCTAACTATAAGCTTACCTATATATACAAAATTTCACCCTTCTTACTTTAAAAATAACGAAGTTGCATACTAAATTAAATTCACTAAATTAACCCTTTAAGGGATGATTTTCCGAAAAAAAATTGTTAAAGTTAACTTTTGTTTATTACTATAAACTTACATAAAAAATTTCATATTTATAACTCTAAAATTGGCGAAGTTGATTTGTATGTAGTTGACTACCAACCCCTATTTTTAGGGGATGAATTTCGAGAAAACAATGATACTGTTATTTTTTGTGTCTAACTATAAGCTTATATACAAATTTTCGCCCTTCGTACTTCAAGACTGACGAAGTGTCCATATTAACTTTCGCACTCTTAATTAACCCTTTAGGGGATGATTTTCCGAAAAAACATAATACTTACAAATTTTGTTTCTAGTCTGGAGCTAATATGTAAATTTTCATGTTTTTAACTTCAAAAATGACGAAGTTGCCTACTAAGTTCAATTCAGTAAATTAACCCTTTAAGGGATGATTTTCCAAAAAAATATATTAAAGTTAACTTTTCTTTATTACTATAAACCTACATAAAAATTTTCAAATTTATAAATCTAAAACTAAGAAAGTTGGTTTGTATGAAAGTGTCTTCTAACCCTTATTTGTACCCCTTAGGGGATGAATTTCCAAAAATCCGTTCTTAGTGGACGTCTTCTTAGCATAAACTATCTCCCTGCCAAATTTCATATTAATCGGTTCGGCAGTTTCTGAGATTTTTTGTTTAATCAGCGGTGTGTCGCTTTTCAATTCTATATATGTATATAGATACCTACACCTGACTACACACAAAATATCAAAAACTACTTGACCTATAATTATGCGTAGGAGACGTAAGTTGAGAAAGAAATTTAGCAAATTGGGATCAATATCACGATTGTGTCATTCTTCATTGGTACGAACTTGATGCTATTATTTTACTATATTCTTTAACAAAAAGTCAAATAGACTCCATTAAAGCATGGTAATCGCTACACGATATACAAATGGATTTGGTACAAGCAACGCGTAGGGTTTAACGAATAATAATGAGCCAAAATATTATAAAGCCGCTAAAACGTCAAAGTAGAGGCCGATTATATATATTTATCATCGATCCTCGTAGACAGCATTAACAATGCCACTGAAAATCACATGCTGCTATTATGACTGAGATCTCATAGACGGCAGAGGCATGAATTTAAATAGCCGCTGATATTTATAATTTCGTATTTCGTAATACTTATTAAAAAATTTTATCTATTCAAAAAACGTCTTCCACGCAGACGCCACTGTGTCGGGATATCTTCATAACTATTCGTAATGCAAAGGGCACATCTTATTTTCATGAATACTCAGTATCTTGTCTTTACACTCCGCTGCCTTGGAATTTCGTCTTGAATATTCGCCAACATCTAACTCAGTAGAAATATCTCAAATCCACTAATGTTATAAATGATTCACTGAATCGCGATTTTATTGAACGCTGAAACGACTTACTAAATCACAGTATCAAACTTTGAGAATTTAGAGTTCGATTTTGGAGTCTATGTTGATTTACGAATGTGAATTTTCTTCCAAAATAGCCAAAATTAGACTATAAGTTTTCATGACTACATGAGGCAAACACAGATTTGCTTGTGTCGGCATTGCATAACTGTATAGTCTGATATATTTTTATAGTTTTATAAATAAAGCAATTCAGTAACATTAAACTAAAAAAACTAAAAGAAAATTTTCATAACACTAAAGCGGTGAGCTTGAGATACCAAGTAAAAAAAAACAGTTGACAAACAGAGAAGCAAATGATTGTAACTGATATTGTTTTTTTAAGTAATTTTAATTACAATTTCAATAAAAAAGTAGTGCCAAGATCGATTACCAAATAGGGCTGGTCTAAAAAAATATAGTACTGTTGGTATAGTTTACTTACTCACCTGAAAATTGTTTGAGCATTTTAGTGTTAATACAATCATGAGGAAATAGAATAATAGTGTAACTAAAATATACTGACAAGGAAAGTGCAAACGATAAATCAATTACGTAGAATACTAAGACTATGTAGCAGTTATTTGTTCCTTGCAAGGTATTAAATTACAAGCTGTTTGCTTGCAGGTGGGTGTAAATTTAGCTTAATCGCTAGCCGGTTAGTTTATGTTAACAAGGAGAGTAAACTAGCATCACACTTGCCTCTTTAACCGTTCTTTGATAGATAAAACTAACGAGAGATTACATTTAGTACTTAAAAACTCTTACTCCTCAACTCAGAGTCACTAAAAGTTACAGAATTTGTATGGTGATTGTTTACTAAGGAGCGATTAAAGTAACCGTTAGTGACTCTGAGTTGGGGATATAAGGCGCTGTATGACTACGATTTAAAAACGTTGATTTCATTCACACAACCGCATATCTGCGCTAATCTAATGTTACATTTACGTGACGCTGAATAGGGTTCAAAATTGCAAAGCATATTTTTGCTAACAATGTAACTATAATGCGAATAAACATTTAATTTGAGGGTTTTCCTTAGATAATTCAGAATACACACATTAAATTCAATATCTGCCTGGTTAAAGTTTAATAAAACCATATGACTATTATATTCTCAAAAAATAATATGTCGTTACCGCTGAAAATACAGAGAATTTCGACGCTAAAGTTTATTTTTGTACAGCAAATTACGATTTTTTATTGGAAATATTAATCAACTATTTGATATTCTATTCGGTTAACATTTTTATTTAGACCTTTTTTTATGCTCTGTATTTTTTGCGTGCGATATTTTCATTGGGTTTCCTCGTACTCGAGCATCAAAGAAACCTAGTTTTGTGAATATTGAGATCACACCGCGCCTTAAACGTAGTGTTCTAGTTCTTTCTTTTCTTATCCTTCTTATCTACGTTACTGATGTCTATGGGTGGCATTTACCACTTTTAAGATCACGTGGATCAGTTGCATACAAGCGTCAATATAAATTATTTTAAAAATGAGGACTCCGAGCGCTCATAACACGGCGAATTGTGTCGATCCTAGCGATCTACAAAGTGGGTTCTGGAGCAATTCCATGCTTTGGAGGGCACGTAAAACCAGTCCCGGTTGTTATCGTAAGATAACAGTCGTTAAGCCATGTTGGAGGCTCTTGGGCGGCGTGAAAACTTCCGACACTTAGGTTGGCCACTGACCCCTCCACCAATGCACTGGAGCAGCGTGGTGGAGTATGCTTTAGGCCTCCTCAAGAGGAGAAACCCATGCTCAGTAGTGGTATTTAGTGAGTTGGAGCATACATCGCTGATGCATAGCCAAAAAGGGCGTAGGAAACAAGGTTATCGTTTCTGCCATAAAACATAAACGATCTTAAAACATAGTATGATAGAGTGAGCATAAAATATAAATAGATCGAAACAGAACGTGTATCCCCGCGACCCAAGGCGTTCGGATCAGAAATAATCCCTCTCATTCTTTTCATATATTTGGAAGCCTGCTTGCGGAGAGGAACCCTTTTGACAGTGGGGCAGTAATAGGTTCTATAAAGCTTGGCATTTAACCAGCTGAGCTTTCGTCATTTATTTAGAGTAGCACGAAGGCGGATGTAACATGTCATGACTGTCATTTGCTTTTATGTATTTAGATATATTATTTTTGTTTATTTTCAGATATTTTTATAGTATGGTTTATCTTTAATTAAATTGTTAACGCGTTCTCACTTCGCTTCAGACTTGGCCAATGAATATTATTTGGTTAAACCAAATTTAAAATCGGAATACATCCATCACGCAAATGTTATAAAAATACAGCATTGCATTGCATCTAAATGATTAGAATTTTGTCCTTTTTTTAATTTAAGCAAATGGCTTATTAAGTTCTATTTTCATATATTAAACTTATAAAAAAGGCTAAAAGCACAATACAAAAGACCATTTCTAAAATTCGAATGACCTATAGTGGAAGTCCGCTACAAAAGCGAACTAAATTGGCATCAAGGCAACTCCTAATATAGCTATCTATTCGGAAAATTGGGTCGAACGCTTCAATTTCAATTACTTATTTGGAAATTCCAATAGATTAGTGTCCAATGTAACAGGATGTATTACACTCGTCGCTCATACTAAATTAGATGCCAAATGGGAGTAGATACATTCAGTTGGTAAATTGCTGGAATACGTGAAAATGCTGGCAACACATTTTCCGCGACGCCCCTAGTGAGTAATGATAGTTCGGTATGTTCCAGCCGTCGCCATATGGGATATTGTGCCCCGCGAATTGTAAAACGCTTAGCGCTTAGTTTTCAATTAACTACACCACTGACTACACTGATGAATGGAAGTTAATGGTGCAGAAATAGAAGATACTTATTACTTCTTTAATTTTGGATGATTTTTACAAAAGTTTTTAACGCATAAAATTTTATTGTTGATATTTGATTAATGTTCTTGTGAAGAAAAACATTTTGAGAAAAACAGCTTACAGCATCTCTATAATATTCCGAAAAAGTGTGTTATGGCTTACCAAGCGAAGTAGAATATGGCTTTTCTCCAAATTGTGAATGTTTAATTTAATTTAAAAGTTACAATTATAGTGATTACAATGTAAAATATTATTCTATAAGAAGGGACGTTTTACGTGTAAACATGTGAGTGAAGCCGTAAGGAATTATCAGGATTAAACTCATGGTACAGTTCCTAGTGACTTCATCCAGGAGGGCTTAAAACCTCGTCCGCTGTTAAGCGAAGTCGATCAGATGAGAAAGAGATGGGCACCTATAATTATAGGGTGAATTTTTCAAGTGAACGTGGATGGCTACATCCGAAACTAAGCGGAATAAAGTAACGGAAAACGAGTACGTTTCACTATTCTTCATTGTTTCAGATTTGGCCATACACGCCCACTTGAAAAGTTCATCCTTTATCCTACATAAATTGAATATTCTTAAAATACGTAACGTAATATTTAATATTACGTTACTTTTAGAATTTTATTACTTTAACAGAGTCACTAACGGTTACTTTAATCGCTCCTTAGTAAGGAATCACCATACAAATTCTGTACTAAGGAGCGATTTAAGTAACCCTTAGTGACTCTGAGTTGGGGCGTAAGACATTTTACTTTGATTTCAAACATTTAAGTGTACCTCTTAAATAAGATCACCTTTTCCGAGTTTTGAATTACTTAATTTAATATACGATAGAATTTAATCTAAAGTGAAGTTGTAATATCAGTGGAGTGAAAAATTCTTTGCTTGGGGCAAATAAAAAAATTAGCCTGGTGGATAAATTACTTCCGCTCAATGAATTGCAATTATTCACAGCGGAAAAAAGAAATTTCAATTTCACGTTTAAAAGTAGGTAGGTACCCAATTCTTATTGTAAATTTTTGCTTCTCATGAAAATTTAATAACAAAATTTTTGACAAAAATTTCTTTCGTTTAACATATTTTTTATTTTTAATGATATGTTTACCTCTCTGAAGAACTCTATGTGTGTGTGTTTCTGAAAACTGTATGTGTGTGTGTTTGCGAGCGTTAGCTTAGTACAGTCGGCCGCAGAAGTAGCTTAACATTATAGTACTTTGTAATTGTAACTGTTTCGACGGTTTCCTAGCAACATCTATGACAAATTCAATAAAAGTAATGTGACAAGGTACTAAAACGTTAAGCTACTTCTGCGGCCGACTGTACGCCTGGTTTTATTATGAACACGAGTAACCGCCCTCGCTTTGCTTCGGTTTCCTTATATTTTTTACACTTTGGAGGATTACATTATTGGAGTTTTATCAAGGATCCCTAATTATTTTGAAAATATAATATAGCCTATGTCACCCGGAGATAGTGTAGCTTCCCGACATTGAAAGAATTTTTTAAATCGGTTCAGTAGTTTCGGAGCTTATATTGAATAAGCAAACAATCAAATCTTTCCTCTTTATAATATTAGTATAGATATCACAGTGACATAATACATTATATCGTAAGTGTGTTGAGGTATGTTTATAATATAATCCTTGATACAAAAGTGTAATATTATGTTGACTTATCAGTAAGTACACATAGTAGTCATATTACGTACGATAATATTAAAGGATTTTGTCTTATTTGTTTCAGGTAAGTCAAATCATCAAAGTTGGAGGCACCATCGCAAGTATTGTTTGTCCTTATCTTTATTACCGCAGTGATTCAAGCAAACGAAACTATATTATGAATGGAATCGGGCGCGGTTTCATGGGAAAGGTCGTAGAGGTCATGACTTTTTATATCGACGCTTGAAAGGCAAAAATTACCAAGCGACATGTTGGAAACTTTACACTAGAGCATTTTAAAGTTTTTGATTTTAGAAAAAAAAACCGTAAAAAATCGCTGAAATTGTTTTTAAGTTAACAAGCGACAACAAAAATCTTCCTAGAATCAATCAATCATATTATGATCCATCGACGCAGAATTTTTTGTTAATTAATTAGTGATGTTTATAACTCAATATCGCCCAACATGTCGCTTGGTGATTTTTGCCTTTCAAGCGTCGATATTATATACGTCGAATAGACAAACATTTTAAAAGCGTACGATTTACGAATACTTATTTTATAAAATATCTATCTGCTAGCATATTTTATGAAATGCCATTATAAATCTTAAAAATAGCGGCTTTCCAACTTTTTTAGCAACGGAACCCATGAAAAGTAAATATTTGTGGGAATCCTAAAATATTTCATAGTTCTAATATTATGTTGAAATATAACGCATTCCATTGCCACTATTTTAGTATATATTTTTTTACTTTATTTAACTTGAAAAGTAAGTGAGTACCTAATGTTACTTGTAAATACAGCAACATGTTAATACATAATATTATTATGCTCATTTACATTAATATATGTTCACAAAGGATATTCACTCGAGAGTGATCAAGTAAGCGCAGTTTTTTCAATCACTAAGGCTCTTCTTCGAAATATTTACATATCGACCTTGTTTTCTCCCGAGTACCTAATACATTAGTGTAATGAAAACAAAAAAAAATAGTAAGATACTTACGAGTTTTTTCGTTGTTGACTGTCTGACCTGCTTTTTACTATGACTTATACTTTATTGAATTGATTGTTTCGGTTGTTACCCCACACTCAAATATCACGAAGTAAAATTATATTCACGATTTGTATTGGCCTGCCTGTTAGTTACATTGCAGACAACGGGTCATAAAACACCCGCATATTTCATAGGATCGAGTCAAGATGAAGGCTTTAAGTATGCATAGTATTTAAAGAACCGAGGAAGGTTAACTCGGAATTTGAGAGTAAGGGTGAAATCTATACAGCGTAGTTAGTTCAGACAACAGTCAAATGTACAGTCACCTGCAGAGAAAAGTAACCCAACTGTTTATAAATATACGAACAGCAATACTTCCGTTGCCTGTTGCGTTGTAAACAGATTGGTTACTTTTCTCTATGGGTGACTGTACAAGATGGCTGACACTTTGTTACTACGAAGAATATTAAAACGTCATGTAAAACAGCTGACGTCAAGGATCATCCTATAAATCCTCGAGCATGAGCCAACCTAATCTACTCGTGGCTATGGTAACAGATCCCAGATGCAGGTCACTGGTCTCCTGATGGTAAAAGTATGTTGGTAGTGCATACAATATTAACCGCCAGAGTATCACCTTCCTTCTAAATGCAACCGTGAAATGATTCTAACGTTTCGCTCAGAGCACCGGAGAGCTAGTAATAAGTAAGGCGGGTCTCACTTCCATTTCGGTTAGGAACGCTTCGATGATGCATTTGATGATGCCGATGTCCTAAAGCGACGATGATCACTTAACACGTTCAGGGCATTATGAGGTCGAAACGTCACAAGCGTGACTTCTCGCTGGTGCGGCAGTCAAAATCGCATTCTTTCACTCTGTGCGGGAGGCGATTATTTTGACATTTCTTTGAGTATGACAGAGACAAATACATAAAATTGTTTCTCTTGCGAAGTCAAGCCCAATGGCGTAGTTAATAAAATATGAGGTTGAAGAGGCCTCATACGCACTGAATAGAAATTAATTACGCTACTGTGCGAAGTGAGGTCTAATCTGCCTCAAAACGGAGTGAAGCGCGGGAGGCGTGGGTGCCGCGTATCCTACCGTAGTGATGCGATAAGTTTCGATACGAAAGCACGCTTCTCGTCCGCGCGACTCGCTCGATATTTTAAATAATTTATAATTATTTTAGGGCTTATTACGAAAAAGGTGTCAATCGTTGGGGGATTGTCTGCCAACTTCAGTAGACTTTCCCCTACATACTTTAAAACTAAAAATGGTATGTGTGCCGGTAGGTATGGCACTTTAGAATCCTAATTTAAGTGTTTCATTTCAGGACAGGTGACGACCCATGTGGCGTAATGGTTACCATGCTGGATCGCCGCACCAAGGGTCCTGGGTTCGATTCCCAGCGAGGCGGAAATTTGAATGATGAGTTTGAATTTCTGTTCTTGGTCTGGGTGTGAACGTCCTTGTCTATGTTGTGTGTTGTCCATGGCACCCACGATACAGGAAATCCTAGTGTGTAAAACTATGAGTGTAAAGCGTTAATAATAATAATAATAATAAAATTTCCTAGCGGCAGATGCGCTAAGCATGCGCTTCAAAAAGGCACTCAACGCAAGCACTGCGTAGGTTGCTACGATAAATACAGGGTTACACTAAACAGTAGGTACTCAAGCAGCAAAAAAAAAACTGAAAAAATTGTTACTTTTTGTGTTCAGTGCGATAAATCATACTGTTTGCCTTGCTTTAATCAAAATATTTTGATTAATCTTTTATAAAAATAAATTTTATCGCACCTGCATTTCTCTTTTATTCCCATCACTAGTAGAGACACACATCGAACTTCTTTTTAGTGCGATATGAGGCAGAACCGATGACATAAATATTTTTCTCATTTATTCAATACCGAAGTGTCACAACTGCGGGCGAAGCCAGATTCAACTTGAAAAACTATTTAAGTTTATAATGGTAAAGTTTCAAGCAAATATTTTCAATTTTGAGCTATATTTAAGGTGTTTTTTAGAAACAATATTTTATGAGGCCGAAAAGCTCTCATTCGCACTGTAAAGAAGTTCAACCTTGTCTCGAAAAGACCTCATTCGCACTGGCTGAAAGTCCATCAAAAATAGTCTCGCAGTGAACGTGTTAACATCAGCTAGCTCGTCCATTCGTTTGTCGATAAGATAAAAAAATATAAAAGTCTTGAAGTCATCTGTAAATACATTCGGTTATAAAATATAGACTAATAACTTCATTCTAGTACTCTCAATAATTTCAAGTTTGAAGTACCTTGTTCGAGGCAAATTGAGTTAACTTCGCGGTAACCCACTTAGCACATAGACAAACTCCGTGGGTCTGAATACTATTTGCATAATGGCTGCTATGTTCTCGTAAAAGGACACTTGAAGCCCAATTCTATGAGCTCTAGACAAGACGTTAAAGAACTAATTAGTAGCAGTGTAACTACATTGACATTCACATTAACACCGAATTATTATGGTTTCGTTCAAGGATAATCAACACATTGACAGCATTATAAGTAAAATATAGCTCTCGGCTACGTTGTGTGAATTTGAAATTGCGACAATTTTGGTCATAATTCTTCTTTTATAAACCCTCTTTATTCCCTGTCCCGTGCGAATCATAATGTGGAAATATTCCTAAATAATATTGGTGAATCTAATTACCTAGTTATATTATTATGCTTAAACGAAAATATACCTCGGTAATCCTCTTTTTTCCTATCCCAGAGGAATTAAAAATTCTTTAAATATTTTTTGTCATACTGGAAATATTATAGGTATTCCTTGTTTAAATTACGTAACAAAATGTGTGAAATTTTACCTTTCTAGATACAAGTGTTTGACTTTGCTTGATAAACTTCCGTAAAAAGGAGGAGTAAATAAATATGTCGTCAGGGTGTGTTATATTTGCAGACGAGCTGAGTTAGAGAGCACGAGCAGTTTAAACAGCAGTTTAAATTTAGAGCAGTTTGAACCTTCAAAACGCAAACAACGTTTTGAAGTTTAAACTGCTTACAATACAAATATAAAACTAAGATTCACTTAAAATCTGGTAGACGTTTATTTGTGAAAAAATAATAAATTATATAATATTAGCTAGGTAAATCTTCTGAACAATCCAAGCTTTATTGGCTATTGGCTAACGATATCACTCAGAAACGAAACAGTTCTGACTCTAACTGGTGAAGATCTGATTTTGTTATAGGTAAGTTGTGAATTTTTAAAGACTGATGAAATGACTCTTTTCACTGTCACTGTACTGTCAATCAGTCAAAGAGGTTCACTTTAGTGCTTTTTTTCGTGGAGACAAGTTGCACAAGTAGGTTAGTATAGTGTTGAAATTAGGGTATACTTCTTTATAATAAAGTTATTTATTTGTCCTCAATAGTAGTATGTAATGAAATTAAAAATTGAACTACACCACTCAAAGAAAATGACGTGTTAAAATTTTAGCAGTGTGACAATCAGGATAAATACATACTATGTATATTGTTAATCACACTGGTGTGACTGAACCCTAAAAAGTGGGCTTCTAAATTATACAAATGAATGTAAACTCAAAAGTTATATTTCAGTAAAATTTTGTATTCAAAAAGCGTCTACCATTTCGTTAACTTGTACCTACGCATTAAATTTAATGAGGTACTTGATTTATAACTTATAGATTAATGTTTAAGATATAATTCTGTAATGTATACCGACTATACAACGTGTAACGTATGATGAAAAAGTACTTTACACTTATAATAAACAACGTGTAACTTATTATAAGTATAAGGTACATTTTCATCATGCTCTTTGAATGTCCCAAAGCACTTCACGCTTAAAGAAGTTTTATTCCCTCAAGTTTGTTATTCAGACAGCCGCCATTTTGTCGTACGCATTGTGTGATGTCACGTATCTTGTTTTGACAAAACTCACCCGTATCCTTTGTCTTAGAATATTAGGATAATAACTGAGTATGTATTGTATTTGTCGTACATACATTTTGTATTGTGGCCTCGTTCTTGTGTGAATTTCAATGTAAGCTAACGTATGTAAATATGTAAAGTATACCTGGTCTAATAAACTATGTAAATAGCTCAGGAAACTCGTTTTAAAAATTAAAAGATAGTAAAGTCATAATACTAAATCTTAATCTGTCGATTATTTTATTATGTGTGCTGGGCAGTGGACACTGTGAGCGATTTTTGTAAAATTTCCATATCTATTAAGAGAGAGATACCTAATGATCCTGTGAACTCTTAGGCTCTTCCTCTGAAATGAACTCACTAACCTTGTAGGTACCTACTACGTATCTCTATCATTCTTACGATTGAGAGAGGTCCGGCTAAGAGCGTGCCACAGAGTACTTAAAAGGAACAAACTCCATTACATTTGCTTCTGGGAATTACAGATAACATTTTATTATTAGAGATTCTGAGACAATTCAATTTCAAATTACTGTGTTCATGTATTTCGAGACTAGGTTATTATGCACAAGGCCGTTTTGTTCTTCTTTGGTGATGTTTTAATGGTGCCATAGTATATTGTATACCACCACATATGACTGTAATATACATACATGAAAAAGTTCTCTTCACAGTAAACTTTATCAGTAGGTACGAGATGACACTTGTGTTAAAGGCTACTGAGCCATCCGACTAAGTCACTAAACCATGATGGTTCACTAGTTCTCCTATTAGTAGGTACTACTAGTACAGTAACCTGCAGAGAAAAGTAAGCCATCTGTTTATAAACACACAGTAACATATGCTTACGTTACCTATTACCGAACTTAGTGCTCACATACGATTTTTTTTAATTAAAATATTAATTTTAATAATAATAACGATTTTTTAGATGAATATAATTTAAAGAAACATTCTATTTAACTCAAGGATAAGAGAATAAATAATATAATAATTTTACTTCGAAATATTTTATGGTTAAGATGCCTCATGGATATTCAGCGTTGGCACGAAAATGATAATAAAATAGGAGATTTAATTGGAGTATCAAGTTTATTTGTGTTATAAATGTTACAGATAATTGAAGAAATGTACTTAACATTCAAGGTCTTTGGCGTTTTGTTAATATAAAGAAACTTCTACAGTTATATTTCATTTGTCTTTATAATAATCACTCAAATTTTGTTTTCAATCTTCATGAATGATTTTTTATAATAATTTAGTGTGGTGAACACAACCACAACATTATTACAGCCTTATTGAAATTATTAATAAATAACTAACTAAGGAAATTTAAAGATTTCTCTTCTCTTTTCTCCTGTGTCTCCCGACAGATTTTTTGACCTTCGATATTTTTTTGTTTGATAGCTACAAACGAGATTAGAGTTTTCAATAAATAATAGATTTTTATCAATTTTAAATTCAAAATTTCAAATTAAAACTTTAAATATGAGCGAAATGTCGCTGTTCTATTTTTTTATTACTTTTATTTTCCTATTGCAACTAGACGTTAATTAATAGGAAAAAACAATTGAAGTAACAGTTCAGTTGTTTTGGTCCAAAATTTTAATATTCGATAGTTGTTCTATAGGAAATTCGATGCACATTTTCCGTTATGAAGGCGCTCCTATTAATATACAGATTCAATAGCCATTTAACGGAACTTCGATGTTAATTTATGCAGTCTAAACAGTGTTATTGAAGCTTGTTATTGTTCTTGCTAGCATAACTCTTACCTATTGGCTATAAAATAACTGCAATTTCTTATAAACTTGGTGAACGCGTAAGTCCAGCTTAAATATCATCCATCGAGCAAACATGACCTTTTAATTAATCTTTAAAATTTATATATAATTTATATACAGTGTAAATATTAAGATTTTATCAAGATTTGATTGTAATTGTTGTTATTGTATCTTTTATGTGAATAGCCAGCAAACGAATCGACGAGCCACTTGATGAATCAGCCAGCTTGCCATTAGATTTCAACAACAGCAAAGACAGACTGCCGGCGTCGAAAAAAAGAGAAAATAAAACAAGAACTGACACAGTTTTCCATTATTTTTTAACCAGTATATACCAAAGATATATCAATAACAACATTCGCAAAGGCCGTAAGTAAATAAATCAAATGTAGACGAAAATATTACGTTTCACACACGCGTGGATGGTTGTACAAACACATGTTAACACACTCCAAATATTTGTGTACAAACAATGCTGACTTACTACTTAGTACAACAAGAGTATAATTGATTATGTTTGGATAATAGTAGCTATTACTTTAGTGTTCAACCTTGCCACTGACTGTTACGCAATTTCTTAAGCTGGAGACTGACTTGTACCGTTGTAATGTGTCATTCGCGACGAGCGCTACGTGCTCCACTCGACTTCGGGTTTTTTGCGAATTTCCTTTCAGTGTTACGAATTAACGTTACATATCAGTGCAGTGTTTGAGTTACCAAAATGTTACAGTCAGTCTCCACCTTTAGATATTATGAGAAAATTGTAAACGAGAATGTAGCTACATCTTTACTACTAAATACATATAAAAGTTCGTGATGATGTTTGGATATTTGATTGTTTGTATTTCCACGCACTTAGCGTTGTACGGATTAAGAAGTGTGTCATTTGTGATGGTGAGTAGTGAAAACCTTTTTAGGTTCTCTTTCATTTGAAATTCTTGCTTCTTAAAGCGGCTTAGATCAAAATACCTTCGCCTATAAATTACTACAAAATCTTTGGCTACACCAATACTAATCCATCCCTATTTTATGGATAAAACTATAAAGATATGCATAATAATATAAAGTCAAAGTCAAAGTTTTTTATTTGCTAGAACATAGTGTACAAAAAGTTGTTACAAACTGAATTCAACCGTATGCTCTGCCTAAAGAGGCGTGCAAATATTATAAAGTAAATTAAACATTTATTATTAATATTCTACTCATTAAATCTATTATGTCATTATATGATAACAATGTCAATACATGTATTTCATAAACTATAATACCATAAAGATCTAAAATTATAACTAGAAATTATAAAGACTTCTCGACGTAAACTCGGTCGAATATCAGCTAACATTCCGAATCGCCAATAATCGCAACATTCATATCTGAGAACAAGGATACGAGAAAATTATCTAGGATCAGAATCCGCGAACTTTATCTCGGATTGCCCTCGAAATATCTAAAGGTCTTGACCTGAATCGAGGTGCATGACCTATTTTGCTACACGCTGGGCTGTAAGGAATATGACTTTCGGTTATGAAAACGGATATTCAGGCTCTTGTCGGATTTGGGTTAAATCTATTTTGGGTCAGTGTAGTTTTTCTCGGTATTTTACAGGAGTCAGGACCTAAGATAGAGTTTGCGTCATCTCCGTTTATTAAATAACTTATTTGCGTTACTGCGAAACAAGGTGATATTAGTAAACTCGCATACTGGAGAGTTTTGAATAACATACACGTAACATGTATTCGCACGCCTAATGGTGGGACTTAATATGTGCGTAGTGATGTGAATAGTGATGTAGTGAAGTGAAGCGAAGTTAGGGCGGTTACTAGTCCTACAAACATTATCGTTCTATTTTACAAGCTCAATAAAACCAACCCCTTGCCTAGAGATATGCGATGGCATGTAATAGAATATACAAAATAAATGTACAAGAATCCTGTCACGACCAGTGCTCGGACAAGCAATTCCATTGCAATATTCTTCTAACGTAATAAAATTCTTCAGAGCCAGCCCCGCAATGGCAATCGAATGGCTGTAATATCGTCAAGTGAGGATCTCATTTCCTGCTTTGCTGCACTTTGCAGAGGCAAGGTTGAACTGGCTATAACTGAACATAGCTTACGACTCAGTTTAATGTAAGTTGACTAACGCTCCAACTCAGAGTCACTAACGGTTACTTTAATCGCTCCTTAGTAAAGAGTCACCATACAAATTCTCTCCTAAGGAACGATTTGAGTTAGTGACTCTGAGTTAGGACGTAATCCTACTAACGTTTTTAATGTTTGTTTGTTAGGATGTATGCATGTTTGCTACTCTTTCACGAAAAAACTACTGAACAGATTTTCATGAAATTTAGCGCACAGGTAGACCATGATCTGAAATAACATACATATAGGGTAACATAATTATATAGTACCTAATATCCTGGAAAATGTAGGTAAAGACGTAGGGTAGAGCGCTAGTACGAATTATTGTGAATGATGAAAATGACTCAGAAAAAGGCTTCCTGTTTCGTTGTTGGTCGAAATTAGTGATTAAATAATAGAATAGTGGCTAAAGGCTTCTATTTTAACTTCAGGTCAATTTTAATTATAACGAGAATAAAATATTGGGAATTCTCATATTTTAATTTACTTTCACTCATTTTCTCAAACTTTCCTTTGATGCAACCTAGTACAACGCCAACTAAAAAAAAAATACTTTTAGCATCCAGTTAGCATATTTATCAATAAATTTAAAAGATAGAATAAAGTATATAAAAATAATAACAAAGCCTTAAAAAAATTAAAATGATTAATAATAAACCCAATGTTAAGCACTCAATGTCAGCATTCCAGTAGGCACTTAAAAAGATAACCACTCGAAACTCGTAATAAAATTAGTTAGTTATTTTCAACCTTTCACCTGTTCCAGTACCCACTAAATAAGTTAAAAGCTTCTCAGCGGTATTAATAGTAAATTATGAGGCCTGGCGAACTGGATAGTTACGGCACTAATTATTGAATCAACGTTTAATTATTTGAGGGTAGTTGCGCGTTACTCTAAATTACACTCGAGGGTACCACTTTATTATGTTACTGTGACCTTCAGTGATGTAATCCTTTACTTTAAAATGTACCTAATTATAGTAAGTAGTACGGGTTTTGAGAGACGCCATCCTCCGGCTACAAAAGTTATTGAACCGAAAGCGATCGTTACTCGATTTTTTACGTACCAAAAAGGACGAATCTTAAAAAAACTTAAAAAAATGATAGGCTTTATATTGATTTAAATATACCCGCGTACATTTTTCATGATCCTGATGGTAAGAGGCTATCGTCACACATGACATCAGCGACACCAAAGGCATCACGGATGCGTTGCTGGACAAAAAAGAGAGAAAAAAGAAAGTAAGAAAGAAATGGCTCTCAAGCTCCCACCCGGAACAAGTCAGACAAGTATTAATGAACTTTTAAAATCATTATTACCAATATCGCTACCGCCAGAGGGCCGGAATTTAGTCGGCTCTTACGACACCTATCCTATCCGGCATAGGTTTGCCGCCATAAGCTGCCCCAATACGGCTAAAATTAATAAAGATTTAAGTCAGTTTTCGTTAGTCCCTTTCTTATTGAGATGTGAATTTCGCCTGACCCAGAACAAATATAAAAATAAATCAGTTGGGTTAGAAACCCTTAAATGCTCGAATGGTAATCCAAGGTCAATGTGTCGTCACGTTCCGCCTTCGGTCACGAAATCTCCAAACATAAAGGAAATAAAGAATATTGAGGGATATCAAAAATGGGTTGGGTGTTCGATCTCCCCTTTTAACCTTTTGCACATAATTTAATAAACAGTTTTATATGTTATATGTTATATGTTATATGTTGTTTATAAAGGTGCAATAAAACTGGATCCTATAGAATATTAACTACAGACAACTAAATTAAGAAAATTGAAATAAAATTGTTTTTTCTGGATTGTTAAATTAATCATTTCCTGAAAAGAATTTAAAGGTAAATAAATAATAATTTAATACCAAAAATTCATTTCGTAAAGTAATGCCACGATTATTCACCAAATAAGACTCTAAAAATGAATTATAAATAGTAGGTAACACGTCACTGGGGTTACATAACATTTTGAGTAACAGTAACATCTTAAATATATATAAATTACGTGTCACGTTGTTTGTCCGCGATGGACTCCTAAACTACTGAACCGATTTTAATCGAATTTGCACACCGTGTGCAGTTTGATCCAACTTGAAAGATAGGATACCTTACATCTCAAAATAAAAAAAAAAAACTTTTGACAGAACGAAGTCTGTCAGGGCAGCTAGTAGTATGTGAATATGATTTACGTAGTGTGTTCAAACAATAACGGGAACTTTAGTTTTTTGAAAAAAAAAATTGCCCATACTAATATTATAAATGCGAAAGTGTGTTTGTTTGTCCCTCTTCATCGTTCTTGTCATCACCTTGTGGTATAATTTTTGTGTGGAGACAGGAGGCTGGCGAGTGACATAGGCTAATAATGTACAAAAATACAAAATTAATAAAATAAAAAAAGTCACATGGATGTATATCTGGTTAGCTATCTGGCTAGCTAGCTAGCTGGAGGCTGGGGCATCATTCCGATTCTATTTTTGGCCAAAAGTTCACGAACAAGCAATCAAATGTGAGCGGGTGCAGCATTACCGTGGTGTAAAAGACATGACTCAAAAATCGATCATAAAAACACGTCTAGCCTTAGCGGCTGCTATTTAAAAAGTACACAATGAGTATAACTGACAACTTTTACATACTTAAAAGGGGCATGCATATATGTCAACATAATAAAAAAAGTGTTTTGCAGTCGGACTCTCCAAATTCGCAAAATTCCCGTTATTTTTTGAACACAGTAGTATATCAGACACTACCTAATTTTATCGAGAAAATCTTTTGAATCTGACCTATTTCATGAAGCTAGGTCACGTAGCGAATTTGGAATTATCCGCCTTATTCCTAAGAGGGATGCCATATAGGGAGTTTCCGGAATGTCGAGTAAAGGAACTGCCGCTTCTTGAGAATAGCCACTCGTGCCTGGCCTGAGGGCTCTCGATTACAAAATTGAAGGTTATTGCAAAACTAGCAGATACCCGGAGTGTGCCGCTAAAAAAATCTTCATGAATGGACCGTGTCTAATGCATTGTTTTAGTGGTCTAAAACCATCTTCGTATTATTGCATTTCAATTTCTATGAAAAAAAGATTTATACAAGTTGGTTGAAAATTTATCATATTTGACCTTGACACTGAAATGTCAGACTTTTGAGGTAAAATAGAACCTCCTTCGTTTTTGAAGTTGGTTAAAAAGTTCTATTCATGTGATGTGTAATTATTAACTCCTTTAAGTAAGTTCACGTCCTTCCTTTATCTTAACAGTTATGGCAACGCCAATGCCAGTAATTTAAAACCACACAAACCAACACGTATGTTTATGTATGTGTAAAACAATTTGTTTAACAATCCCCGGCTTTATCTGTAATTTATTGTTTAAACAAGATTAAAGTTTAACACAACTTCGCCAACTAATAGGAAATGAAGTTCTACGGAGCTCGCAGAGAACTTGTATTACAAGTTCTTTAACTACCCTTCAATATCTTTGTGTAACTTGTAGATGGCCTAGATCAGATAAAATATCCGAGTTACCTATAATAATACAACCTATACTACGGATATCAGTGGTAAAACCTTTTTCTGATTTTTCCACATCTTAATTTTTCCAAATCTAATCTCTTATTCATCCTAGGTTATTAATTGATGAGAAAGAAAGTATTTTTCGTAATGAAGTTTGATTAATTCCTCTAAAAATCGTCATTACCAACTATCAGTATTTCCATATACAACTAAGTTGGACAGGGCGAATATAACTAGGTACATAACGAGATATAAAAGACAAAGTAATAAAGTGATCGAATGAACTTGCGGGAAGCGAGAATCAAGATCACAAAAGACAAATTGTCAGAGTTGAGGTTTATAATAGAGGAATTGGTCCCTTGAGAGGAGCTAAGTATACATTGAAGGTTAGAAAGGACCTATTGAAATAAAGCCTATTGTATTATACGAGTGTTTGTGTCGGACGAAATTTGTTTTGTCATAAAATCGTATTATATGTAGAAGCAAAAGTTTATTTTATTAGCCGACCGAACAAGATGATAATGGTCACCATTGCCGAGGGTTATCAGTAAGACCAAAGACCAATGTCTATCCTGTTCTTTCTTTTTAGCTAATACCATGATTACATGGTATTCGACTGGAATTGCTTATTAGAGGTTTGGCACTGAAACTATGAAATACAGTCAATTATATTTTCATTATTATCACCATCATCATCATCATCGTCATCATCACAAAGCATAACTGACTGTTACTTTATTATGATGGGTGCTTCTCTCACAATTACAATGCCCATTTGATACGCGGGCATGTGGGATTGGCAGACGTTACACATCTTTCAAAAAATTCATGAGAACATTCGGAAGTGCAGGTTTCTTCATGACGATTTCTTTCACCCAAATACATCACCTAAATATAGTTGGTTTATAATTAGTTGGACAAGTAATTTGAAATATCAAGGCATGTTTTGGATTTATAATTCAGTAATCCCGTTGTTGGCGCATGAGCTACAGCATATCAATTATCTATGCGACAATATTATTTATCTACGCGCGCGACGACAGTCTGTGGCAGCTGCCGGTTGCTGATTAGTCCGCGACGCTGATTGCTCAGCGGCCCAGCCAATGGATGGCCGCTGACCACGACGGGCCATCCCCTCTCAACGATGACCATACAATTTTGAATACTTTTGTAATAACTACATTCGCTACTGAACTTTCGCAACGACTACTTTCTACTATACGCAAATATTTTATCATTGTAAACGCAAATTGGAAATTATACGAATTTTCTACATATATATTCCGGTCTTTTCTTGTGGAAACTCCTGGACGGCCGGAACATTGGTCCTTCAACGCCAAATTCCACGAAAAAGCGACCTATAAGATCTACTCGAAGAAGAACATTAGGTACCATCTGGAATCATCCACAATTGGAGTTAGAGGCTAAGAAGAAGCAAACGCAAGACCTGAGTATACGGTGGAAACGACGTGCCACGAATAAAGCGCAAAGGTACCTACGGTCAGTCAGCCATCCTATTCCCAGCCCTATCCTCTTCTTCTTAGTGTTGATCCTGCGCTTCAAACTGATTTCAGTGTTTGGTGAATGCGAGTTACCCGTTCGTCTGTGATCCAGCTATACAGAGTGCCGCAGCTAGTACCTGTATCTACGCGTTTGGTATCAGATCTAAACGTGAGTACTCCAGCTTTCTATTGCTGCCAAAATGAGTCTTTCTACCTTAGAAAGTACTGTAAAATCCCGCGATAAATCTCCTTGCAAGGTTAGCGATGATATCAAAATTCGTGATCTAGTTAAAAAACGCGGTATCGTTAAAGGTAGATTTAAAAAATTCGTTAATTATTTAAATTCACTAACGTCTGAGAGCCGTTTACTTAATCAACAACTTGTAGATCTCAAGTTGCGTATGCAAAATGTCAACAAATTATTCACAGAATTTAACAATATTCAAACGCAATTAGAGGAGTACGTTCCTGATACTGATTTAGATGAACAGCTTACGGAGAGAGAATTGTTCGAAAATAATTATTACAGCGTCTTAGCTCGAGCAGAATGTCTGTACACGAATAATATCACTTCGAATAATACTCACCAGTGCAACAACAAATCGAATTCCGTAAAACTACCGACTATAATTATGCCTACCTTTGACGGTTCTTATGAACACTGGCTTGAGTTCCGCGATACATTTCTATCTTTGATACACAATTCGAACGAAATAAGCAATATTCAGAAGTTTCATTATTTAAAATCGTCTCTCAAGGGTAGCGCAGAATTGGTAATAGATTCTTTGGAGTTTTCAAGTGATAGCTACGAAGTCGCTTGGGAACTGCTATTAAGTAGATATAATAATTCGCGATTACTAACACACAATCATGTAAAATCATTATTTAATTTGCAATCACTTAATAAGGAATCGCCGGCGCTAATCAGAAACCTAATCGACACTGTGCTAAAAAACCTACGCGCGTTGAAAATCCTCGGTGAGCCTACAGACTCCTGGGATACGCTAGTGATATACATTATTGTATCCAAATTAGATCCGACCACAGAGCGTGAGTGGGAGCAGCACAAGAGCACACTATTTTCTAGTACCGGAGATTCTAAAACAATTCTTAAAGTCGATCATTTAATTAAATTTATAAAAGATAGGGCGGATGTGCTGGAAACGTTGATGGTATCACACAGTAAACATCACGGCACTACAGCTAGTACACACACGAAACCTACGAGTAATATTCAGTGCAACGTTTCTACGTACAAACCGCAGTCCCGCGACCGTCATTTCAAAAGAAATTGTTTAGCTTGCAACGCGCCTCATCCTATTTATTCATGCCAGAAGTTTATTAACTCCGATATCGATTCGAAACTATCATTAATTAAGGCTAATAATCTCTGCGTTAATTGTTTGCGACCGGGTCATGATGTTGACGACTGCAGGTTCGGGCCGTGCAGGTTATGTAATTACAAACACAATACGCTAATTCATACCGAAGACATACACAAAAGGTCCGCCTCAGATCATTTATCGCCCGTGACTGATGACCGGTGGCGGACGGCCGCGACATCGTCAGTACATTCCTCATTGCACCCCTCCGTGCCCTCCGCGTCTCATGCGTCGGCTCCCGAGTCCAACGCCAACGTCATCAGTGAGCCGATGCAGTCCATTCAAGTAAACAAGGCGCACATAGACAATATACAGTACGCATCATCATCTCGTATGAAACCAGTTTTATTGTCAACGGCGCTAGTCGAAGTAACCGATGATAGTAACAAGTATCATTTAGCGCGCGCCTTACTCGACAGCGGCAGTCAGCGGTGTTTCATTACGAAATCTTTATGCGATAAACTTAATACTACATTGACTAAATCTTGTATAGAAATACGTGGTGTTGGGAGCTCGGTGACACAGACGACGCAAGCCTGTGACATTGAGGTGAAATCGCGCACCGACACCAGCTACAGCACAAATATAAAATGTTTTGTTTTGCCGAGCATCACACCATCTATGCCAGCTACTACTAAACAATGCACACGAGTGGTCATACCGGATAACGTTAAGCTAGCGGATCCTAACTTTTATGATTCTCATAATATCGACTTACTAATAGGCGCTGATAAATTCTGGGAATTATTAAAAACTAATAAAATAAGGTTACCTAGCGGTCCCTTCTTACAAGATACGCACCTTGGTTGGATCATTTCCGGTCCAATAAATTAATTCGCTATGTATTCGCTATATTTTATTCGCTTGTATTTTTTATACTTTCATTATTTTACGCAATTAATATAATTTAATCATGATTTCATTTGCGTCTCACCTGGAGGAACCCGAATCAAGTGTCGTCATGCGCACTGATGGGAGCGTGTCTAAAAGAATCACTTCATCTCCACTACGATGCGCTATAGATATGATGAAGGTTCTTTCACGCATCCTCATCGAGGCGACACCTAATGCGTTGGGTTACTCGTTCTTCAGGGGAGAACAATACTCTTTAACGTCAAGTATATTCGATAATTATTCATTTTTTCAATGCTAATTTAAATTCGTCTTTGTCCTTACAATAATCACATCAGTTGCGCTGGCAAATATTCGTAGATATCTATTAACTTACCAACTACATATACAGTATCGCTAATTATTAATTACATATACAATACAACAATATATTTGCGATTATTTACAATTAATGAAATGAAGTTAGGAATGAACAAAATATATTTTAATAAATTACATCTAAATACCTACCTATAATAATGTATTTGCAGTTCTACACATTACAATTTACCTTATCACGCAAGAATATTTATTTCTTGTCACCGATTTGGCGTACGCTTAAGAGAACGATTTTCGTTTCATTATAAACATTTTTATTGATATTTTGTAAGCGTTCAGTTAGTATTGCTACGCTCATTTGATTTACTGTACTATGTATACACACTACGTTTTAAAATATGCTTATATCATTCATGTTCATCTGAATCGCAAAGGTTAAGGCAAATCTGTAAATGTAATTAATTGTTTATTCTGTAACTCGAGCTGTTCATTTATATCTTTTCAGTGACTTCTCTAAAGACATACACATTGCATCGCTAAATTGAGTTGTTACGTTCTTACCGTAGTGGCTAATCTACGGTAATTTTTCCTAATTTTAATCTTAACCTATTACTTAAACTCATAAAATCACAAGCAAATTTCATTCATTTTTGGTGGCCTTTAGGAAGCTGGGGTCACAATATCATGTACCTAAACACCTTTCATTGAGTTCACTGGGTAACGCACATTCGACATTGAAGGGTTTTAGCCAGGTTTCATCGCCAGGAATCCCTATCCTCAGTTTCCGTGTCTTACGTCCTACTTCCACAGCCTTTTCGTCCTAGACTCTGACTGGCCGACCGCTGGAAATGACCTAACTGACCTGGCTGTCGTCACTAGCTGAGGCTCAACGGGTACCAAATTACCGACCTCCTGGACACAACCGCAGCAGAGCATCCGTCATCAGAACGTCTACGGGAGCATACGACGCGTGGTTCTGAAGATATGGTGACGCCTCTTCGACTCCTCTTCTTCATTGGAAGTTGGACCTTCCAAGGCCGGGGGCATGTTGGCGCATGAGCTACAGCATATCAATTATCTATGCGACAATATTATTTATCTACGCGCGCGACGACAGTCTGTGGCAGCTGCCGGTTGCTGATTAGTCCGCGACGCTGATTGCTCAGCGGCCCAGCCAATGGATGGCCGCTGACCACGACGGGCCATCCCCTCTCAACGATGACCATACAATTTTGAATACTTTTGTAATAACTACATTCGCTACTGAACTTTCGCAACGACTACTTTCTACTATACGCAAATATTTTATCATTGTAAACGCAAATTGGAAATTATACGAATTTTCTACATATATATTCCGGTCTTTTCTTGTGGAAACTCCTGGACGGCCGGAACACCCGTGTAAACAGAAATTCAAATAACAAGGTTTTTAATGCCAATTATAAACATAAAAGGAGTTTTATCAGGGTTCCGATTCAGATCTTCTTGAGATCTTTAGTGAATGTATGTAATAAGTAGGTAATAACACCTCGGTCTTATCAAATCTATACGATATTTTCCTTCCAGCAATTATTTTGAACACAACATTGTTACGATTATGGGGTGGAAAGAAAGAAAAATGAAAAGAAAATTGAGGGTCAAATCTTTTGAAAATTTTGATTTTGAAATCAAGCGATGCTTGAGGTATCTTACTGCCAGGAAATAAAATGACATGACAAAATATCGTTTTATTTGTTGGGTATCATTATAAAATCATGCTGGAGAATCTATCTTTAATGATTGTAACAATAAGATACCTCTTCCAATTTCCTGTTTAAAATCACTCCACTGTACCGTCGTCTCTTTGTCTGTAAAATTGTAAACCCTTTGTACTTCTCCATTCATCCAATGTACCTGACTATTTTCATTCTTCACAATTTCAAAGTTTCGCTTTCAAGTTCCCCTTTAATGTTTCCAATTTTGTAAAATATAGTTCTAAAATATCAAATTGAAACTAAAGTTATTTGCGTTAAAATTTAAGGGATATAAAATTTTGCGCTTGTTTTCTTATCGACTCGATTAAATTGTTTAACTTTTCTAGACTTTTTGTCTAATCATCCCCTGGTTTGCTGCCAAATGCTTTGGAAATTGCGATTTGTTATTTAGAGTTTTTAATCTTTTATTTCGCAATAATGAAGAAGTTTTTCAATCTTCTATTTCGTAATAATCGATAATAATCACAGGGCGATTACAGATTAGTATCCAAGTTGAAGAAAATCTTGAATTGCATAGATTTTTAAACGGATTTTTTTTTAGGTTGTCCTGTTTGTTTGGGTCAAATCTTGCAAGCCTAATTAAACCTATTTCCACTTGCCCTAAGTAGTTGAAATTTTACATATTGCTTTAGTTTTGATGACGATGCATTTTTGTGATAAGCATCACTTGATACTACATACAGGTTTGGCTCCAGACGAGAGAACTCCTTATTGGTTAAGAGCACGATCCCAATTTTTAGTTCAGTATCTACAGTAACACTATAAAACCGTGTATTTAGTTTTGTAAACTATTAACTTGTTGGGATGTGAGGTGCTCAATCATCTTAACATCAAACTAACCTCTCTGTCTGTTGGCGACGTTGACCACTTACTATGGCATGGCTCATAGTGTTTACTCGTATTATTATTTACAAAAAATGGTTGTCTGTAAAGTCGGTTTACGGACGGTAGTTTAACGTGACAACGTAACAAAGCACCGCTCCACTCAACTTCGATCGCCTACGGCTCGCCTACGGCATCGGCTACGATACGCCGATCGTAGCCGATAGTGCCTCTCTCTCGCTTTTGCCGCTCTCTCGCTCGCGGAACGCTACATTTTTTCATAGATGCGCCCGGCGCTCATCGTTTTAATAGACGTTATCACGTCAAAAATCGATTGATCTTATAGACTTACTATGGCGCACTTTAATTCACAAAGATATTTTGGAATTCTCTCAGTCTTTGATCTCCTTAACAATTTCTCTTCGTCATTTATAACAAGGTAATCGTAAGACTAAAGTTGCCAGAAAGGTCTTTGTGGCTTCCTTTGTGGTTCTGTGCCATTTTCCTGTTAATACACTTTGGCAAGTTATTTCTGGTCATTCCACAAATGTTTGAAGTTATGATTCTCTGGTGTTTTGAATTAAAATTACCTTTAAGGTAAGGTAATTAAGTTTAGTACAAGTTAAGTACAGACAAGGGAGCATACCAACTTTGCTATAGAGTTATTTAAGTATTATTAGTATCAAATATTAATTGAGAGGTTTGGTATTCATAGCATTAGCTTTTTGCTCCTCAATTTGCTTACATTTTTCTAGATAGAAAGGATCTTTATGTCGAGTCAGCTTAAAAAGCAAAATAAATATCCGCTTATCTAGCTCTAGCTCCGACGTTGTACGAGTAACAAAACGCAAAAAAAACTCGCTGAATTATCCAGGGTTATTTTAGTTACAGGATTATATCGAGATATAATAAAATACCACAAGTATATCGTTAGGATTATAGAGGGTGTTTCAAAGCAAGCTAACCTTCAACTTAATGGAGAAGTCGGTTTGCAATCCAAAGAAGAGCCTTACACATTTCTTTTCTTAACTTTGCACTAAGCTTTCGTTATCTTTCTAATTTCTTTCATAGCTTTTCTTAATGTTAATTTGTGGGAACAAGCACACAGACAAAAATTCTGAAAATCGTTGAGGTGGCAAAAATTTCGATAATCGATCAATAATATTTTTTCTCAAGTATCTTTCATGTACCTAACCTATAGACCTTGATCAGTTACAGTTTTACGATCCCGTAGCCTAGGTAGTAGCGACGTAGTCCCGGGATCGATTTCGATTGGGGCAGATATTTATGTGACAGATGAATATTTGTACTTGGGTCGTTGGCTTTATAGTTCTTTTGTGTTGTCCATACAATATATGTGCTATGAGTATGGAAGCGTCTATTATGTATGATTGTTATTTATAAATCAATTTTCATAGCCAAAGAAAACAAAGTAAAGAAACAGGAATGTTAGTTCAGTGACGGCACATAATAAATCTCCCGTGTCAGCAGTCAGCGCTAGACACGGATTGCAACTGACCGTGCCCTGAGCTTGACGGCCGAGAGAGACCAATTATGTTAGAGTAAATAAATTGATCGCTATTTCTGTTAATACTTAGAAGTAGTGTTTTTCTTGTGATTAAATTTTGACCAAAATCAATGTTGGCTGGATGAAAATAATATGATTTTGTATTCCTATACTTACTTACCTATGTTCGCTATTTTTATAAGACCGCACAGCACAAAAAGTAGACGTTAATATTGGCAATTGCCATTCCGAGAAGAAAAAGAAATACCAGTTTCAGTTTCGGATCTAATGGACTAAACCAGTTTTAAACCACAAATAAATTACTACATGTTTCCGGCGCCTTCTTTTATCATTTGGTAATGATAGTGACTTCCAACTACTTCTTACAAACTTCCATCCCCTATTTTTACCCGTTAAGGGATGAATTTCCAAAATAACATTGCTAACTGACGATTCCTTCTCATAGACTATTTCGCAACATATATCTTCGTCGGTCAAGAGAAATATTCAAGTCAGCAGTGAAATATCTTTTTAGCTTTTACTGTATAGATTTCCTTTGAAACAATTTAAACAGCAGAATTAAAATAATTGCAGCTGCGGTTTTCTGAGCAAATAATTTCTTTAACTTTCTCCGGTTTCCTCTAAGCGTCTGTTTTTGTCACTGACGTATGTTTAAGCCGTCTCGAGCTTGCTTCTCGGTTTTATTTCTCAATATTTTTCTTGAAACATTTCCCGTAAAGATTTATTTCTAGAATCATGGTTAATTGCGAGTGTTACTCCTGGGTTATTCCTTTCCGTCCCAATTCCTAGGAGAGTCTTGGCCAGGGGATGGAGAGGACTTATCTCTCAGATTAATTATTATTGTAAATATGTACGGAGCTCGAAAAGAAGAGGTATAAGAATATAAAGATAAATAAGAACATTAATATATTTAGGTACTTCAATAAATTTTTAAAATGCTTGATAAAAACAAGTAATTTATTACGAATACATAATGTAATGGTAAAAGTTTGTTTCCCAAGCAAAACGAGGCTTACCTACGTGTTCTAAAAACCTCACGCGGACAAGATACGAGTGTATTTATTAACACTGTAAACATTTACGCAGCTCCTCAATAAATATTTACGAGTAAACCGGCAACTGACAAACTTTTATCTTTATGAGAAAGTGTTCAGACACGAGTGAGTTTGCTACAAGTTTCACAATATCGCGTCGGCGTCAAACTGTCTCGTTTGAGCAGTTTTTGTCTCGTTGCAAGAGTAAAGTTATTAGTGTAAAACTAAATACATGGTTTTATAGTGTTAATGTAGATGTGTAGATACATAGGGAAAAAACTGTTATGGTGGTCACTCACGGTCATTCCATCGCGTCATTTTTGGAGCCACGCCAAACGACATATGTCAAAATGGCGCGATTGGACATACAAATTTTTTAAATCACGCCATCAGTTTTTCACATTCACGATCAAATTTTGGCTGTATATCACGCCATTTGACGCGATGGAATGACCGTGAGTGGCCACCATTATTGTGCTGTTAACACTTAAGGAGTTTCCTCTATATCTCTAGTCGGTCATGCGTAACACAAAAATGCATCGTCAACAGAACTACAGCAATATGTGAAATTTCAACTTCTTAGAATAAGAGCAATGCACAAATTAATAAACCGTTTTAAAATATTTTTTTCATTATTTTAAACGTGGATAGCCTGTAAATGAAGAATTAATATAGTACCTACTCGATAGCAAATGACCACGACTTCATGTGATTCAAGTCTCACGCCCCAACTCAAAGTCACTAATGGTTACTTAAATCGCTCCTTAGTACAGAATTTGTATGGAGATTCTTTACTAAGGAGCAATTTAATTAACCGTAGGTGACTATGAGTTGGGGCGTAAGAATTCCTTCTTTAAGTAAAATAAACACTAATTAATGACCTCTCATCTCAATGCGAAAATATATACCCATATTTTTTTTCTCAATCATCTTTCATGTACACTGATAAATTACAGTTTTATTACTTAATAAATATTTGTCAAATATATCACATAAAAAATCCTTCACATCCATAAAAACTCATTCAGTTTTGGTTTACAATGATCAATGCGAACTCATCCATTGTATGATAAATCCAATATTAGAAAAACACAATTGACTTAAAAGCCCCGATGGGCTATTCAACGGATAATGTCTCCAACTCCAACAACAGCTATTGGACACAGATCCATAAAGAGCTTCAATATGGCGTTACGTTACACAATGTCATCGTCATTCTCATTAGTATCAGAAATGGGTCAGGTAGGTTTTACTCATATTGCTTACCTTCTGAAAGGCTTTTGTAACTGTAGCCAAAGCATAGCGTAATAAACAGAAGTCTTTCATACATTGACCAATACTTTTTGGCTAACTAGACATAGAGAACATACGTCTTTTGAAAGTAAGTGAACTCTTTCGGACCCTGAGATTGTATATAAAGTAACGTCTTTTTATTGAACTTTGATCGATTTCTTGTAACTTTGAACTTTTTTTACATAAGTAATTAATGTTTAAAAGAAAGAAAAAACAATCAGTTAATAAGTCCTAAATCTCATTTTGTATTTTCCTATTTATTTAACCATTCATCATTTAAAATGTAAAAAAGCCGTCCATTCTCTGCCAGTCTTCTTTTGAATAGTTGGACAGCAACAAAAATTTCTGTAAAATAAATATAAAAGTAAGTCTCATTAATATTACAAACTAGCTGTTACCCGCGACTTCGTCCGCGTGGTATTTAGCAAATAAGTTATTGGTCAGTTCGCAGATTTTAATTTTTCATTGATACAATTTTTTTTAAAACTATCTTTTTTTCTAAAATAAAAGTAGCCTAAGTTACTCCTTGTTACATCAGCTATCCGCCAGTGAAAGTCCCGTCAAAATCAGTCCAGCCATTTCAGAGATTAGCTGAAACAAACAGACAGACAGACAAAAATTGTAAAAAATGTTGTTTTGGTATATGTACCGTGTATACATCCAAATGCACTTAGTAAAAAGCGGATATTTTAATATTACAAACAGACACTCCAATTTCATTTATTTGTATAGATGTATAGATGTGAATGTTTGTGAGGATGGATGTATGGATGGATGGATGTTTATTCCTGTTTTAGGTAAAAACTACTGAACGGATTTTCATGAAATTTAGCACACATAAGTATAATAATAATAATAATGTTTATTTATCTCCAAAAATTACATCAATCATCACATGAAAATTTCCAGAAAGGTCCATAAATTATTAATTTGTGGGGGATCTGGTGTCTTAACTAAGCAGAAGCCTGTAATTTAGATAGATATAGACCCCCCCTTACAATATGCAAGTGATCATAGATTGGATTTTATTGAATTTATTATATAAGATACTGCTACAATATGTAAAAAATCTATGAACAAACGATATACCATGTTCTATAATAACATAATTATGAGGTAATAAAGGTAGGTTTTACCTACTTATTACCTATCCCGAAAACGCGAGCAATGCCGCGAGCAAAGCGTTCATTTTGTAGGTATATTTATGAAATAATCATCGAGTAATGGATACTGATTCATAAGAAACATCCAATCGCTACAGGATCGATCGATGGGCAACTAATCATTGCGACTTTCCTTCACGCAGCAAAAACTTCAACCACAGTTGCAGTAGAATTAATTGGACTTCGAAATTGTTTCTGAACGTAAATGAATCGGCAAAAAGTTACTATCGTACTTATTAGCGGATAATAGTATTACTTATTGATCTAGGTACAAACACAATTCTTTAATAAAATCATTATAATTGGATAAATTTCTGAAAGCTGCCGACTTTCGAGCAGTTTGGCACACAGTTCATTTTATTATTACATATAAGACATCTCTAAAAAGGATTTTTGGCACAATCCATCCTTACAAATTTTAACCCTAAAAATACAAAATACCGTTTCATGTTTCCATAAAACGGACATAATAATTATGAAAATCGCGTTTAAACGACTTTCATTGCAGTAGTTACAATGCTTAGTTTCCACATTCAAATGGCATTGTTCGTAATTACCGCTTGAGAACTATTACATTAATTTCAATGAGCTAATATTCCGAGTCAATTGAATTCCGCTATCGGTTGCCTTTACATTGGACGACACGACAATGACATGATAATGACATTGATTTATAATTCAAGTAGCAACACTGCAATTATGAAATGTGTTTAAACATTACCTAATACTTTAAAATGTTACCAATAAAATTAAATGAAGTAGAATTCGATAAGGACCATCAGGAGACACAATAGTGTCTAGTACAAGTACACTCACACATCACACTCAAAAAATGTCACTTGACGCTATAGTCTCTTTTCCCGAAACCTAGTGTGACGTCACGAAACAAGCCGTCACGAAATTTTTAACTGCATATTTTTAATTATTAGCGAAACTTCAACACTTTATAAATTAACATATCAAAATGATTATAATTTGTTTGCTTATAACACTAAAAATTATTTCGATCTTTCAATTATTTAATACTTTACAACAATAAAAAATTTGGCCCGGTCCCTTTTTGGAATCTGAACAGTCAACAGCCTAAATTACTAATTTCGGGTGAATTTTTCCTAGAAGGTTGGTATTGAAATTTCTTTTTTTTTTCTTCGTACATGGCATTGGCGTATTAAATATTTCGATATTAATGGCTGTGACCACAGACACATGCTTAGTAAGTAGATAGCGTATACAGACTATACATTGAGTGCTTGCTTCAAGGATATAATAGTCAAACTGGATCACAATCTTCGAAGGTACCTGGGGGCTTACCATGAACTCTTAAAACAGGTCAATATTAGCCGATAATTGGCCTGTCCTGCTATATCTTACCATGATCTGGCTAAAACACAGGGCAGCCAGCGACCACGTCACCGTAACAGGACAGCGGTCACGTGACTTCAAAAATGATCTTCTGCCCTGCAATTCGTGTACCATGACGCGATTGTTGACGTATTGACATCAGAAAGTGGCATATGTTAACGTCAAAATATTACAGCTCACCGAAAGTAACATTTATTGTCCTGTTTCAGATATTTCGTTGATGATGATGAAACGCGACGGGATGCAGCCATGGCAAATTTCATATACACCATCATCGCTAAATAAATACATTTCATTTGTTTGGAAAATTTTAAAAACATTCATTGTACTTATGCTTTTTAAATTATCGCTCCTAACCCCGGTCACTCACATGCGCGCAAATGTTTGACATTTTTACGAATGTTTGCACATATGTGAAGGGTGGTCAGGCAAATGGGTTCGCATATGAGTATACAATACAAGCCCATTTCCATTTCCTCCTACACTTTGTTCACGAATGTTCAATCTTTCTGTTGTTATTATGTTGTTGTCATTAAAATCCATTTTCAATACAGAAAATAAATGGTAGTACGATTAGACGCCACGAACCACGAAAAATTAAGAGATACATCACCTTTTTAGTCGCGTGCGCAACTGGTCGCACGAATGTGTGGGAGACTACACGAAGGTTCGAGGTTCGCGCGCTTTCACGTGCGACAAAAAACCGACACAGCTTGGAAAACCCCGAATGACTCGAAAACTTCGCATAGTCATTTGCGAATGTCGTCCCACACTTGTGGGTTCGCGTATTCGCGCGAATGTGAGTGACCGGCATTATAAATCACACATTTTAATAGACATTTAGACATGTCATTGTGTCAAGTGTCAAGTGGTGTAAGATTACGTTCAAAAATGTAAGCATCACATATCGATGATTTTTTTGGTAATTTTAGAGAACGAAAGGTTAATAAATCACAAAACTTAAGTATTTATAACAAATCTCAAAATCTTCAATTGAGATTGTTATTTTAAACTTTTAAAAACATCAATATTACGCATTCATTTGAAAACCGGTAAACCGATAAAACGCTCTATTTCAGAACATAATTAGTACAAATCAAGTGTCATAGACTAAGATGCAGGACAGAAGTAGAGGCATTGCAGGTCATCGGTAAACGTTCATGGTACAAAATACACTCCTGTCAGGTTTTAGCTACAAGCTGACCTGTCCTGAACATGACACATTTTATTAGAGTTCATGGTAAGGCACCTGAAGATGGATGACGACACAATTGACCATTTTTCTATTGAGTTTATGTTATCTATAGTCCCAGGATATATTATTCGATGGTTTTCAAATATTTTTATAATTGCAGTGCACTTAAAAAATAGATGTAGGTACCTTAATAAATACTATCGTTTCATTTTATTATTACCTTACACACAAATAATCATATTAATATAAAAACACCAGTTTTCATATTATAAAGATAATTTTGAAGAAATTATTAAAAATACTAGCTGACCGGGCAAACATTGAAATGCCTCATAAATTATATCTAGATATAGGGACACCCTAATCACAACCCTTGAGTTAATACATATTTTAACATCCCTTACTTTCACCCTTAATGGGATTATTGTCCAAATAAACTTGTCACAATACTTTTGTTTTTACAGGTCTGATAAATGATCAATTAAATCATCGACAGCCGAGTGTAGAAAATAATTAAAGTACTAATATCGCTATTAAAAAATAGGGGTTAGTGGTAGAAGGGTAAAATTAAGAATTGAATGTATTTTTAATGCCGAATTATAAGTAAATTGAAATAAAAAAGTTGTCCAGAAAACAAAAAAGAATTTGGTGTGGAGAAATTCACTGGTATGAAAGGTATGAGACATAGTTTATGTCCTACTAGCTTTTGCCCGCAGCTTCGCCCGCGGTAGAGATCGATTCTTTACAAATCCTACTTACTTTTACTTAGTTAGATTTTGTTGCATAAGACTTAAGTAAACATGTATCATTTGATAGCGTGATTCAGAACTTGCAAATGAATTTTACTAACGCCATCTATTAACAACATCTGGAACTAAATATCTAGCAACTAACAAAATATCGATCTTCCTATGGGGATGTATTACCGCGGTAAAAAGTAGCCTACGTTACTCTCCACCCTCCTCACTATCTCCCCATACAAAAACCATGCCATATAACAGCGTCGTTGCGACGTGAAAGACGAACAAACAAACAAACACACTTTCACATTTATAATAATAAATAAGTATTTATATATGGATTTTCAGACCTACTGAATATACACAAAGTCAAACCGTTTCGGAGGATTTTTGTTACTACCACTGTGACATATTATACATATATAATATAAATCAATTGCTGTTCGTTTGTCTCACTAAAACTCAAGAATAGCTGGACTGATTTGGCTAATTTTGATCTTGAAGTTGTGGAACTTCAGGGAACGTTTAAATTAAACGGTGAAAAACATAAATAATAAGTAACGGAAAATACTAAGAATCTGTATATGTAAAAACCAATTGCTGTTCGTTAGTCTCTCTAAAATTCAAGAATGGCTGGACCAATTTGGCTAATTTTGATCTTGAAATATTTGTGGAACTTCAGGGAAGGTTTAAACTACCTCTCATAACGAACAGAAATTGGGATCGTGGTCAAGGATTAACTTATTGTAAGAAAAAATTGATTTATATACCTATAGATTAGATCGTCTTCAGACCCTTCGAAGTTCGAAGTCAGTAATCCAGTTATACTATTATATCCATGTCGACGCCTCAGTAAATAATGTTGGTAGCATTGAAATAGGAGTTTAAAAATTTTGTTGTTTTGTTTGTTTTATTTGTGATTATAAATAACAGTGATTTAGAAAAATTAGAGAACAGAAAATAAAAATACAAATACAAACGCCAACAGTTAAAAACAAGCATCGCGGGCAGATCTACTAAATAGGTACAAAAATTTCAAAAATTACATTATATACCTAATGATAATAGGGTCTTGCACTTTTTGTCGAAAGTGTATAAGCGTGTTTATTAGATAATAAAATGTCTGTAAAATATGTTTTCCCATAGAAATTAATCGGTTTCTATGGAAATAAAAGCAAAAATATTTTACACTTTTGAATTTCGCACTAAAACGCTACTGTCCTATCATTGATGTGCATGACGTCACTTTCCACTGTCATACACACTGCTTGTAGCAGAACCTATTCAATGTAAATAAAAAAAGATCAAAAATGTGTGCAATTACTAATTGCATTGCCTAATTTCCAATTAGGTATTATCAATACTGTCCAGTGCCATTGTGTGAAAACAATACAAATAGGACACCTGAGAAATTAATTTTATTTGTGCCTCATGACATAAATATGCGAAAAAAGTGGATGCAACTTGCCAGGAGAGATTGGAAAGACCAATCAATAAAATCAAAGATTTACTTTTGCGAAGATCATTTTGATGTAAGTATGCATTACAGTATACAATAGGTACTCATTTATCTATAATCTACACTACATTACACGACATTGCTGTACGCTAACAAGAGTACCTACCTACTGTTTACTTTGATTAGATGTTATGTTTAGAATGTACATATTTATGTGCCTTGGATTATGGTAATAGGCTGATGAGATTTTTATTTTTATTTTCAGCTACCTATTGGTATGGAGAATTTCTTGCAATACAAAATACAGGGCTATATCAAGATTCGTATGAAGGATGAATATATGCCTATCAGCCTGATAGAAAGAGAACAGCGCCAAGTGCCAATCGTGATGTCGTGATAATAACTCAAAAGGCAAAGAAAGACATTAGTTGAAGAGGCTTTAAAGGATGCAGCAAATAAAGGAACATTTCAATGTACCGAAGTTAGTAATTCCTATTTTTGAAAGTGTTTATTTTTTTACAATAAGAAGGAATTAATCTTATTTAATGTATCTTATCTTCAAAAAATATGTTGTAGATCACTGAGCTTTTATATTCCATTTTCTACATATTTAATTCTGTTAAATTTATTATATTTGTTGTTCTTTGTTTTAGATTCAATACAAAGCAAAGAAGAACTTGAAAAAAACTTAGCAACTCCTGCAGGAAACCCCTCAACATCACAGAATAAGTCTGTTAAAGTACATAATATATATTATTATATATAATAAATATAGGAGTAAATGAATTCAATCTAACATTAAACACAGCGGTTTCACCTATAAAGACATGCACTAAAAATGAGTGTTATTTCTATTACTGCTAAAAGGTTTAAAAATACTGAGACCCCCTTCTGTACCTCGTGGACAAAAATTAAAGAACAAGTTAGTGAAACAAAGCAGATTGCAAGCATTATTTCATGACGAAAGAGTAATAAGAGTTTCAGAATTTGCAATGTTTGTTATATTTAGTATTAAATACAAACTTATTGTCTTTAATAGATGACATTCTGATAGTAGTATGTACACCTGTTTTACAAGATAGTCTCATACAGTATTTTTTTAATATTGTTAATATGGGGCTATGTGGTTATCAAATAAAACATTTTGGAAAGTAAACAAAAGTTCTTTTATTAATTTACATGTTAATTTCAAACAGGATCTTATGAGGAAATATAAAGCCCATACAAACATACTTTTCTGTTTCCTCTCTGGATATTAACATTACAGCAAATATGTTTTGGAAAACAATACATCACTGTCTGCCGTGTCAGTATGTTTTGTTTTTTTAAATAAATTAATTACTATAGAAGCTTCAAAAACGGTCTGATGATGAACAGGTATTTCTTTTTCAGATTTACTTGCTTATATTGAGAAAATTTTCACTATCATTCACAGACTACTTAATCACTACATTCACTATCAAATATATTTTTATATTTTATGGACAAAAAATGCAGACAGGTTTCTAATAGCATCCGTCTCATAATTCAGCTGTTACTTCAATAATCGACAATTTTTTGTGCCTCTTTTCTTTGCTTCTGCTAAAAATAATTTTAAAACTTCATTGTCACTTGTTTGGGTAGAGCCTACTGTAGATTTGTTTCCTGTCATCTCTCGTGCAGTGACAAATTTCATTGTCCGACCAACCTGAGCAAGTTTTGGTTTGTTCCAATAACATTGAACAGATGTACATGAATGTTCCTCGGATCTTCTATGTACCCACATTAAAAAGGCCACTGAGTGCTTGCTCCTCCTTCTGATGCAACACAGTCATGACAAGTCACAATAACTACTTGCGTGTTACAGACTGTAATGTTGTACTTCTTTTGTGGACTTTGTGTTCTGGACACATTTTGCATTTTACGATACACAAATCATTTTCTCGGCGCAGTTGCACGTAGCCTATAGCGTCATCTCCATATTATTATGTCTCTCTAGAAGATCTAAAAGAAAAAACATAACGGGTAAAGCCTTTATAAAGTACAGATAACCTCGAAATAAATACACGAACTTCAGAAATTATTTCTTGTATTCCTATTTGAAATACTTATTGATTACTTTTATATTGGTATAATTAAACTTACGTGACAGCTAAAACATTTCTGAATTGAATTCATCAGCTCGAACGAATTGGTTCTCCATCGAAAATGTTCTAATAGCATTTGAGTAACTTCAATTCTCCCCAGAAAAAAATATTAAAAACTCTAAATAAAATTGCGAGATTTTGTAAGTTCCATCAAAGGTGACAATTGAATTTGTTTGATTGTCAGTTGACACTGACAGTTACTAATATCAAACCACAGAGTACTTAATCACTATGGATCAAACTAGGATGATCTATGTCGTTTCGTTTCTTCATGATTTTGGTTTACAATTAATGTTATTAATAGAAAATATGCTTTCAAATGAAATATAAATTACGGCTGTACAAATTTCTTCGGAATAAAGTACCACTTTTGAACATCTCCTTTTCCATAACTTTATCGCTGTAGCTCCATTAATTAATATTGCTTGTTTTCTCGCTTATATGCAATAATTACATTTTCTTATTATGATTGAGAAATAATCTGAATCAAAATAATGATTATTGTACACTAAACAAACAACCAAACAGCTATGCTATCTATAGCACGACAGCAGTCAGCACAGCAAGTAAACTACAGTCAGTGTTGCCAGATATTTTTTCTCGAATAGCCTTGCCGGAGTGCGCGTGTAGCCCCACCTAGGGTTCGAAGTATAGGGGCAAAAAAAAGTTTTTTTAGTCCGAGCGCTTTTATATTAAATATATTGGCAGCACTGGACACGGCCCATGGTACACTGAATATAGCCGATCGGCTACGTGTAGCCAACGGATAATATATGACAGCCGCTCGCTAACGAAAATAGCGCCCCATTGGCGCTTAATAGCCCCATCAGGCAACACTGACTACAGTATAAGTTTACTATGTTTAATATAAGTTATAACCATAGAGTAACTTTGCATAAGGCCAGCCACTCACTGGTGACTTTTGTCACCGTAACTTTTTGTCACTATCTCTTAGGCTAAGCGCAGATTGAGATTTTTGTCTCGGAGACTTGACAGTCGGGTGACAGTCACGTCACTAGATGCTGCCGTCTGCTAGAAACTAGGTATTTGTCACCGTGCTGTCATGTCACCATAGTCTGCGCACTCCCATATCTTCATAGCACTCGACTGGGTAACAAAAAGTCTCCGAGACAAAAAGTCTCAATCTGCGCTTAGCCTTACTGTCACCCACGATGCGTCCACTTGAATAGTCACTGACAGTGTTGCCAAGTCAGTGAACCAAGAAATGGCTAAAAACTTTTAAAACGTGGCAAGAATGTCAAAACTTCGTACCCTTTAAAGTGGCAAAAAAAATTTTACCCTCTTTTTGGATCAGGAGTTAAAAAAACACCATCAAACAGTTATCTTTTAATAAAATAAAACTTTGGAACATAAATTATTTGTATACGATTGTATTACGATTAAATCAAAAATCATTAATTTGACGTAGATGGTTCTGGTTCTGGGACCAGGAAAGAATATTTTTCTTGTTTACCGATTTGGCTTAAAAGTCATAATACTTCCAGCGGTATTTGGTAGGTATCTTCATTAAATGCCATTCTATTCATTAATTGGACTTATTAATTCTGACAAATAAATCAATTCCGATTATAATATCGACATAATATTTTGTAAGTAAGGTAAATTCACAAATACTCCTTTTTGGATTTCAGTACAGGCAGTCCTCGTACTTACGGCATGTTAGGTTCTCGAAATACGCGACGTAAATCAAAACGACGTAAGTCGAGACATATTTTTTCATATTATGTTTACATGTAAAACTCAAGGGTTAGGATCCACACGGACTCGAAATTAAAAAAAACTGCATTTATAACAAAGGATATACATACTTTATTATCAAAAGTAAGTTCTTAAAATAATTATATATGCACATATGAAATTGCTAGTTATTTTTCCTATGCCGGAAATCGAAACAAATGACGTACCTATGTTTGAGGAATAGTGTCAAAACATTGTTGGACGTAACTTGAAACGACGTAAATCGAAACGACGTAAGCCGAGGACTGCCTGTATTCCAGATTGCAGATTAATCTGATCTATATATAACTAGTCCAGCCATAAGTTCTGTTACAAATGAAAATGTTTTTTTTTAATGAAGTAATGTAATATTAATAAAATTTATACCTACATATTTATTAAAGTCTCAGCAAAAAATAAAAAAATATTCTATTCGAAATGGCCACCTTTGGCTTTTATACAGGCCTTTAATCTGTTTTGCCACGAATCTATGGATTTACGCACTGTTTCCAAGGGAAATTTCGCCACTGCTTGCTCCAAAGATTTTTTAAGAAAATCAATGTCGCCGTGTCGTTTAGAGCAGGCCATGTCCTCTAAAACTGACCATTATTTGTAGTCTAAAGGGTTGAGGTCTGGGCTAGATGAGGGCCGGTCTTCAGCTCTTATAAAGTCCGGAAAATTGGTTTCAAGCCAGGCTTGGGTAGTTCGTGCCTTGTGACCAGATGCAGAGGCCTGTTGGAAAGTCCACGGTATATTTTTAAAAAGAGTATTGCTGAGAGGTTTCACAACATGATCCAAGACTGTATCTTGATACACTTTGGCTGAAGTTTTCACTCCTTTTTCACAAAAATGCAGTTTTGTGACTCCTTGATAAGACACGCCCCACCAAACCATCACTGACGCAGGATGATGACCACGTTGTACCTTCCCGACCACTTGAGCAGCTTCTTTAGAACTGTGAGCGTCCACTTTATCATTTTGCTTATTGTAGTGTTCTTCAATCGTGAAAATTTTTTCATCGGTAAAGAGGATATTTCTGTGCCTTTCACCTGCGTATCGCGACAGAAGGCGTTTTGATCGATCCACTCTCTTTAATTGTAAAGATTGATTTAGGGCATGTCCTGTTTAGCGACGATAAGCACCGAGCTTCAGGTCTTGTTTTATAATACGCGACAGAGTCCTAGCGGGAATCTTCATTTCTCGCGATAAGATTTTTTGCTTCCTAATGGGGTTTCGACGAATTCTGGCTTTAACAGCATTAACAGCCTTTGTAGTTCTAACAGCACGCGGCCGCCCCGATCTTTTCTGGTCTTCGACAGACGAAGTGTTGTTGTATCTGTTGATTGTACGATATACGAACATACGGCTGATACCAAGTTTTTGAAGTGTCTGGAATATGACCGACGGCTCCATACCCACTTTGTGCAAGGCGATCACTGCAATCCTATTTTCTTTAACACCCCATTCCATATTGTAATTTGATAATGAACACGAAAAAGTATGTGAAATGGCGCGATATCGAAAGAAGTTTTTAAAATAATATACGTGTTCCAAATTCAAAATAATTAAAAAGCTGAAAAAAAGAAAAGTTTTTATGATGTAACAGTATTTATGGCCAGACTAGGTATAAAATTGAAAAGAGATACACTGATTAAACAAAAAAAGCGGCCAAGTGCGAGTCGGACTCGCCCATGAAGGGTTCCGTAGCAGCAAGTAACATAATATAAAAGTTCTTGAAGTTCGTTGTAACATTGGTCGAGGTAAATTGCGGTTTACGATTTATGACGTATTAAAAAAAAACTACTTAATAGATCTCATTCAAACCAATTTTCGGTGGAAGATTGCATGGTGATGTACATCATATATTTTTTTTAGTTTTATAATTTTCTTATTTTAGAAGTTACAGGGGGGGGGGACACACATTTTACCACTTTGGAAGTGTCTCTCGCGCAAACTATTCAGTTTAGAAAAAAATGATATTACAAACATCAATATCATTTTTGAAGACCTATTCCTAGATACCCCACACGTATGGGTTTGATGAAAAAAAATTTTGAGTTTCAGTTCTAAGTATGGGGAACCCCCAAAATTTATTGTTTTTTTTTCTATTTTTGTGTGAAAATCTTAATGCGGTTCACAGAATACATCTACTTACCAAGTTTCAACAGTATAGTTCTTATAGTTTCGGTAAAAAGTGGCTGTGACATACGGACGGACGGACGGACGGACTGACAGACAGACAGACAGACAGACATGACGAATCTATAAGGGTTCCGTTTTTTGCCATTTGGCTACGGAACCCTAAAAATCTCAGAAACTACCGAACCGATCATGATGTTTGGCAGGGAGATAGCTTAAGCTAAGGAGACGTCAGCTAAGAACGGATTTTTGGAAATTCATCCCCTAGGGGGTAAAAATACGCTATGGAGGTCATTTTTCATTTCATTTTTCATGGAGTCATTATTTTCTCTGAACAAACGTGGAAATACGTAAATCATGTTTTGAGGATTTGCGGAAAAATCATCGAAAACATTTCATCGAATTACATTTAATCGAACACATTTCATCGAATTACAATTAATCGAATCGACATTTCATCGAAAACACAATTAATCGAATGATCATTTCATCGAAAACACAATTAATCGAATTAACATTTCATCGAAAACAATTAATCGAATGTCATTTCATCGAATGACAGTTCATCGAATGACAATATATCGAATGACAATATATCGAATTACAATATATCGAATGACAATATATCGAATCACAATTGGCCGAATCGAATGATATAATTTTCATATGATCATTATTAAATATTTTTTTATTATTTCAAACGTCACCCATCCTTGAAAGGCAGCACTAAGACTTAAGCAGCATGCAACATGCAGCAAGCACAGTTTCTGTCACGGCTCCGGCGCTGCGGGGCTCCGGCGGTCCCACGCGAGCTTATCGTCGCAGATGCTTTTAATGCTCACCACCGCAGCTTCGGCTTGCTGGCCGGCTGCGCCGGCCAGCCTCAGCTGCTGCGGCGAGCATTAAAACCACCTGCTTCTTAGCTCGCGGGCCGCCTCGCCCCTCCGCGCCTACGCGGGTTTACATTACACTCTAGGGGTAGGGCAAACAAGACTACGTGGAGTCGGTTTTGCAGCGATTCGTTTCTGTCACTAACGTAAACGTTTTGAAAGAAAATGATTCAAGGAAGAAAGTAAACCTAAAATTTTTATGTACAGAAAAATATTAAATTGTTATTGATCAAAAACTAAGAAATACAAAAAAGTTATAAAAAGCATAAAATTGTTTCTGTTAATAACAAAATCTTTTAAATGAGAAAAATTGCCATTCGATGACAGTTCATCGAATGACAGTCCATTTGATGAATCGCCATTCGATGATTTGCCATTCGATGAAATGACATTCGATGAAATGACATTCGATGAAATGATATTCGATGAAATGACATTCGATGAAATGACATTCGACGAAATGTAATTCGATTATTTGTCATGCGATTAAATGGTTGTTCTACGTAATGCTATTCGAAGAAATGTCAATCGATGACTTGATTGTTCTACGTTTTGTTAGTCGACGAAATGTTTTTTCGATGTATTGTGTTCGGCGAATTGAATTTCGATGAAATGTTTTCGATATTTTTTCCGGAGACGGTTTTGAGACTTGCACTCACAACTTTTCGATTTTAGCAGGGAATTACGTATTAACGATGACGTGATGGTGTAGTTTTTGATGCAACTCGCACTAATCACCACATGAATACATAATGGTAACTTCATACTATCGCCACGCGCGAGAACACTACTACATGCACAGCTATGTGTGCGTGACCTATCACCGACAAGACGGGGCAGCGTGCGCCGACCAATCAACTAACGCGCCGGCGGCGCCCGCTCGGGTACAGTAAGGTGACAAGTTCAGGTGTGCCAGCGGCGGTGACACGGGTGACGTTTTGTGATGACGCGACGTATTGTTTTTAAAGATGCCAAACTGTTGAACTGTTTGTTTAAATAGGTACCTAATGGGAAGAAAACCAAATAGATTTCTTTATTTGTATATCCAAAGGATTTTGACAAGTAATAATAGTACACATTTTTATGATTATTAAAGAAGACTAATAGTAGAAGAATTTAGTTAATAAGTAGGTACCTAATATCCAAAATAATTAAAGTGGCGATAAGGTTATTATTTATTATTCTTATCGTTTAAGTTCGGTTTACATGTATTAAGTAGTTAACTAAATTTTAAGCAAATTAATACGTGTAAACGGACAATTTAGTAGTTTAGTAATCAAGTAGACAAGTAATTGAGAAATTTTTCTATTTTCTGTTAATAAGGTGGGCGGGGCTTATTACTATATTAACCTATACATACCAATTACTCGATTTTGAAATGTGACGTCACGAAATTTAGGACCCCCTCCCACCCCTTATTCTGTTTAAATAAAACATTTTGTTTCGAAAGTGTTTTTTTCATTTCTAACAATAAAGTGTAAGTACCTACTTAATATTAAACGAACTGTTACATAGTCAACTATTTCATCTTTCAAAACTACACCGTTTTTAATATACCAAAATTTTAAAACGGAACACATAATAATAAAATAATGGCCACACAATTACTGTCCATCCGTCTGACCGTCTGTACTCATTGCTGACTCTCGCTCGATACGTAGGAACTTGCCCATTTTATTTTTATTTTCAGTAACCAAGTGACAACCCTATGAAAGTAGGTATGAATTTTTGTGTCTGTTAGGAAGTTAACATTCTGGTTGTTATTTATTCATGTGCTAATCACAGCAAGTGCCACTGTACCGTAATCTGTCCATGGAGGATAGAGTAGAAGGAGAGCCATCTCTGTTTATGAAAAGTGTCCATAAAGACGGGTCCAATTACGGATAGCGCTTTGTTCGAATATCTATTTTTCAGACACTAGCGCCATTCATCACGGGTGACGCTGCGGATGCACTAAACTCTATCCACAAAATCACAAATCATAAGAGACTAAAATGACAACCACTAATGTTAAAGTTCGAAATAATGATACCAACTAAATTTGTGCGATCTACTTCTCCGGGGTTTTGAATCGTAAACTCTGTCGTAAAAATAGTGACATATCAGAAGCGACACTCTTAACTAGGTAGATATGAGATATTTAGTATTTGGCTAAATATTAAAATTAGCTGAATACCGAATGTAACTATAGCCAAATACTCATTCTTGTAAGCAAAATAACTTTTAAATTCAGTTAGTAAGGGTAAATATATTATGTAATAACTAATAACCAACCATGTAAACTTATTTTTATATTAGTTTTAGGGACTCTTCAATAATTATACAAATAGTCGACCCACCATGAAAGCTACGAATACTTTTCCGATTTACTTTCCGGTTTAAATTAAATATTAAAGGTAAACATTTTTGGCCTTGACGTATCGAGAGTAGGTAATTAAAGCACAACCTCAACCGCTTCGCGGTACAAGGCGTGCAATATTTGAAAAAAAAAGTACTTTACAAAAAGATATGAAATCCGAACAAAAACAGTTTCACTGTAAAAAAACCGTACAAGTACACTTCAAATTATAGTTCTATACAAAACTGATGATTAATTTTGTACAAAAAATTATGAAATCAAAAAACCCAAGTACATAACCGTTTTAGATTAGAAAAAAAAATTTGCTGGAAAAAGTAAAAAAAAATGGTGTACTTGGTGTGCATAATACTTTATAGTGCGCGCTTATTTCAAAATAATCTTCAGTTGAAATTTAAAAAATCCCCAACAGTTTTATTTACACTAAACATAGATAAGAACACTCGATTAAGTCACCTTTCAGCCAAAAAGACGAGATCAAAATCGGTTCATCCATTTGGGACATACAGATACACAGACACACAGATACACCGATACACAGACACGTCAAACTTATAAAATCCCTCTTTTTTTCATCGGGGGTTAAAAAGTTTTAAAAAATATTTTCCAAATTCAGTGGCGTATGGTACAGCCATACAAACCGAAAAGCCCAGCTTAATATCATTGCTTTACGATCATCGCTCTGCAGCTATTAAATATTAAACGTATGGAATGGAGTGTTCTGTGTTGTCGGGCCAAAGATCCCGAGATCCTGGTTTGTACGACACAGCTGGGCTTGCCTTGTTCTGACGGCCTAGGCTTCCAATGTCAAGTCAGATCGAAAATCATAATTATGCACACCAAGTACACCATTTTTTTTTACTTTTTCCAGCAAATTTTTTTTTCTAATCTAAAACGGTTATGTACTTGGGTTTTTTGATTTCATAATTTTTTGTACAAAATTAATCATCAGTTTTGTATAGAACTATAATTTGAAGTGTACTTGTACGGTTTTTTACAGTGAAACTGTTTTTGTTCGGATTAAATTATCGCTCAACGTATAAAGGTCTTCATTATATATATACGGTATACATTAACCTTTTATATTTGAGAAGTTCCGGTATATCCTTGTATAATTTATATTCTTTTCAAATACGTATAAAAAGGCACTCCGGGAGTCTTCAGAAGTGAAAACTTGAACAATTGCGTGTGTATTTTTTGAATTTTATTGTCCAGGAAATACTTTTAAATGAAGTGTTTTTTTATTCATTACATTTTTCATTACATTACAAATTAAGTAACTATAGTTCTGTACTTCTCTCAGAGATGGCGCCACAGTTAGGTGTTGATTAAAACGGTGTCGCGAACTGTATGGTTTCATCTCATCGCAAAAAAGCCGAACGTGCCTAAAGAAGTTTTCACTTAAAAATATATTTTCCTATTCGGTTGGTAAAAACAAACATTGAAGAAATACAATCAAATTCCTGAAATGAACCTCCTTTATTTGAAGTCGGTTAACAGTTATTGGTGTGGAGCTTACAGTTTGCTGGCTGTTGAGGCTGCCACACTCTTAAGTACATCACTTTGCATGTGTAACAACACACACTTATGTCGTTATCGTCTCACGCAATGAAGAAACGGCCATTCCATATCGCAAAAAATATATTCACCGTGTTCGCTTCGAATTCGAAATTCCATTTTCAATAATCTTATTACATTGAAATAGGTAATTAAACACTGTGATTGAACTGTGTCAGTTACATAATTTAATTGGGATTCGAATTTCGATTTTCAGAGCGCCATATTGATTTTGAAGTCGTTGTCGTAAGTTGTCGGATGTTTTCAGAAGACAAGGGCTTAGGCCGTAAGCCTCAGGGGACGTGAATTGGATGCAACGCCTCATTAATTTTCAGCTGGTTTATCTATCATCATTTTATAATTAAGTAGACCTATAATAAATACTAGTTTATTTATTCATTTATCTTAGGAAAACTTATAGCTGATTACAGAAACAATAGGAGAGAAAATATTGATAAAGCCAATTACAAGCTTTATGCACGTTGTAGACTTCTTAGGTTACAAATTAACAAAAAACGTAATTTAAGCGTAACTTAAGTGCATTTTTACTCTCATAGTGCTTTAAAAATTTTTATTGGTGTAGTAGGTAGTATACTAAGAAATATAATTTTTTGTTGGTGTAGTATACTAATAAATATAATTTTTTGTTGGTGTAGTAGGTAGTATACTAAGAAATATATTTTTACTTATGATAAAATTGTGATGTGCTTGTACATTTTACAAATATTTTTTCAGAAATTTAAATGTCGGTAGGCTTTTGTAAAATTTCGTTTGTAAAAGACAAAACATATTTTTGGGGATTTTCATCTTTCCTTTCTCACTCACTTCAAAGAAGATTACTTTGTACATTTATACAAAAGAATATTTTCTATTATCTTTTTGAATGGACCACTAGTCTTGATGGGTCAATTTATATAGAAGAGTATTTCTTCTGTTTTATATCTTGAGTTTATTTCAAGTAGAATACTAGTCATAAGTTGTATTTTATTATAATGAAAATCTATATTTAATTTTTAGTATTTTTGTATTAAAGTTATATTATATTATATTCCTTTTTAAAGTAAATAACAAGTGTAAATTTTACGTCATACTTTCTTTATTTAATGTAATCATAATACAATTATACTTATTTCTATAGCTTTCAATAATCTGCGTGATATTGAGTGCGCACTTATCATCTAATTTTCTTATAAAAGCTTTTAAATTCAATCTAAAAGCTTCAATAGCAGTAATTACTGCTCATTAATTAATGAAGTTAACTGGAGTTGGAGAAATATTTCAGACAAAATTCTAAGAAAATTGTATTTGGAATTAAATTTATGGACCCATTTTAAGGCCTCTTCCGGTTACAAATTCAAAGGATTTTTTAAAAATCAACATAAATATCATCATTCAATATGCTAAAACATACATACAATATCATTGGCTAAAACTAAAATAATTTACTAAAATTGCTAGTGATCCATATCAGCACAGAAAACTATTTCTAGAGGTACTTGTTAATGCAACAGATTTCATAACAATGATTTTTAGAGTTTTTTTCTGTTTGTCTGCACTTTTGTTCCGGCTAATTTCAGAAACCACTAAAACCAAATTAGAAGCGGTTTTGAGTCATTTATTGTACAAAGCTTGGGTAAAAATTTAGTGTTTAATTAATACCATCCATAAATTTTTCGAGTGTGAGCTTATAGATAGGTTTCCGGAAGAGAAGCAAGGGCAGTTACTAGTTAAATAATTACACATATAGTAGTCTAATAAAAAGTAGTAAAAACCGTTTTCTGAAATGACCATGAAAGTATAAAATTAGATAGCTCAAAAGTGGGTAAAATATACCCACTTTCGAGCAAATAAATTAATTTGAATTTGAACTTAGAATATAAAAAGAATTTTGAGAATATTTTTTTATAATAAACTGATTTTATTATGCTGAAACTATGAGTTGATAAATTCACGAATTAATATTCATTATACTTATCATGAATAATAATTTAAACAAAAGGTCAAACAAAACCAACCAAAAACTTTAGTAACTATTCTTTCGTCTGGTCACAATATTTTGAATAAATTTAGAAATGAATAATTTAATTATTCACTAATCTTTGCGGCTTCACTTAACTTACCTACTGTAATTTATTCAAAAACAGATTTTAACAAAAGGAAAATTTTGAACATTTTCTTGGGAAAAGGCTTTTCCTTAGAAGCCTCAAAAGGTTAAAAGAAAATTAGTGAAATAATTTATATTTTATAATGACGCTACAAACCGTCTTCTGAATATCGAATTTAAACCCGGTATGGAGTACAATAAACGCTTACACTTTTTTAATAAAATTCTATGGACATACACAAAGGAAACATCATCAATCATCCAAAAAAAAATACCTGCCACACACAATAACCCAACTTTGGGTTCCAAATGGTACCTACATTTTTCAGATGACATACTAATGGTAGCCCTATCTACAGTTTTTCACCTGTTAGTATATTATTGAGACCGGCCGTTAGTAAATAAAAGCAAACGCTTACACACTCATACCCCCGCAGTAGGTTATTACTTATTACCTGTGTCGCGGGAGGCATGGACGACACATATAACACATCATAATAACACCCATGACCGGAGTACAAATATTTATCTGACACATAAATATCTCCCCCAGCCGGGAATCGAACCCAGGACCCCTCGCTTTGCAGGCAGGGTCAGGCTACAGGGTCGTCAAAACAATCACTTATGGAATCCTGGTGAAATGTGAAAGTTGAGCACTTATTTAAATAAAACTTTTTAACTAACCTCTGTAAAGTTATTATATTTAAAGTTATTTATATGTGTATAATACCTACTCGCTATCTCACTGGCCTGTCAACTTGTACCTTACATTCTTTGTCTCTTTGCGCCGCAGTTTACTAACAATAGTAAGGCCTGCAAGTTTTATTCCACAATTCCTTTTGTTCTGTTTATATCCAAAGAATAGCTTAGTTACGCAATTGTTAAATGCTAGATTTTTCTGGCGACTACCTTCGTGGGAATTTTTCTAATAATGAAAAAAAAAACAGAAAACAAGAGAGCACATGAGAAAGTAAGTACTTTAGTTAAGGTTACTAAAAATAATCAAATTGAATCTAGATTTATTAGTTTCATAGACAAAGCAAGGCCTGAAAACGACTGAAAAACACAGTATGTTTGTGTTTATTTCTTCAGAGATTTCCAATTCGAAGGCTCGGGAATAGCTATCTTTAAATTTGATGAACGGATGCTGTCATAAACCTTACGGTGGCCTTCAAATACAGTACAAGATTCAAAATTTTATTTCAAACAATAGATGTACACATATTACACAAAAGAATAACAATTATTCATATCACTTAGTTATTTTGTGACGAGATTTATAAAACCGCAACATTTTTTGCATTTGTATGTAATTTTAATATAGTCACGAACTTTAGCTTGAGAATTAGTACTTTCTATCTTATTTGTTTTGTATTATTTCTTGGCCATCAATGCATCAGTGATGTCTTTGGTGTTGCTATCTTCTGATATTTTCGTTGCAAATACTAGCGTTTCATGTTGTGTGAGTTGTGATTCGTCAACACCATATCATTTTGTTACCTTTAATACTAGCCCTCTGCCCGTGGGTTTGTCTGCGTTTATCGGGATAATAAGAACCTACCCTATGTCTTCCAGCAAGGCTATTCTGTTTTGTAACTCGACAGCGGAATCCGCGATGAGTGTCAATTTTGGCAAGGAATTTTGACACTCATCGCGGATTCTGCTGTCGAGTTACAAAACAGAATAGCCTTGCAGGTCATAGTACGTGGTGGTATATGCTAAAATCCATGTAGTTTTTGCATTCATGAAACACTACTTTCTCATCCATATTAATCTTTCAATTATGGTTGTAGTAGGATTAGTACGATGTAAATCATCAAGGATGATGTACAGTCAGCAAAAGAATTAGGTATGCAGGGCATGAAACAAAAACGTTCGGTAAAGTTTAAAATTACAGAATGTTTGTGTTAGATATTAACATTGACAATAACAAAAAAAAACTGTACTATTAAACATACTACTAAGGTGTTATCACGTCACAACACGTCTTGTCACTACATATTCGTTTTTTCGGCTTTACGTTTGTTTCTTACTATTTCTTTCTACTATTTACTTCCACCAGTGCAGTATTCTAAAAGCCCTTTTGTTTCGTTCACAAACAATCCCACATTTTGTTCGCCTTTGTCTCTGCCTTTTGGTAATTATTAAGTAGTTGCTGCTTTCTCTATAACCTTGCTTTTAGAGTATTAGTTATGCGGGGGTAAATTGGAATTAGATGGTTGTACACCTGTTTCAGGTGTGCATTAACTTTTTATTTGACTTTTATCCGACTTTAAACAAAGTTTGGAGGTTCTCAGTTTCGTAATTTTTAAACGGTTATATTTAGCTGATGAACTGATTTCGTGTGGTCAATATTTAACTTCATCATTATAGAGAAGAGGAAAACGTAATATTAATGAATATTATGAATGTTACGATTAATGATGTTTTCCTCTTCTCTTGATGAAGTTAAATATTGACTACACGAACACAGTTTATAAAAAAAAAATTTCGCTTAGAATCAACATTATTTTTTTGTTAATAAACCATTCTTTTCATAAAAAAGTTCTAAAAACATTAATTTTTTTTTGCAATTCGGTTCAAACCACTTATTTTTCATCGTAAAATAAAGGTTCTTGTATGGAATTTGTTGATTCAACGTTAATCTCTTCCAATATTTCACTGGACAGAGTACAAATATCGTGGTGAGAACAACACGTTTTTATATGCAGCAATTTATCGTCGAAATTTTTGGAAGTCGGTGTTTGTTTTACTGTCAGCGAAATCCTAAAACAACAATAATTATTCGTCATTTTTTATAGTGCTACATTAGCAAGGGTACCACTTCGCAGGTCATTGCAGTCAGGGCCTGGAAAGGCAAGTGTCTCGGGTTCATTCCGGTCGAAGTAACTTTATGTGACCAGTAAATAAATATAATTATTCACGGGAAATTTTATTGATCAAAAGTAATAAATTATTGCAGCAATAAATTAACATTATATTCCTACTTGATAGAACTGAGAAAACAATCAATTAAAATTTAATATTTTAATTAACTATTTTAATTAAAAGAAACATTTAATATCAATTCCAGCCAGGCCTATCTCAGGTAATAAGCATTAACCAACCTAGAGATTAAAAAAGCAATAATACTCCTTCAAATCATTTCAGCTGAAAAAAACTTCAGAAAATATAATTCCACACAAAAAAAAACAAACCATAAATCTGGCACAGAGTATACTAAAGGCGGAAAAGCGGAAATGAGGCTTTGCCGCACAAAGATGGCGGGGCGCTTCCGGTTGAATCGTTAACGCAATTATACTCTCTGGGGAATGGAGTCGTCGCTGATTGAGAGGAGGTAATAGGTTAATCAAGGATTTTACTTCGAAAAGCCCGTATCTGTAGATAGCCAAATAGATGGAGTTAAGCTGTCGGGGTCGAGAGTTGGATGGATGACTGCTATGTCCAATCCTATGAATATTATAAATGTGAAAGTTTTTGCAGATGTTTGGATGTTTGTTCCTCAATCACGTCACAACGACTCAACCGATACAGGAGATAGATTATACCCTAGATTAAGACATAGGTTACTTTTTGTCCCGGAAAAGTTCAGGGTTCCCGCGGGATTTGTAAAAAATCGATATGTAGCGCGGGCGAACGCTACACACTCATAGCTCCACACTAGGATTCCCTGTGTCGTGGGTGCCATGGACATACACCTAGACCGAGAAAGTTATTTCATATACAGAAATTCAAACTCATTATTTAAATTTCCACTCTGAGAATTGAACCCAGGACCCTTGCCAGGATCCGGCATGGTAACCATTGCGCCACACGGGTCGTCTTTGCATGTAAATAGCCGACAATTAATGACTTGTGAGTCTCTGTCGTCCTTAGACACAGTAACCATAGGTATCGCCAATGAGTCCGATGATCTTGGACAGTATTTTAAGCCATTAGATAAGATTTCTCAAATTAGAAGCTTTAAGGCTATTTCAGGATAACTATATAACAGTTTCGTCTATCCTTTTAGTTTGTTACCAACACATTGATGATTGCTTTAGTGACCTGTATAGACCAAGTTTGGTTCACTCATTGATACAGAGAAAATGTCCAATATCTATCAGGAATCGGTTATTGTCAATTAGTAGGATCATTATATTATATTGCATGTGCAGCCACATATCAGTTTCCGGTCCGCTGACGTGTGATATCGTATTAATTGACAGTGCCTGGGGCGGACATTAGATATGTATAGTATGTGTCTAAATTATTTGAATAAGCTTAAAGGGTAAGATTTAAGTATATCCCAATTTCTTTATTTTTTCTGTCTCTTGTTGCTAATTGATAAAAGGTGATATCAAATAAATTGATATATTTTATTAAATGGCGTTCTGTGATGATGGAAGATGGATGTATTGTGTTACAGATGATATGAAAGATAAGAAAGTTAGTGTAAAGATGTCGGCTGGGAAGTATGCTGATAGGTAAGACGAAAACATATTGCGCCGACCCCAAATAAAATTGGGAAATGGGCAGGATGATGATGATGAAATGGTATTCTTCTGTGGTATTCAGTGGTATAACTTAGTGCAGCTTGTATTAGAAGAGTGACCACTAGCGGCAAATAATTCTTGAGCGCTTTCTTGCTTCGTAGGAGACGTAAATCTGTTGGACCCAATTGTTATCTTAAGATCTTTTAAGTCATCGGAGGCCCTCGGGTGGCATGAAAATTTTCTCCACCTATCCCCTAAACCAATGAAGATATGCCGGAAATTTCATCAAAATAGGTCCAGCCGTTTTGAAGTCTATAGGGTCCATGCATGCACATATTGATTTATATATATAGATGGATACCACTAGTGATAAACTTGGTATCTTTATTGGCTGTAAAACTTTATACGAGAAGACGTAAAAAACGTTGTAATGTCTTTATTTTACTTTATTAAACCTTTGTTTTTGAACATTTTATGTGGCACATGTATAAAAAAACGGCTTTGATACTGAAAGAAGTATCTATTATTAACCTTAGTATAGTAGGAAAACATTGTCTTAAAACAATTGACGTTAAGCAAGCAAACTAGACGGTATCCTTCGACAGAATTCTTCAAAATTCCGTCTCGTCCTCGAACCCAGAACTCGTTAAACGACAGATGACAATATGGTTAAGGTCTACCGTCCACGGCTCGGGCGCTTCATTTGACGATTGCATGCAAGCTGCATAATGAAACATAGGCAATAGACAATGCCGCTCCGTGGACAGATTTCGTAATTTTAGTACGCAAGATGAAAATAAGCGACAATAATAGCATGCGCATGACGTGTATCTACGTGGACAGAAGACGCAAAACACAACACGAGTCGTCAAACTAGTAGGAGAGCGTCAAATTTTAGGTGAAAAAATAATAAACCACTTCATTAAAAATTTCCGAAGCTCAACAGCATTAGATTTGATACTATCCTAAGTCGTATTATTCAAAGTGTACTCAATTTTGTTGTAAAGTATTCTTTAATCCTCAAATCTTTCCGTTTTTAGAATTTGGGGCTTAACTCAATAAGAGGGCACTTGTATAAAAATTATCGGGGACGCCTGACTCGCAATGAAGGTTATAAAGAAGAAATAAAGTTGAAAAGGGACGATATTTGGGATCTTTACTTGTACTAACGTGGGTATACTGGGTATGTTTCCTTTCTATACTTATCCTAAACAATATAAATAAATAAAATACTATTAAAAACCACTATGTGTTTTATTTGCTTCATGTTTTGTATTTCTTTATACTTGAACATCATTTGACAGGTGGGACCACCTCTTTATCAGGAATTCTCTCGTCTCTGGCCAATTCAAAGCGATGTAGGTCAACATTAGCATAAAAATACATCGCAATCTGAACTAAAAATTGTAAAATTTCCATTTCGTACTGTTGGGGCACCATGGAATATTCAGGGTGAAGAAATAAAATTCAGATGTCTGATCGCTCTCGCAGCTATCCGTTTATTAGTGACGGTGAGTAAGAAAAAAAATCAAGACGGGTCATTGCCTATATAAGCGACGCAGCGCCTGATATACTTTAGATGCAATAGCACATTACATACATTCTAAACACGTACGATAAGAGGAACTACACTGATTTAGCCTTGCAAGATTTGAGCCAAACACCCAAACTTAAAAAGTTACTAACAAACTTAAAATCTTCTCCTTTTTAATTTAATTTAAAACGAGTAACCGCCCTCGCTTTGCTTCGGTTTTCTTATTTTTCTGCTCTTTGGGTTACATTATTGGAGTTTTATTAAGGATCCCTAATTTTTTTGAAAATATAATAAAGCTTATGTTACCCGGGGTTAGTGTAGCTTTCTAACAGTGAAATATTTTTTTTAAATCGGTTCAGTAGTTTCGGAGCCTATTCAATGCAAATAAAAAATCAAATCTTTCCTCTTTATATATTAGTATAGATAACAACTATCACGGCTACTTAGGGTTCGCGAGTTAACGAGTAATAACCGATCTACTTTACTAAGGAATCCTACATTGCGTGTTGCCCGACACTCACTTGGTAGGTTTTTATTGAAGGTGTTTATAATAATCTGAATTTTACCACGAAAAAAATAACCGAATTCAAAATAACTCAAAGACTACTCGACAGATCTAGCTCAAAAAGTGGGACCACATGGCAAGCACCTGCTTTCGATTAAAAAAAGAATCATCAAATTCTATTCACCCATTCGAAAGTTTTGAGGTATGTAAGAAACATAAAAAATATAGTTGAATTGAATACCTCATCCTTTTTTGAAGTCGCTTAAAAAGTTAAACAAGTTTTTATCAATGTAATTGAGTCTGATCTATATAAGATTTATGGGATTTACCTTCTACAAAGCCCTCTACAGTGGATCAAGTAGCTATACCTCCGGAGTTGAAAGCTCACCGGAAGCCTTTAAGCTCCGTACCCGACCGGAAGTAACTTTCACGCCCTTTAATCTCTTAATCCTTGAATCCCCTAATTTATCAATCTCTACTAATTACAGTTGTCTGCCTTCACAAAGTACATTAACACTACGTACTACAGGTAAACTGCCTTCAAAGTAAATTATACTAATGTTATACCTTGTGAATCTTTTTGTGAATTTCGGCGGTCTATCTTTCCATCAAATTTAGAATTAAGATAAAATTTGGCACATTAAGAGACTACAATAATTTCTTTGAAGATAGGATTGATTTTATCTCACCTGTATTTTCCCCGGGGATAACAAGGCCGTATTATGTATATTCATAATTTTTAGAATAGAATAGAATAGAATAGAATACTCTTTATTGTACACACCAAATAAATTAATACATTAGGACATAAAAGAAATAACATGTAGTACAAAAGGCGGTCTTATCGCTATAGAGCGATCTCTTCCAGACAACCTTTGAGCAGAGGACATAAAGATTTTTAAATAAATCGTTAATTATAATAATGCAATCACATATTGACAACATGGATCCGCTCCTAGTGCTGCAAAGCACAATTGACGATGAACTCAAGATTATGTAAATCCAAAACGTTCACGAACAACTGAATCCAAAACATTAGCTGGAAGTTTATGGGGTAACCGATAAGTTTCCCCGTAAATCACAAAACTTATTGGCATAAATTTATAAAAATCTGTGCGGTGTTGTTTTATTATCGAGACGGAAAGATAGACTACAAATTTCCTTACATTATTAGCAGAGTAATATTGGGACTTCTGCATCACACACCTCATCGGTTCGTGATGCAGAAGACCCAATATTACAGTCGCTAGATGTGTGATGCCGAAGCCCCAATATTACAGATGCTCGGTTGGCGATGCAGTTTGTCCAATATGACACTAAACACCTCTAATCTCCATCGCTCTTTTCCAGCCCACAACGCATCGCTGATGCCGCTGATTATGTGATGTGACTACTATCAGGCAGTTTTGTATTTGTATTTAATCGGTTTTATTTAGCTTAAAGCAAAAAAGCAAAGCAACAACCCATAATTGTCCCACTGCTGGGCTCGGGGTCTCCTCTCACAATGTGAGGGGTATTAGGCTATAGTCTACCACGCTGGCTAAGTGCGGATTGGTAGACTTCACATACCTTCGAGAACTTTATGGAGATCTCTCCGGTGTGCAGGTTTCCTCACGATGTTTTCCTTCACCGAAGCAAGTGATAATTAACTTGTAATACGCACATAATATTTGAAAATTAGAGGTGCGTGCCAGGGTTTGAACTCGGGCCCCTTCGTTCGGGAGACCAACGTTCTACCGCTAGGCTATCACTTATTATCATTTATCACTTATCATTATTTAGCTCACCCTATTTTTATTGGGTCAAATCTTGGAAGCTTAATTAGATCCTTCTTATTCTCAGTAGTAGAAATTATTCATATTGATTTAGTTCTTATGACATGTTAAGCTTGTTTTATATTTGCCTAGAATAAATTTAAATTCAAAGCTTAGGTTAGAATAGTGTCGCTCAAAAGTGACGCGACTTAAGAAAACTTATCTCGCGAATCTATCAAAATCAATGCTCTATTTTCCATTTTTCTCTGCTCCAAATTCACGATAAAATTTTGCCGAGGATTTAACGCAGGGAAATTTTAAAGCCTTCTCTTAACAGACTTAATCCCCAGGTAAATAAGTCTTAACCATTCCGGGGACGAAATTCAATTCCGGATGCTTTCGGCATAGCAAATTAATTCAAAGTATGCCGAAGGAAAATATTGCAAAAACACCTGAACTCCAATCAAGAGTATCTGTCGGTAAAATAATGATATTCTATAGAAAATAATACTTTGATAGGATGTCTTTGTCTATCTCTCTGTTTATCTACCTATCTCTTCTTACGGCCTTCCCTAAACTTTTTTTCTCACCTTGTGTCTTAACGTCAAACTATCAGAAGAAATTACCTTCTTTCTACAACCCACAGCATTTTTAAAAACGGTTGTATTTAGCCTGCCTTGTTTGTTTGGGTCAAATCTTGCTTCCTTTCATCCTTTCATTTTCATCCGAAGTTGAAATCTTTGTACCTATATTGTTATAGTCCCGATGACAAAACATTATGATAAGGATGACCTGATAATACTTTTAGGCAGCACGTTCACAATATATTTTTCTTTTAGTTCCTACAATGGCACTAGAAAACCGTTGATTTACTTTTTAAACAGATAATATAACCTTGTTTGCAAACTTTTAAAACAGCAGATATACCCGCTTGGTGTTAACTTTGGTGATGCGAATCAATGTGGTGTGATGACCACTTATTATCTTTCAGAAGTCCTGTATCGACTATCGACATTAAAAAGAAACCGAATTAGGACCAATCGAAGTATCGCTAATTTCAAATTAAATTACAGTTGTAATAATATGTAATTGAGTAAGTAAACAAAAATGTTGTTAAGTACTATAACTCAAGCGATGGCGAGAGTATGGAAACTGTTAGAAAAATCGCAAACAAACATTGTAACTATCGTAGTATAAGCAACCGACGGCGTATAATGACAACCACAACCGAAATTGCGTCGCGTTTACGATCACGACGTCATTTTACGGTCGCGAACAATTTACATTGTGATTCCTGCTGCTGAATAAGTCACGTTTTTATTGTTCAGGTTATTTTTTGCACGAGAGCGAAACACGAGAACAATTTATATACAACTAGCTGCCCGGACAGACTTCGTTCTGTCAAAAGTTTTTTTTAGATGTAAGCTATCCTATCTTTCAAGTTGGATCAAACTGCACATGGTGAGCAAAGATTAAAATCGGTTAAGTAGTTTAGGAGTCCATCGCGGACAAACAACGTGACACGTAATTTATATATATTAAGATATACACAGCATAAATAATAGTAAAAAAAAAACTAAAAAACACACATTTATAGAAAATCCAACTAAAAAATAGATAATAAATTGCTAATTGATAATCTAAATTTTACTAACAAAAAATAACCGACTTCAAAGTCTCAAAAACTACTTGTCAGATCTCGTTCAAATTTATGTGGGACCACATGAAAAGTACCTGCTTTCGATTAAAAAAAGAATCATCGAAATCGGTTGGCGTGATATTGAGTTATTCGTCAATTTATCGCGCACATCTTAACACAAATTTACGATTTATGTGGTTTTCTCATGGATTCCATTGTCAGATCTCAATTAAATTTATGTGGAACCACATGACAGCCACCAGCTTTCGATTAAAAAAAGAATCATCTAAATCGTTTTGCCCAGTCCAAAGTTCTGAGGTAACAAACATAAAAAAATACAGTCGAATTGAGAACCTCCTCCTTTTTTTGAAGTCGGTTAAAAATAAGGTGAAAGTATATTAAGAAGATTTTTTTTGGGTGTTATGGTTTTTCATCATGCCCTTACCGTTATACGGGAAGATGAAACTTGGCACAGGTATTCCTTGCCCAGAACAAGTAGAGGGTAGGTTGTACTCGTATGTTTCACTGGGATGTAAATATCAATATGTGTGTGATTTCATTTTGTGAAACCACTCTTTTGCGGGCGAAGCCGCGAGAGGAAATTAGTAATAAAAAAGTGTATTGTGTTAAATAATTATGTATTGTACCTTCAAAAACACAAAAATAACTCATAACTGCTTCTTTCACGATTGCAATTCTTTTATACGGAAAAACATTTTGTTGCCGAAATAGACACATCTCACTTATTAAAGTGTATGAAGACGAATTTTTGGCAGCTCCGTTGTAATTATAGAAGCACAAAGGCTTTGTCTGTGCCCACAATGATACCAAAATTTGCTGTGAACGTTCACAATCAACCCTGAACGGAATTGAAATTTTTGGATACATCTGTGTGGGTGACGTACCTAAACTATACCTTAAATACAGATAAAATATTGGGTAAACCATCCTATAGTTCGTTTTTAGGGTTCCGTAGCCAAATGGCAAAAAACGGAACCCTTATAGATTCGTCATGTCTGTCTGTCTGTCTGTCTGTCTGTCTGTCTGTCTGTCCGTCCGTCCGTATGTCACAGCCACTTTTTTCCGAAACTATAGGAACTATACTGTTGAAACTTGGTAAGTAGATGTATTCTATGAACCGCATTAAGATTTTCACACAAAAATAGAAAAAAAAAACAATAAATTTTGGGGGTTCCCCATACTTAGAACTGAAACTCAAAAATTTTTTTTTCATCAAACCCATACGTGTGGGGTATCTATGAATAGGTCTTCAAAAATGATATTGAGGTTTCTAGTATCATTTTTTTCTAAACTGAATAGTTTGCGCGAGAGACACTTCCAAAGTGGTAAAATGTGTGTCGCCCCCCTCCCCCCCGTAACTTCTAAAATAAGAGAATGATAAAACTAAAAAAAATATATGATGTACATTACCATGCAAACTTCCAACGAAAATTGGTTTGAACGAGATCTAGTAAGTAGTTTTTTTTTAATACGTCATAAATCGTAAACTGCAATTTACCTCGATCAAAGTTACAACGAACTTCAAGAACTTTTATATTATGTTACTGGCTGCTACGGAACCCTTCATGGGCGAGTCCGACTCGCACTTGGCCGCTTTTTAGAACAATCTTTGCATTACTTTTTATTGAAATATTAATTAAAATTTGTTTAAGAATATAATTAATAAAACCTGAACAGAATTATGTTTTAGCATTAAAAGATTCTGGTAGATTTGAAATCACTGTACCAAAATCTGCAGGAAAACAGAAAAAATCTTCGGAAAATTTTAAAAAGTAAAATTTTGTAGGTATGTGTTATCTGTCTTTAAATTACCTGACTGGCAGGAAAGGTTCTGTTTTTCGCGCGTATATTGTATGTTTGTATACATATGCTATATGTATGTGTGTAATAATTTTATTAACTCATTTCTTCAAAACCACTGAACGGATTTATAATAATAATAAACGCTTACATACATACAGTACAGATATACTTATAATAAATAAATAAATAATGTGTCTTGCTAAAATGACAATAACAACAGCAAAACATTGTCGAGTCATAACTTCTGACATTATATTTCCGTTGTTCCACATTTTGTTGTTCTGTTTTCAACTTTTCAAGTCATGTTCCTTTGCGAAGTTAAAAGAATGTTCGCAGTAAATCAGAGTTTTCAGTCGATTAACTTATTCTTGAACGTGGATTGTTTAATACTTGTCTTGTAATGCCTTCGTGAAGTAGAAAATTATCTTGTCTGTAAGCGGTGTTCAATATTAAAAAAAAAAATACTAACAAAAAATTACCGACTTCAAAGTTTCTCAAAAACTACTTGTCAGATCTCTTTCAAATTTATGTGGGACCACATGACAGTCACCAGCTTTCAGATTAAAAGAAGAATCATCAAAATCGGTTCACCCAGTCCAAAGTTACGAACATAAAAAAAATACAGTCGAATTGAGAACCTCCTCCTTTTTTTTGAAGTCGGTTAAACATATTTCTTAGTCTGTTAGTACAAATTGCGAATTGTTGGTAAAAGAAGTTATAGTTTGAAAAATTTGAAGCATTTCTGATGAATGCCAACTTCTCTTTATCATCAAAGTCGATAATGTGTGTACATAAAATCTATTTACTAGACAAGATGTTTTATTAATGATAAATTCAGTAACTGCTAAAACTTTATTTGACTTTTTCCAATTTACAGAACCATTTACAAGTAAATTCCAAATGTAGCATAAAATAAAATAATAATAATAAATTTTTATTTCAGGCCATTTGGCCCATAGCCTACCTAATTACAAAAAGGAAATAACTTATTCTAATAAAAATGTTAGTAACCATTTATCTTATTCTATGTTAGTAATTAATAAAATAAAAAACTATATCCTAACCTAACCTATCCCCATTCTCACAAAACGAGCACCAGGTGGGGTTGTCCTGGTGCTGATGTGCAACCTATTCCAAGTCCTCCAGAGAGGGCTGTCAAACTTCACAGCCAATGTGCTGAGAAGGGTGTTGGAGCTACTCAATAGTCTGCCTATCATGGACGCGGCACGCTTGCGCATGATCGCGTAGAAATCGTCTACACGAGCATCCGCAAACATAGCCGACGCACTGCAGTGTCGAGGCTTCCTCAACACCGCCCTCAGCACATTATTGTACTGAACACGCAGAGCCCCGTAGGCCCGCTGCGTATAGTCAGCCCACAGACTGCACGTGTAGAAAGATTGGCAATAAGCTTTAAATAACATTAATTTGACTTGTGTCGTGCTACGTGCAAATCTGCGAGCCAACATATTGCCCCGGACCGACAGAGCCCGGCGCTCTCGCTCAATGTCGCTGTCGTCATCCAGGCGCAATAAAAAAGCTTAATTTTATCATTTACATCCCATAAAGATATTAAAATTGATAAACTAAAACATTCATATTCATCATGGAAAAAAATCTGAGACTCATTCTAAGTAGCGAGTTGGTTTATCACTTTTTGCTTCTGCAGAAATGCTTCTGTAATGCTTCTGGTATTGTAGATGGTCATAGACGGTAAAGACCATCAACCATCCCGAAAAATTTCATTTTACTGTAAGTTTTAAAACATTCGCTGATAAACGCTTTAATTTCATCGAGTAAGCTTCAAAAAGTCAGCAGAACTCAAAATACTGTACAAAGGGATTTTATGAATGCGAAATTTTAGCCAGTAAAAATTTTAATCGCGCTGGAAGCCAATCTCGTTTTGGTGATCCACAGGATAAATTGAACCACAGTAGTTACGTGTTCTATGACACAAACAGAGTGCTTAATTTTATCATCATTTCCAGGTTATGTTAATCTACTACTATCTACTGCATTTTTAAGCGATGATAATACTCTGCTTCTTCTATGATCCTAGAGGAACTCACAATTGATAGATGATTAAACATTTTTGTCAGACATTACATTGTACCTACACTTTAGAACCAATTCGATCCGTCGATTCATAGTGTTTATGATGAGATGAATTTAGGACTATTTTGTCGCGATACAATCTCAATTAGTTTCATTCATCATTATTTAATATATCGATTATCGTTACTGTGATCAGCAGATAAAAATGAAATAAAGGATCATAATAATATTTTATCAACAAAAATATTTATCACAGATCCCAGATCTTATGAATACAATTCGTACTTGACCGGTTTTATTATTCAACGCTATTAGTACCAATTAGCTTTAAGGAAAGACGACAAATTGAGTGGGATTTTAAATTTCCAAGCTCATTCATGTTGATTTTGTTTCGAGATGACAGACTGTTAATTACATAACATTTAAAACGGTAATTAATTAAACAGTAGTAAAAACTTTACTTTCACTTGTATTTAATTTGTATTTCATTCATGAAAAGGCCATGTAGGCCATTAACATTTAAATGTATTGCTCTCGATTTGTTTGTTACCCAGGTGCAGCGAAAAAAGGGAGGTTTAATATTTTGAACTACTCGTATATGTATTTATTCATCTCCGTCTGTATGTATGTATGTTCACTAAACCACATTATCATAATTTGACAAGGTTACATTTAATTTACATAACGCCCCAGGACAAAAAATGAATGATTCCATACCCAACACAATATTTTTCTTTTTTATTTCAATGTAACTTTTTTTTTTTCCAAGTGACATGTTAATAGCTACTATCTAGATCTTTTTGTTCTCTTTATTTTAGTTTGACTAAGACCTATTAAATATTCCATGGTTGTCAAAAAGGATCTATGAAAGATCTCTCTAGATCCCTTAAGTCACGTCACGTGTAAGCTTACCTCACTACCCACGGCATTCAAGCTTTATTATTTAAGCTCCAACGTCACACGTACGGCTGAGTTATGTCTCTAAATATACGGATAGACTAAAGATAAAGTTTATGATATTTATCTTTCTATACTTAACATGCCTGTTTTGGCTTAAAAATCTTTACAACTTAAGAAACAATAATATTTTTGTTTCACATAATGGTTTTTGCATTTTATAACTACACCTGTATCCAATCAGTTTATAAATAACTAGCTGACCCGGTGAACTTCGTATCGCGCCAAACTATTTTTTTTTCTAAAATAAAAGTAGACTAAGTTACTCCTTGTTACATCAGCTATCTGCCAGTGAAAGTCCCGTCAAAATCGGTCCAACCATTTCAGAGATTAGCCGGAACAAACAGACAGACAGACAGACAAAAATTGTGAAAAATTTTGTTTTGGTATATGTACCATGTATACATCCAAATGCACTTGGTAAAAAGCGGTTATTTTAATATTACAAACAAACACTCCAATTTTATTTATTTGTATAGATGAGGTACTTTGGTATATTTATTAAATGGACTTGAATTTTTCCCATGTTTGTCTTGAGTAAATGTGTGAGAGATTCACGTAACATATTGAGTTCCTACATAAATTGCGTTTATTTCATAAAGGGTTATTAACATCTTAATCTTAATATATATAAATTACGTGTCACGTTGTTTGTCCGCGATGGACTCTTAAGCTACTTAACCGATTTTAATCAAATTTGCACACTGTATGCAGTTTGATCCAACTTGAAAGATAGGATACTTTACATCTCAAAAAAAAAACTTTTGACAGAATGAAGTCTGTCCGGTCAGCTAGTTACATATAAAGCAACGCAATATCAAACTCAATAAAGTTTTAATGACTTGTTTTGTGTTAACGACTTATGGCACTTCATGATTACACCCTTACATACGAACGAGGTGCTTGTCACACCATTAATAATAATAATAATAATAATAATAAATTCATTTATTTTCTCACCACAATATAGTCTTAACATTTTCTATACTGTGGGAGACTGGTGCCTAAGCTAAGCTTTTGGCCTGTATTTCAGGACACCAGGCTTCCACCCAAAGTTTGACATGTGCTTCTTTTAAACTACACAATGGCAAGGAGCAAAATGTTCATATTTTTACAGTTTTAGTTACATCAGCAAAGTACATCTAAAATTTATTATTATGGGAGGATTAAACACAGTAAGTATGTATGTGTGTGTAGTTTGTGAGTGTGTGCATGTGTGCACGCGCGTGTGTGCGTGTGTGTGTGTGCGTGTGCGCATGCGTATGCATGAGTGTGGTGCATGTGTGTGTTCGCGCGTGAGTGAAACCATTGCTCGTAACTTGTTATAATAAAGAAAGGGCGTTAAAACGCTTACATGACTTTATCACCGCCCATAACTACTTATCTTAATATATATAAATTACGTGTCACGTTGTTTGTCCACGATAGACTCCTAAACTATTTAACCGATTTTAATCAAATTTGCACACCGTGTGCAGTTTGATCCTACTTGAAAGATAGGGTAACTTACATCTCAATGTTATAGTCGCAATATTATTTTATTACAAATTTTTTGACAGAACGAAGTCTGTCCGGGCAGCTAGTCTTAATATATATAAATTACGTGTCACGTCGTTTGTCCGCGATGGACTCCTAAACTATTTAACCGATTTAATCAAATTTGCACACCGTGTGCAGTTTGATCCAACTTGAAAGATAGGGTAACTTACATCTCAATGTTATAGTTGCAATATTATTTTATTACAAATTTTTTGACAGAACGAAGTCTGTTTGGGCAGCTAGTCTTAATATATATAAATTACGTGTCACGTCGTTTGTCCGCGATGGACTCCTAAACTATTTAACCGATTTTAATCAAATTTTCACACCGTGTGCAGTTTGATCCAACTTGAAAGATAGGATAGCTTACATCTCAAAATAATAAAAAAACTTTTAACAGAACGAAGTCTGTCCGGGCAGTATAAGTGTTATATAAAATGTTGCCAAATTATACGATTTAATTATAGATACATTATCAACATTACATTACATGTTATAAAAAATACGCTCGTTCTACTTTTTAAGTCCATAACATTTTGGATGGCTGTGAAAATAGGGTTGTCAAAATGATGTTAAAATAAAATATTTTATTGGCTCTCTTAGTGTGAATAAGCTGACAAAAGAGCAGGCCTTTCATCAATTTGAGATACTTTGAGTTACTAGTACTCTGCACGCGGCTTTGTCCGGATTTTCTAGGATAGTACCCTATTTCTTATACCAGGTCATGGTCTATCTGTGTGCGAAATTTCATTAAAATCTGTTCAGTAGTTTTTGCGTGAAAAAGTAACAAATATCCATCCATCCTCTCAAACATTCACATTTATAATATTAGCAAAATTAACTGTCGACCTACAAAATTATAATATTTATTTAATGTAGTTTGCAATTCCATTCAATATTGAAATCATATAGTAAAGCGTTGTCCATAATGTCAAATTCAAACTAGGTGAGAAATTCATTCAATAAATCACTCAATCCTTCATCAGTTCTCAATCAATCTATATTCAAATTTGAGTATTTTAATCAAACAAATAGAGTTTAGGGACGCGCTTGAATATGAGCGACCAAGCGAGTAGATATGGATTACTTTTTATCGTGTTATTTTATTTTTCCCGTGGATAGTACGAAAATAATCATAGATGTCGACTGAAAGCCTTGAGTGAACTAAGAAGGTAGTGTGATACTTCCCTGATTCACTAGTTTCATCTTAAATTTCGATTCGTTTGATGAATAAGTTGTAATCGAAAAAGGATTAAGTAAAATATGAAAAACCCTTGACTGTGCGAAAGGAAGTATTGAAAAAATAAAAAGTTAAATAGATTTTTATAGACAAACCCAAGATATTCCTCCAAGTCCTGCTATTGCCATTGTCGTGTCATATCTGTTTCTAATATTCATAAAGTTCAGTTAAAGTTCATATCTCCTACTTATTAATCTGGGGGGTCCCTGGTGTACTAAGATACAGGCCAAGGCTTAGTTTAGACACCAGATCTCCCACAGATTACTTTGCATTATATTTTCCTTTTATCTATATTTTGAAATGTCACCTGAATGTAATTTGTGGATGAGATGCAATAAAGACTTTTGTTTTTTGTAAAAAAAAAAAAAATCCTATAATTAAAACCTAGTTATTTACATACCTACTCAACATTATTTCAATTAATCACAAACTTATGAATTGCACAATTTTAATTCATTTCAGCCATCACTCATCAGGGCAGCTTATTATTCAGCCCGCTTTAGTACGACGCGTTTCTGATATCCAAAATAGCTGACTGTAATTATTGTTGAATAACATTAAATTATTCCCCGACAATTTGAATTAAGCATGTCAATCAAACAATGATTAATCAAGGGCCTGTAATTATTAATTGAAAACAATCAACGAACATTTCAGTTCAGTATTTGATGAATTTAATAAACACTCATGTAATCATACGTATTTCGCCTTTGTTACAAGTTCCTTAATTTGATATAATTATTTGAATAATTTGACTTTAATAACAAGTAGGTATCGTGAACAGTAACAGTAAATAATTGTTACATACTAGCTAAACCGTACCCACTTCACTGGACGTCAAACATTTTTACTTATGTTGAAGTAAATAATTCTTGACAAAAAACAACCGACTTCAAAATTAGGGAGAACTCAAAAACTACTCGTCAGATCTAGCTCAAATTTAAGTGGGACTACATGACAAGCACCAGCTTTCGATTAAAAAAAGAATCATCAAAGTCGGTTTTTCCAGTCGAAAGTTCTGAAAGAATACAGTCGAATTCTATACTTCCTCCTTTTTCGAAGTCGGTTCAAAAAATTGTTAAACACAATAAAGTATAGCCTACATATGTCACTTAGGAATAATATAGCTTTCTATTGGTGAAAGGATTTTTGAAATCAGTCCAGTGGTTTTTGAGTTTACTTTCCTCTTTATAATATCAGTGTAGACTGTAGACGTGTGAATTATGCAGTGATTACCATGCTGGACCACCGCGCACCGTTCGAAGCCTTCGAAGGTGGTTTCGATTTTCAGCGAGGCACTTTGAACGATGAGTTTTATTAACCTCTTTGAACGATGAGTTTTATTAACCTCTGGCGAAAAAAGAGGAGTGTTATAAGTTTGACGTGTCTGTGTATCTCACTATCTCCCAAACAGATGACCCGATTTTGATCTAGTTTTTTTATTGGAAAGGTGACTAAATCGAGAGTGTTCTTAGCTATGTTTAGTATAAATAAAACTGTCGGGGGTTTTTTAAATTTTAATTTAAGATTATTTTACATTTCCTTTAGTTATAAATAAAATAAATGAAATCGCCTTTGTAATAATTTTGTTTTATTGTCAAAGTACGAAGAGAAAAGGTTTCAAACGCGAAATATTCAGCACTTCGTTTTCACGAGGAAATTAACTAAATTGTTAGTTGCAATGTAAACGGCTTTGACTGGCGAACCGAGTGCAAACGGTCCAGCTGAACTGGTTTTAATTGGTTTTAAACTTTTAACCCGTCACAGCTACGAAATAAAACGCTCGCACTGACAGGTGGGAATTCATCAATAAAATTCGTATTAAACTATTTTTATAAACAATTTTTTAATCAATTATTGGCCCTGCAATTCAGTTTGGAATAAATCCTGACGAGTGGGACTCGAATTTGATTCTTCATGAGATAGAATATTTCAGGGATTAATATTTAGTGTCGGTTATTGGTTTGTGTAGGTATGTGTGTGTTTTTGAGATATTTTCGTTACAGAAAATAAAAATTAGAACCCTTATCACAAAAATAGATTTTAAAATTAGACTTATGTTTCAAAGTTCAAACAAGATAGAGTGTCTGAACTTGATTGATTTTTTAAATGTTTGTTATCCCTAATTTAAAAATCGATTTTGGATTGAATTTTTGGAACAAACTCTGCCGGTACAGCTGATTATAAATAAGTAGTCATTATACATAAATAATTGAAATTTTATTACCAATTTTGTAATGTATGTTTGTTTGAAAATATAAAAATGTGTCAACCCTATTATTCTCGCTGTTGCAATGAACAACACTTTTTACGCTATTTATGTTGATTAAACCACAATATAGGATTAAACTGCGTAACGTGAGGGATAATGAGTGTCGCTTTATGTGATAAAAGTAACGGAACGTGTCCATGTCCACGGTGGGTTTGTTTTAGAGTCGTTTTTATATACAAACACTGTATGTATCAACTAATTATTCTAGTAGGCAATTCTAGGTGGTGCGTACATTTGAAAAGAGGATTACTAATATTTTGCTGGTCAGCTTATTAAAAAAACGCTAACACACTCATACCGTCGCAGTAGGTTATTACATGTGTCGCGAGTGGCATGGACGACACAAATATAACACATCACAATCACACCCATGACCCGAGTACAAATATTAATCTGTCACATATGTATCTGCCCCGGCCAAGAATCGAACCAGGGACCCCTCGCTTCGCAGGCAGGGTCGCTAACAACTAGGCTACAGAGTCGTCTTATTGATCTAGTATTGCAGTATTTATAGTTATAAGCCAAAGATAATAAACAAGCCATTTCCCTTTATTTGCCCGTTAAATTGTGTTGAAAATTAAAGCGTGTTTGAAAAGGAAAATACATTTATCTGTATTTCCCTAATTTATGCGTAGTTTATATTTTTCCTTTTATTAATATGGATTTTTTCAAGAATATTCAATGTGACCACCTTCATTGCTCTCCGACAGCTCAAAGGTTGACTAGGAATGATTTGAGCAATCTTTCCTAAATACACTTTTATGCTTATACAAAGATAAATTCCTGAGCTATATAAATACATAGACGTGACATAAACGTTATAATCCAATTTAAGTTGAGATTACCTCACCAACATGAAGTTACGCGCTAATCTAATACGCCGCCTGTTTACTAGGGACACATAAAATCCCTTGATGGGATCTTCAAGTAAACATTGGAACGTGTGTATGTTGTAGGCTGGAATAAAATCGTCTATTTTAGAAAATTATCGAATGTTTTATCGAGTACGAGTAACCACCCTTGCTTTGCTTCAGTTTTTTTATTTTTTTACACCTTGGGTTACATTATTGGAGTTTTATTAAGGATCCCTAATTTTTTGAAAACATATAGCCTGTGTCACTCGGGGATATTGGGATAGTGTAGCTTCCCAAAAGTGAAAGAATTTTTCAAATCGGTTCAGTAGTTAGGAGCCTATTCAATGCAAACAATCAAATCTTTCCTCTTTTTAATATTAGGTAGTAAAGATAACTAGTAAATCTCATTCAAACACACAATATCCAACATTACTTGAGGACTTGTCTGCCGAAACAGACGAACGTTTTCCTAACGACATAATCTCAAAACATCCATCTAATTTCAGATTAAACAACACAATTTCCTTATAATAATAATAATTCTCTTATTAAAATATCCCAAAGTAAGAGTCTTCAATGTTTAACAAGATGATAAGAATTCAGCCTCTTCAGTGATCTTAAAAAGAATTCAGAGAGAATATTATACATCATTATACTAAAGACAAGACGTGTTCAGAGGATGGTGATTCAGTCAGAGATATCCATATTTTTAAACGGTTTTATTTAGCCTACCTTGTTTATAAGGGTCAAGTCTTATATCTACTTCCTCATACTCATGAGCTGAAATTATTCATACTATTTTACTTCCAATGACAATGCAATTTCTAACCGCCTTCAAAAAAAGTAGAAGGTTCTCAATTCGACTGTATATTTTTTATGTTTGTTACCTCAGAACTTTCGACTGGGTGAACCGATTTTGATGATTATTTTTTAATCGAAAGCTGGCGCTTGTCATTTGGTCCCATTTAAATTTTATTCAGATCTGAAAATGGCATCCATGAGAAAACCATATAAGTCTTAAAGTATTAAGTATGCGCGACAAATGGACGAATAGCTCAATATCACACCAACCGATTTTGATGATTTTTTTTAATCGAAAGGAGGTGCTTGTCATGTGGTCCCACATAAATTTGAATGAGATCTAACAAGTAGTTTTTGAGTAATATTGAAGTCGGTTATTTTTTGTTCGTAAAATTTAGATTATGTGATAAGCATGACCTGATACTACACACATATTGGGCTCCAGTCGACGAAACTCCGCAACGCGTAATAGTACAGTAACATTTTTTGCAGAAATTGATTACTGACGAAGCGCATATTAATCACTTAAAGCGATTTTTAGACCCCCACTCTCTCCTTAGATGTCGTGTTTCGCTCAACCTGTCTCCTCCGACCTTCGAACTAGTGGGAACAAAGCCTAAACTTTGGCCATCCAAACCTTACTTGCCGGTAGCACCTAAACATCTAGGGGTACTATTGTATTACTTTATGTGTCCTTAAGTAGCATAAGAACTTTCTAGGTTTACTTTGGCCACTTATTCAAAAGGACAATCCGCAATGTGGTGAAGTACAGTAAGCCCTTAGACCTTCATTACCAGATTACGCGATTACGTGCCTCAGCAGACGCTAATGGTTCAAAGTAATTGTTTAAATTAATGTCAATTACGTGTGTGAAGTTATGCGTGCTGGGAATGTAGAGAAATCATCTTCTTATTAGACTGTTTTGTTTCAAATCTGTTTCTCTCAGCTATCTGTTACTGCAGTTAAGTAGTTTCTGTTAAGACTTTTACTTTTTCGCCTTGTCTTGTCTTTTGCGAGTATAATTAGGCATACTTCATGGTGTTCCAGCTGAAATGTTGCATAGAGGTTGATGAAAATCGGATGACAATGTAATATGATGATGTCATACAGCTGGTCTGATGATGGATCCGGAATGTGGCCATCGAAACTCTGAAATGAATCGACGCGACTTTATCGGGTTCATAACTGACTTCAAAATAAGTCAAAAACTACTCGTCAGATCTAGCTCAAATTTAAGTGGGACCACACGACAAGCACCAGCTTTCGATTAAAAAAGAATCATTAATATCGGTTTACTCAGTTGAAAGTTCTGAGGTAGCAAACATAAAAAATACAGTAGAATTGCTCCTTTTTTGAAGTCAGTCAATAAAGACGAGGTGGTTATGATACAAATGTGATTTATTTTTAACGACCCTATAGCCTCGTTGGTAGTGGGTTACTACCAAGTGACTCTGCCTGCGAAGCGAGAGGCCCCGGGTTCGATTCCCAGCCGGGGCAGATATTCATGTAACAGCTCAATTTTTACTCGGGTCGTGGGTGTTATATCGATGTCTTACAAGCGTACATTTATTTGTTTTTTTTTTTTAAATTATAATCGAATAAATTTATTTGTGCATAATATGCTTACGCAAATTATTATGAAAGCAGCGTTACCCAAAAAGTGTTTTTATTGGCCACCGCGTCGTTAGTATCATAAATTGGCAGCAAAAAACGCCAGATACCAAGTGGCCGGAACAAGCCAAGGTCGCATCATTAGGGCAGCTTAGAATAGCGTAACGTAGGATGTTGACGCATTACCGGATTATATCTGCAGAGATCAATGGCTTACGACTAGCGAGACGAACACAGTTTCGTTGGTGAATAACACATTTACATTTGATCTTACATTATCTACTTAATATAAATTATGATTTTTCACAAGATATTGGTACTAACGGTTTACACGTATTAAGTAGTTAAGTAGAAAACTAAATTTTAACTAAATAGTTACTAAATTGTATGTTTACACGTATTAATTTACTTATAATTTTGTGAAAGTTATCTACTTAAGTACTTAATACGTGTAAACAAACTGGACATAACTTGTGTCTACTATATGGCTCGAAATATCCACGTACTATCGTTAGTACTTACCTGTCATACTGTATAACAATCACAGGTCAAATGTGTGCACGATGAGTTAGTAAAAAAGCGTATATTCGCATCAGCAAAGTATCTTTATTTATTTATCCTCTTTATTATTTGTATACCAAAAAATGTAAGGATCATTTAGTATAACAACAGTAGAAATATACAACAAAAAAGGCCTCATTGTAAAATATTTTCAAAAGCTTTCATCCGAATCCAATCTACATACTTCGAAGTATCCGTGAAGACTACGTACTTAGTGGGGTCGCATACCCTAGTTCCTGCCATTGGTACTGTCATGGATACAATGCCTCTAATATACCAGGTATTCGTACCTGGTACTTGCACTAGAAACCCACTGCCGCTGTCACCATTACATGGAGAAGTTCCTGAAATTGTTTGTTTTGATTTATACACCAAATAGCATTGCCCCTCAGACAACGCTACACACTTAGCCTCATCTTGGACACATAGGTACACTGTGTCGTTGATGTCATGTACAACACACAAAGAAAGACACACACACAGGTCGAGAACAGAAACTTAGGGCTTGTTTCACAATCTTCAAGTAAGTCCGAATAGCTATTCGTTGGTTAAGTTGACATTTCGTGTATGTAAAATGACACTTTAACGTCACTTTAACCGGCGAATAGCTTATTCAGGACTCTACTTGAAGATTGTGAAAGAAGCCCTTAAACTCATCAATCAAATTATTTACATGAATTCATTACAGTAGGATTTACCTCCCCTAAATATGAAGTGGGGATAAAAAAAAAACTCGTATAACTTTTAGCTCATATTACTGGGGTATCGTTTAAAAGGTTATATCGGTCGATTCGCACGTTCGTATGTGATACTTACCATTACCCCATCCAGCACAGAATTTCCTATCATTTCGTAGCATTGAGCCATAAAATAATACATTACTGTCAGTACACTTTTTATCGGATAGCATAGGAAGAGATGCATGCCTTAATTCGGGTGATAACGTTTTATCACTTGTTTGAGAAAAGCCCCAGCCTACAATCTGAAAAATAAATTGTAATTTATGTACCCAATGTGTGCAAATTTGATTACAATCGGTTAAGTAGTTTAGGAGTTCTTCGCGGACAAACAACGTGACACGTAATTTATATATATTAAGACTAGCTGCCCGGACAGACTTCGTTCTGTAAAAAGTTTTTTGTTATTTTGAGATTTAAACTATCCTATCTTTCAAGTTGGATCAAACTGCACACGGTGTGCAAGTTTGATTAAAATCGGTTAAGTAGTTTAGGATTCCATCGCGGACAAACAACGTGACATGTAATTTTTATATATTAAGACTAGCTGACCGGACAGACTTCGTTCTGTCAAAAGTTTTTTTTTATTTTGAGATGTAAGGTATCCTATCTTTCAAGTTGGATCAAACTGCACACGGTGTGCAAATTTGATTAAAATCGGTTAAGTAGTTTAGGAGTCCATCGCGGACAAACAACGTGACACGTAATTTATATATATTAAGATTAAGATTGAATACCTCCTCCTTTTTTGAAGTCGGTTAAAAACACGCATTTATCGTATTTATTATGAGCGAGATTAACAATATTATTGATAAAATAAAAGTACAAAATACGGCAAACCGCCATGAACACCAATTTCAATCAGCGCGAATTTCATCACGCCTCAGTAAACAAAGGAATATGACAATACTGACAATGACATCTAGTCTATTACCTTACTGAAGCGTGACGTCACAAGCGACGCCATGACACTTTAAGTGTTTTGGTGCGAATTTTAGACTTACAAATTGAAGTGTATTTATTTTATACTTAACCTTATTTTTTGCGGAAATATGATATAATAATGTTGTAATTATATTTCGCAACATTATAGAACAGTATTTCAAAATCTGTCATCATGCCTATTACAATCGCAATCAAGACTTACCGATCCAAAAATTTGGTTAGTTTTCTGCATATTAACATTGTCAGTCCAGAGACAAGCTGGTTGTATACAATCACTGAAGATAACTTCAGTCTTCAGTTTCAGGAGCGCTATGTCATTGTCCAAATTTCCCGGTGATCCAAAGTCTTCATGAATTTTTACAGATAAGACCTGTAAAAATCATCCCGTAGCAAAATGGAATAATGTAAGGATTTAATAAAGCATGACAAGAATACTGCAATAAACAGAAACGATGTGAAAAATAAATAGGAAAGAAAAACATGAACAAGATATTTGTGAAAATAATACACACGTATAAAGCCTCAACTCAGAGTCACTAATGTGCTGACATGGAGCCTTAATTTATTGTGATTATTATTATTCTGTCTGACATATATAATTTTTCTTATTTTAACAAATTTGGATTGACTATTATAATTGACAAATTTACAATTTAATTTTATTATTAACATTCAATTTATGTTAGAGTTAGTTGACATAAGTCTAAGATCCAAAATATAATTTATATGTACAGCTTGCATGCCGACGAGGTAAAATAAGAAGATTGTATGTTTATATTGACCAACTATTGTAACCTTATTTGCGCAAATAAAGAATTTGAATTGAATTGAATTAATAATTACTTAAATCGCTCCTTAGTACATAATTCGTAGGGTGATTCTTTACTAAGGATCGATTAAAGTAACCGGTAGTGACTCTGAGTTGGGGCGTAGACATAAGGTCTAAGATGAACATGCTTATTAATAGCACATCCGTTTAGTGTGCGCAATGCAATGCGCTGCCTGGAGCCCAATTCTCATTTCGTAGAGATACATGTCTAACAGAGATATGTCCAAAAAACATGGCCGATTGGCCTCGTTTTATTCGAGGTCGGCCATGTTTTTTCGAGATATCTCTGTTAGACATGTATCTCTACGAAATGAGAATTGCCGCCCTGAGGTGCGGGTTGTAGGAGGCGTGCTCTCTGCGTGTGTTTGTGTATGAATTTAAATATTTATGCATGTGTGATAAAAAAACATTACTACACGGTGCCTAAAGTGGTCTATTATTAAATGAGTGTACTATATTATATTATTTAATAGCAAGGTGTGTAAAAGTGTGTTTTCATGACCAAAATAATAAATTACATTTTGCGAATATTTGTGACTTAAGTTGTATATTATGGCATCAATAGGAAATTCAAACTCACGAACTTTCGCATCGTATAAAAAAGAGCTAATTTACGCACGGTAAGAGTGAGGCAAAACGAGCGTATTTTTTTGAACTGTACCTAAGTCGCGTGAAATGATTCGGTTTCATACTAAAGTCCAAACTCATTTTGCGTGTGGCACAAATAGGATTTTAGTATTAAACCGAATGCACGCTACTCAAAAAAACCCGCTCGTTTGATCTCAGCCTGAAACATGACCAAGTACGCGTTTAGGTCAAGAGTGTTTTATTATGGGATTATTGTTTTTCAATTTAGACGACCCTGTAGCCTAGTTGGTAGCGACTCTGCCTGCGAAGCGAGGGGTCCCCGGTTTGATTCCCGGCCGGGAAAGATATTTATGTAACAGATAAATATTTGTACTCGGGTCATGGGTGTTAAAGTGATGTGTTATATGTGTCGTCCATACTTACCTCTCTTCGTTCACTGGGTACATCATCCCTTACTAGGTGGTACTTTCCAAGAACTACGCTGATAATATCTCGCGCTACTGCTACTTTGTTTATAGTAGCACAGTGTGCAGCTGAAATGAGTCTCCAATATTAATTAATATAACAGAAGAGATCACTAGATCATCCGTGATAGACTCCTAAACTTCTTCTTCTTCATCGTTTCCTCATGACTGAGGGTCGTGGTCATTATAAGTTCCAATTAGGATCTTCCAAGCTTCTCTGTTTTGGGAAAGTTGTATGGACGCGTGAACGGTTGGGTTACACGCCTGTTTAATAGTATCGGTCCATGGGGTCGGTGATCTCCCTCTACTTCTCTTTCCTTCCACGTGGCCGACTACTATCAGCTTCTCCATATTATCTGGCGCCATACCACGTGACCAAAGTACTTGAGAACTCTACGCATATAATATATAGTAGAGAGACCTAAACTACTTAACCGATATTAATCAAATTTACACATCGTATGCAGTTTGATCTAAATTGAAAGATAGGATAGCTTACAATGTTCCTTAAGGCACATGGAAGGTTTTGATAAAAAAAAACTTTTGACAGAATGAAGTCTGTCCGGGCAGCTAGTAGTAATATAAAGTAATACCTGTTAGAACAAACAATTTTGAAATTAGCGTTCCTCCGCATATATATTTATTACTGACACTTTCTTGCCTGTAAATAGCGGCATGCCATGGCCATTCTCCGGGAGAAGTGGTTTCTCCATTGACAATCAGCTCAATAAATTTAACTTTCCGTTTTCCACACTCCTGATTTGATAGCGATGACTTGACATACGAAGCTGCTGTAATGTCTTTCACGATCAAATCCAGGTAATCCTGAAAATACAATTAATTTCTGCTTTAATTTATACTGCTCATTAGATTACACAACAATGACATTCTGTTTATGTATTACGTACACTTGTACTGTCTGCAAAACAGATCGGTATGCAAGGTTTGACACAAAAATGTTCCATCTTCATCAGCGACGGACTCCTAAACTACTTAACCGATTTGAATCAAATTTGCACACCGTGTGCACTTTGATCCAACTTGAAACATAGGATAGCTTACATCTCAAAATAATAAAAAACTTTTGACACAACGAAGTCTGTCCTGGCAGCTAGTATTATATAGATTAAAATTATTATTTCTTACCACGAAAGGTGTATGGCATTCCTCTATACTGTTGATTTTTAAGCTGTTAAAATATGGTACGACTCCATTCAAACCTTTAACGGTGAATTGTAAAGCTTCGTTTTTATTTGTATAAATTATAATAAAAGTATTATTTGCCTGTGATACTGATATAATAGCGTTACTTGCTGCTGTGGGAGACTGGAAGTAAAAAAAAAACAATTAATAAGTAATAACCACTTAGCATTGATGTTAGTTAGTTAATTTATGGCTAAAATACTTACTCCCCAACTCAGAGCTACTAACGGTTACTTAATTGCTCCTTAGTAATGAATCACCATACAAATTCTGTATTAAGGAGCGATTTAAGTAACCGTTAGTGACTCTGAGTTGGGGCGGTAAGCCTTATCTTTAAACTGACTGACATAATCATCTCTCATCGATTCACATTGCTCTGGCGTAACGTATGAGGCCATTCATTAATTACGTAAGTGTCGCGAGGGGGAGGGGGGGGGGGGCAGAAAATCTCTACAGACCTTTATATTCTAGGGGGGAGAGGGTTAAGTCGAGTTTACCTAAGTACAAGTAGAAATATTAATAATTAAGACTAAAAATGTTTCATTTACGTCAAATTGAGTTTTAGTGCAATTGATTGTTTGTTATCTAAAACCAGATAAAACATTACGTAAGAAGGGTGAGGGGGTCAGAGTAATCTTATGTGCCCTTACAAGGGGGTAGGGGGAGTCAAAAGTGGTTAAAACTGGTTAAAATTGTCCTTAAGTATTTAATGAATGGCCCAAGTGTTACTCAATAAGCATGGTCCACGTAGAACAATGAATTTTCGGTGGGATTCAAGAATTATATGAATCTCCTATTCTGTAATTTCTAATCATGCTAATCATGCTAATATATTATAAATATGCGTGTCATAAAATGCGCACTGATAAATACGATAAAAGGTCACAAAGTCGTGTAGCAATGATAAGAAGAATGTCTACATTATATTTTTATAGGGCTCCATTCTTAGTTGTCAAAAAATCTAGAGCGAGTTTAGTTATACCTACTGCTTGCTCTTATGTTATTCATGGAAAGAGTAAGCGAGATATTAGACTAGTTATGGAGAATTTAACGTATTAGTTCGCCTTTTTTTACTACGGCACAGTCCGTCTAGTAGAATACATACATAGAAATCTTTGGTTGACAGTAATCCAGTGCTGCCCTACGCTGTAAGACATCCTTAGTTTGGATCTCAGTGTCGCTCTAGCCTCTCCCGTGCACAGTTTATTTCATTAATTTGAATAAGTAACTACTGCAATCGGATTAAATAATCAATAATTTAATGTATAAGTACTTGTTATAAGTACTATTATTTCTTCTGTGGTATAAGTTAGTCAGTTGTATTGTTTGCCAACTTCTTGGTCCTGATAACCTACATATAGGTAGGTAATAATTATATTACCTAATATTACATACTCGTAGGACATTTGTAGTACCTACCTAGTTTTTGTATTTGTCCTATATTATGACATATTTTGCTTCGATCCTACTTCAGTTACGAGTTTTGCCCTATTAGATTTATATATATATATTAATTAAAATTTTACATTAGTATTCACAATGGTAGTAATGGTGTAGATGCGTCTTTATTTTTTAATGTTTTTGGCTGAATACAAATAAAAAAATTATTACCAGTTGGACGTTAGCTTCAGCATTTAATTCCATAGTAACCACCGTTCCTGCTGCATAGTCCCTGTGAATACTCACTTCGTACTGGTTTTCTTCTCCCACTGGATTAGACCCATACATGTACCAAGACTTAAGGAAGTTACTTAGACAAGGCTCGAAATGTAAAATTGGATTCTTTATTGAAACTTTTCTGCTTACTGCGGTATTTATAACGATAATTATCAAACATAGGAACACACTCTTCATGTTTCTCACAAAAATACTGATTACTTTAAAATTAAGTTAGTAATTTTTATTGTGATTAATTGGAATTTACTTATCACTTAAAGTTGGTCCACGAGACACTGTTGATATCTACGTCAGTTTGTTTAGCATAAAATTATCAAGTGACCTGAGTGATTGAAATATTATTATTAAGATTATTAACATTATAAGGAAAATAAATTTGAATTAAGAATCGTTTAATTGTAAAAAAAAGCGTGGGTTGTTTTTAAGATATTATCAAAATGATAATAATCCTTCTACTCATTGACACCTTGCACCTCACGCTTTTATTACAATTACACGATCCTTTATAATTTATTTTCTATTTTTTAGTTCGATTTTTCGACATGAAACTATAAGGGTTCCGATTTTACTTCGGAACCCTAAACATTTTACTATATCTGTCGTGTTTGCTTATTCCAAATACTCCAAAGACTGAACTGAACTCTAGTAGATATTATATTATTGTTAATATTCGTTAAGTAAATGAACAAGAATCCAACGGTACGGATCTTGGGGCTCTAAGGAACAATACAAAGTCACAAGAAAACTGATGAAGAAATCTTTTGCTTCCAAATCGCCTTCTTGTCGAGACTTTGTAATAAACTTAATGTGTTCTTGTCTAGATAATGTTTTTAGTATTCATGAAGTGAGTAGGAGATAATAACTTTCTTTTTGGGGGTACACAATTCTCTGAAACAGAGATTTTACCTTGATAACGTTAAAGCCTAACCTAGATTGAATACTCGTGCAGGTATTTATTTGGAATTACAAGTAATAAATTTTTTCTTAGTTCTACTATAATTTAGGCCAGATTTTATCCGATTTTATTATTAACCGACTGTTAGAAAGTGTTATATGTTTTTTGCGCGTATCTTGTATGCTCTAATATATTTATTTATTTAACCTTTATTGACCACAATAAAATATCACGGTACAAATGGCGAGCTTAAATCTGAAAGCATTCTCTACCAGCTAACCATTGGCCAAAGTAGAAATGCACGAAAGGCGTTTAGGGAAGATATTTACATAGTTACACTTAAACATATAGATATACTCTATAAGGGTACCTTTCTAGCACCTTTCTTTTATTTTACATTTACCTAGCCTTTACCTTACCTTTACCTTTATATTTACTTGCCTGTATTTATTTTGCTGTTCCTTTATTGTCACTAATGTCCATGGACGAATTCCATCCACTGCTTGTCAGTTCTTTCGTCCCCTAGTTACATAAATTGATACATTAACAGAACTGTAATTTAATTGAGGCTTAAGGTGTATTCAGTCTTTAATTACATCATTAATAACGATTATACTCGTAAACTATTTTGCAATATAATAGTACGTTAATCCCGCTACAAATTAATACAGTATACACAGTATACCATACTGTAATTACACAGCTTAGCGGTTAATGCGTTTGGCCCCATTTGCAAATTTCATCACGGTAATTGAATTAAAGCTGCATTATTATCAAAACAGAAATATCTTCATAATGATGAGTGTAATAGATTTTTTATGTAAAATCTCAACTTTTAGGCAAGGGTTACTGTACTGTAGATGAGTAGGTACCTAAATAAATAAATAACGCTTCACACTCATAGCCCCACACTAGGATTCCCTGTGTCGTGGGTGCCATGGACAACACACAACATAGACAAGGACATTCACACCCAGACCGAGAACAGAAATTCAAACTCATCATTCAAATCTCCGCCTCGCTGGGAATCGAACCCAGGACCCTCGGTACGGCGATCCGGTATGGTAACCATTGCGCCACACGGGTCGTCAATGACAAAAAAAATGACAAAGACGCATGGAAATGATCAGCTCTGCAACCAGTTCCGTTCAAGTTAGTGATATTTTTTTGTAATAAATATACCAATGTTTTTTTTTTAATGTGCTGAGGAGTTTCTTTAGGGATTTTCTTCTCCTCTCTCTGATTTCAAAATAAGGAGGAGGTTCTTAATTTGGTTGTATTTTTTATTATTGTCGTCATTGTTCGTCATTCATTTACTCTTGTTTTTTGTCATAAGATATAAAGTACCGTACTTCACTAAACTATAGGTATAAGTCATCTGTATTACTAGTACTTGAAAGAAAAAAAAAGAAAGAAAGAAAGAAAGAAACATTTATTCCATCACAAGGATAGCAACTGGCACACTTTTATTCATTTTTCTCCTATTTTACAATTTTATTATGTCCATGTCATTATGTTAGTAATATCAAGATAGTTAACAATTGTATGATAAGTTAAATTAATTATGCTGAGAGTTGTCACATTATGTTTGCATATGACAGCCGAGGCAATTAATGTCATATAAGGATTACCATCTTGGTTATATAGTATCGTGGGCTGTCCAATGTGCGTTGTATCTTGTCGTGTGACGTACCTATATACCTAGTAAATCATTGTAATTTAGTACACACAGTTTAACTGCCATAAAGTATTTTTTATTCAGGAATGAGCTTCCTTATGAGATATTCCCGGAGCGCTATGACATGGGGTTCTTCAAAAAAGGTGTAAAAAGAGTTCTCCTTCAGGGCCGGCGTTGCATTGGCGATTCCTCTGGTAGTGCTCATGTCCATAGGCGACGGTGACCACATTCCATCAGGTGGCCCATCTGCTTTTTCGTCAGCCCTTCAGGCTGTAAAAAAAGGCAGGCATATAATGTACAGATAGGCATGCAGGCATACGTTATCATAATAAAGACTACTCGTAGTCCCCTATTGATAGTAATAAGTACTTCTCGGAACGCGAAAGAAAACTGAGTTTTTTTATAGAAATAGGCGGCAAACGAGCTGACGATCCACCTGATGCTAAGCTATCGTCGCCCATGGACATCAGCGACACTAAAGGCATCACTGATGCGTTGCCAGCAAAGAAAGAGAGAAGAAAAAGAAATAAAGAACTGGCTCTCAAGCACCCAGCCGGAACACAACGAGTCGTTTGGCAGCTGACTCATGCTCACGGGTGGTAGCTATCCAGGCGAACCCCATGGAGAAATAATAATAGTTTTGTCTTTTCATTTATATTCGTCACAACTTTTGATTTTAGCGTTACTGGTCTGGCTTTTCATTATGATGTCATTCATGGTTGATCATATTAATGTCTTATTAAAAAATGTACAGAATTTGCGATGAATGATATTTAAAATCTTAGCGGGACTTTACCTTGCCCGCGCCCTTACCTTTACTTTGTCTTTACCAATGAGAGAACTTTGAGAAAACGGGCAGGATACAGTGGATTGGACTAAAAGATAGCTAAAACATTTTGCATCTAGATTAATCTACACCTACTGTAAGATTGCACTTTTGCATGAACTTTTAAGACCAAATGGAATCATAAAAGGTTGTTGTTGCTATTAGTACCCGTTATTTTTAAAATATACAGCAACGCCACACCACCAATGCATTTTAGAAGATGTTAAAACCTAGTCCAAAGTTTAAATTACTCATTATAATTCCACCACCGTGCTAAATTGGAAAGTCACAAAGACGTGAAAGATTTTCCAAACTATTTGCTTATCGCGTAATAGCTCTGGAAAATATATTTATGGTTCGTATCTTGAATAACAATCTCTTTATATTTTTATATGAGAAAAGGTTTTACGAACGTATCAGGCAGGCAAAACTTCTACGCTTTAAGGCCTTCCGGTTTCATGAAGCCATTTTCGCAGCTTAGATACTCTTTATGATGTGTTCGAAGCGGCAATGTTTATATTCGCTTAGAGTTTAGGTGCTTTGATAAAACGTGATCTCCATCTAGGAAATTTACAATGCTTCGGCTTGGGACGGGTTGATGTTCGATTGTTCTTTTATGGGAGATTCAGGTAGAAAGCTAGGTTCGGTTAGTAGAACTGACCAAATAATATATTCCACACTCAAAGTCAAAGTCAGATTATTTATTTCGTCATAGATTTCCATTCACTAAGAATGACAATTGTGTCACTAAATTATTTCGAATGTAAGTACTAAAGCATGGGTTTACCGAAATGACGTTTGGGGGTTACTGGTTAAATAATAAGAAACATAACGTCGTCCTTTATAAACTCGTACTTGAAGAACCCAAATAAAAGCGCTCTCATTGTTTACAAAATGTCTCTCGCAATGACCACTTTCGTGAGATGTTGATAGTGCAAACGTCCGTCGAAATGTCCTCGGTATTCCAAGTCCAAGAATTAAGATCGTCCTTAACTCGTTTACTTAAAACAACCATACAGTTAACTGGTGAATATTCGAGACATTATGACGTAATTGTTTAAAGTTCCGGAAGGACCAAGGGTCCGTATTAATAAAAGTATCTCAGCTCAAATGCGCGATCTAAGGGTGAGATCGATGAACCGAACTATAAAGCCTAAGCTTTACTCAGCATTTAAATTATTATCCAAAAATAATGGTAATAAATCGTTATACCAGAACTCTTTGATATCACATAGTTTAACTGGGAACACAAACGAAATAAATGGCTGAATGACGTCTTTAAGATTCAATTTTTCTGAAGAGTTTCTTTCGCGTTTTCTTCTTTTCGATGTTAAATAATAATAATAATAAACCTTTAATTCAGGCAACGAGGCCCATAACATAAATACCTTAAATAAATACCTTATATACCTTAAAGCAACATTCCAAAACGTAAGTGTATTAATGAAGTATCCATATGAATAGATTATTTCGAATTTAAATTAACTAGCTGTTGTGAAATTTTGTAACTTACGCTCAGGAATCGCGTCTGAAGTTGTCTAACTCTCCCGAAAGTTTACGATCAACATAAAGCCACAAGCGCTTTACTATTCTCAGTAAGTATCTCTTAAATTTATGCACGTTTGATAGCCTTTTTGGAGGATTGTATTGGGTTTATAAGTACCTAGTCTCGTATATTAAATTACTCGAATAATTGCATTCACTGACAGAAAATGCTTTTAGCATTAAGTTTACTTTTTGCATCCTTTATGTTTTTAAGGTGCAATAAAGAATAAAATAAATAAATGTTGCTGTGTTCGAGTTTAAGCCCTCATTAGCCAAATAGCATAACAGTCTTCAGAACGAATTATCATCCTAAGTAAATAACTGTTTTATTTTATGGTGATGATTGAAATAAAATTGTTTTATTGCCGTCAAAATACGGACTGCTAAAATTTCGTGGAACTCAATCATTCCTACATCCTACGAATTACTACACATAGTTAATACTTTAATGTGAACATTTGTGAGCCAATCTATCCATCCTTACAAACTTTTACATGTATAATATTAGTATAATAGGGATGTTGACATTAACTATAAATTAATACAAGTGTATGTTTAAAGCATTAAGGGAAACATTTCAACACCTGAAATAATATTCTTTTGTCAAAATCAATCACATTAAATTAAATATAATTAATTTAAAATGTTACGAGATGAACCGGTAACGAGTTTCTAGCAGGTATTTCACATACGAATATTAAACTAATAACGAAGCTTGATATGTATGCATTACTGTCTTCTTTATAACCCTGTCTGGTTAGTTCTGACTGCGCTAACCTCACAGTTGTGAGTCAAATCCGCTTATCTCCGTAGTGCAACGACGGGCAGGTTTACCGAAAGTGTGGGAAAAGCACATATAGCTCTTCTAGTTCGAAATAGAAACAAATGTAGGTATTCACTATTCGTCTATACTAATGTCTATAGGTACTATGTCCAACTCCAACCTTTTAGCTTTTAGAGGGGGATTGAGGGAGTTGATTTTGCTTTGTTTTGGTTAATATGTATCAGGCGTTATTTGCGGAAATCCATTGTAACGTATTAAGTTAGAGTCTACTTTGCAACAATCCGGATTGTTGATGATAGACTAATACTAACTTAAATTACTCAACTTTGTTTGTGTTTCATATACCTACTTCAGTTGAGTTATTGCGTAAAGTACACTATTTATTAGCAAACTTAAATAAATGAATCGGTTTGGTACTGACTACAATGTTTTTATATCAGTATTTTTTATGATTATATTATTGCCTCCTAAACAAGAATTATTACGTAACGCATATAAGAAAATGATAATAAAATATGTTAATATCATCGACCCTTATTCTGATTTTTTTTGTATAATCTTTCTTAACACAAATTGGTAATGTTTTTAAATAAAAGCAATTGTGACAAATTATAAACTGTGATAGCTATCTGAGATAAACAGAATAGTTTGATGTATATTTGTAACTGCCGCCTCTATATTAAATACTTAGATTGCAAACATAATGTATGATCATCGGTAGATCACTTCTATCTCTGGTTAGTGCGTCCCAGTGAAACATTTCGTTTTTATTTATTTATTTTTATTCTTCATTGCATCTAAAAAATAAAAGAAACAAAAGGCGGACTTAATGCTAAAAGCATTAGCTGCCAGTGGGAAAACAAATAATTTGCATTTTTGAATTAAAAGTAGATTTCTTATAATAATACAAGTATGTACACATTATAAATAGTATCTGTGATATATCACAGATACTATTTATAATGTGTACATGTGCTTTTAGTTACATAAACTTATAAGTTTATGTAACTAAAAGCGAAATATTAAGCAGTATCCCTCATCCTTTCTATATCATTCAGGAGCAATTTTATATAATTCCAAGGCAAAAGGGTTAACTAACTATTAGTAATATGACAAAAGTCAAAATAAATATAGCTCGGAGGCATTATGAAAGTAAAGACACTGTAATAACAAATACCTAATGATGACATGTGACCTTTGAATTCCTACGTGATTATTTATTGAAAATAAATAATTTGAATATCGAAATAGTTGTACACTGCCTACTTCAAATTAAGTAACATAGACTAGACATTTGAAAAAATATTACCTAATTATTGGAAACATTATAATAATATTTTGTACATATCCATTTCAAATCGCTATAATAATATATTTGTCATATTATGTATATAATCCTTTCAAAATCAACCCACTAAATATTATTTTACAGCCTTTCGAAACTGCAAGTTTAAATATTTATTTTTATTTATCTATACTAATATATAAAGAGGAAAGATTTGATTGTTTGTTTGCATTGAATAGGCCCCGAAACTACTGAACCGATTTGAATTCTTTCACTGCTGGGAAGCTACACTATCCCCGGGTAATATAGGCTATTGGCACACTCGCTTGCATGTTATGTTTTTGCTATCCTAGTACTGACTGCAAGTGGGCGGTGTCACCTTTTATTTCGTTACGGAATTTCTTGATTTGGTCGTCAAGCCCGCAATAAAAGCTATGCAATACATAGCTTGAAACCGAAGCAAAGTGAGGGCGGTTACTCGTTTACTATAAAATGTTTCGTAAATATTGCTACTTACAGTTATACAATAATATATCCGCCTCTATGTTCTATACTCGTAGTAGTAGTTTTCCTTCGAAATTCCAATTTTGTTATCACTTGCTTACTGGGTGAATCATTCTAACGTGCAAAAGCGTCCTTTGTTCGACATGTAGTGCGGGATTACGCGTCCAATCACAACCCAGTTCCATTCTACAATTTTCAAAAGCGTGGTCGGTTTGGAACGCTTTGACTCCTTTATATCCATACACGACATATATGTTCCAGCTGTGATAGGGAGCTGCTATTGAAACTTCGGTTTTGTGACGGTGATACAGATTAAGAAATACTAGGTATACTTGCGAATGAATAGAATTAATTCTAATTTCAGCGTTTATTGATACTTGGTTAAAAATATTAGCAATAGTAATTTTTATAATGAAATATTAATTTATTAAAATTAAATAATTGAATTGTAAGCAAAATACTTATCGATGTTCAAATTCATATTCGAATAGCATTCAATGATTATAATTAATTGAAAGAAACTTTCTGATAAAAATCTAGTTTCCTAAAATAATTGAGTAAGTATAAGTTGAAAGAAACACGTAATTCTTAAAGTTGTGAGTGATAAATAGCTCAATTATATAGGGCTTTCAAAAACTTAATGCAACTTGCACTGTGCGCGGGAAATTAGTTTCAGCTGAGCTCAGACTGAAGATTTATTAAGGGAGCCTTTGCTATTTCAAAATGAAGAATGAGATAGCAAGTTTCTCTGTAGAATACTGTACAATACTTCTGTAGCGCTTAAATGCGCCGGGTTTCATGAATCTTCAGATTTTCGAACAAGGCCTTCTATCAATATTTTTTAACCGACTTCAAAAAAAGGAGGAGGTTCTTAATTATTCGACTGTATTTTTTTATGTTTGTTACCTCAGAACTTTGGACTGGGCGAACCGATTTTGATGATTCTTTTTTTAATTGAAAGCTGGTGGCTGTCATGTGGTCCCACATAAATTTTATTGAGATCTGACATCATGGCATCCATGAGAAAACCACATACCTAAGTCGTAAATTTGTGTTAAGATGTGCGCGACAAATTGACGAACAACTCAATATCACGCCAACCGATTTAGATGATTCTTTTTTTAATCGAAAGCAGGTGCTTGTCATATTGTGGTCCCACATAAATTTGAACGAGATCTGACAAGTAGTTTTTGAGACTTTGAAGTGGGTTATGTTTTGCTAGTAAAATTTAGATTATTTAGACTAATATTAATGTTTTAAAGATAGTTTCTGGAATCTGAGGAGCTGATTATTTTTTATAAAATCGAATAATAAAATGATAATTTTCATAAAGTTAAAGATACAGTTATGTTTTGTAAAAAATAATTGATTACGACCTCACATATAGAAAGCCCAATTTACAACTTTGAGAAGAGGGTTCTAATGTTTTTATAACGCAATAGCTTAAAATAATAGCGCACCGAACTTTTAGAATCTCTGGTATAAATCTTAATATATATAAATTACGTGTCACGTTGTTTGTCCGCGATGGACTCCTAAACTACTTAACCGATTTTAATCTTTGCACACCGTGTGCAGTTTGATCCAACTTGAAAGATAGGATAGCTTACATCTCAAAATAAAAAACTTTTGACAGAACGAAGTCTGTCCGGGCAGCTAGTTATTTATAAGTAAAGAGAAAATACATAATATGAATAATGGGAAATATTTAATTTATTGCAGTGACAAAAACCCTGCGAGGCTTCACTTGGCTTTGGAATGGGCAAACTATCAAACATCACATTCAGAACCCATTCTCATTTTCTCTCTTTATAAATTGTGTCAAACTAAACTTTTTGAAATCATTCATTCTTTCTTTATTTATTTTTTCATTCATTCCACGGCGAAATGTTACAGAAACAGTTACAGTTCTCACTTCTTTACTTGCGAGTTGAATGATAAAATAGCTCAATTATGTAGGAGCTTTTCAAAACTTAATTCTACTTGTCGTCTGCAAGCAGGAAATTACTTTCAGTTGTGCTCTTTGACACAAGATTTATTAAAACTGCGTTTACGATTCAAAAAGATGATTTTTCTACAAAATTACTCGTATAGTTGTTCCAGGGCTGCTAGAAGAGATTTCTTAAAGAAATAAGCAGTTCCTTTGTGCAATTTGTGTTATCATTGTTGTTTTGTGTAACATTCCTTCGTGTACAAAAATAAACAAATGGTTTCATTTCACCACAAATAGAGTGAAAAGAAGGAGTCATAGCCCGGTTCCTTGTCAATTCCAGCTGATCGACAAGGTTAAGCAACTGCGGGCCCGGGCTGTAGTTGGATGGGTGACCGCTAGTGGCAAAAATTTTTGAACACTTCCCTGCTTCGGAGAGCACATAAAGGAGTTGGTTGTAATCGTAAGATAACAGTTGATATCCATGTCGCAGGTCTTCGAGCGGCATGTTTTTCATGTCATTCCAGCATGTCGGAAAAACTTCCGACATGCTGGAATGACATGAAAAACATGTTGAATGATAAAATAGCTCAATTATGTAGGAGCTTTTCAAAACTTAATTCTACTTGTCGTCTGCAAGCAGGAAATTACTTTCAGTTGTGCTCTTTGACACAAGATTTATTAAAACTGCGTTTACGATTCAAAAAGATGATTTTTCTACAAAATTACTCGTATAGTTGTTCCAGGGCTGCTAGAAGAGATTTCTTAAAGAAATAAGCAGTTCCTTTGTCCAATTTGTGTTATCATTGTTGTTTTGTGTAACATTCCTTCGTGTACAAAAATAAACAAATGGTTTCATTTCACCACAGATAGAGTGAAAAGAAGGAGTCATAGCCCGGTTCCTTGTCAATTCCAGCTGATCGACAAGGTTAAGCAACTGCGGGCCCGGGCTGTAGTTGGATGGGTGACCGCTAGTGGCAAAAATTTTTGAACACTTCCCTGCTTCGGAGAGCACATAAAGGAGTTGGTTGTAATCGTAAGATAACAGTTGATATCCATGTCGCAGGTCTTCGAGCGGCATGTTTTTCATGTCATTCCAGCATGTCGGAAGTTTTTCCGACACTGGTGATGGCCACTAACCCATCCTCGAATATGCACTGGAGCAGCGTGATGAATGTTCTAGGCCTCCTAAAGAGGAGAAATCCGGGCTCAAGGGCTCAGTACTGGGCCATTAATGGGTTGAAGTCATCCAGCAAGAATGAGTTTCTCCGTCATATGTTATTTTAATTGTGGCTTCGTTAAGTAAGAACTGTACTGATAAATTTAAAGTAACTACTGATTTTAATATGGATTGGTCACTAATTACTTTACGTAAGAATACAATAATGAATAAATAAAAGTTACTTTTACAAACTTTTGGCAGAGTTTGGCGAACTTTGATAGATCTACTTATAAGTTTATTTGCAAGCATAAACAATTTGAATTTCGTTCTAAATTAAGCTAAGGAGCTTACTAAATTGTCCCTTCATCTCATTACAACCTTCAGAAATTGAGAAGGTGATTTGAATGAGAATGTGTGAAATGAAATGATATTTGTAGTAAATCCAAATAGAATAATTCTCAAATGTCTCGTGAAATGTTTATTGAAATCTTAAAGGTACATAAATACCTATATATGACATCGGATACTCAAATGTGAAATGAAATTATTAACCATTTCTTGTTATATTGACAGAAATTATCTTTAGAAATGTGAGATAAGTTATTATTTGAAGAAATGAAAATGTCTAATTATAATCTAAATTTTACTAACAAAAAATAACCGACTTCAAAGTTACTCAAAAACTACTTGTCAGATCTCGTTCAAATTTATGTGGGATTACGTGACAAGCACCCGCTTTTGAATAAAAAAAGAATCATCGAAATCGGTTTGCGTGATATTGAGTTATTTGTCCATTTGTCGTACAAATTTAAGACTTATATGGTTTTATCATGGATTCCATTGTCAGATCTCAATAAAATTTATATGGGACCACATGACAGCCACCATCTTTCGCCCAGTTCAAAGTTCTGAGGAAACGAACATAAAAAAAAAGAAACAGTTGAATTGAGAACCTCCTCTTTTTTGAAGTCAGTTAAAAATACATAGGGTTATAAATACTTTAAAGCTACTACGAGTAGCATACAAATTATCTACTACTTACATTAAGTAATCAAAATGTAATAATTTCTAATTTAGGTATTAATTGTTATTATTTTTGTTCAGCTTATAGGGGAGGGGGTAGCAGAGGATAATAAGGAAATCATTGTGGATATTAAAATAAGTACTGAATTGTAATAAGTATACGTTTTATTTTTAAAAGATGTGCTGAGGAATTTCCTTACGGCTTTTCTTCTCCTCCATGACAAAGCACCTTTCCGAAAAGCTGGTAGATTAAAAACATTACGTGGATAAGTGTATCAGTGATGACAGTGATAAATATATGAATAAAAGATTTTGATTTGACTTGATTTAGGCATATTTGACATGACGTCTTTACACTTATCCGACAAACTATATTGATCTGCTTGACCACTGGGCTATAAGCGCCACAAATTAACGATTAAACTTACATAAAAATGTTAGTGCTATTGTTAAAGTACAGTTTATTTCTGATAATCTTTTACCTCGTTCACAATGAATGGAATTCTACTCAAAGCGCTTGTTCAGACTTCAACGTGAAAACTGAAGAGCATTCGTGAAAGGACTTTGTTCACCATCGGTAGAAAAGCGAAGCCAATAAAGAATATTAATAAAATTTTAGTAGGTAGGTACATACATAATTCATTTTAGGAACGTGCATTTGTCGATATTATAAATAATTTAAAAATAGTTTTCAACGCAACGACATAGCCATATTTTTTTTAAGTATCAGGTATATTCATGATTTTCTTTTATTTTATTACACTAGCATTATGTAAACGTCGCTATAAAATTAATATAGACTTGAGTTTCAAATCTGTCTATAGTTTTCAGAGACTTATTTTAAACTTATACTCTTCAAGCTGATAAATGTATGATATCGGATCGCTGTTTTAGTGATAAGGTCGCCAATTGCACGTACATGTTATAATAATTTATATTGTAAATTAATATGTATTTATAATGTAAGTTATCCAAACTATTTGAGATAAATAAAAATGTAGTATGCTACCAAAACATCATCAAAAATATGAATGCATAATCTACCATTTGCTGTTGAACAAATTCATGTAAATAGTAACCCAATTATTTACAAACATTACCAACATAATGAATATTCGTTTATCGCTTATCGCTTACCTTACGCGATGAAACAAACCAGATAAATAGGGTTGAAGCTTTCAGCTTTTACTGACGTCAGCTAAAATTCCAGCATTCATGTTGGAACTTGTTACCATTACGTTTTAAAGTTCCATCGTACGTGTAATTTTAGTTCCTACTTCCAACGCTAGTTGGCGAATGTTTTGGAGAGTTTGAAAACATTTTCTAATACATGTTTTGAGTCGTTAGAGCTATTTGGGTCGGGAGTTTATTAGTATTTAGGAGCGTGCCTTAATGTATATTGTTTAATTTTATATATTCCCTAATAATGTCAGAATTTAGGATTAACAAGGTACAATTTAATATCTAACTTAATTAGGAATTAAGTTGCCTGTAGTTTACAGTGTAAAATAAATAAAACACTTCATATATTGAGGCCATTATATTGGGTTAGACCCGGATAAAAATAGGAACTTGAGACAATAAGAATATATAATTAGATATGTTGAGAAAGACAAGAATAATTTTCGTGAAAGATTATAAAATTTTAAATGTTCACAATCCGTAATTAATTCCTCTCATTCTCGTAGTACTGTTAAATTAAGCTGGCCAAGTGTACGAGTATATTAGCAGACTTCAATCACCTCTGAAAAGAACTCCAAAATTGAAATTCGAATAAAATCAGTTTTACTAAATAAATATTGTACATACCTATAGATCTTCTCAGAGGAATCACAGGAATGCCTAAGTCTGAAAGGCTTCAGCGAGAAACAGAAATTGCTTCAAAGTTATTTATAACAGTGTCGCCACGGTTACTTTAATCGCTCCTTAGTAAAGAATCACCAAACAAATTATATACTAAGGAGCGTAAATTCAAAAATGTAACATAAATAATAAAAATCATTAAATTTCTCGATACCTAATCGACAACCCTAATACAAAATCGATGAAGTCCACTGTTTGGCTTTAACGTACAGGGCTCTTGTCTCGAGCTGTTTGCGAATTAGAAGAGCTGGTATCTTCAACATATTTTCCAGGCTTTAAAAACAGTCATATATACCTATATCTTCTTATATGAGCAAAGTTACATAAGTATAATTTGTATTAGAATCTTTTTTAAACTTTTTAAAACTGCCATCAAATTTTTTTTATGCTGGCAGTTGAGGAAAGTTGACCATCTTACAAGCTGTCAGCACCATTACGATTTTTTTAAGTCAGTTTTTTACATTTAAAACATTATTTTTGTTTAACTGATCGTCAGCCGTATCGTATCAGCTTTCGATTAAAAAAGAATCATCAACATCGGTTCACCCAGTCAAAAGTTCTGAGGTTAACAAACACAAAAAAATACACTCGAATTGAATACCTCCTCCTTTTTTGAAGTCGGTTAAAAACGAGCTTATCTAAAACCAAAAAGCTGGTACAATATACATATATACAGCCAAATCCCAGTCTATACACGAATTGATATTGGAAATCAATAATTCAAAGCCGTTTCAATTTATTGCCCGTAAAATTTCATCGAACCCCTTTCAAATTTAATGGTACCTGCTCTCAGTGATAAGGGAATTCAACGGAGTGTCGTACATTTACTCTTTATTTTTGTTTCCGATATGAGGTCAGTTTTGTCGGTGTCTCGAGGAATACATTTTTGTCTTTGGATTCAACCAGTTGAGCCAACGCACGGCTTTATCCTGATATCTGAAGAAGGCTAGAGCATAGTCACGTTGCTGCACGTATGTCTTTTGATATTCAATGCATCACATTAGGTTCAGGCTTTCTTTCACAGAATGTCCAGGCATCCATAATAATGGATAGGTTCTGATAAGCAAACTTCATCAACTTCGAAAACGTCGAAATAATATACGAAATATAGATTTTATTCCGATGTTCTCTTTCACCAACAATTAAAAAAGTACTTTTTAATTTTTAACCGACTTCAAAAAAGGAGGAGGTTCTCAATTCGACTGTATTTTTTTTAATGTTTGTTACTCAGAACTTTGGACTGGGCGAACCGATTTTGATGATTATTTTTTTAATCGAAAGCTGGTGGCTGTCATGTGGTCCCACATAAATTTTATTGAGATATGACAATGGCATCCATGAGAAAACCACATAAGTCGTAAATTTGTGTTAAGATGTGCGTGACAAATTGACGAATAACTCAATATCACGCCAACCGATTTCGATGATTCTTTTTTTAATCGAAAGCAGGCGCTTGTCATGTAGTCTCACATAAATATGAACGAGATCTGACAACTACGTAGTTTTTGAGACTTTGAAGTCGGTTATTTTTTGTTAGTAAAATTTAGATTATTACATTCACTGATACATAAAATTCATATTAGGTACAGAACAACTTTTTCTTCATAAGTTAATAACTTTATTTAAAACCGTATACCTATTACTAGAACTGTTTTATTTTTTTATTGCTGGTAAAAAAAGTATGCTTTTGTACATTTTTCCATTCATAAAAAACAAAATGGCCGCCATAACAATACGAATACAAGTGCGCAGGACAATTTAACGTATTAATATTAATTAATATTAATATTAATTAATATTAATATTAATTAATATTAATATTAATTATTAATATTATTTAATTTTACAATTTAACCTACTAAAAGATTTATGGCTGTTAAGATTTACGTAACTATTTCGGATAAGTTTTATGGCCAAAACTGTCAGATCTAAGCACCCTGGAAGTCCTATCTTGAGGTAAAGTTTTCACAATGTTTGGAAATAATATAAGTTCTGATAATGTTGGAATGAAAACTGGAATCGGACTTAAAAGATGAATCCTGTTTTGAAATGAAATTAAAAATGGTGTTATTGGTTAGAAATTATTTGATCAAACGCAAAGCAAAGTAATACAGACATTTTTTGTTTCATGTTAGTAATACAGACTTAATCAAATATTAAAACAAAGCTTATAGGTATTTGGGAATGGGATATTAATTACCGATAAATACCGAGTTTTTTTCGTGAAAGCTCGTGAAAGTAGGTACTTATTCTGCATTTTGTAAAAAGCTTTTTACAAAGATAACAATTATTTATTTCTTATTCTAAGTATTTTTTTTCAAGGCACCGAGACACGAATACGAGTCGGGCTCATATTAAAATATTTTCTATTAAAGAAATATTTCCACAAAAACTGTCATTGTGTAAATACTAAGAAAATAGGCGTGTCGTTAATCTTCTCCAAATAACATCATCGTTTATTTATCAGGTGACACTGACACATCAATTAAAATTATTAATCGCTTCACGTCATTATGACGTTATTAATGGATACAGATCATTAATGGATTGAACTGATTAATAGTTTTATTTGCGATCTTGTTCTTTTTTATGTAATTAGCAGATAAAGGACCAGACGATCTGTACCATTCAGTTAATCCCAAAAGACTTTTCGGTATGGAAAAGTATTTTAACTGCCTACCACCCCCCTAAAATCGACTGCAACGATTGATATTATTATCTTTTCTTATCTTTTCGTAAAGCCCGTCTGGCTACTAACCTCTTGATTAAGTCAGCCACCAAACACCTCATCGTGGTTGGTAGCTTGGGAGCCATTTCTTTCTTGCTCTGTCTTCTTTGTCTGCAACGCGTCAGTGATGTCTTTCGTGCTGCTGATGACCATGGACAACAATTACCACTTACAATCATATGATTAGTCTACTTGTTTGTCAGAAAAGAACTTAGTTACGAGGTTAATTTAGAAAAGCACTACAAATATCATTGAAATATAATGTCATAGAATAGACATCTCGAACAAAATGCGTGTCCCCGCCGGGAGGTTCTATTTTAAAAATTGAGCCCCTGTTTTCCTTGCAAAATCAAACGAATCCATTGGAAATTGAAGCCATGCGGCGTCAATTCATTGGAACATACATTGTGGTCGCGGTGTCTGTTCTATACGCTAGTAATAATACTTCAATGACAAATATGCATGAAATGCAGCCACACTCAAGAGTCAAGCCAGAAATTGCAAGCGTAATGATACGTGTAGAGATAACAACCAGACAGAAATGGGTCATAGCGGACCAAGTTAGACGGAGAACTATCTGCTCATTCAAGTTTCTTACTAAAAGCATTTTATTACCTCAATACAAAGGAAATAAAATGAAAAGTTTTCTGCCTCGAGCGAATTGCGAGTTAGTTACACTCCTTGGGGAAATACCTATCACAGCAATGTTTTGTTACAATTTTTACGGTTGTGACTTTATGGTGGGTTGCACCATTGATTTTATCAACAGTTTAACCAGCTGGTTAGGCAAGTCTCTAGCGAAGCAAACACAAAACTATTTCATGTTGTTATAGTACAAACATTATAAACTACGAATGCTCTTTCTTTTGGAGTATTCCTGTAGGCCTTATATAAACGCATGAGATTGAGATAGCTTAAAGAGTTTCTTCAGCACATCAGCAGTAGTTCTTCTAAAATCCCCAAAACTGGAGATTGCGAGCATCCTCCTCTTTAAGAATCCTTTTTAAAAATTTCTCAAATATTGATAATTTTTGAATTGCTTTGATTTGAAAACCTAAATGCCTTAATTTGTTCAATATTTATTTGTTAATAACAATTTCATTTGTTTATGTGCTGTTAAATCATTCCGATACATTTTCTGCTCTCCATTCCGAATCTAATGCGGTATCATTCATATTTTTCTTTATTCATTCTACTTTCCTCAAATGAATTTGTTGACTGATTAATAAGTATGAATCTCTCTTTGTTCACCCAATTTGATATAGTTATGTAAAATGTGTATGATTATAAAACTGTGAAAATGTCAGTGTCTTCATTACTTCATTTCACCTCTAAATCTATTCACCCACATTTAATTAAATAGGTTTATATAATAAATCATTTATAACTTACTTATTAGATCAAGTACCTATGTATTTTTAAAGTAGTTGTATGTTGTTTTCAATAAAGAGTTATTGTATTGTATTTATCCTCTAAAATAAACGACTAATGGTGCAACCCACTCTCTCATAAAGTATTTTGGATGTACTATAATGACTTCTGTGGCAAGAGCTGAATATGGTACCTAAGTACTAACACTATTCGTCACTTACTCACTCACATTATTCATCACGCAAAACGCACTGAAAAACTGAAAATGTATGTGAATTTCAACTTAAATTTTCGTTGAATAAACATCTTCGAAATGCAAATTAATGGGTTAGGTCTCCTCTCACAATGGACCATGCGGGCCAAGTGCAAAACATCATTTAGAAATGCAAAACTCGGATCCTTCTCACAATGGCATGGGTCCCCTTTCACAATGGCATGTGCCCATGCGGGTTAAGTGCGGATTGGCAGACTTCACACTCCTTTGAGAACATTCTGTCTGTAAGCTGTAAAGGCCGCTAGGCTTAACATCAATTATTGTCCATTCTAAAAATAATTAGAACATTATGGAGAAAGCTTAGGTGTGCAAAATAACTTTATACGTATATCTGGACAACAAGCTTCGAACTTTCAAGCTTTTGTCTGCTATTTCCATTAAAAATATACAAGGTAAAGAGAATTGAAAGTTATCAATCCTAACATGCTAAGAATACTTTCTTATTAAAATATGTGTTCAAAACTTTTTTAACAAAGTCAATTGCCATTAGAATATAGACCACGAAAAATGTTATTACGACTGCAAGAGAATCGAAGTTGAAATACTAAAATCACAACTGTCCAATCCAATCCTATAGTTGGTTCCGTATAAAAGTTTCCAGAATTGAATGTGAAACGTCAAAGTTTGTGAGTTTTCCGCGAAACTCGAGCAGATTTGGGTTGTTTCGTGTTACAGGTACCCGGTTTTACAAAGTATTGTATAACACGGGCATGCAGGTAGTGTAGACATATTATATTAGTTATTTTTGAAGTTATACTTCGTATGGGGCCTTTGGAAAAAAATATGAGAGTGCGTGATACTATCTATGTACTAGGCGCACAGATTTCGCTGGAGTTGTTTTAGATTGCTAGCGCGGGTTGTGGGTGCGAGCGAAAGGTACTTATAAGTTAAAGCTAACGCCCTAACTCAGAGTCACTAACGGTACTTAAATCGCTTCTTAGTACAGAATTTGTTTGGTGATTCTTTACTAACGAGCGATTAAAGTAACTGTTAGTGACTCTGAGCTGGGGCGTAAGTATAACTTCTTACGTTCTTACATACTTACTAAGTACACACACGCTTTTTAAACGTTTAAACACTTTATCCGTATTGGTAATTATCTGCATCGTAGATGGTACGGACAACAAACAACACATCAACTGAACTTCAAAATCCTTCCTTCCATTTTAAATTTAAGGTTTAAGGATTTTATATAGGATTTGTTCTAAACTACATACGGGTGACAAGGGTAAACATAAATGAAAAGTAACCCAAGAACCGAGAATATAAGTTCATCTTATTCCTTATACATTGCTGTTTACATTAGAAAATTACGTCATCTTTTTTGAGTAATACAGCAATGTATAACGAATTAGTCATAGAATTTATGAAAATGTGATATGGCTTTAAGATTGTATGTTTTATTTTAATCACAGACAAAAAGGATAGAATTAAGGATTTCATGATCAATTTATGAAATCCCATTTCAATGTTTTATAGAGTGCGTGTGTTTTATTAATGAAATACACTCAAAAAATTAATAGCCCAGGTAGTAACGGAGGTACGGTAAGACATAGAATTCCTGAATTTAACCACTTAACCAGGAACCATAATATGTCTCGGTAGCAATAAAGTTAATTTCACACTTCAGCCAAATTAGGTATCTCTCTTTAGGGGACTTTGGGACCATTGTCGACCCGACTCAAACCCAATCTAAACAATAAACGCCGACATAATTCAGATACTCGTATTAGGATTCCTCTATTTGGAGGAGTAAACACTTATATGTTATATTAGCATTGTTGGCATAGGGTATCTAAATAAAGTAAAAAAACTTGAGAAGTTTTAAGGGACACCCGGATGGAACGAAGTTCCTTTCGATTAATTATTGAAGGAATTGTATTATACACTTGCCATTTCTCCCATCATGGCAATCAATATGCGGAAGAGCGACAGTGATAGAACAAATCCTTCACTGCCACTCTTACAAGAGAAATAGCAATAATAACTTAATGTGCATGATCGTCCGCACGACTTGTAACGACGCTGCACGAGTTGTAACGATGGCAAAAAGTGTCGTTACAACTTTTCCTCTTAATTTTTTCCGTCTAGCCCCCTTTCGCAACGCAGAATAAGGAACTTCGTTCCAAAATACCAAGAAACTACTTTAACGACATAATTTTCGAAAAACCTGCATCAAAATGTTTTTGTGTATTAATGTACAATAATATATTTTGAACTTTGAAAGATCAATTGGCAATTCAATGAGATATCCTACTCCCATTAATATGTAGTAAAATTATATCTATACTGCGCCGTTAGTTTCCAAATAAAACTTTTATGACAGGTTAGTAACACAAATCTAACGCTTTTCAACAAAATGACCCTATAATCTGGTAAACCAGACAGCATCGCGAAGGATGCCTTCGTAAAGAAGTCGTAAAATAACATTCAAACGCTCCTTAATGTCCTGAACTATAAAACAGTTTTGTTATTGCGAAACTGACCGGGATACGAGGGTTCTGGTATAAAAAGAAAGTATTTAGCTTGCTAGGTTATCCTTGTACTTATTTGTAAAGATTTTGCTATCTAATTTTATGACTTCACTGAAGAATGCCTCAAATTCAAATTCAAATTCAAATTCAAAATTCAAAATCATTTATTCACGTAGGTATCATTGATACACTTATGCACGTCATTTTTTTAATTTACCAGCTTTTCGGAAAGGTGCTTTGTCATGGAGGAGAAGAAAAGCCGAAAGAAACTCCTCAGCACATCTTTTAAAAATAAAATACATTGGTATATTTCTTACAAAGAAGTATCACTAGCCTGTACGGAACTGGTTGCAGATCTGGTCATTTCCATGCGTCTTTGTCATTTATGTACTCATCTACAGTATAGTAGCCTTTCCCTAAAAGTTGAGATTTTACATGTTTCTTAAATAATTCCACTGGCAAATCACGTATTAACTTTGGGATTTTATTATAGAACTGTACACCACGGCCCATAAAAGATCGCTTCACTTTAGAAAGACGGTAAGATGGCGTTACTAACTGGTGCATTTTTCTTGTTTGGCGATTAGTGATATCAAAATTTTGTTTATACGCGCTTATATTATTCCGTATAAAAACCACGTTACTATAGATATATTGTGAGGCTACTGTAAGTATACCTATTTCTTTGAACTTGTCACGCAAAGTTTCACGAGATCTAAGTTTATAAATAGCCCTAATAGCTCTTTTTTGTAGTATGAAAATTTGTTCTATACTGGCTGCTTTGCCCCACAGCAAGATGGCATATGACATAATACTGTGAAAATATGCAAAATAAACCATCCTAGCAGTTTCGACGTCAGTAAACTGCCTTATTTTCCTAACAGCGTAAGCAGCCCTACCGAGTTTAGTCGCGAGATTTGTTATATGTGGGCCCCACTGAAGTTTACTATCTAAGGTCACCCCTAAAAAGACCGTGGATTCCTCCATGTGCAATATTTCATTATTCAGTCTGAGAGATTTGTTAACTTTTTTAACATTAGGTAGTACAAACTCTATACATTTAGTTTTTTTTGCATTTAAAAGCAAATTATTGATAGTGAACCAACGCGACACATGCGAAAGAGCACTATTTACGTCGTCAAAATTTACTTTATTCCTTTCACATTTAAATATTAATGATGTATCGTCAGCAAATAGTACAATATCCGCTTGGTTCTTTACATAATGTGGTAAATCGTTAATGTATACCAGAAAAAGAAACGGACCCAAGATCGAGCCCTGCGGTACACCTAACACAGCCGGTGACCCCGATGACTTAATATCTTTTATACTAACTTTTTGTATCCTATCACTCAAATACGACGCGATCAAGCTAAGGGCCTTGTTTTTTATACCATAGTGGCCAAGTTTAAACAGCAATGTTTCGTGCTGAACACAATCAAATGCCTTAGATAAGTCACAAAATACACCTATGGCATTTTGTGATGATTCCCATGCTTCAAATATATGCTTTAAAAGCCTAGCCCCTGCATCGGTTGTACTACGGCCTTTAGTGAAACCGTATTGATCAGGATGTAATAAATTATTATTGTTGAAATGGGACAGCATTTGATTCAATATTATTTTTTCAAAAATCTTACTAAGAGTTGGTAAAATAGAAACTGGTCTATAGTTATTAATATCGGTTTTTTCGCCTGTTTTAAAAAGTGGTATAATTTTGCTGCATTTCATAAGATCTGGAAAGATACCTAGATCTATGCATTTATTAAAAACTATGACCAAATATGGTGCTATAATATCTATAATATGCTGTATTATTTTTACCGAAATGCCCCATAAGTCACCGGTATTCTTTACCTTCAGAGACTGAAATGCGCTAATTAAGTCTCTAGTGGTTATATGTTTAAATTCAAATAAAATATTACATTCATTAACATGATTTTTTAATATAGAAAGTGCTTCCGTCGGCGAAGAAGCTAATGAACTAGTTAACGTTATAGGAATATTACGGAAGTGATTTTCAAACTCACTTGCCACGTCTTTATCAGCAGTGATTGTGTTATCATTAATCAACAGTTCGTAACGGAAATCACAGGACTTTGCGTTACCATTCTCACTACTAAGCCAAGCCAAGGTTACCGAAGGACACGGATATTTTATAATTGAGAATTAATGAAAAAAGGATAGTGAGTTACGTTTCTACTGCATCATAATAATTAATGATTAATGATCGAAAAATATTTTCAAGTGGCGGAAGCATTTCGCTGAAAGCCTTCCGATGAAACTTATCGACTATTATCTAATAACAACTTACTGGGACAAATGTCTCAACGGCTGATGTTGTTTGCATGCATCCAAATTAGCTAATGCTACATAATTATGCCTTATTATTCAAGCACGGAAGAGATTTATTGCTCTTTAGGCTGGATAAATAGTGCTGAGTAAATAAAATGGCTTTTTAGTATTAGAGTTTAACTCCTTTAGAATCGATTTTGATATTTAAGCCCGCGGTGTGAAATTTTATGAGTAACATAAATTATCAGTTACGTTGCGTTATGTGCGTTATGCCTTATATTTGTAATTCGTAACATAGAATCTAGATGGCGTTGTTACTGATCAGTTACATCGAATGATAATAATAATTTTGTTACATCCTATTCTGATGATGTGAAACATCATCATCATCATCGTCGTTGTCGTACTAAATGGCGTTGTTACTGATTTGACGATTGCAAACTAGATGGCGTTAAACTCCAGTCGTACATCGGAGTTGACACGCTTTGAGGTAGTATACATAGAGAAGCTATCTCAAACAAAATGTGTGTTCCACCGCCGGCTTGCCCTCCGTTCTCTTTTCAAACTAGAAGCCTCGTTTGCACACTTGCCATAGAGTAACTTTGTATATGACACTTGTCGAACCAAGACAAGCAGTCACCGACTCCAAATCTTTACAAGCTCTTACTCCAACTTTATTTAACGTGCAAAAGCGTTTAAACGATTTCAAACGTAATTACCATTGATTCGTGTCAAAAAATCCAACACTTTAAATTGGTCACAAGCGTCGCGTTGGCAAGCTTATTTAGTCCATTAACACGCTAGTGGCTTGCCAAGTTCAAACGCTCCTTATGATTTTTTCATTCAGAAATGGCGGGTTGATTTAAGTTAATATTTTGTTTTCTTACCTATGATAAGTGATACCACTATCTTTTTTGTTTTTTTGTCGTGCAATTGTGACACATTCTTATTAAGCACGACGGCATTTTTTCAGTTTTTTCGTAAACAATTTTGACATGCGGCCGCAATGAGCGCAGCCGACTGACAGAATGAAATGCAGCCGGCCGGCTGCAATGCACACCCCCGAACCCGATGTTCGCGGTGTCCCTTCTATACGCTAGTAATAGTAATTCTATGTTGACACGTAATTTTTTTTGATTAAATTATATTCTACTCTTAAATTCTACCAAAAATAGCTCCTTAAAGTAATCTGTAATCGCGTAACAGCGTAGTAACCGAGCGGATCGTGAAAGAAGCTTCGTTCATGATACCATAAACTGGCATTCAACGTAAAATGGCGTTTTAACTTCCTCGAACGCCCTTGCCGAGATAAAAAGTCGTGTAGGATAAGAGAACTTTTATCGTTCGTCGTTTTAGTATTGCTTAGTAAGAAACCACTATTTCGTTGGCATGTTTGATGATAGCGAGAATAGGGAAAGTTTTATAACATTTTTTCCAGCAAAGTGTGAAAAAGACATGTGAGAATTGCCCAGCGATAGAGCTGTGAATTGCGATGCAGTTCAATCCACTTTGATTTAAGAATTTTGACAGTAACTAGGTAACAGGGGCTCAGCAGATAAGCTTTATTTCTTTCTTTCTTCTCTTTCTTAGCTGTGTTTTATGCTGATGTCCATTAGTGACGATAGCCACTTACAACAGGTGGATCATGAGCAGGTTTGCTGGCTATTTCCATAAAAGAAACTAACTTTTAGCATAGGCGATCGCGGATTTGGCTGCGGACACAGCGTGACCCACAGTGCCTGTACACATCTATACAAATCTATACAAATAAATAAAATTGGAGTGTCTGTTTGTAATATTAAAATAACCGTTTTTTACCAAGTGCATTTGGATGTATACATGGTACATATACCAAAACAACATTTTTCACAATTTTTGTCTGTCTGTCTGTCTGTTTGTTCCAGCTAATCTCTGAAATGGTTGGACCGATTTTGATGGGACTTTCACTGGCAGATAGCTGATGTAACAAGGAGTAACTTAGGCTACTTTTATTTTAGAAAAAAAAATAGTTTGGTGCGATACGAAGTTCGCCGGGTCAGCTAGTTATTAATATCATAAATGCACGTGTGCATCTTAACATGACAGCTATGACAAATATGCTAAATCTTTGGTATGGTTGTCATTGGATGACGGTGACCCTTTTTAGTAAATGGTTAAGTCGCTAGGCCGAGTCCTTCATTCGAATCGTACATCAATCAATTGTCAGACCCTTTCAATGATCTAGGAATGATTCTTAACGAAAACAGACTTTATTCGACAAATTGTTAGATATTCCCAGACGAAGCTATCTATCCTGGGGATAGGATTGAATGTCAATTTGTTGTCGCTGTCAGTTGATCGTTTGTTATTTTTCTTTAGATCCATTTTAAAGTATCACGTGGTTTAGCAATGTATTTTAAGGGTTCCGTACCTCAAAAAGAAAAACGGAACCAAGATTATTTCGTTGTCCGCCTGCCTGTCCGTCAACCAACTTTTTGTCAGGAACATGTGGAGGCATCAAATTGAAATTAATATACGTACAGTCTGCAATCTCTTTGAGCTGTGAAAAAAATCAAACTGCCAAGTCATTGCAATAAAAAGCATTTTCCTGTTTATCATTGCATAGACGGGATTCGAATTTGAAACTAACAATAATTCTATGGGTCAGTTTTAGCCGTACTCAGAATACTAACCCCAATCCCACGCCGGATGGGTGTCGTAAAGGCGACTAAATCCGGCCAAACGACTCGTCGTGTTTCGGCTGGGGGCTTGAGAGCCAGTTCTTTCTTTCTTTTTCTTCTCTCTTTCTTGACCGGCAACGCATCAGTGATGCCTTTGGTGTTTGTGATGTCCATGGGCGACGATAGCCACTTACCATCAGGTGGATCGTCAACTCGTTTGCCGGTTTTAGCCAAAAAAAAGATCAAATTATTTCAGTAGCGGCAAAAAGTTTGTGAAGAACAACAAATACCTACAAGAAAGTTTATATTTAAAGATTTTTAAGAAAAGCGACTGATAAGTCGAATAAAAAGTTTAATGCTTTATTTTACTTTTGAAATAAAATCGGAGTTTATTTCAGCTCTTAGTAGTCTGCTGCTATAGAGCTAATCCAAGAAAAATATGTTTAAAGTTTCGCTTCTAAGAAACATTTTTGTACGTGAGAAGATAACAGATATTGGTTTAATATAAAACACGAATGTAACTTAACTTAGGTATACAAAATTATAAAAATTGCTATACACAATATTGAAACTGTCGCCTAATTTACATAGGTTAATGATTATATTAACAAAAAATAAAATCGTTTATTACGTGTATGATTTATCTATAGGCTGTCACAAAATTATTATTATTTTGTTTCACAATAAATGTAAACGTAACAGGTTAATTTAAACCTTACACCGTTTACAATTCACACGTTGTATTATAAATAGTCTAGATTTGGGTTCCAAGCCAGGACCCCATTGAGCAAAGCTACTGCACGAACCACCTGCAAATTGCATCTTGGTACTGGCAACAACCTTCATCGACACGCGTGAGTATAGTCTGTTGTCCGGTACTTATAATAAAACTTGGGGCTTACCATGAACTCTTAAAACAGGTCAATATTAGCCGATAATTGGCCTGTCCTGCTATATCTTACCATGATCTGGCTAAAACACAGGGCAGCCAGCGACCACGTCACCGTAACAGGACAGCGGTCACGTGACTTCAAAAATGATCTTCTGCCCTGCAATTCGTGTACCATGACGCGATTGTTGACGTATTGACATCAGAAAGTGGCATATGTTAACGTCAAAATATTACAGCTCACCGAAAGTAACATTTATTGTCCTGTTTGGGCTATTTCGTTGATGATGATGAAACGCGACGGGATGCAGCCATGGCGAATTTCATATACACCATCATCACAAAATAAATACATTTCATTTGTTAGGAAAATTTTAAAAACATTCATTGTACTTATGCTTTTTAAATTATCGCTCCTAACCCCGCTCACTCACATGCGCGCAAATGTTTGACATTTTTACGAATGTTTGCACATATGTGAAGGGTGGTTAGGCAAATGGGTTCGCATATGAGTATACAATACAAGAACATTTCCGCTTCCTCCAACACTTTGTTCACGAGTGTTCAATCTTGCTGTTGTTATTATGTTGTTGTCATTAAAATCCATTTTCAATACAGAAAATAAATGGTGGTACGATTAGACGCCACGAACCACGAAAAATTAAGAGATACATCACCTTTTTAGTCGTGTGCGCAACTGGTCGCACGAATGTGTGGGAGACTACACGAAGGTTCGAGGTTCGCGCGCTTTCATGTGCGACAAAAAACCGACACAGCTTGGAAAACCCCGAATGCCTCGAAAACTTCGCATAATCATTCGCGAATGTCCTCCCACACTTGTGGGTTCGCGTATTCGCGCGAATGTGAGTGACCGGCATTATAAATCACACATTTTAATAGACATTTAGACATGTCACTGTGTCAAGTGTCAAGTGGTGTAAGATTACGTTCAAAAATGTAAGCATCACTTAGCGATATTTTTTTTGGTAATTTTAGAGAACAAAAGGTTAATAAATCACAACACTTAAGTATACACTTATATTTATAACAAATCTCAAAATCTTCAATTGAGATTGTTATTTTAAACTTTTAAAAACATCAATATTACGCATTCATTTGAAAACCGGTAAACCGATAAAACGCTCTATTTCAGAACATAATAAGTACAAATCAAGTACCTTGCATGTCATAGACTAAGATGCAGGACAGAAGTAGAGGCATTGCAGGTCATCGGTAAACGTTCATGGTACAAAATACACTCCTGTCAGGTTTTAGCTACAAGCTGACCTGTCCTGAACATGACACATTTTATTAGAGTTCATGGTAAGGCACCTTGTTCCAGCACTGAGCGGTTAGAGATACTGCCCCTAACAAGTTCAAAAAAATGAGTATGAGACCAGTAGAGTTATGCATCGTCGAACTTCGAGAGAATCGTAACCTGTAATTCCAATCCAAGTACAAATAAAATTGGATCCAAATAGGGATACCCTACGACGGATACTTCCAAATGGGTATCCCTATTTGGATACCCTACGAATCCTGCCTATGATTAAAGCCATCTTAAGATCTCTACCATGAGTATAATAATTTTCCTCGTGTTGTCTCCAGATAACTGAGTTACTTTCCAAAGTGCTTCTCACTTGCGTGCGTATGAAATTACAGAGCACTTTGCTTCATTAAACAAAAGCTTATTCCGCCTGGCCTACTCCATTCAGTAACATTGTAAATGTTCTTTTGCGATAGATGACAATCCGAATTATTCTCAATTCTAAAGAACAATTTTAAATCATCAGCAAATAATAGACAACGAGATCAGCTAACCGTATCAGGAAAATCATTTACGAAAATTCAAAATTCAAGAGGCACCAAATTCGAACTATGACTCAATCCGGGAAACGTAAAATACGGCTCTGAGAAGTATCTTTTGAACTACACATACTGCCTCCGATCACGAAGGTAGCAGGAGAAAATTGTATGTATTTATTTATTTATTTTATTGAACGCCAATTTAACAAACATTATTTTTAGCACATCATATTCAACAATTATGTCATTATAATTATAGGCGTAGACTACATCCACATAGGGCGAGTATGTCGTTAAAAACAAAATGAATACATATCAGTCAAAATCCTAATAGAAAGTAAAATTCATTATATTATTATGTACCTATAATTCAAATTTAAATTCAGATAATGAAACACAAAATTATATGTAACCAAAATTTGTTAATGTCATCTTCGTGTAAATTAATATAAAATTAAATTAATTTTAAAATCGTTAAAATTCGTTATAAATAGATATAAATAATAAAATAAAAATTAAAAATAATAATCAATCACAATAATAATAAATCAATGATAAAATAAGAATGAAATGAAACATTTAGAATCGTAATAAAGCAGGAGTAAATCTAGCAGTTCCAATTTTACGAAGAAACAAATCGTTACCGACCGTATCAAACGCTTTCTGGAAATCAAAGTACGCAGTATCAACTTGAAAGCCTTTATCCACAGCCGTGGTAGATTATGAGTAGAAGGACAGTAAGTTACTCATAGTGAAACGCCCGACCGACTCTAAAACCATCAACTTCCATCATCATTTTAAAAAGGGTTTTATAGAAAAGGTTTAATTCTTCTGAATTGTATTTTTACTTCAAATATACCAAATCTCAGATGCATTAGAAAAGGTTAAAAGTTTTCTCATAACGTGTGGAACATATAAATGAAAACATAATAACATAACAATTTCGTGTATAATTTTTACGCCACCAGATCACAGCGAACCCTTTTAAGACTTCCATTTCTTTGTTTTCCTTACATTTCCCACAAGGTCAAGCAATGTCCTCCATGTAGGAAGCGCGAAAAACTATTCCATTATCTTTTTGTTAGAATTTTTCTTGTGTAATGTAATATAACCCGTCCCTCAGGGCTTGCGATTCCATTGGTTTTGGGCATATCTGCGAATATGAAAGACATCCGAATCTGCTTTATAATAAAAGTGCCGATACGTATTGTTATTAGATGCGCGAAACGCCATAATATTATTAACTCCGGCATAGTTAGTGTTTCCATTATTTTGCTTCATAATATGACATTAAAATTTTATTAAAAATCATTTTCTCATGTATTTTTACCCGATTGTTTGTATTGGAAAAGTGGAGAATCGACTTCACGGATGGACCGAATGTGCCTAATGTATTGTTTTAGTGGTCTCAAACCTTCTTCGGGTTATTGTCTTTCAAATGAAATTATTTTGGGGTTGGATGGTTTCAAAGTCTTTACAGGACCTCCGTACAAACATTTTATGTGTTTTATATTTATATCTATACCTGTAAGTACTGAACTCTTCGGTAGCCACAAACCAGATTTATCTTTTTTATCTTCGTATTTTCTTTGTTTTCTTAATTGAGGAGATTCCAATATCCCATGATTCTCTTTTTTCCCCAATTTTGCATTTAGTTTGAAAGGTGTGCGCCAACGAGATAGTCTAGATAACTTTAATTAATTATGAAGCACAATAAAAATATCGGTATTGAATTTTTGATGATTATTCTTTAGTTCTTAAGGCTAGGTACCTATTACATAAAATTCATCCTGTAATTTTGAATTTATTAGATTTGAACAAACACGTACTTCTAATTTTCGAAATTCCGACATTATTTCATTTGGTATTTTTTCATGGCAAATCTGGTTTATCCGCTTAATCCCCTAATATATCTGTCTTAATCCCTTCCATTTTGACGCAAGGCCTTGTTATAATAATATTTATTATTATTATTCATAACTCTTGGAAGCCTGCTTAATATAGCCTAGCTGCTTTTGGGAAATTCAGACATTATTTTGTGACTTTACTAATATTTGTAGGTTGGTAGTTTATTATGTACTCGCTATTTATTGTTTAATATGTAGCTCTATACTACGCGTATTTTACCTTACATTTTAAAATACAATATTATAATTATATATTTTTGTTATACCTATTGAAGAAAGTTGGATATAGTGTCCCATCTTTCATTGAGATTTTACACAACAAATAATGATTTATAAAAAAAATCCCACCACATTTTGGAGAAAAATTTTCGAGCATTCGTGTCCTAACTTCCCTAAAATATTTATAATCTGGACTCTCTACCTCCTCTTGATGAAATGCCTCTGAACTTTATCATTTATAACGTGATACCTATTCAAACATATTTCCCATGAGAGACATGCATGTCAAAGCCTTTATTGTACCACGACTTTATCTCTTACCGGAGTTGATTAATAATCTTCCTCTGTGAAAAAAATATTAAAAACTTGCACCTTTCTTATAACGCCATCTAGAGTTCTTAAACAACACTATTTGTTTTCTGATACTAAACAGCGCCATCTAACCACAAGTACTACAATCATCTTCATCTTGTAGTAGCTCAGCATTATTTACTGCCATCTGTAAAGCGTTACATGAAACGGTTAGTGTTTGGACTCACAAACTGTTACGCAATTCTGTTCAAAGATGGCAGTGTTCTAAAAAGTTGTAAATAAGGATAATAGATGGCGTTATTTAACTTCTACGGTACAAGACTTGGTAAACGGTAAAGTTCTATTTTACATTGTATATATATTTCGAAGAAGCAACCTGTTATGTAGCAAACTCACAGAACGCTGTTAGCAGACCACCTGTAAATAGACAAACAGAACTCCTACAATTATGTTTTTAAGTTTTTCATAGCAGATTGTTACTTGCGAGGACTTAGAATTTAAATTATTTCTTTAATTCCTTCTTCTCTTATTCTTATTCTTCTATTTTACTGAAATAATTTACTTTACGACAGTTATTGGTGAAGTGAACTCACAATGGAACCATAACAATTCTATCTACCTTTGATTGAATCATTATTCCCTTGATCAAAATGTATGAAGGCAGCTACCACACCAAGCTCTGTGGGAGAATACTTATAATACTCTGCAGGCGGATTTTTCTTCACTGAAATAAACTACTGCAGTTGTTACATCTTGCCTTCCCATGGCCTTGCCATAACGACGGTTAGAATCCTATAGGTATGATAATTTTAACCGACTTCAAAAAAAGGAGGAGGTTCTAAATTCGACAGTATTTTTAACCCCATAACTTTCTACTGGGTGTAACGATTTCGATGATTCTTTTATTTGATGATGTTCTCACTTTATACTTTTTTTAAGACTGGTTTCTTTGAATTCGGTTATTTTTTATTGAAAGATAAAAAAACTTAATAAATCTCAGTACGCTAAATTCTAAATAGATTACCTAAGTACTTATAAAGCTATATTTTTTCCTGCGCACAACAATACAATCTAATTAAAATAATGAGGAAGCACATAGAATGGCTCTCCACATAAACAAAAACATCGTAGCAAGAGATAGCGAATAAAAACCGTTGGCAACATTGAAGTATAATGTCATAGAATAAACATCTCGAACAAAATGTGTCCCCGCCGCCGGGAGGTTCTATTTTCAAAATTGGGCCCCGTTCTCCTTTCAAAATCGAACGAATCCATTGGCAATTGAAGCCGCGCGGCGCCAATTCATTGGAACATACATTGTGTTCGCGGTGTCCATTCTATACGCTAGTAATAATACTTCAATGGTTGGCAACAAAATAATATAAAAATGGAAATAGCCGGCTCGCGTCACTATTAAGGTCACCACAAATAAGATAACTCTACAAATTAGTTCCAATTACGGGCAATGGCCGTTTCCCGCCAAAATTTCTCGGAAATGCCCATGTGGTTATGTCATTTAATGTAATGTTGAAATGAGTTTCAAACTCAGCAACGTAGTGATATAGCGTGAACTGTACCCATAGGAGTATTCAGGTCATGCACCCTAAAAGCTTAGCAAAACTAACAGCTAACCCGTGAACTGTATTTGGTTAAGTAAAATACTCTTCTACTTTGACTAACTAGGTTTTAAATAAAATCTTTTAATTTAATTTTTTAATCTCTTTAGTCCTCCTCCCAAATAACGTTAAGAATGGAAAACCAATTCATCCAGCTGCTTAATAAAACTCCAACAGTTCCTGATTGACAGACAACGCAGTCCCCAGGTTCCTTTATTTATAATATTAATAATAATAATATGGTATGGTGGAATACTCAGAAAGGATATTTGAAAATTCTTCCCCTTATTGGTGAACGCAGATTTATCCGCACCGTACGCGCCGGACGCACCGCATTTGTATGAAATCATATTATGAGAGCCCGATATAATGTGCGTTCACCATAAGAGTAACTTAAGGGTGCGTTCATATTAAGTAACATGTTACATAACTATTTATGTTTGTTATGTTTTTCAACCATGACATGTTACATAGTCTGAATGAGTCCACTCACCCCTAAGGGGTAATTATGTAGCTTTCATGCAATAGTCAAATGAAGCTCCGCGACCGTGAACAGTGGGCTTAATATCTAGAAGTTCTAGAAGATGTTGTTGTTCGCACCTTGTGTGAAACTTGAGCCTTGTTAGTTAGTGAGTTGATGACGGTTTCACCACGCGTTACATACCGTCAGCAAAAAAAATGATTTTTTTTAACTGAACTGTAAACTATAAATGTCATAAAAATACACCACGGCGATTGCTAATCTAGTATAATAATATATTAATACGTGAAGGGAAACCTTTTCTACACCTTTAAAGAATAATGGAGGCACGTAGAAGTCTGATTTTTGCTAAAGTTAATGTTTATGTGAAGAAGAAAGCAATGTTTTTTAATAATATGTGTTAAAATTACAATTATTAAAGAAAATAGAGCATTAAAAAATATCATTGTGAAGTAACCTTTGACAGATTCAGTAGGTTTATAAACAGCTCTTTTAAACCCCGACGCAAAAACGAGGAGTGTTACAAGTTTGACGTGTTTGTATATAATAATGTAATAGTGTTGTTGCGAATATCAGCATCAGCATCAGCGGATTATCAGCATCGGTTTCAACATCAGCATCAGCTTCAGCTGATATTAATTAAGAAAATCAGCATCAGCATCAGCATCCGCTGATATTGAAAAATCCTGCATCAGCAACAACCCTGGTCTGTAACTGTTTTCTGTCTACCTGTTTCTCTGTCTACGTGTCATCGTAGCTCCCGAACGGATGAACCGATTTTGATTTAGTTGCTTTTGTTATTTATTAGTCATCCTTAAAACTTTTTAAACATACCTACTACCTAACTACTTACAAACTTCTCAAACTTACCTACTTTAAAATAATCGCAATGTTTCTGCTGACGGTACAGCCTTGCCGCAAAACATTTAGTGCAACAAATAAGTTACGCTAACAATTCCGTCCCTTCGAAACTTTGCCTTTTGTCCACCGTACGAATTATGTGAATTATGTTTTAGATATTTAGATGTTTTGCAACTTGGAGAGTGGTAGAGAATTTAAATAAACGTGCCCACGTTAGATTATTTTTATTAACGTCTAATTGGCAATGTGTAATAAAAAAATATTTTATACCTACTAGCGATCCGCCCCGGTATCGCACGGGTAATAAACCTTATTATACGCACGTTTTGTCTTGCTTAAGGTAACTAAAGTATTTAAATTGATAAGGATTGATACTGTACCTGTTTATATAACATTCCAGTTACTGCATCGTACGTGAGCATTTTTTTAGAAGTCAAAATAGTTTTAGTGTGCTATTCTTAAAAGATAGGCATATTATTTTGCAAATGCGAAATTTTTTGTAGCTAACACTTAGCAATACTTTCCTATTGAAATTATTACAGCATCCCTTCTGAGAGAGGACAAAGACCTCATTTAATTAAAACAACAGGCGTTTGTTATTTTACTCAAAAACTCAAACAGAGGCATCACAATATGAACCTCTTAAGTGTTTCTACACAATCCGTAATCGAAAATAAACATAAAACACATGTAGGCAGAGGATATAATAATAATATAACTTAACTAGCTAAAACATACCCGCTGGGCGTCAAAAATTTTTACTTGTGATGTGATGAAGTGAAATATATTTTTAATCACAGTTAAAAATAGCCGATGTCACTCAAGAATAATGTAGCTTTCTACTGGTGAAAGAATTTTTGAAATTGATCGAGTAGTTTTTGAGTTTATTCATTACAAACATACAAAAATACAAATATTTCCTCTTTATAATATTAGTCTAGATGTACGTATGGATATATAATACTATGTAGTTGTACCAAGATTATCTGCGTATAATATCTTTACCATTAGGTACTTGTTATAAAAAAACTAAGTCTATTCTAAAAAATACAAAAAGCACCGAATGGAATTTGATATTATTATCATAATAGATGCAGTTTTATTCACGAGGAAGGTTTAAGCAAACATTTATTAAGATTTTGCTTAAATTGACTGAATTAAGACGATGATTTTTCAAGTGACGGAAAAAATTATGCCGTCTGGAAGCTTTACTGAACCGCTTATACCACTCTTACTAATTTAATAAAGGTAGACCATGATTTAAACTAGAGGTCCCCAAACTTTTGTTCTCATAGACCACTAGTCTTTCAAAATTTAGCTGGTTCCGGTGGACATCATGTAGCTACATTCCTACCATATTCCCAAAACTGGACAAAAGATGTGAAGATCAGATCTAACTATGGATATTTGCGTTGCGGCTGAGTTTAGATTATACAGAGATTAATAGATTTCGAAACAAAAGTGAGAATTGATTGGTTAATTAATTAGTTGATGTTTTTGTCACGTCAACGTAGACCCCAGTCGAGTCTCCCGTGGACCCCTGGGGGTCCACCTGGACTACTTTGGGAACGAAGGATCTAAAATAACATTCATAGGTACCTACTTATTATCTCGGCAAAGGTGGACAAAAATCTATAATATTAATATGACGAGATGAGAAGCAGTTAAAACATTTGCATTCCGAATCTTAAAAGCTACCTAATAACGGATTTTATAGGAAATAAGGTTACGGCGTAAAGAAAACGTCAAGAGTTTAGGATTTTTTTAATAATACTTTTATATTTAATCCTTTTTAAATTGGGAAGTGATACGTCTGTAGCCTATCAACATATCGAGAAGAAGAGCATGAGACTAAATTAGTGGCCATTTATAAAGTCGGACTGAACAGGAAGCGTGAAGTTAATTACAAGTTAAAAACACAGGTAGCGTTTCCGCCGGAAGTCAGTGAAGTCAACTACAGATAAATTTTTGCAAATTAATTTAAATTAAACCAACAGATTTCATATAATGAGCGTAGAAAGTTGGGTGCTAAATAAAACAATGGATTCCATTAGCAAACGCTTTATGGGGGATTGAAGAGCCATAAGCCATAAGGCTAGGATTATTGGCTTATGTACGTCCAACGGTGACAGTGACAAATTACCATCAGATGCCTCGTTTCGTATTCTGTCTAATAGCATTAATAAATCAATAACTACACTTCAAGTGCGCTCAATCTATTACGCTATAATCCCTACTCTATGAATTCCTCAAAGACTATAGACAGGCTATTCTGAATTAAAAGTGCAACATATCGTACCAACCTATTACCATTCATTTCGCGTTTTTGATTAGCGCTATGCGATCTAAATTTCACTTTAATGCGTTGGAGCTAGAGTCGCTATTTCTTTAAATGATTTTACGGAGTGCGCCTTCTGTACTATTACTCGTATAAGTATTATTATGACTTCAGTGCTACTACTATACAGCCTATACAGGCTGTTGTGAAAAGTGTGGCGTAGCGCCGGGAGTTTGACGTCGCGGCGTCGCGCGTCGGTCAGGGATTTGGTTATCCTATTCGCTCTTAAGTTATTCATGCATCGAGTAAGCGAGATAGAAAATGAGTTATGGAAAATTGACCGTTACTTAATCCGCAATTTTTAGTACGACACAGTTAACCTAGTAGAATCAATAGAACTTAAAAATGTGTATTAATTTCTTTACGTACCTAAGTACACAACTAGCAAACGAGCCAACTGATAAACGGTCAACATGATAGTACCACTTAGGTATAACTACTTTTTCAGATAATATAAGTATTGTAAGCACCTACATAGGTATTTCTTTAAAATAAATTTTTTTGTAGTTGTACATCTATCAAAATGTTAAAATTAATTAAGGTAAAAGTAATAAAAGGTAGGTATAAATAAGGAAAACAGAGAAAATGTAATTTACCTGCAGTATCCTAAATCCTAATTCGTACCCTTTCGCAATACCCAGAAAATACTACCTTGTCCGTTAAAGTACTTTTGAAAGTCCTAAACATTATTCCCCCTCGGTACAATTACCCAAAGTTTAATTATAAGGAACGTTTATTACTGACAGCGAGAAGCCAAGAACGACCATGTGGGAAAGAGTAACGACATACACATTGTTGTACTTCAATTAGGTACTGTTTTGTCATAAATTCCAGTCAGGGGTTGGATTCGAACCCAAAACGGTCACTACCAACTTTGTGAACTGGGCTACTGAGTCAACTAACTACAAAATGGTGATAAGTAAAGAATCAACTGATTTCCCTAATTTTTTTTTCTTAACCTTCCTATTTCTTCTATGGCTGGCTTCAACCCATTAATGGCCCACTACTGGGCTCGGGTCTCTCCTCTTGAGGAGGCCTAGAGTATACTCCACCACGCTGCTCCAGTGCGGATTGGTGGAGGGGTTAGTGGCCAACCCAAGTGTCGGAAGTTTTCAAACCGCCCGAGGGCCTCCGACATGGCTTAACGACTTATGATAACAACCGGGACCGACGGTTTTACGTGCCCTCCGAAGCACGGAAACGCTCAAGAAATTTTTGCCACTAGCGGTCACCCATCCAACTGTCGATTTCTTCTATATTCTACTAAAACCCAAAATCTAGTCTTTGATACTATAATAATCTTTGTGTGCCTGTCTGTGGCATTGTAGTTCTTAAACGAATGGGCCGATTATGATGCGATTTTTTTGTTTAAAAGCTGACGTGTTTGAGATGGTTCTTAACTTTTTAGTGTAAATAAAACTGTCGAGGGTTTTTTAAATTTCAAAGTTTATAGTTATTTATTTTAATACATTGTGTATTGTTATGACTAACAATTCTTTTTTTTCTTTCAGGTAAGTAACGACTAACAAGAGGGAATTCACGTTTAAAGTAGGTACCCACCCGCCACTCAAGTTTCTGTTAAAGAAACTCAAGAAAATTGAGGGTCGAAAGCACTTGAAATCTATCGTATTTTGCTGCGAATGTAAAAGTGAATATTTTAGGTAAAGTTTCAGTCCCAGTTTTTTAAAGAACCAATTTTATTTGCGATTTTAATGGTTTTTTAACCGACTTCAAAAAAGGAGGAGGTTCTCAATTCAAATGTATTTTTTTTTGTTTGTTACCTCAGAACTTTGGACTGGGCGAACCGATTTTGATGATTCTGTTTTTAATCGAAAGCTGGTGGCTGTCATGTGGTCCCACATAAATTTGACCGAGATCTGACAACTATGTAGTTTTTGAGACTTTGAAGTCGGTTATTTTTTGTTAGTAAAATTTAGATTATCTTGAATACAAAACAATATATTATTAATAATATTTAGGTACTTACACATGCTAATTTACTATCAACACAATATTTCGTATAGTTACTTATACGTTACGCAATGCCGTTACGTCAGTTGTGAAGACTTGAAAATAGTCCCAACTTTTTCTTCATCATAACTAGTCTAAAATGTACCCTGTTTGCACATATCGGTTGCAGTATTGATATAATAAGCAGGGCACTTCCTGCTTGGTCAACGACTCGTGTAAAAAGCATTGCGTGTTCTAAACGATATTCTTAAAAGTAATTATAATGATAACAAAATTTAATTATTTTGCTTTTAAATTTCTATAGATGATACGCACGTAAAGTAATACACCTTCTCTTTAAAAAAGGTCGTGAGGAAACGTGCATGTTTAACGCCCCAACTCAGAGTCACTAACGGTTACTTTAATATCTACTTAGTAAAGAATCAAATTCTCTACTCTAAGAAGAATCTCCATACAAATTCTCTACTAATCATCCAGATCCAAAACTATTATCCAAACATCCCTCATTCATTATCAAAAATTCAAAGCCGGACATAACAATAACTGTACCTTTCCACGCTACTCCTCATCAAAACCATCTTATTCTCTAGACTTCAAAGGGGCTGTCCCCAAAATCAAAAGCACAATGAAACGGCAAAAAATCACAATTGAAATAATAACGTGCGAGTGGGACGGAAACATTGAGAAGAAGGAGATGTGAGCAAGACAAAGGTATAGGTATCACCAATCGATCAGGTTGCCATGGCAACGCAGGGTACCAGTAGTAATAGTGGTTTTAGCACTTACAATGGGTTTTAATACTTTTTTCATTTGTGTTCTTGCTTTTTACGAGTTTGATGAAATTCACCGTTGAAAAGTATTTATTGAAGATTTTACTGTAACACTTATTTATCTATTATAAATATTTGAAGATCATCTCCAAAATTCCTTTGTGTCTCACTATTGTCTCCTGTCTTGTATCATAATGTCAGGAGAACAGACCACAGTCTACCGTGCTGGCCAATCCAGTTGACTTCACGTCTTCACACATGTTTAATATGGTCCCTAGTCGATCATGCGGTGACGTCGACTTGCAGCATAAAATGCATTTACGTACAAAGGCGTGTCTTCTTAAATTCATAGATTCGTCTAGGGACAGCTTTACGTAAAGTATGCATGGTCATGCTTCATGATGGACCGTCATGCAAGCTCTTCATGCAAAAATAATGCCTAAATAGTACAGTGAAGAGGTACTGTTCTGTACGAAAATGCATGTCATGATTCAAAAATTATGATTTTCTAGGGAACGCATAAAACAGTACGGTAGCTCGAGGAAGAAGATAGGAAAATAACAAAAGCAGCTTAATATTTCCTCGGTACGTTTTGTTCGGTTTTCCGGTGTAGATACTCCCGAAGGCTGATTACCGAATTGAGAACTGGGTGCACAGCTTTGTTTTATATCCGACTTAAAAAAGGGAGGAAGTATTATTCGACTGTATTTTTTTATGTTTGTTACCTCAGAACTTTAAACTGGGTGAAACGATTTTTATGATTCTGTTTCTAATCAAAAGCTGATGCTTGTCATGTGGTCCCACTCAAATTTTATTGAGATCTGACAATGGCATCCATGAGAAAACCATATACCTAAGTCTAAATTTGTATTAAATATGTGCGCGACAAATGGACGAATAACTCAGTATCACGCCAACCGATTTCGATGATTATTTTTTTATTCGAAAGCAGGTGCTTGTCATGTGGTCCCACATAAATCTGAACGAGATCTGACAAGTAGTTTTTGAGTAACTTTGAAGTCGGTTATTTTTTGTTAGTAAAATTTAGATTATTTATGTGTGTTACCTCAGAAATTTCGACTGTGTGAACCGATTTTGATGATTCTTTTTTCAATCAAAAGCTGGTGCTTGTCATGTGGTCCCACTTAAAGTTGAGCTAGATCTGACGAATCGTTTTTGAGTTATTTTGAAGTCGGTTAATTTTTTCTTGGTAAAATTCAGATTATTTATCATAAGACATCTATCTAAAGGATATTTGAGCATTAGATTATTTACGGAGATGTTGAATTTTAAATTATTTAATTATTGTGTTACTGTGTTATTTCACATGTCATTGTGATTTCACATACAGCATCGGAAGGGATAGGGGGGCCGCAGGCAAAATTCAATATCTCGGTAAATAACCAAATGTGCCAAACTTCGAAAGAAACGAATCTTTATGACAAAAAGATCGAAATTCGGTTATCAGCTTCCCGAAGTATTTCCCAAACCCATCATAGATATATATTAATAAACAGGTAACTGACGGTAGACGGTAAATGGGCGCCAGGGGGCGCTCGCAACGAGTCTTGATATTTCTCAGTAGTAGTGCCCCGTTTTCTATTTCTTTAAGTCAAAAGCATTATTATAGATTTATTGCGATTGCTTTAGCCACTCAAAACATTATTTTATATAGCTTTAGATCGACCCGCGGGAATATTTTCCTAGACGTTGATTTATAGATATAAGTTACTAGCTCGGTTGTTATAGTTTGATAGATAGATAGATATTTGTACATTTACACAAGTACCTAATACCAACCCCTCATGCATTGTTGACCGAGAAAGTAAATAGACAAAAAAATAACAGGTTTCCAAGCCAATAACTAGTAATAATAATGACTTAATAATTTTGAAATCAGTTAATAATCTTGATAATCCCTATGGAGCCATCACATGGGCTGGCTTTTGTCGCCTTTTACGACACCCTTATAGGATTGGGGTCAGTATTCTAAACCGCCCCAATTTATTATCCCATCCCAGTACTGCTTATCTACCTGAGTGTAGTGTGATATTGAAAATATCCGTAAAACCTCTTTACCGTAGTTCTCAAAAGAATGCTGGCGGAATTACACTGAATATTTTCTCGAGAGTACAACGCCTGTTCAGTTGGCTTGCAATTTCAAATATGGAACGACTCGAACGTACATAAAACGTGGAATACATTCGATGGTGCCACTTGTAAACGGAGATATTGCAATTTCACCTTACTAACGGCCGGTCTCAATAATGTACTAACAGTACTAACAGATAAAAACTGTAGATAAAGCTACCATTAGTACATATGTCATCTGTCATATTTGTTTATTTTTCAGACGCAAAAATTGACAAATATGACAGATGACATACTAATGGTAGCTTTATCTACAGTTTTTTATCTGTTAGTACATTATTGAGACCGGCCGTAAGAGATACCTACTTGAATACGCTCGCGTGAAAACTGTACCAATTCATTAGAGGGTTTTTTAAGACCAAAATCCCAAATCCTTGGTAATTCTGTACTTTGCACCAATGAATACTCAGAGAAATCATAATTAGAGACTAAAGACACTCAACACTTAAGGTATTTGTCATAAGTTAAAGGCTTTGTAATGATATCAATGAGTATAAGTTTTAAGAAAGCTCCTTTTGAAGCGGAATACTCAAAATTTCAGTTTTGGTAGCGTCCAAAGTTGCTTAATTTGGTTATTCACTTATGGTCGACATATTGTCACTAGGCTAAGTTTGTATGCGCTTATAGCACAGTATAAATATTATTACATCTCCTTATACTGTGCTTATAGTCTGAACTCTGAGGTTGTGGGTATGTTTAGCTGTAGGTAACTAACATAATAGATAGATAACTATTTTTAAACGGCTTCGTTTCGAGAAATCTATCCCTTGGTTTCAATACAAGAACATTTTCAGACGAGATTATTTAAATTGACATAGTTAATCATCATTTTTATTTTTGTGCAAATGTTATAAGTCGTACTCGGGTACACGGGTAGAGGGACACTTATTAATGTACTAATGTACGTAATTAGTACAGTAACAATTGTCCCTCTACCCGTGTACCTGACAAAACATAATTTCTACCATAACTAGAATAGTAGTACAAATATTACACCACAAATAAATGATTCAAGGCCGTTGCCTTACTTTATCTTTTTCAAAAACCAATTTACAACAGCAACCATGTGACCTAAAATTCTATTAAAATTTAAAACTCACGAGATGGCAATTTTTCCCCGTCCCAGGCCTGCCATGAATGTACGTCAGGAAACTTAGGTGATTTATATTAGTTTTTGCTTTCAAAACTAAACTTTAATTCAAAGCGATAAAACATACTTTGCGTTTCACGTTGTGCAACCCTGAAAGTTCGCCAACTCACTTCCCATTTTCCCATCGGAAGTTAACCTTAGGTAAATACAGTGCATCGTGAGTTAGGTACTTTTCCATGTTTTACATATCGGTCCCGCAACCCGCGACTGATCTTTTATCGTTCCTCATTCCTGACGTGATACCCACCAAGGTAATATAACTATTATTCATCTTCTTCACTAGTAATTCCTCGCTGCTCTTCTCCTATAATCACAATTGTATTTCGCCGGCAAGCGGGTGCCCGCTCCGTTCTTTGTCATCAATATGGCTATCATGCCTTTAGAGTCATGGTCTACGGATGGCTGAATGGATCACGTGTGACGTCACATTGGATGAATATGAATCATGTTACATGATCATAGGTCTGGTAGACGTAGACCTTACTCGTAGCCATGGAGTAGGTAAGGAGAGTCATCTGATATGAGGGAAAAGTTAAAAAATTGTTCAACTGTATACTGTAATAGAATTAGTTCCAGACGTTCTACTACCATATTATATTATTGCTATACCAAGTATATCAGAATTGAACCAATAATTTTAATAGTGTAAAATAACTCAGTAGACTAATTTTAACGTTAACAAACAAAACGCACAAAATAAAAAAGAACTGTTTAATAACAGTTTTCAGTTTGGAATCACAGATGGCCTCGAAAAAATTGATTTATAATACCTACTTGTATCCTGAATATTTCTCTAGAGGGTACCTGCATTTTTCATTCGGACTGTTCAGTCTCGCAATTTTGAATTTCGAACGTTAATACAACGTAGAACACGATGCACGGTACGGAAATGCCATTTGTGAGCGTAGATAGGTATTGCTTTCAGTTGTCTTATTGCAGATACTTTTTTCATGGGTTGTACAAGATGCTTTTTCATTTTATGAGTGCCTGGTACACTGTGTAATTTATTTAGGTACATTTTGCAGACAATTTTTTATAGGTTGTGAACAAGATGCTCTTTCATTTTTAACCGAATTCAAAAAATACCTCCTGTATTCAATTCGACTGATTATTTTTTTTGGTTTGTTACTTCAGAACTTTCGACTGTGTGAACGGATTTTGATTGATGATTCTTTTTTTAATCGAAAGTTGATGCTTGCAATGTGGTCCCACTTAAATTTGAGCGAGATCTGGATAAGTAGTTTTGGGTTATTTTGAAGTCTGTTATTTTTTGTAAGTAAAATTTAGATTATATTATGGCCTGGTACTCCTATATATCATGTTACGGTAATGATGGTAATTTTTTATAATGTTTTTTTATTACTTTACTTCCATAAGTGTAATAACGTTCTTTCGTTTCATGTAATAAAAATAACAGTATCTACTGTATAACACTTGCTCACGGACAAAGTAGTCCTTTTGTAAAGATTGTTATTATTCTTCGAGCTTCGTTCTCGATATTAGCATGGCAACACTAGTAGTAACACTTACGGGCTCGCCATTTCGCACTGTAGTTTGGAGGTAGATAAAAAATAAAACATAATTTTATCAACTTTTGTAGGGTAGATTAATATAACCTCACTTAGCTGGGGTGCGGTCCTCTTCGGTTCGTCATTCACGTTTCAGTGCTCCGCCGCTTCGCACGGGTGCAAGAAAAATGTCAAAAAGGAAGCTTAGCTATCAAGAGGAATTAAATTACTTATTCAAAAGAATTAAAAAGTTAAAAAGTAATAAGATTTAAAGTGAAAGTGTATTGTGCTCAGATTCATCGGATAGTGATTCTTCGCCTCATAATCTGCAAGGTAGGTGGTTTCCAATATTCAAATTACTAAAAGCAAATGACTAAAAATCATAACCCTATTTTAGTCAGTTAATGTTGCTTAAAAATGTAATCTTAAGAAAATTACACGCAATTACGAAGCAATAACAGATTATCTTTTATTATATCAGTGAATATACAATTTAAATACGAATACCCTCCGCTCAGGGATATTCTTTTTTCCCTCCATTATTAGCACGTGTTTTCCGTAGAAATTTTTTATTGGATTGCCCTTTGGAGACCTTCAAAATAAAAACGTACCTGCTATCAGTTTTACCTGTGGGGTTCTTCCATTGCTAGTACATATACATATTCCGTAAGGAAATTATATAATATAAAAGGTACACCTGATAACCAGAATTACCTATGAGGTTTATATTATTATTTTTTTTCTCTCAATTGCTCGTACATGTAGTCCGTAAGGGAATTATATTGCGGTGATATACAAATACAAAACCTAATCGGATTGTCTTCTGGGGGCCTTCCAAATAAAAAAGTACCTGCTATTCGGAATTACCTAGGGGGTTCTTCCACTGCTATTACTACATTCAAATTACTCTGCAATCATGGCTAGGATTACACAATTACGTGCTGAGGCTATAGAAAAACATGTGCTGCATTACAGAAAGTGTGCCAAATGCCGCTGACGAAGAGCAAGTTTTGGGATGCAACGATCCACAACCAGGATGTTCCTACATTCTTCTTGAGTCAACACTTGGAAATAATTATTTGCACAATCTCACGGCTATTCAGCCTCCCGCCACAGAGGAACAAGTTATATCTAATGCCTCAACCACTGATTTGCCTACTGAACAAGTAGAAGCCGCGGATCCGAATGTAATATCAAGCGAGATACCTCAACCAAAAGACGAGGGTGACCCTGTCCTGTCTGTTACTCTTCAACCCAGCGCGGAAGTCTTGGATCCTGAACTCCTGGAAATATTAGGCGAGGATCCTACCGCTATTAATGAATATGGGCCTGAGATTCAAAAAGATCTAGCAATTAGATTAAATCATATAGTCACATCCGGCCTGTCAAAAGAGACTCGTCAAGAATTAAAAAAGAGATACTTAGTTCCTGCAAACTGCAAGTACACGAGAGCACCAAAGCTTAATCCAGAAATCCAAGCATTCTTGATGGAAAGTGGAACTAAACGAGACAAGGGCATAGAATACAAGCAAAGTCTATCATCCTGCGCCTTGTCTTCGCTGAGCGAGGCCATAACCCATCTGCTCTCATCTGGTCAGAAAGACCCAAAATTACTTAAACTTTTAATGGATACAGCCCGAACCCTAGGAAATTTACATTATTTGGATTCGACCACTAGACGTTCATTTATTCTTTCATCTATGAAGAAAGATTTAAAGGAACAGTTACAAAAAACGAAAATAGAAGAAATGCTTTTCGGAGATAATTTATCAGAAATGCTAAAATCGGCAAAAACCATTATCAAATCTGGAGCAGAATTAAGGCCAACTAAAAAATCTACGGTTCCAAGACAGGCAAATCTCATCAACACGTCTTTAAACTACCGAGCCCCCCCAGCAACTCGCCAACAGGCAGCGCGGGGGGGCACAAGAACAATTCATCCGACACCATCAACTCTGAAACCAAGACAATCGAGAACGACGCACAGCAACAATTCCAAGATATCGTCACGTCAGCCGAAAACTCATTACAAACGTTAGAGACGGTAAGACCTGCCGGTCGGCTTTCATACTTCTATGAACAATGGTGTTTGCTTACTAATAACCCTGTTACTCTTTCATATATTTCTGGCTATAAAATTGCATTTTCGGATCCAGTTATTCAGACATCCGTTCCTAAAGAGCCTATATATTCACGATCTGAACATAAAGCCTTTAAAGAGTCTATACAAGAATTAATTAATAAGGGTGCAATATCCTTATGCCAACCATGCAGGGGCCAGTATATATCAACAATATTTATCATTCCAAAACCGAACGGTAAACCAAGATTCATATTAAACTTAAAACAATTAAACAAATACATAGCAACACAGCATTTTAAATTAGAAGATTTAAGGACAGCATTAAAGCTCGTCTCTAAAAACTATTTGATGGGAACTATCGATTTAACGGATGCTTACTTTTTAGTTCGTGTTCATCCAGATTCTAGAAAATATTTACGCTTTCGATGGAATGACAATCTTTATGAATTTCATGTTTTACCGTTCGGCTTAAATACTGCTCCATATATTTTTACGAAAATTCTCAAACCAGTTGCCAAACTTTTGAGATGTATGGGATATTTATCTACTTTTTATTTAGATGATATATTTTTGGTTGATAAATCATATACAGATTGCCTAAAAAATTTAAATGACACAATACTTCTTTTAAAATCATTAGGTTTCATCATCAATATAGATAAAAGTTCCTTGACACCTTCCAAGTGCTGTAAATTTCTGGGAGTTATTATTGACTCAGATAAATTTGAACTAAGGTTACCAAATGAAAAAAGAAATAAAATTAAAAATGAATTACTAAGATTTCAAAAAATAAAGAGATGTAGAGTAAGAGAATTCGCTAGCCTTGCCGGACTTTTAACATCTGCCTGCCCAGCTATAGATTATAGCTGGTTATACACTAAAGACATTGAAAGGTGCAAATACTTGAATCTTATAGATGATGAAAACTATGACAAATTCATGACTGTACCAACTGAATTAGCCCCAATTTTTGAATGGTGGCTCAAAAATATAGATAACTCAGTAATGAAAATAAAGGATAATCATTACTTCTTAGAAATATTTACTGATGCCTCAACAACGGGATGGGGTGCCGCCTGTGGTAATCGAACTGCTAGTGGGCCTTGGAAGGAACGGGAAAAAACCTTTCATATTAATTATTTGGAAATTGCTGCAGCTTTTCTGGGTCTAAAAACTTTTGCGCAAGATTTACAAGATTGTCAGTGTCTATTACGTATTGATAATACTACTGCCATATCTTATATTAATAGAATGGGTGGAATACGCTTCCCACATCTAACAAACATCACAAAAGAATTGTGGAACTGGTGCGAGACACGCAACATCACTGTTCATGCCGATTATATTCCATCTTCTGAAAATATAGTCGCAGACGCTGAATCTCGGAGATTACACCCCGAAACTGAGTGGGAAATCTCTAAGACTGCATACAAAAAAATTGTAAACAAATTTGGAGTTCCATCCATCGATCTCTTTGCCAGTAGAACTAATCATAAATGTGATAAATATGTCTCTTGGCAAAGAGATCCTGACGCTTATACAATTAATGCATTCACCATATCATGGACTAATCATTTCTTTTACGCGTTTCCCCCAATACCTGTTATCCTTAAAACTTTACGGAAAATAATTGATGAAAAAGCCACTGGTATCGTGGTGGTTCCCAAATGGCCCACACAGCCCTGGTACCCCCTCTTTAATAGACTCCTCTGTTCAAAACTACTTGTACTAAATTGTGATAATGATTTAATTATTTCTCATTGTAGCGATCGTGCAATACGCCGCCAAATTACGCTGGTTGCCGGGAAGTTATCCGGATCTCACTTCTTCAGAGAGGAACCCCACAATCATCTATTCCTATAATATTAGCATCACTATCAGAAAACACAGTTAAACAGTATGACACTTGCCTGAGGAAATGGTTCGCGTATTGCCATAAAAACAACCTAGAGCCATATACTGCTTCACCATCTAATGCTCTCCAATTTCTTACAAGTATATTTAATTCTGGAGCTCGCTATGGCACACTAAATTGTGTTCGATCGGCTTTATCTTTGTTGTGGGGTCCCGACGTGATAAATAATGATCATACAGCAAGGTTTTTCAAGGGAGTCTTTCGATTGCGGCCTACTAAGCCTAAATACGAATTAACGTGGGACACAGATAAAGTACTCAATTATTTAGCAGAATTATATCCTAATGAAAATTTAAAATTAGAGCAAATTGGAAAAAAATTAGTCACTCTTTTAGCGTTAGTAACAGCCCATAGGATGCAAACCATTTCAAAAATAAAGGTAAACAATATCTCCAAGTTTGATTCGAGGTTTATCATAAAAATTCCAGACTTAATCAAATCTTCACGGGTAGGTTGCACACAGCCAATTCTTTCCTTACCTTATTTCCCACAAAGGCCTCAGATATGTCCTGCAAGTACCCTACAGTCTTATCTTGATAGAACTGATCAACTACGTCAAAACCATAATTCACTTTTTGTCTCCTTTAAAAGGCCACATCAAGCAGTAACATCACAAACGTTAAGCAAATGGGTAAAAAGCATTTTACAATCTAGTGGGATAGACATCTCCCTATTCACCGCCCACAGTACTAGGCATGCAGCAACTTCCAAGGCCTTTACATTAGGTATCAATCTGGATGTTTTACGTTAAACTGCTGGCTGGAGCGCCAGTTCTACGGTTTTTGCTAAACATTATAATAGAATCATAACGGACGATATATCAAATGAAATTGACTTTGCAAGTAGCATACTAGGAGGGGAAATAAATAATAGCTGATGAGTATTATCAATTTATCATTATACATAGTAAAATTATATTAAACACTCTCTTGATTAAATTGAAAGACAATTGTGATAATATAGCATTATAATTATGTACTATAAAACATTGTCGTGATTAAACCGAAAGATAATTGTATTTGATCATATATATGGAATATCTGAAATCTAATAAATAAGAGTCTAAATGAAAATAAGGTATTATTTCATTCGCATTATAATCCCACGTTTATATATACATACACCTATATATACATAAACACTCTTATGATTTCACGACTACTTTCTCTAAACATCTACTAGTGTTGCCATGCTAATATCGAGAACGAAGCTCGAAGAATAATTGATGATTAAACGAACTTACCTGTAAGTGAAGTTCAATCCCAATTATTCGAGAGCTTCGTTCGAAGATATTAGCATGCCCTCCCTCCCTGGTGTACATGTCATATACACTACACCCCTAGTCGTGAAACATAAACAGCGCAGGAAATCTCTGAACTGAATGACGAACCGAAGAGGACCGCACCCCAGCTAAGTGAGGTTATATTAATCTACCCTACAAAAGTTGATAAAATTATGTTTTATTTTTTATCTACCTCCAAACTACAGTGCGAAATGGCGAGCCCGTAAGTGTTACTACTAGTGTTGCCATGCTAATATCTTCGAACGAAGCTCTCGAATAATTGGGATTGAACTTCACTTACAGGTAAGTTCGTTTAATCATCAATTATAAGCTATCTCAGTTCAAGGATAATTTCAACGCTACGTCATAATTTTATTAATGGACTGAAATCCAAGGCCCAAATTATATAACTATTGTCCTTTCACAAAATTTGACCTCCATTATATTTTCTTGCTCTGTCATTAAATAAACTATTATCAAAATTGCAAGTCTCTCTAGCTCAACACAAAATTAATTTAATAAACACCTAACATAGATTTCCGTGCTTTAAATGATACGTAAAACCGTCCGGTCCTGGTTTTTAACCGACTTCAAAAAAAGGAGGTTTTCAATTCGACTGTATTTTTTTTTTATGTTTGTTACCTCAGAACTTTGGACTGGGCGAACCGATTTTGATGATTCTTTTTTTAATCGAAAGCTGGTGGCTGTCATGTTGTCCCACATAAATTTTAGTGAGATCTGACAATGGCATCCATTAGAAAACCACATAAGTCGTAAATTTGTGTTAAGATGTGCGCGACAAATTGACGAATAACTCAATATCACGCCAACCGATTTCGATGATTCTTTTTTTAATCGAAAGCAGGTGCTTGTCATGTGGTCCCACATAAATTTGAACGAGATCTGACAAGTAGTTTTTGAGAATTTGAAGTCGGTTATTTTTTGTTTGTAAAATTTAGATTAGGTATAATCGTATCATAACAATCGATACGCTATGTCGGAGGCCTTTGGATAAAAACTTCTGAAGGACCAGACAGGAGCCGTATTTCTATTATTAATACTAGCTGCCCGGACAGACTTAGTTCTGTCAAAAGTTTTTTTTTTATTATTTTGAGATGTAAGCTATCTTATCTTTCAAGTTGGATCAAACTGCACACGGTGTGCAAAGATTAAAATCGATTAAGTAGTTTAGGAGTCCGTCGCGGACAAACAACGTTACACGTAATTTATATATATTAAGATGACAGGAGGCGTTTCTGCAGCCATCTGCTTACCGGATGAAAATTGTTTTATATCAAAATAAATATCTTAGTAAAGAAAAGTATCGCGACTGGGTTGCATATCTATGTACCTATATAGTTTGCCTTAATCACCTAGGTGAATTTAGGTCTACAGATTTAGTATACTTAATTCACCTGCGTGCAGTAGATTTAAATCACCTGGGTGCAGGTGAATAAAGTACACTAAAAGTAGACTTAAGACACCTGGATGAATTAACTCAGATGAATAAAGTCGACGTCACCATAAATTCTATATAAATTTTCAAAAAAGCGTCTCTAACTTCTTACGTGCATACATAAGTACACACACACACACATGTTTTTAATTTTTTTATATTAAAATAACACTTTCACACACTCATATCCCCAAGATTTCCTATATTATAAATGCCAATCATGCAAAAGCCGGCAGCAAACATTTAGGTTAGTCAAATAAATATTTACCCCGGTCGGGATTCAAAGTTCAAACTCAGGACTTATCGCTTGCTCACAGCGCTACAGTGTAATCAATGGAATAATGTAATTTGAAACGACCTTTGTATTAACATTCCGATTGCGAAGTCGAAATTGTTGTCTTTACCATTGGAAAATTCTTCTGTTTAATCCTTAGGAATTTCCTGAAATCATGTTACGGTTCACAATGTAAATGGATATATATATGATTGTAATGGATATAATATTTTATGTTAGTCATTAAACAATGAAATTTAAAAGAATTAAAGAAGATTTAATGATTATACTATTAACAATATTGGCGTTCATTTAAGTAAATAAATAAATAAAAAGTTTCAGGACAACATTATCAGATAACATTATCAGTTAATGTTGTACATTATTAGTACTAAGTATTATTTCTTCTGTGGTTGTACTGAAACAGTTTAAAGGTGTATTATTACAAAATTGACGTAGGCTATGTATAAATAATAAAGACAAACACATACACACAAAATTATTCCGGAAAAATTGGTGCATCTTGGGTGCTGAGAATACACGAAAATGCCAAGTCTAGTCAAATCTAGTTAAGTCTAAGTCTAGCTAAATCTAGCCATGCATTCATGGCTAGGTTGTTTATTATTTATTAATATAGAATTATTTTCTTTCCTACCTAAAATGTATGAGTATCTCACATTGAAGTATTATTACTAGCGTATAGAACAGACACCGCGAACATAATGTATGTTCCAATGAATTGAAGCCGCGCGGCTGCATTTCCAATGGATTCGTTCGATTTTGAAGGGAGAACGGGCGCTCAATTTTGAAAATAGAACTTCCCGGCGGGAACACACATTTTGTTCGAGATGTCTCTTCTATGACATTATACTTCAATGGTATCTCAAGTTATTTTCAGACACCCTTGTAATGTATACATTAAACTCATTCATCCATAATGTAGTACCCTTGTACAAGCTGTTCTTTCACATGTGACTAGAATATTCATTCGAGACATGAAACTCACTAATTATTTATTTACGAAAACGGTATTCAGTCTTGAGTATGATATTCCATTTTATGAAATAGTCTGTATTATTAACCCTCCATTAGATTTTGAAAATAATTTATTACTTACCTCTAAAATAGTACCTTTACCCGAAACTATTATATTTATCTTTGTATATTTCAATCAAAAATGATCCCTTATCGCTTATTGATAAAAGTTGTGACAATCTGGTGTGACCACGAAACTAGCGGAAAATAGACTGGGCTCAAGAGATCAAGAGCGCGAACATCTCGCAAACATCTCGCGAACATCGCAATCTTACATAATTATGTTATTTTCCCACACATAATTTTTACATATTTTTACCCGACTGCGCAACTTAAGGGAGGGTAATATTATGTAAATCAGTCTAAAGATGTACCGGCACATACTGCGCCACTCGCCGATCTACACGCGACTATGGGCACACTGAAATATCAGAATGATCAGAGGGTGTAGTATTAAAGTTACCTACCACTTCCTAAGCCATTATTCTGAGTGCAACCTTTCCCGTCATGTTGGTAGCTGCAACTCCGAACTTTTTCAGTCGGTTTTTTGTTTTTTGTTTTTTGTTTTTTTTTGTTTTTTTAATTATTTTTTATAACAATTTGATATAATATTTCAACATAACAAACCAAATCGTTGAGATCGCAGAGGTATTAAGATCAGTTTATTATTATTAATACAGCTTGCGGTCGCACTGCAGTTTTTCCACCGCGGTTTAACCGCGTAAATTCTGTAACACAAGGAAACCCATACAAGCAGCCGCAGTGGCAGTTTTTCCCGCGACTGATTTTTGATTTAAAAATTTACAGGTAGTTGACAGGCGGTTAAAACCGCGGCGGAAAACACCGTTTCGACCAAAGGCTAATGTTCGGTTTAGACGTATTAAGTAGTTAACTTTTTAAGTGAATAATTTTTAGTGTGCGTCAACACGTAATAATTTAGTAAAGCTCTTTAGTTCATACAATTCTGCTTAATTAATTAAGCTTTTTACTAAATTAGTTAATTACTTAAGCATTTTACTAAATTACTTAATTACTTAAGCATTTTACTAAATTACTTAATTACTTAAGAATTTTACTAAATTTTAACTAAAAAGTCCAAACGTGTTAAGTGATAAGCCCACCTACTTAACAGAAAAAAGAAAATTTCTAAATTACTTGTCTACTTGATTACTAAACTACTAAATTGTCCTTTTGCACGTATTAATTTACTTAATATTTAGTTAACTACTTAATACATGTAAACCGAACATAAGAGTAAAACCACAGTAGGTATTTAAAAGGAAATATTTATACTGTGGTAAAACATAAACATATTTATAAACTGTGCTTTCAAATGTCTCTTTAATACTCCAGAATAGCCACGCAGTAGGTACTGAGCCGAGATAAATCAAAGACAACTGTACAACATTTCAGTTTCAGTACCTAATAATCGACATTTCCCGGGATTTCGTGATGTCCCAAGGGAATTTGCAAAATCACTGATTTCCACATTTTCCTGTGACATATCGATTCCAAAATTACTTTGTAATCAATATTTATAGTCATACTGGTAATAGAAACAACAGAACCCAAAATAATAAATTCTGCCATATCTGTTTATCCATTATCACGTATCACGTACAATGTAAGTTACAGCCCACTACTGTTACAATAAAATTATTCTGTCCATTCGAACAGTTCAATAAATCAAATTAAATAATAATAATATAATCTGTGCCTAATTTTGGCCTTATGACTTTTGGACATTAACTTGGATGCGTAATTTAAAACTTTTCCCATTTTCCCGGAATGTCCCGGCAGGTTCTAATGTTCATAATGTGGGAATGAGAGAGACAGAGTTGTGTGACAAAGACGCTGTATGTGACTAAAAGTTTAATACTATCTCTTGTACGTGTGGTACAGCTAAGCAAGAAAAGCTGCAACAATTTTCACTAGGGCCTCATAGAAATACGACGTCAACGTTAGAAATTCAAAGCGTTGTAGTGAAATGAAACGACATCATTCTAACGTGTAATTTATAACAAAACAAACATTACTCTACATATTCTACAGTAAAACAACTGATGTTACTTTCATATGTTTTGCTAAAATCTTCCAATAAAAAGTCAAACCAACTGTGGATTCGCCTACTTATGTATCTTGTATCTACAGTAGGTATTATACTTTGTAGCTGTTATTACTGGCCAGTAAGTAGACCTGTCTTATCTCTTATCCATTCCCCGTTTTGCTGTATTTTAGCTCTAACAAGAGAGGGGAAGGAGCTCTTTATAACTGGCCACTCCAGGGTACAATTTTGTTACGGGCATGCGCTGTCCTGCCTCAGCCAGTCCGTACTAGCCGGCTGTTTGGCTCAAACGCATCACACGTTTAAAAAAAAAACGACGTTCGAATATTTCTGTAAATCGGTGACATAATTTTTATCTGTGTTGCGCGCGAAAATTATTTGCTGTCAAATCAACAAGTGCATCGATTTTTTAAGAGGCAAAGGTTAATGTAATTCAGTCTGTTGTTTGGTACATCCTTTATCTAGGTCAGTTACCTGTTGCCATAGTATGGCGTAGGCGGCACGTAAGGATTTCCCGTAGTAATGGAGTCTTCACAATAGTTAATTTATTAATAGATCAGATAACAATAGCCATAACAAATAATTAATTTATGTTTCATTTAAAGTTTTCAAAACGACAAAGGTACTCATTTCTTCACCTTATGCAACATTATAATCAATAAAATGTATTAAGTTATGTTAATCCAAAACTTGTAACCTTTGTATTTTCAATTCGTGAGTAACAACGCAGTTTCAGGTCATAATAAAATTGTAACCTATGCTAGATTTTATGATTGCTACGGGACACGCAAAGGGCATTTAGGCTTCTACGAAGGGCTACGAACAATTTAGTTTTGTAATAATTTCTCATAGGTATTACATTAAAATTCTTTTTTATTTTTTACCAGCCTCAACTCGATTTTCTCAAGTGTGATTTATTAGTGGAAAAACCGCGGGATTTTAGTGATTATTGAACGATTGAAAGTTGGAGGTATTCGGTGATTGTTCAAGGGATTCATTACCATACTGATTGTTGTTGTTGTTAATATGCAAGAGTGTAATGTCTGAGGGTTCGCCGAGGAACTTTCCGGACATCTCAAAATGCAAAACACACGACATGTGGGCCGCTATGACTAGGTCCATTGAGATACTCGTCGCATTCTTCGAATATTATGCACAAAGGTAAGTTTTAAAAACATTATAAATATCATAAAACATTAAATATAAAATATTAAATAGGTATAATAATTACCAGCAGTATTAAAATATACATTGTAAGAAAATGTTTACAAATGAAGCCAATGAAACAAACGTACATAATAGTTTAAATAAATTTTAATAGTTTAAATAAATTTATCCTATATTCCGCATTCAGCTCCGGCTTTTAATGTGGATGAAAACCAGCCCAAGAGACTTATGTTCAAACTACCTCACGAGTCTTGTAACTTAGAGCAATGATTTTGGGGTGGTTTTGTAGACAATACCCTTAAACAATGCATTTCCAAAAAAAATACGTTAATGGATTATTTATTATAGGATTACTATGCTCTCCCTAATTTGATTTTGATGTAAGTCAAAAATTATGTTGTTCAATATTTAGAACACAGAAAATAAAAAAATAGCACGGAGGACTGAATTAATCTGGGCTCAACAGAAAAGTGAAGAATGAAATAAATGAGGATTGAAAAAAAGAGAAATAAATATTATTATTATTGTAAGATTTAACAAATAAAAAAGTGTGTGTGTACGCACGAAAGAAGTTATACTTCTTTGGCGAAACAGAAAAAAAACAGCTAAAGATTTCATCCCGTATGCAACAATTCTTTGTTTATAAAAGGAATCAGTTATCAGCTAACTTTATCATGTCGCTTTTTGGCTGTCGGTGTGCGTGCTTATTGTAACACGGTAACTTGAGAGACAGTTAACAGATAACTTTTTCATGTCACTTTTTGGCTGTCGGTCTACGCACGAATCGTAAAACTTTTACTCTCATATTTTTTTCCAAACACGCCAAAAGCAGTATAACTTTACAAATTAAAACTTCTAAACAGGTACTTGGTAAAATAAATATCATCAGGATGTAGAATATATTACTACATAGTATATTCCCTTTTATTTCACTGAAATCCCTACCAAAAATATTAATATTATTTTTGTAATCTCGACAATTATCATATTATGATAATACTGGGTAAACAGACCATAAGAGGATTATCCCTTAAAGGTATTAACCCCATATACTCGTAAACGCTAACAGAAACGATCGTAAAGTTAGTGGAATATTGAAACATACGGTCCCAAGCTCTCTATAAATATATACACATGCCATAAATTTCAATAACAGCTACTAAAAGTAGTTTTTTGCAAAGGACATAAAACTTTCATAGAAATCGCCATCTTTAAAAATGTGACGTGGGGACGCGCGGACGCGTTATAAATTATGGGGAAGGTGATGGTGTGTACACACACACACACACACACAGATAGAGAGAGACGTGTGTGTGACGTATGATATTTTATGTGATACATAATAGTAAAATAAACTATAATATTATTATGAAATTCGTCCAATAACTTAAGAATATAACTTAAGATTTTTCCGAAGATATTGAATGTGCATAATTGGCTCTATTTAATATTTTAAGACCAATAGATTTTCATGTTTGGTTCCTTGTAATTTTCGACAGTCACCACTTCTATAGATGGCTTACCTGTCCGTTTGTCGACAGTTACATCTTAATATGTATAAATTACGTGTCACGTTGTTTGTCCGCGATGGACTCCTAAACTACTTAACCGATTTTAATCAAATTTGCACACCGTGTGCTGTTTGGTCCAACTTGAAAGATAGGATAGCTTATATCTAAAAAAAGGAACTTTTGACAGAACGACGTCTGTCCGGGCAGCTAGTAAAAAATATGTTCTTAAATATGTGTCAAATATATCAAACGGCCCTTGGCAATCGTAAACGCCTGAAGACACCGTAGTCCGATGGTGGATGGGTGGTAATTATGGTTTGTAGTTTTGAGTGTAATATTTAAATACTCTGACATAATGATAATTTAAAAATAAATTTTACCAAAAACAAACTTCAAAATAACTCAAAAACTACTCGTCAGATCTAGCTCTTTAAGTGGGACCACATGAAAAGCACCAGCTTTCGATTAAAAAAGAATCATCAAAATCGGTTCCCCCAGTGGAAAGTTCTGAGGTAACAAACATACAGTTGAATTGAATACCTCCTCCTTTTTTGAAGTTTGTTAAAAAATAAAATACCACCTATATGAATATTCCTAGTAACGAGAGCCCCAGGCACAATTTAAAGTGTTAAACATCCACTTTATATTTCGTGGTACTTAATGTCGCCATTTGAATGTGTATTTAACCGTAAGTCCCCATATTTACCGACTATTCCGTTCACTAGGTTTAACTACTTATGCAAATCTCCTATTTATATAATTTAGCTGTATCACCTTGAAATTCTCGAATGTGTAAATGGTCGTAATCCCAAAGCGCGCTTAGCTAGAAAACTCATTACCGAGCTCCACGTTAGCGCTTTCTGTTTTAACTGTTGTATATACGAGTATTTACCTATGCTAAAGTGATAGACGAGCGATTTGAATTTCAGATCATAGGTTGTTACATCTGGAGTAGAATTTGTTTACCTTAGGATCTATAAATGACGTACAATCAATATCATCATAATAATCATAATTATAGGTAGATATTATAATAATACTAGCTGACCGGGCAAACGTTGTTCTGCCAAAAAAAATTTTAGGGGTAGGAGGATGAAAAATAGATGATGTCCGATTCTCCACCCTAGCCGATATGCACGCAAAGATTCACGAAAATCGGTCGAGCCGTTTCGGAGGAGTTCAACTTCAAAAAAGCGTGACACGAGAATTTTATAATATATTAGATTATCATCATCAATATATTGTGTATTTATTCTTAGTTATTCTTAGTATATACGAAACCTGAAAGTAGTTTGCTCAGAATCAATAACTGAACCGATCTCAATAATTGTTACACCATATTATACTTTGATACAGGTACCTACTTGTTATACTTACTCGACTATTTTGTTAAACAATAGCGAAAACTGCGTTAAAAAACTTCGTTCCCTTTAATACGGCAGTTGTAAGTGTATCTTATAGTCTACCATCAGACTAACATATTATTACAATCCTTTGTGTTCAATGTAAAACAGCAGCCACAAAGAAAACAGTCTCTTCAATACTATCACAGTAACCTCAATATGTACAATTGAATCGAATGAGTCGCGTAAAGATTGCTTTCATGGCGTGAATACAATGGCTACGTCAAAAGATGGCCGACCCCAGGTTAGATAATGGCTTTGCACAAAGATTCGTCGTCATTGTGTTATTGTACTATTTATTAGCTGTTTACGAAAAAGGAAGTCCCATGTAAGTAATACTAATAAGCTTTGAGAAAGTAACTCGTTCGTACACAGTACAAGGAAAAGTCCAAATTTTCCTTAGTTAGCGAAGCAATTCTGCCAGCGTTCTTGGTACAATGCTTCAATTACCTAGTAGTTTTGGTAGAAAAGTATGTGGTGGAAATGCAATACAACATCGAGTACCTAACTAATATCTAAAACTAAACTATTCCTAACATTTCATTGGGATTTAACTGAAACTTGACAATTTACAAAATCTTCACAACATGAAAATTAGGTAACCTAACTTATTATAAGAAGATAATTGTTTCAAACAAATCAGAATTTCTAGGGCTTTGATAAACATGACTGAGCCAAAATAATTCTCTTTAGAGGACGCTTAAACTTACGTAGCTGTTGGAACTAGTTAGTTCAGAACTGAAGTAAATATTTAAGTGAGTCAAAGTCATTATTATGCTAATCAAATGTACCTAATGTTAAATTGTAAAACTTAAATTATCAACAAGCTTGGCAAAGTGTATTCCGCAGGTACATTGTAAACTAGATTACCTACTTGTAAAATATTGGGCTCGTAATTATACAAGTTACATTGTACAATCTTCTGTTTTAGGGTTTCGTACTTGATAAACAAATCCGTCATAAGATTAATCATGTGTATGTTTCTTTGTATGTACACCGGATCTTATTGTATACCTACTGGGCTACTGTCCTGTAAAGAGTAATAATTCTGTACACTTAACTACACTATACTAACTTATGAGTTGTGATTAAATGGAGGGGAGGGGGGTTAATTAAGGAATAGATAATTATTGACTGTTTAGTAGCTACACTACATCCAACTTCCAAGGACTTGGTATACTCAAATAGAGATAAATGTAATTTACTTTTATCTACGTTCTTTTATCAAAATCTTGCGACAATTTTCAGAAACAATCTTGCCATGTTTATTATAAATCTATTTCAAAGAAAACTATAACAACACCCACTTAACAAATTTTGGCTATTTATTGTCGTGAAACGTGTCAATCTAGTTAGGCGACACAATTAATCAACCACGCTATATGCCAGTAAAGCGAGCATGGAAAATTCGACCTTATCAGAACTACACTCGGTTCAAGTTGCTACGTCAGTCCTTTCCATGACTCGAGTAAGCGTTGTTAATGGACCGGACTATCCGGGTGGCATCTGCGATACCCGGGTAGGGAATTAGTTAGATTAATTTCAGTAAGTTGGTTTTCTCGGCATGTTTATTTAGCGAAACAAATCTTTAATTTAATAAAAAGGGGAACAAGTGAAACTTAATTGGTTGTATTTCACAAAGTAAAATTATCCGGATATTCATTTTATTTGGTGAAAGGTTAAGTTCGTAATTTGCCACACTGATAAAATTGTCTTTAAAACACACCAAACACTTACCCAATTATTCATAAAAAAGTTATAGAAGGCTTCTAAAGTATTTGTTTCTTTGATGTAAAACGATAAAGTTAAAACATATTCTAATAGCACCATAGCTAAAATTAATTATTAAGCGTTTATGAATAAGGCTGTTAAACCATATTAATAAACTGCAAAATAAATGAATCAATGAAAGGAACTTAAAATCTTAGTTAAATTTAACTTCGATAATTGGCAACAGTGGATTGATAATGTAACCGCAGTAATATACATACAATAAACTTATACGAATTATAATGACACTTGGTCCATAGAGAATCCATCTATTGCAAGAAAATAGGGTAGATTTTATCCTGATAGACCGATATACAATCGGTTCCCAAGGGTTGATTGGGACGTTTATAAATTTATGATTTCATTTTGTGAAACCCTTCTAAAACGTAAATTAGAATCTAATATTCTTAAATTGACTTTGAGAAACGTTACACGTCAAGTTGCAAACGCATAAACTTAAGACGTCTTCCTTACCCAACGATAGTCGATACGATAAACATTTCTGTCCCATTAAACTTCACCTTGCAAAGTGAGAGAATGGAGAAATAAATGTAGCGACTTTGTATATTTATAACGTTGTTATTTTCACTATATATAAAAACATAGTCATGTGAGATATAACAGGATCCCAGGAGATAATTATGTAACTATAGTTAAAAAAAGCTTGACTTGTTTTTATTTATTTACACTTCATTGTAAAACAATGTTACTGTCGGCAAGTGAGACTCTTTAGAATGTAAACATTAAGTAATATTAACTGAAGGATTAATAAAACGCGCAATCAACAAATAATATTCTTAACTACAGACCTGCATACATCATCGCAACGCAGAGCAGATTTGTAGATGAAGAATCAAAGGTTGCCTCGCAAGCCCGCGAAATTTTAATCTCAAGTATAAATCGAGTTTATTACATTGAGACTATACCACAAAAGCATTGGCCCTTTTCAGAACTAGGGCTTCAGAATTTATTTCATAAATCTAACTAACGGTTACTTTTAACCGGTAAGGTTACAAAACGGAATAGAAATGTCTGTAGAGTCGCAAGGTATCAACTCACTAGGCTATGAGTCCTTCCTAAATCACTTTCTTTGTTGTCTAGGGAAATCTTTAAAAAGAAAACCCACACATGTCTCTATAAACGAACCTGTAGCCTAGTTGGTAGCGAGTAGCGACTCTGCCTGCGAAGCAAGTGTTCCCGCGTTCGATTCCCAGCCGGGCAGATATTTACGTAACAGATAAATATTGTACTCGGGTCATGGGTGTTATTCTGATGTGTTAAATGTGTCGTCCATGCCACCCGCGGCACAGTTAAAAATCTACTGTAGGGATATGAGCGTGTAAGCGTCTTATAATAATCTAATATGTATCTATTTACGAGTTCAATAAAATATATTCCTGGCTATGAAGGATTCCTACTAAACTTCTTCACTCACTATTTACTGCATAAAAAGTTGTGTGTTATGAAGTTACGTGAACGCACTAGTACTTCAGTGCAAAGCCCAAACGCCTCATTTCCAGAACGTCAAAAGTTTAGTCAGGAGATACGAAGAATTGTCTGGATACCTAATATGATTGTATCGGTTAAGTGGCCATCATAAGCATAGCCTAAGGTCTTTTTCCCAAAAAAACTGCAGATCATGCAGGGATCCTCATGAGCTCTTTATAAAGGTTCTGTCACCTATGAATCGCTTTAACTTTACTGTTGTTTTATGGAAACCCATAATGAGAAAACATTAATGGCAGTGCAATTTCGTTGATTTTATTGCGCATAAAACCAGCAACAACCTAACCCTAAAGCGCTGGGTGTCGCTTGTAATAAATGTATGGGAAATCAACGTCAGTTGTACCAAAGTGTTTTGTTACCAGATCACGTACGAAAGGAGATAAATTGTTTCAGTATCTATGAAGGCCCATTCCTTTTTTGTGGCGCTTAATTGTTTTTGAACGGTTTTATTTAGCTTGCTGTTTGTTTGGGTCAAATCTTGCAAGCTTAATTAGACCTACTTCCTGTTATCGTAAGGAGTTGTTTTGCATACTGCAGGAGTTCTGATGACAATACATTTTTGTGATAAGCGTGACCCGATACTTTACTAAGGTTTGGCTCCAGCCGAGGGATATCCTTAATGGTTAACATCACAGTCAATTTTTTTCTTTGGTAGATTTAACATTGACTCTATTTAACCTTGTTATAGTTTTTAAACTATTTACTTTAATACAAATGTGTTTAGCCGATAAATTGGAAAATTAATTTGGAAATATGAAGAAATATACATACATTGGAAAATTATAAGTGTTGGCACTCAATATCTGTAGCTAAACATACTTTGTTGTAATATGAAATCTTATGTCCAAAATAAAATAAAATAAAAATAAATTAGGTATTATACAGTAGTGTAAATGAAAAGTTTATAACCTCTTATAAAAAACGCAGTTTATTTATTTATTTATTTATTGAACGCCAACATAATGTACACTGTTATTATCTTAATACAAAAATCGAGCACTAGGGCGATATCGTAAGTGTCATTACAATTATAGGCGAAGACCACATGCATAAAAGTAAGCTGTAACATTATAAAAATCCAATATATAAAATTAAAATCAAATTAAAATTATATTCATGATTAATAATTAGAATAAAAAAAAGAAAAACTAAGTCAATATTAACATTAAAACAAAATCAGAAATATGTTAAAATGAAGTTAAAATTAAATTCAAAATAAAAATAAAAGACTAGATCAAAATTAAACATTTCAATAAATTATAAATAAAATTAAATAAAATTTATATACAATTTACAAATAAAGTTAAAAATTTAAAATTTATATACAATTTACAAATAAAGTTAAAAATTTAAATTAGTATAAAAATTAAAAATTAAAATCAAAATCAATTATAATTAAAATGAAAGTCAATAAAATTAAAATAAATAATTATCAATAGTAGCCGAAACATATACTAATTTTATTCAGAAAGAAGCATTTGAGGCGTGATACGGAAGTTTATCATATACTCACGTATTATCGATATTATCTCGCTCTTACTTAGTGATTAATAAACATAATTTGTTAAGATTAATTAAGCTAGCATAAGCACGTCCATGTACAATATAAATAGTGTTTAATAAAGCAAATGAGGAGAAGTCTCACTCGACACCTAACTGTGGTACTTATTCTCGGAGATACTCTCTCCGAGACTGCCCTCTCCATGGCTACGGCGTAACTCTGCTCAAAACCACAACCTATCTGCTGCTGGACCCTGGTCCTCAAATGGCGACCCTTGGCCTCACATCACATGGCGACCCTTGCCTAAAGAACTTGGACGGCGTCACCCCTGCCTAAAGAACTTGGACGGCGTCACCCCCGCTTAAAGAACTTGGACGGCGTCACCCCCGCTTAAAGAACTTGGACGGCGTCGCTCCCGCTTAAAGAACTTGGACGGCGTCACCCCCATATCACATGGCTGCTAAAGGAACTTGGACGGCGTTGGCAAGAATCGTGGATGGCGCGACGTTGAACCCTGGTGAGAAACATGGATGGCGTTACCTCTGCAGAGGAATTTGATCAGTAATCCAAAAACGAGATGGTCCGAGCTTCGTCCGAGGAGGTTGTAATAGCGCAGACTGCGTCGTGAGAAGTGAATGCTGCACTTTGCTCGGAGATGTCACATCGGCTGGATCCAAGCAAGAAATAACCCGGACTACGCAGAGCAAGATTCAGCACACGGCATGAGTTACGTGAGTCAAATATGTCCGTAATTTAACTCTTATTGTATTTGTATTTTTGTAATTTTTTTTTTTTTCTTTCTTTATGTTGTAAAATGTGCACGATGGTATAAACATTTAAATGGAAATAGAGCTCACGTCGTTATATATTAGATTAAAATTGTTAAGAGAATATATTGTTAAGTTAGGACCCAGCAGGAGGTCGGGAAAAAATTTTGATGATAAAATTAGCGAAGCCAGAGCTATCTATAACCGATATAAATTAATTATTAAAGATACGGTTAAGTTCTCGGAGGAGTTAGCACTATTAATCGAGAAAATCGAGGGATTATATAAAAAAATTATTGTTTTCGAGACACCGGCAGAAATCATGGCGTCAGAAAAGTTTTGTCTTAAAACGGCGGTCAGCTTGCTGCCAAAAATGAGCGGTAGTGAACAAGTAACTCTGGACCTAATAGACGCAATATCATTATACGATTCAATGTTAGGAGCGGACGATAAGGGGAAACTTATAAAGTTCGTGCTCACCACACGGCTCAACCAGGGAGCTAAAATGCGTTTATCGTCTAGCTACTCGACGGTTGCTACACTTATAGCGGACATGAGGACGCATTTGCTTACCTCAAAATCGGATGTCGCTATACAGGCTAAGCTCGCACGTGTTAGGCAGGACCATAGAACGATTAGTGATTACGGCTCGGAAATAGAGAAATTAATGGTGGATTTAACCATCTGCCAGGCCGGGGAGAATGAAGAGGCCCTTAAGGTCTTAAGTCCCTTGAACGAGAAATTAGCAGTGAGAAAATTCGCGGACGGGCTGCGTAACCAGCGTCTAGGAACCATAATTACGGCTAGGAACATAACATCGTTAAAGGATGCGATCAGAGTGGCAGAGGATGAGAATTGTGCTTCTTCTGCTCCATCTGGATCATGCATGGCTTTCCGAGACAATTATAAGCTGTATAGGAATAAGAGAAATAATAATGGTTTTCGTGTGTCTAATAATTCTAATTACAATCACGCGCAGCAGAGATCAGCGGTTGATCGTACGTGTAAAAATGCAAATCGTAGTTGGTATTATAATAACACGCGCGGTCGTGCTCAGAGAAACAATAATTTTCGAGGACCGCATGGTCAGCAAAACCGTAAGCAGGTAGCATGCATTGTGCAAGATTCGCAAGGCCGTGACTCGAATGCAAGGTCAGGTTCAGAAGGTAATGCAGGTCAGTTTTTTCGAGTCTAAGCATATTTTAGCTTGTAATAGTATTAACTGGGTTAATTTCTTAGTAAATAACTTATATTCAGAATGGTTAGTAGATACTGGCGCATCGTTGTCTGCAATAAAGAATAGTTTTTTTTAAGAATAGTTCGTTGAGTTCAAAGATAGTTAAGGATGAATTAATAATTGACGGTGTAGGAGGTAAATTAAAAGCTATAGGTTACGTTTATTTAAAGCTAGAATTTAAACAATTTTCCTTTATGCATAAGTTTTATGTTTTTGATGATTTACCGTGTAGAGCAATTGGTATTTTAGGTCAAGATTTTTTGCAGAAATATAGATTTTTCAGAGAATAAGTTATCTCTTCAACAACGGGGACAATTAGTTTCGATTCCTTTAAAGTGTTATAATTATTCTTTAACCATTTCACCGCGTTGCGAAGTGATAAAGTATTTACCTGTCAATAGAGTAGAGGATTGCGTTGTTTTGAGAAAGGAATTGCAAAAGGGTGTTTTTTTGGCTAATAGCTTAGTTAGACCTAAACACGGAATGGTACCCGTTAGAATATTAAATACAACGTCAGAAGAGGTAGAGTGTGATTTAACGAATGTACATATTAGTCCGTTATGTGAATATAATTATTGTTCTTTTGCGGAATCAGAAAAAAGCGTTGAACGCATTAAGAAAATATTTTCTCTTCTCCAACTCGATTATTTGAATGATGAAGAACGATTGAGTATTGAGCAAATTTGTGCAAAATTTCCAGATATATTCCATATTCCAGGAGACAAGTTATCAGTCACAAATGTGTATGAACAGTCGATAAGATTAAAGGAAAATATTACTCCAGTCTATAGGAAACCGTATAGGATACCTTTTGTTCAGAAAAAGGAAGTTGATAGGCAGGTACAGGAAATGTTAGAGAATGATATAATTGAGGAGACCGTGAGTGAGTGGTCGAGTCCTATATTGATTGTACCTAAGAAAGCGGATAGGAACGGAGAAAAGAAGTGGCGTGTAGTGGTGGACTACAGGCAGTTGAATGAGAGAATTCTGGATGACAAATTTCCTTTACCCAACATTAACGAAATTTTAGATTCATTATCCGGTGCTATGTATTTTAGTCACTGTGATTTATCCCAATCGTATTACCAATGTAGTTTGGATGAGCAAAGTAGGAAGTACACATCTTTTACAACAGATAAAGGTCAATTTTAAATGCGAAGGTTACCAATGGGGCTCAAGGTTAGTCCTAGTTCATTCAGTAGAATGATGACAGTAGCTATGTCTGGATTAAATTATGACAAATGTTTAATTTATTTGGATGACTTAATAATTTTTGGTCGAAACTTAGATGAACATAACCGTAATCTTTTGTCTATTTTTTCACGATTAAGAAAAGTTAATCTTAAGCTAAACCCTACAAAATGTGAATTTTTAAAGAAACAAATTCTTTACTTAGGTCACATTATCTCATCTGAAGGCATTTTACCAGATCCGGAGAAGGTTGTGGCAATAAAAAATTATCCGCGACCCTCCACTGGTGACGAAGTAAAACGTTTTATAGCATTTGCAAATTACTATAGAAAATTTATTCCTAATTTTGCTAATATGGTAATACCGATGAATATGTTGTGTAAAAGAAATGTTGTGTTTAATTGGACGGAAGAATGTGAAAAATCATTTTTACTGTTGAAAGATGCATTAATGAATCCTCCAATATTAGATTTTCCAGATTTTTCTGAAATTAACACATTTACGTTACAAACTGATAGTTCAGGATATGCGATAGGAAGTGTATTGTGTAATGGGAACGGGAAACCCGTTGCATATGCTAGTAGGTCTTTAGGAAAAAGTGAGTTAAATTATCCTATAATAGAGAAAGAGTTGTTAGCTATAGTTTGGTCAGTTAAGTATTTTAGACCCTATTTATATGGTAGGAAGTTCGTTGTAAAAACGGATCATAGACCTCTTTTGTATTTATTTAATATGACTGATCCTTCAAGTAGATTAACTAAGTTTCGTTTATGTTTAGAGGAGTATGACTTCGAGGTAGTATATATAAAAGGAAAAGAAAATGTTTTGGCAGACGCATTATCTAGAATAGTGATTTCAAGTGATGACTTGAAAACAATGCACGAGAAAAGTATCTCAGTTATGACACGAGCTCAATGTCGTTTACAGTCACAGTCAAATAATTCGGATATTCGGGGTAAAGACTCTTCGGTTAGTAGAACTGATCACCCTAGAATCGTAGAAGTTCTTAAGAAGGAGAAAAAAGATATTGAAGTACTTCAGATAGGTATAGATGAATGGAAAAAGTTGTTACGTAACAAGGAATATACTAAAATATTTTCAAAGTCGCGCAAATTATTGTATGTGCCTGAAAACTCGAGTATTTATGTAAACTATGATTCTTTATCGGCATCATCGCGAGACGAGTTGTCGAAGGAAATAGTAACATTTTGTATTGAAAAAGGCATAAAAGAAGTAATCATTGTGAAAAATCGTTATAACGAATGTATGATTAGAAGAATGGCGGAATATTTAAAAGATAATAGCAATCTACACATATCAGATTTTAAAGTGTGTGTAGTGGCAGGAGTACATAGAGTACAAGATCCTGATGAAAAAAAGGTCATTATGAATGATTTTCATATTTAACCCACAAGTGGACATACGGGTATACGTAGAATGGTTAGTAATATAAAGAAATATTATTACTGGCCATCTCTCGAAAAAGATGTTACAGACTATGTACGTAAGTGTAGTAAGTGTCAAAAACAAAAGTTTCACAGAAACGTTAAGGAACCAATGACCATTACTACAACTGCATCAACATCTTTTGAAAAAGTTTACTTGGATATAGTAGGTCCATTGGATAAGGACGTAAATGGAAATTTGTATGTATTAACGCTACAATGCGAACTTACGAAATTCGTGGAAGCTTATCCGTTAAAAAATAAATCTGCAAATGAAGTAGCAAAAGCGTTAGCAGAGAATTTTATTCTGAGGTTCGGTGTACCTCAAAGTATAGCTACAGATAGGGGTTCGGAATTCATTTCTAACGTTATGGCAGAACTTTGCAATCTCTTAGGCATCAGTAAAACAATATCCGCTGCGTATCATCATGAAAGTATCGGTTCGTTAGAAAACGCTCATAAAACTCTAGGTGCATATTTGAGAATACAAACTAATAACAATACATCAGCATGGAGTTCTTGGATTCCGTATTGGTGTTTTTCTTACAATACAACAGTGCATACTGCAACCAAATATACGCCTTATGAGTTAGTTTTCGGGAAAACATGTAGGTTACCAGCTAATTTTCAGAATGAAACCGTAGAACCATTGTATAATTTTGACGATTACCCTTTGGAGTTTAAATATCGATTACAGAGAGCTCAGGCGGATGCTAAGAAGAATGTCATTGCTAGTAAGATTGCAAGAAAAGAATTGTACGATAAAAACATTAACCCTGTAAAATATAAAGAGGGAGACTTAATTTTAGTTAGGAATGAAATTGGAAGTAAATTAGATGGTATATATAAGGGACCCTATGAGGTCATAAAAGACGAATCACCTAATGTAAAAATTAAATATAAAAATAGAATAGATACTATACATAAGAATAGAACTAAATTATATTGTAATAATAATTAATGTTTTCATTTTGTTTGTTTTAATTTGTATCATTGTTTTTATAACAAATTTATATAGCATTGTTTTAATTGTGTTAATTTGAAAAAAAAAAATTGTATTGTAAAAATTTTTTTTTTTTTTGTTAAGAAGGGTGATGAGGCGTGATACGGAAGTTTATCATATACTCACGTATTATCGATATTATCACGCTCTTGCTTAGTGATTAATAAACATAATTTGTTAAGATTAATTAAGCTAGCATAAGCACGTCCATGTACAATATAAATAGTGTTTAATAAAGCAAATGAGGAGAAGTCTCACTCGACACCTAACTGTGGTACTTATTCTCGGAGATACTCTCTCCGAGACTGCCCTCTCCATGGCTACGGCGTAACTCTGCTCAAAACCATAACCTATCTGCTGCTGGACCCTGGTCCTCAAATGGCGACCCTTGGCCTCACATCACACATTTTTGTCTTGACTGTACTTAATGTGTCTGAGAACAAGTCTATATTTCTGGCTTTGGATAAACTATTATATTTTCTGACGAGTCTGCTTAAAGGCGCTTGACGACCAAGATTAGATTTGCACAAACGATCAGTAAATGTGTTCATGTTCTTTTTAGCTCTAGGCAACCGAGAGGGAATTGAGAAATTTAGGAGGCTAAGTAGCTCAGGAGCATCAAGTTGTAAGTATAATGTATGTTTCATCACAAAACTGTCGTGCGAGCAATAGGTACTATTAAGTATTCTGTGGTGCGCGTAAGAAATACGTCATAAATCATTTCACGATCGATTTTTCTCAGGAAGGTGGTAGCTAGCGCGCAAAATATTCTACCCCCACGTACGATTGCCGGATAAAATGGATGGAGCCCACTCCAATTTATACCACAAGTCGTATATCAGACTACAATTATACCACAAGTCATATATTAGACTACTAGCTGTTGCCCGCAACTTCGCATACGGAAATTATGTTTTACCTTATTTGTACCTCTTGCAGAAGGAAATTTAAAAAACGGTGAATTTATTTTGAAGTACTTATATTTAGCAATTTATATACTGAAACCCACGATAAAATCTCAAAGGATTCCTCCAGGAGCGGGTTTTGAAAAATAAGCAATATTCACATTAATTTGTATTTTTTTCTTCTTTTTTTTGGACAATTTTGAAAAACTGAAAAATATTTGTGCCATAAATTTAAGCAAGGAACATTTGTTGCAAATTTGAAGCAAATCGGTTGATGTTTTAAAAATATTCCATATAAACTTTCATCCCGTTTCCCGGGGAAACCTTTTAATTTTCCGGGATAAAAAGTATCCTAAAATATGACCCGGAGTATTAGTAACAACTTTACCAATTGTCATCGAAATCCGTTCTGGGGGTTTCATGTGATGCCCGGACAGACAAACACACAGACAGACAATAATTCTAAAAAAAATATTTTTGTGCTCTAACACGTTATAGAAGTGCCCCCTAATCGAAATTTTTAAAAAATATTCAATGTACAGAAAATTTGCCCTTTGAGTTTTATTATAGTATAGATAGATAATTATACCACAAGTTACGTACCAGCATTATTCAGCAAACCGCACTAACAACAAAAAGATTTCTGTGAAGATGCCATTACTCCTGTACAAATATCGTTTTCTAGAATGAAGAGATGTATTTTTTTTATTGAAATGTATGGAAAATGTTAAATATAAAGAGTAACTTCATCCCAGCCTTTTAAACTATATAATTACACTTTTACGATAAATGTACGACAGAAGCTACACTTTTATAAATAAAAATAAAAAATTAAAATGTGTGCAATTCACACGTGGTACAAGTGAAACCTTCAAAAAATTTGTTTTCAAGATAATGAGACGAATGTAAAATCAACTCAACTCAACTCGTCTCCACTCAATTCTAGTCTCCACTCATCTCTAGTCTCCACTCATCTCTAGTCTCCACTCATCTCTACTCTCCACTCATCTCTACTCTCCACTCATCTCTACTCTCCACTCATCTCTAGTCTCCACTCATCTCTAGTCTCCACTCATCTCTAGTCTCCACTCATCTCTAGTCTCCACTCATCTCTAGTCTCCACTCATCTCTAGTCTCCACTCATCTCTAGTCTCCACTCATCTCTAGTCTCCACTCATCTCTAGTCTCCACTCATCTCTAGTCTCCACTCATCTCTAGTCTCCACTCATCACTAGTCTCCACGGGACAGTTTCGTTTCATAAAATTTCAAGTCACCCCCGTACTAAAGAAGTTTTCACTTCAAAACGCTTTTACATTCATACCCCGTAGTGTAACTGTGTCGCGGGTGGCATGGACGACACATATTATAACACATCCCAATAACACCCATGGCCTGAGTACAAATATTTATCTGTCACATAAATATCTGCCCTGACCGGGAATCGAACCCGAGACCTCTCGCTTCGCAGGCAGAGTCGCTACCAACTAGGCTACAGGGTGGTCTAAGTGCTCCGCCCGGCAAAGCAAGAATTAAATTACCGTAACTACACAAGTGCTCTGATATAATTGCTTCATTCGAAATAATTCTATGGACACTTTAAGTTTCTTACTTCTTTTGTAACTTTATTAATAAAAGTATTATGGACGTAGTTCACGAAGTACGTAATATTCTGTGTAAAGCTTTTCATTGAGTACAAGCCAACTCTCTGCTCTTGGTGCTTTCGTCTGAGGAGTTGAAGACAGGCAAGCCAATGAGGCCAGATACCTTCTGTCCTTCTGTTTGGTAGCTGGGTTCTATATTTCCAATAATAAGTGATACTTAACCATGCGTAGTGGAAAACAACATAGTTTTCTAAAGTCAACATTAAGGCGCTCCACCCACTGAAGACGCGTCCCGCCGCGGTGCGCAGAGCGACGGATAACACAACTGCGCGCGGGGCAATTTCCCGCGCGGTGCCGCGTCGGCAGTGTGAAGTGCTAGGCGTGATTTCTATACAAATTGACATAATTGCATACAATGATAAAATCTGCCATCCCGCGCACCGCGACGGGGCGCGGTGCAGTGGGCGGAGCGCCTTAATGTTACAGCGTGTCTCGATTCCAATATTTTGCACTCACTGCGGGTCAGTGCCTATTAAATTAATTATATTGTTTTATTCAATTTGAGATATTTTTAAATTATCTGTCGAGAAAACCAGAAATTAGCCTGGATATTGAAAATTAAAAATTATAAGATTAATTTCGCCCGGAAATAGATGTCGTAAGTACCACTTACGATAACTTTCAGAAAATGTTACCACCAACATTTTTACTTCCGATATAGCTTTTATATACCTAGTAGTTAAAGGTCAAAGGTGAAGGTTACACAAATTCACAAAGCCACTAAATCACTTGACTGGATTTTTGGCCCAAGCGATAGTAGAACAAAAATACATTTTTTTTATCCGGCTATAAATTTACCCGGATAGCTACGAAGAACATAAATCATAAGTGTATTGTACAGGTGAACCCGACCTAACGATAATAAATAATTAAACACAAAAACATCAAATGCGGGATTTATCGGGTCTTTTATGCCTGGGTTCATTTTGTATTTAAGGGTTGACTTGCTTTTTAATATGCATAGAGAAAGCAGATAATATTTTATAAAGGACACAAAATTAATTAGGTATATCCTGATAAATTGAAAGCCTTCTTTTTTAAATAAACTTACTGGAAATTGGAACGAAGTTCTTTACCGCAACTTGTGGCAGGAGTGAAATTGGAGAAATCGTCTACTGTCTATGGCGGTGTAAAGTAACGGAAGGTAAAAAATGCAAAAAAAAACTTGTTTTTAACCGACTTCAACAAAAGGAGGAGGTTCTCAATTCGACTGTATTTTTTTTATGTTTGTTACCTCATAACTTTGAACTGGGCGAACCGATTTTGATGATTCTTTTTTAATCGAAAGCTGGTGGCTGTCATGTGGCCCCATATAAATTTTATTGAGATCTGACATCCATGACAAAACCATATAAGTCTTAAATTTGTATTAAGTAAGTGCGACAAATGGACGAATAACTCAATATCACGCGAACCGATTTCGATGACTCTTTTGTTAATCGAAAGCAGGTGCTTGTCATGTAATCCTACATAAAGAACGAGATCTGACAAGCTGTTTTTGAGTAACTTTGAAGTCGGTTATTTTTTGTTACTAAAATTTAGACTATTTAATATTTTATTCTACGAATTTGTAGTTTGAATAAATATGTATATCCATGCCAAATAACAGCTCTCTACCACGGGTCTCTGTGCTATTCTACGGACGGACGGAAGTACATGACGAAGGGTTCTCTGACTGCGAAACCCTAAAAAGTGGTCACTGTTGTCAACCTGTTTAACGACCTATTTGACGACCCTGTAGTCTCTGTACCCTGTGGTTGGTAGCGACCCTGCCTTCAAAGCGAGGGGTCCCGGCCGGGGCAGATATTTTTGGGAGAGATTTGTAATCAGGTCATGGGTGTTATTGTGATGTGTTATAATTGTGTCGTCCATGCCACCCGCGACCGACACAAGTAAAAACCTACTGCGGGGAAAGGGGGGGGGGGGGGGTAGAGTATGTAAGAGTTTATTGTCTATGAAAATGTTAAAAGAGTTGTAAGTGCGTGACGACATTCAGAAAAGAATTCATTTTACACCCTTTCTGAATTACCCCATGTCATAGATTCGGGAACCCCTCAGGGGAATCTTATTTCACAATTTGCATGTACGTGGCGGAAAAGATTGTGGAAATCTGTCTGCGAAGGAGCGGCAATAGAAATGTACTTTACATAAGTAAATCGTAATGGATCTTATGTATGTAACATTAGGTATTAGTGTCTACTTAGTTCTGTATCCCGGTCCCTGCCTGATATTCCTACTTCGATTACCGGCCGAAGCAAGTAGTTCTCGAGGTCTTGCAAGAGCAGACCAGAAATACTCAAAAATTAAGTCATGAACGGGCTCTTCTTTAGATTGCGTTGACTTTTTCACAGCTCTACATTTAGCACCAGTATAAGCACAGAAGAAACAATAGCATTTATGTATTAGATAATAATTTCAACTTGATACTCTCGCGCATTCCCGTGAAAATTAAGTTTGACAGACAGACAAACAGGCAGATGGACAACAAAGTGTTCCTATATGGATTAAACAATTCTTCTATAAATATTTTCAACGATTAAATAAACTTCTTTGCCAACGACTGTGTTAAATGCTGAAATACCTACGTGAGACGTGAGCAATGAATGAATGGTAAGTCGAAAATTCCAGAGCAATTCTATTCAAGTGGCAAACGATCGTTTTCTACACCGCTTCGTAAATCCAGTTCTATCCATTGGTTTGAAATAACATTGGCACTGTCGATCCATAGAATTGAGTTTTTACGAATGAAACGCTGACTTGCGTTTTGTAGACACGTTTGCCATTTAGATAAAATCAGGAATAACAAAGAAATGTTCGCAAAACGCAAGGTAATTTTATTACTTTGTATCTTTATAAAGTATCTCACTTTATAAACATTTCAACCTTTAAACCTTTTTAAGTACCTAAAATATTTTTGATAACTTGCCATTACAAATCGCGTAAGTCGCGTAAGACAAATCCCTAAGATCACTGGATCATAAAAAATAATGACAGTATATTCCGTTACTAAGTTAATCGAATGTCGGAGCTTTCTTTCTTTAAAAAAATTTCATAGATATTTTTCAGTGAACTCGACTATTTCTAAATAAGTTTCAAACCTAGTCTACATTTTTCTAAGTACACCTTTCTTTACATGAAATAATAAAAAAATAGAAGCTTATTAGTCTCCTTAACAGACAATAACATAAAATATAAGCGTATTTCTCGCATACCACCCCTTAAAACTATTTAACAAGGTCAATCTAACCCATTTCCTACGACGTCGCACCGAGAATCGGCCTGTGTAAACCCGCATAACGCTAGACTTAGTAAAGCACCCACGATGTTACAATAGAAAATATAGGGAAAAATACGAGAGAAAAAGAAGAGATATATATACCTACGCTGTTCTAATTAGTGACGATAGTCTACGGATGAACGGAGTTGTGGTTTAAGGGGAATGCGGAGTACATCGTGTGTAGAACATACTGTAGTATTGACAATAAATAAATAAAATCCATTGAATTAATCCTATTTCCTACTAATATTGTAAATGTGAAAGTTTGTCATGATATTTGTTACTCTTTCACATATAAAGTACTGAACGGATTTTCACGAATTCAGCACACAGGTAGATCAAGGTCTCCAATAACAAGTTACTTAGGGAGGCCATACACGATCAAGTGTACATGATGAAGCTTCAAGCGGACTTGACGCGGCGTCCAGTATACTTGATCGGGTATGGTCACGGTATAGCTATCTGCCATATATCTATCTCATGCACATTGGATGTCTCGTCAAGTCAAACTGCTTTGGCAAGTCAAACTGCAGACTTGATCAAGTACACTTGACCGTGTATCCCGGGAAACGCGGACAAAACCGTGAGCAGATGGCTGGTCTAATAATAAAAAGGAAAAATCCTCACGAGACCTAACGCTAAATTTCTAAATTTTTTCTTTCTTTCTTTCTTTAAATTTTCATTCAACTCGTAGGGAGTTGTTGGATCATACGAAATGTTTCAATCAGTACTCTACTTATGCTAAGATTAATTTGTGGGAATTAATTGCAGAAATACTATTGTTGCTGGTTCATTTAATGGCGGCTCGTTAGGGCTCGGTTTAAGGGGGCTTGGTTTAATTAATGAATGTTAATTTGATTCCATTTGAGATCGAAAATTACTATTTAATGGTATACGTAACTAGAGAGAATTGAAATCAATGAATTACTGTAGGTAGTAAATGGTGAAATTGACGAATAGTGTCAATATTCAGTATTGAAATGAAAGTTTATAAATAATAAGGTACAATAGGCGGTATTGGTAACATTAAATATTTTTATTAAAAATATAATGCATCAAACGAAATCGTAATAGGATTTAAAACTTCTGATTTATTTATTTAAGTTTTCTATAATTTTCCACTTTCAACGTAAAAAACCTACTTTTTTACTGGGTACAAAATATTTCAAAACTCCATGTCTCCCGAAAAAATTTGGCAACGTCGATTGTAAGTATATGTATATAAATGTATACTAACAATAAGTTCGAATAATGTAATCTTTTAAAGATGGTTCTGACATCCTGTCAGCAAAAAAACTCTTTGTATAGGTCGGGAAGCTTTAGCTACATCATTATTTTTATTTTTATACATTTTCGTATCGTAAAGTTCCGTCAAAGCGTTGAATAATTATCATCCTTTTACACAAAATGTTCAACAAGCCGTAATTATGGCGAAAACTTTTAACACGGAGCAAAAAGATGTTCTGGTTTAGTTAGGAAAAAAAATTTTCGCTTTTCACATTTTTACAAAGTTGTATCATCCTATTAATATTATAGAAGTGAAAGTTTGACGGACGTTTGTAACTGTATCACGCAAAAAGTACTAAACGGATTTTCATGAAGTTTTGCACACAGGTAGACCATAACCTGGAATCAGATCTCTTCTTCTTCTTCTTCTTCTTCTTCTTCTTCTTTCTTCTTTTTCTTCATTGCTGAAGGTCGTGCCTGTTCTGATAAGCCTTGGTAGCGGAGCTGACAAGCTGGAATCAGATACAGGGTACCTACTTACTATCTCAAAAAAGCGTGCAAAGCCGCGTGCCGAGCGCTAGTATATAGTATATATATAGTTTAGTATATATATATATAGTTTAGTACATATACCTACATATTATATAGTAGGTATATTATATAGGAGTATACGCTACGGTTTTATTTGAATGACCGCCAAATCAGACCAGCATTGCGAATGGCTTACCCCAATGAGGTCCACATTAAAGGACAAAGCAACTGTCCATTCCAAAAATGTTTGCACAAAAATAGATAACTTTAGACAACCGATGGCCGGGCGATCATTCTCTTCGGTCCAATGAATAAAGGGCCAATAAAGTAAAAAAAAAACTTTCCGAAAAGCTAATAAAAACGGACCGGGTGAATTTTACGTTAATACGCTCGAACAATTTCGTATTTACCATAACTTAGTAAAAAGTTTTTACTCACTTACCTGTCTATTTTATGCTAGTCTACAAATTTTAGCATCCAATGGGAAGGAATTCTTCGTAAGTTGTTTATTTTACTAAATTAGAACTTTTTTGCCTTCGTCTTAAATATTTTGTCGTTTGTGTCGAAATTTTGATAGAGCAGATCGGAATAACGTTCAATGTTTACTTATTGTATTTTAAATCGGTTAAATAAGGAAGTTTTGTCAATTTAACAAATCCATGTAAACATTTTTATAAATGTGGGTTAATTCATTCATATAATACCTTAATTAAAAAAAATTACACTCAATGATCTCATAAATAACTTTACAACATTATCGGACATTTTTAATATATATGTAGTAATTTCCATGTACGTAATCGCTTAGCTGATTTTAAGTAGAAAATACAATATATAACCAAGGAAGCGTAGAAGAGGTTTGAAAGGAGACATGAAAATTAAATTTAAATTAAGAAACCCTCGACAGTTTTATTTACACTATACATAGCTAAGAACATCCTTCGATTAAGTCACCTTTTAAACAAAAAAAACTTGAGGGGTGTCAAGGGACACCAGGATGGAACGAAGTTCCTTGCAGTCAGTACTAGGATAGCAAAAACATGCAGCAAGTGTGCCAAAACAAATAGTACTTGCTTTCTATATAAAAAAACTACGACGGCAAAAAGTGTCGTTACCAAATTTTCTGCCAAGCCCCCTTTCGCAACGCGCGATAAGGAACTTCGTTTGGTAGCTACGATGCCACAAACAGACATACAAGATACACAGACACGTCAAACTTATAACACCCCTCTGTTTGTGTCGGGGGTTTAAAACATCAATAAAAGGCGAGAACAAAACGTCCCTCCTGTAGTATAAAATAGCAGTTATCAATCCGCATTAGACTAATCTATTTAGAATGTAGATCAATCTGATTATTGAGTGGCCTTAAAATATCGCCCTTGTCGCGAAAACTGGAAAAAAGTAGCGATGAATTCACTCCAATCTCTACTTCATAAACTTGTTCGCAAGGTCTATTTTGCCTTGAAATATCAGCTGAGATTTATGTCCAGTGTTAATGTGCATCGGTCTTGGTATGTATCGCAGATTCAGACTAGAAGTGGGTGCCCGTTAAATTAGATTTATAAATATAGATTAAATTAGATAGTAGATAGATTTAAAATAGACCTTTTCTATTATGATTTATGGACAAAAATAAACATCATGGTCTACGATTGTTTTTCATTACGCCTTTGAATTTGAATTTTACAGGCACAATCTCCTAAACTGAAGATTTTTTAAAATTGACATATATTTTATTGTAGGTACACTTAATATTACCCCTACCGTTGCACCCTATCATTGGTCGAAGTTACACACCGACACCCTATAAGTGGCTACGAGTTTAAGGTCAACGTCAATCAGGCCTGTGATTGGTCGAAATTGTTCATCCAATATCACGTGATTCGTCTTCAGGTACCTCTTCGAAGTTTGCCCTCCAGATGTTGGTTTATATAAACTTCTTGAGTATACACAAGTTTTGTCCATGAGATACCCAGTAATTATCATGTTACACTATCACAGAACACCGGAATATCTCGAAACTGCCACTGAAAAGCTACGTGTATTAACATTAACCCTTATCAAAGTCCAATAATATCGACAGGAGGGAACATTAAAAATGATTTATGGTTTCAAATGATTACTGAAGCTTATCGGGTTTCATGCATAAGACCATTCAACTGTATTACCTATAGATATCTACTGTGTATTTGCATTGCGATTTATTAATCCGTCCATCCATCCATCAGCCCTTGGAGGTCCACTGCTGGACATAGGCCTCCCCAAACTTGCGCCACTTGATTTATTAATACTTCCTTAACATTTTAAAAGTAAAAGTTTTTTGTTAGGATTTATAGATGCTTGTTACTCTTTTACGCAAAAACTACTGAACCGATTTTGTGAAATTTTGCTCGCAGGTAGACCATGATCTAGATGGATATTATGAGGTTCTATTATCCTGGAAAACCCGGGCAAAGTCCCGACTAGTGCGTGTTTACTTGTATTTATGATTTTCACATCAGGACAAGAGATTTTTCTGCTTATTAACGAAGCCTTCAGCTTTGTCGTAGCGTAGATTAAGTAGCTACTATATAACTATATATGATATTATTTATATATACTTCTTGTATAAATACTTCTTGTTCTCTTTTTATACATACAGTATCATTGCTTCTTGTGCATAAAAATGTTTCCTATGGAGTCATAATTTACTTTTACTAATATTATAAAGAGGAAAGATTTGATTGTTTTCATTGAATTGGCTCCGAAACTACCTACTGAACCGATTTGAAAAATTTTTTCACTGTTGGGAAGCTAAACTATCCCCGAGTGACATAAGCTATATTATATTTTCAAAAAATTAGGGATCCTTAATGAAACTCCAATAATATAACCCAAGGTGTAAAAAAATAAGAAAACCGAAGCAAAGCGAGGGTGGTTACTCGTAATTTATGAAACAAATAAATAAATAAATAAAACAATATTTTTTTGTCTTTTTTCTGTTTTATAAAATTGTACAAAAACTCAAAAAAATTGTCCTGATGGGAGGACACAACTCAAATATCGGAACTGGAAGCTATGAATTAAATTTCAGTCACCCGTAGGCCTCCAATGTAGTTCATCGGCTCTCTGTCGCTAACATTCACGACCGACAGCTTAACACGCCCTTTGAAGCGTTTGTTTAATTTACCATTCTTACCCCAAGTGTTACCCATTCAAAAGTCACTGCTCAAAGATTTTCAGCTGACTCGATCAATTTCGATTGACACAAGCCTTTGTTCAATGAGCTTTTGACCCTCAGTAAAACAGGGACTCAAAGGTCCAGAGTACCCTAGACGAAAACAATAATTAAATTCACTCCCGATCCCTGAAGTCGATTCCATGAAATAAATTCGAGGGTTTGTATTTTTAACTACAGTCCATTTTTTAAAAGAGTTCTTGGTAAACAATCTTAGTGTCTTTTTGTGACTTTAGTGTTGTTTGTCGCAATTTGTAATGTAAAGGAGGCAGACACAAAATAAAAAGAATTTAAAGACAGATTATATTTTTTTATGACAAACCTAATTTCTATTTCTGTTATTTACAAAAAAATATTTTAACAGAACGACAACAGATGACAGGAATTATATGATTTGATTCCGCCATCCTCTTTCCACCATCGAAAGTCCCGACGCACGGTGGGTATCCATCCTTTAATCGTAACATCCCCGCTGTACGACGACGCGCTTTGGTTCATCATTTATTATGCGTACAGCGAAGGATTGAAATAAATTGCCCGCGTTGGTGTGGCGTGGTGTGGTGGTGGCTCGATTATAATGTGTCTTCAAGGCAAGAGTGAATAGCTGTTACTAAGTTAGTGCATTTACCACCCATGACTATATCGCCACTTGACCGCCGATTGTTTTCTTACTTTTATATCTTTTTTATTGTGTTGAAATTGGTGAACAATAATAATTTGTATTTGTACCATCAGGTAGGATGGTAGTCAAACATAAGATATAAAAAACAATATGGCATTGCCACTAAAAGAAAATATCTTCAAGAATATGTAGCGGACCCTTGTGAATATTATTATTTTATTTATTGATACAAATAAAATCAACCTGTGGCCCCGAAATATCTCACGTAAACATTTCTTGGGACTGTATCCGTAGCACTTGACCGGTTTGATCCGGTTACAACCCGGGTCGAGGATTATTGGATATCGATGGTTGCGGCCAATATGGATTAAGTTAACATAACACAGGTAATAGAAACTGAATTCGTGTGAACACATCGTGTGTTAACACCTTGACTGCGGCATTAAAAACAGTGACTTTCAGCTGGTGCGGTGGCGGTCCAAAAAGGCACCCACTTGACTTTCTTACAGTGCGGGGCGGTCCATTTCGATCCGACACCTCTGAGTGGTATTAAAGCTCAATATCTTAATCAAGGAGTATGGTATATAACAATTTTTATACTTTTTATAATCGTCATGAATCACTTGTGTTTGCATTGGCCTCGCCCCTGGATTCTCCAAACAGAAAATGAGTAATTAGCAATTGAAAATGTCGGGTCGATAAGGACCGATACCGCACTGTAGCGTTATTTTTGTAGTGATGGGATAGTGAAAGAAAAGAAAATATCGAGTCATTATATTTTAATGAAATTTTAACAAGTACAATTTTAATATGTGTTAAAAAATATGTAAAACAAAATTATGTAATTTACATAAAAAAAAAATAATTAAAAGTTATGAAAAAAAAATTACCGGACAGGTTGTTGATTTGAGGAACAGCGAGCGTTGGAGGGGTGACTAAATACTGATTTAAAAAAATACGTGTGGCACTCGGGGACTGCTGCGGTAAAGCTATTGCATAGCATTTTTTATCAACTTATGCAATTATAATTATTTATTTATTTTTTAAATTTTACGCGTACAGCTATTCACCAGCAACTGCTATTCACTGTTGTACATAGGTATAGGTGTACCTATGTATACATATATACCTACATGTACCTATACTTACGGTACTTATACACATGTGGTGAGTGTGGCATTATAAAGATATGATAGATACCTATACACCTATATACTTTCTCACAAACAGCTGCTTATACAGGGTTATTTGTAACTCGACGTATTCCTGGCGGGAGCTGATGAAGGAGTCAAAATGCAATATATTTGATGTTCATTTGTATGAGCAAAAAAAAAATTCTTGCTACTTGTGGAGATATTTGCAATTTAAACTTTTTTCGTTATTTACCCGGATTTTTGCATTTAGGTACAAATTGAAAAAAAAAATACGTATGGTATGGTTATTATTTAAAATTATTTTTCTAACTAACACTTCAATAAAGCCCACCTTACCTTATTAAGATGAAAATTCCTTCTGAATGAAAAACTACGAGCTACAACAAAAACAAAATTATTTAAAAAATACATGTTACTTGACAAAATATGTTGTCTGGTTGAAAAAATTACCATGACACTAGGCGTACAAGTTATTAAAAAAACTTGCCCATTTAATCAGCTTTTTAAAAAGGTATTAATGTTAATCCAAAAACATGTAATTCTTAACAAAAACGGCGTTTCACTCGTCGTAGGTAGAGCATATTTCAGGGTTAAAAAGTATAAAGCATAATGGTAATGCACAAACTATTATTTTTTTGTTCATACATCTTGCTCGATATGAGCCCCTCTATTTCTTATACAGGTCCGAATCCTGAACGTATGAACAAAAAATAATAGTTTGTGCATTACCATTATGCTTTATACTTTTTAACCCTGAAATATGCTCTACCTACGACGAGTGAAACGCCGTTTTTGTTAAGAATTACATGTTTTTGGATTAACATTAATACCTTTTTAAAAAGCTGATTAAATGGGCAAGTTTTTTTAATAACTTGTACGCCTAGTGTCATGGTAATTTTTTCAACCAGACAACATATTTTGTCAAGTAACATGTATTTTTTAAATAATTTTGTTTTTGTTGTAGCTCGTAGTTTTTCATTCAGAAGGAATTTTCATCTTAATAAGCTAAGGTGGGCTTTATTGAAGTGTTAGTTAGAAAAATAATTTTAAATAATAACCATACCATACGTATTTTTTTTTCAATTTGTACCTAAATGCAAAAATCCGGGTAAATAACGAAAAAAGTTTAAATTGCAAATATCTCCACAAGTAGCAAGAATTTTTTTTTTGCTCATACAAATGAACATCAAATATATTGCATTTTGACTCCTTCATCAGCTCCCGCCAGGAATACGTCGAGTTACAAATAACCCTGTATGTTCGTCCGGTTTCGGAGCAGCTAGTATCGATCAGTGCGAGCTTCGTACAGTCGTACCATATACATACATACACGTTAAGCGAATGCTCGGCCGAGCTACATGAACGCCATCTGATGGGAAATTATAAAGTTTGCTTCACATATTATTCTAATTCTAAAACTGCATATTGATATTATTGTTTAAATATATAAATTTAGGTACACATATGTAAAAATTTAGGAAATAAAACTATAGTATCAAACAAGGCAAATAAGGTGATGGATTGGCTGATTTTATCTGTACCCATCTACTTGTTCTCTATTCAAGATCAGCAGTAATTAATATAAAATCTAAAAGTGATGCAGGGGCTTCTATGTGTTCTTGGTGACGTGCCCACCCCAAATATCAAACTAATGTCATCATGTGAAAATGCCATACCTGTACTGCAGTGATCCATTCTACCAATATGGATTGAAGGTTTCTTGCTTTTGCTTTGCTTGCAATGTTTTTTTTTTGGAATCAGTATCATGCATATAGTCATCCTTGCAGCGCTCGTTGTTAATCAAACCAACACCCTGTATACAAAAAAATAATAAATAAAATGTTTATTGACTGAGCGGATTATTTTATCTTCTAAAACTGCGATTTTGCTGGTGGATGGCTCTACTGCTTGTTTAAAATAAGTTTTCTTGTATTTTACTTTGTATGTTCGTTTTTGAAATTGAAGTGTCCTCCCGGGTGTGACTTTTATTTTCTATTAATAACAATTTTTTATTGCAATTCGCCATTATATCGAACGCGAGCGCGTGTTCCTCGTGTAGCAAGCACAACACTACTGGCGGCTTGACGCGTACGCATCTCCACAGTGCGGGATCAGGTCGCGGGCGGTCATCTACCAAAACAGGCCCGCTCCCGCACTGAGATAACTTTTTTTACGTTCTGTGCGGTGGAGGTCGAAAAAGGCCCCCCACTTTATTAAACTGCTATATTTCTATATTGTTAGTCACGAATCGAAAAGTATATTTGTCTCTGTCATACTCGTAAAAATTCCCAAGAAACCGGTCCCGCACAGGCGGGAAGAACCTATTTTTCCTGTACGCACAGCGCGTTGGTACAGCATCGGGCCGATTGTGGGTGATCCGCAGTGAACGTGTTAAACCAGTGTAAAGTGGTCAAAGAATCTTTTTTTCTCATAAGAATTAACAAATTCACTTACATGAGAACTGAACTCTGAGTAGGTACACTAAACAATAATTATTGCGACATAGCATGCAGAACACTTGTCTTATTGGCCTATTGACACAAACATTCACAAAGTCAACAGCACTTTAAATACTCTTTTAAAAATCAGTGTAAATTTTCCTTACAATTCGAAGAGGTAAATAGGACGAAAGCGACTATTATAATTGTAATGCCTGTAGCAAATATTAAAGTGCACAAGACTGTTGATTTGAAATTCAATGAAATCTTAGAAATAACTGAAACCTGCTGAAATGGTTTCACGGTGGAGTTTAACAAAACCATAGCTAACATGCCAGCAGGTGACAAGTACCGTTATTATTAAACACCCGTGTAGCGCAATGGTTACCATGCCGGATCGCCGCACCAAGGGTCCTGGGTTCGATTCCCAGCGAGGGGGAAATTTGAATGATGAGTTTGAATTTCTGTTCTCGGTCTGGGTGTGAATGTCCTTGTCTATGCTGTGTGTTGTCCATGGCACCCACGACACAGGGAATCCTAGTGTGGGGCTATGAGTGTGAAGCGTTATTAAACTGTGTACAAGAACTCCGCGATCTATAATTCAGATTTTAGCCGTTGTCTTGTCTTTTGGTCAAGAGGGTGCAGACTACAGACGTGACGTAGCTGTAAAGGAATGTTGGCTAGAATTCTGAGATGAACAAAGTTCCTAACCCGTGCTGTAGGTTCAAGTAATCTTCCAAATTCAAGTAGATACGTGATTGAATTTCCAGATTACGTATAAACAATACCAATAAACGTTCCCCTAACTACCCATATTTATCCGAAGGAGCCTAATTTACCGAGTGTGAACAGAATACAAATTTGTTACTCGAATTAGGAAGTAATGATGGAAAATAATGAGAAAATGGAAATCGTAAAAGTGAAATGAAGACATTTTGAAGTCTATAACGAAGTGAGTAAATGAAATGAAACCTTTCAAGTAATATTGATGAATGTTCCGAATGCTTCTCTTGTAATGTAATCAAATGCTCTGACTGTAAGATGTACAGTGTACACTGGGAATCGTGGGTCAAGTTATTTGAATTTCGCGTCCATTTTAAGGGACAAAGTTTCTGAAGAATGTCGTTTGTTGTAGTATTGTTCTCGTATGTTGTATTTTATTTCTATTTTAGTCGTTGTTGTTTAACTTAATTCGTGTAATTTTATGGTATTTATTATTGTAATCGACTTAATTAAATTATTGCTGGTATAAGCTGGTTCATTAAAAAAATGATGTGCATAAGGGTATCAATGATACCTACATGAATAAATGATTTTGAATTTGAATTTGCTTATAAGATCTCTAAGCCTGAGAAGATGTCTGATGTTTTTACTTACTAACCTTAACCACACAATCACGTGGTCCGTATGCTTTTGTTAGCTATTACTTCAACCACTTCGAGTCTTCGCCGTCAATACTTACCTGGATTGCCAAATTGGAATACTTTTACATGTAAATTGTTCACTCGATTTTAAGTAGGTTCATGGTTATCTCCTCCCACAAAGCATTTTTATTAGATACTCTTGTGTTACGAATAACGATGAATAGTAGCTGCTTAACGTTTACTTGTATAACACTCAACAAAAATACAGAAGAAAAACATACCTCAACAAAGTAGGTACATCAGATTGCAACACAGACTTGCTGCGGTAAAATCACAGCTTTATTTTTCTTCAATAAGCACTTTTTTAGTAACTTGTTATTCACAGTTTGAGGTGATATGAAATAAAATTTACGAGTTTCGCGTCCGAAATTGCTCCGTCTTTCAATCCAAACGAGCACGTGCGACACATTTTTATTTTTCAAATTTGGTATGTGGGTTTGAAAAGAATATTCGGAAAGCTTCACGCTTTGAGCAATTTTTAACTTGGCTCGCGGAGTGGTGCTAAATTTAAAGTTTAAGCTTCTTGTCTGTATTTTATTTCATGTACTTTATATTACACTAGAAAGTGTTTGCGGCTACGCCCGCGTGGGTTTGGTAATTGCCGCAATTTCGTTGCGGATAAGGCCATAAAAGCCAAAATAAATCTCCTTTTAAATGTTTTACGTTTTTAAGTTTTCCTTGGGATTAAAAAAATCCTTAGAATATTTTTTAGTATTGATAACCGTGCATCTTAAATTTAAAAACAAACGGTTCTGTTCTTAGCGGGAACAGTTTTTGTCGGATAAGCAGGTTATTGACGAAAGTGTTTCCAAAGCAACATGTCGATCCGATTATTGCAGTTTCATTTCATCACTACAATGGATGTTATTCAATATATATAGTACTAGCTGACCGTCTTTGTACCGTCTATCAATCTCTCCCTCTCCCCCTCTCCCTCTCCTCCTCTCCCTCTCCCCCTCTCCCTCTCCCCCTCTCCCTCTCCCCCTCTCTCTCTCCCCTTCTCCCCCTCCCCCTCCCTCTCACATGCACAGTTTTTCAGGCAGGGTTTTTCTGGATATTTGCAAGAACAAAGTGATGATTTTTGTCTTATTAAAAAATATTAATAGATTAAATGGTATCCTAACTTTATTCATGTATAAATAGAACTTCTGTTATCTTACGGAATTTAAAACAAATAACTTTGTACTCTCGTAAATCAATTTGTTCGGCTTAACGTCAGCGTAATATTTCAATAAGCGACCTTGCTAACCCTGTCTTAACTGAGGCCTTCGGTTTAGAGGGATTAGGTGAAAGCGCTGATCGTCCGGCTTATTAAACTTACCACGGTTTTAGGGACTGAATCGTCTTAATTTCGTCGCGATGTTTTTCTTTTTCCGAACTCACGAAGCTCACTCACTGACAGTAACACCCTGCTAATAATAGCAGGGTGTTACTGTCATAAAATAACATGGAGCATGGTTTATACCATTTTAGTTGTCTAATGGACATATATAAATGAAACATGATTGTTTTGTAGCCGTAGCCAAGTTGGAAGAGACCCTGCCCGTGAAGCAAGGGTTTCCGGGTTCGTTTCCCGTGTTACTTATGTCATATGCCACTTGAATATTAATTTATTCTGATCTGCTGTATTGATATTAAATGAGCACGTATTTCATTCATTTATTCATATTTCAGTAAATTTCCTAATAATTATTCAAAATTCGTTCAAAGGTTATGCGCGAAGAAAGACAAAGTCCAAAAATACTTTGTCTTCTATATCGATGACGACTACCATTGACTAATATTTTCGACAAATAATAATGCCAGTGATACAAATGGTAGCAATAGCACAGGAGCAACCGTACGTAATGCAGTCCTCTAACTGAGGTGTGGATGGAAGCGGGCAAGCTCTGAGCCTGTGTGCGTTAGTATGTATTCAATATTTTATGCATGGATACTAAACTAGCATGCTAATTTCTAGCGTGCTAATTAGCATGCTAATTTCTAGCATTTGTAGTTTGTTGTCTATCATAGACCTTAAATATACCTACACCTTTGAAGAGATATAACACCTTTTGTAGTTACGGAAAAGTTTCACCGCATTATTCGAATTTTCTTTATGAGCCAGGCACCACCCAACACTATACATCAACGAAGCCATCATTACATTCAGAAACGATAGATTCAGCATTCATTGTTACGTGTTATTAATTACCGTCAAGCAGAACGCGCCTGAGGCCGTATGATTTGTATTCCGGTGGCAGCCGGATAAATTTATAGCGAGATAGGAAAAAACAGGGCGAATTTCGCCCGTGTTCTGTTTGAGCCGGGTAGGCAAAAATATTCTGGATACAGGTCAGGGTTTGACGTTTTCAGTTGGGTATTTTCCACAAGCTATTTTAAACCGACTTAAAAAGGGAGGATTGAAAACTTAAGGAAAATTTAATTAATAGATACCCATGTTTCCAATATTTATTTCACTCTTATTTTGTACTCTTTAATTGTGTATTTGAAACTGTTTTTTTTGAGTTTTTTAGCCTATTTTTTATATGTAGAGATTAGAAAATTTTAAGGCAAACCATATTAATTATAAAATTCATGGACAGCCATTTATCGCCTGTATAATAATTTGCTACAACAATAATTCAAAAATGAGTCCGACTCCAAGCTATTATAATAAAGGAGGTGGTAATTCTGAAACCACATTAATATGCCAAAACTTTTTTCATTTGGCGTTCGGATTGATTTGAAACGACATCGAAATTTTTAATTAATTTTCTGACTAAAAAAAAAATTAATGGTTGTCAGGTTTAAGAGATATAAAAAACTAATTAACTACTTCAGCAACGCCAAATAAACGTAGAAACTGTTTATAGGCCTTTTTGTTCTATAATCTGAGGTTAGACAATCTTTAAACAGCATTTATCTTTTAGAAAACAACATGCATACTATTATGACTCCGCTGTCCGTATGTTCGTCCGTCGATTCTGTACGTATGTAGTCCTCGTACAGATTCACTTTTGAAAATATCCATAAGCATATTAATGTTTTGTCTACTAATCATTAAACATTATTGAGGAATATTATGTCAAAAGTACAATAAATGATAGAACAGGGATCAAAGATTATTTATTATTGCTAGATACGTATACCCGTCATTTACCACTGTGCAATAATCATTAATCAATAACATATTATGATAATGTTAACATTATTGATTAATTACAACGTTGCCCTCACCGTCTTGTCTTGTCAGAACGTTTTGTCAAAGTCCAGTAGAGGTCGTGACAAATTGACCAATTTGTTTAACCGAGAAACATCATCGGTGTTCAGAGTTGCGTGAAGCCAAAAAGAACTACGATTTATCGAAGGTTATTTTGATGCTATTCTGTGGATGGTATCTTCGCTATTATTTATTTTAACCATATTGCTTTCTTACAAGGATTTTTCTTATTCTCCATAAACCGGGTTTGAAAGTGGTTTTGGCACGAGGAGGTTTGAGATAAGAATTAAAATGTTATTAAATCAAAACCTCCCTTAGATAATCTTTTGAAACTTAATGATGATGCAGCATGCCATATAAATAAAAAAAGAAAGCAAATTCAATAACACTAGATTTTTGAAACAATGTTTCCGCGGCTTGCAGCAGGAGTGAAATGGCAGAAATTTTCATAATTTACAAAAATTTAATCTTCAATAATAATCTTCAATAATCCGACCAAAAAAGCCGTAAATCAGACATCTTTTTCAATGTTCTTAGATTAGCTGAATAATACTACTTGTCACACCCGCAATATATCACGCTCCTAATCCGATTTGCCAAGGTATAAGTACATTCCTTCCACAAACATTTATTTTCCTTCGAAGACACATTCTAAGAATATTATTTCAAAGTGTGTTCTCGTACAATATAAGACACTTGCTACACTGTGTATAGCTACCGTGGCTACAGACATTACTGGTCCAAATTGACATTTAAAGTGTCAAAGTTTTTGACGAAAAATAAATAGTATTTTGACAAACCGATTCTGATGTGAATCATTGATACGATAAGATTTGAAACATGTATTTTATATGGACCAAGAATTCACTATTACTATTACTACGGCCAAAATATTCATAAAGTTATTTTCTGTCAAATCAATCCGGTGGTTTAGTTATTTGAATATCAATGATGTTGTATGTATAGGGAGGTTTGAATATAGTAATAATTACTTTTTAACAAAAAATAAAACCAACGAAAAAAAAACTGAAAAGCAAAAAATTAAATAAACCATTTAGTATTATAAATTAAGATCCGAAATTAACGGTAAATAAATAATTTTGAGACTGATGGAAATATCGTGGAAGTGAAACTATAATGTGGGAATATACATTTAATAATATATAGAGATCAAAAAGCAACACAAGAAGACATGGTTTTTAAAACGGAGTGACAGCACTGTCATTTACATATTATTTTTTATTCCCAACACTAGGCCTTAAAAATAACTATGTAAATAACAACAAAATATAACAAGGACTCTATAAAACAACATAATATACTAGGCCTTAAGAAAAACAATTTACAATTTAAGTTTTAAAAATAATTGTAATAAACTTTACATGTTTTTCTCTTGTTAGAGGTTTGGTCATTACATCAGCAACCATCTCTTGAGTACACAAATACTGCAAGTTAATAGTTTTATTGCTACAAAGTTCTCTAACAAAGTGATGCCTAATGTCAATGTGCTTTGTCCTTGAATGTGCAGTATTCTTGCATAGTTTCTGTGCAGACTGATTATCATTAAATAAATTTATATTACACTCAGTACTTGTACATTCCAATATAAAACTGCGCAGAAACAATGCCTCTTTACAAGAATCCGAGATCGCCATGTACTCAGCCTCAGTACTTGAAAGTGCAACTGTCCGTTGTTTGCGACTTTCCCATGAAACTATGTTATCACCCAATTTAAATACGTACCCTGTATACGATCTGCGATCCAGATTATCTGCACCCCAATCAGCATCCGTAAATCCAGTAATATCCATATTACCCTTTTTATATGTAAGACAGTAGTGCGATGTACCTTTTAAATAACGCAATATCCTTTTTCCTGCCTTCCAATGACTATCCGAGTAGCAGTTGTTAAACTGACTTAGATAACTGACACTATGTGCTATGTCAGGTCTGGAACACACAGCTAAATACATTAATGAACCTATAAGACACCTATAATCATGTGAACATTGACTGTTTTCTTCCTTTTCCAACTTTATACCAACTTCCATAGGTGTTCTTGCTGGTTTACAATCTGACATATTAAATCTTGCCAAAATCTTATTAATATAACCAGTTTGATCTAGCGTAAATCCGTTATCCGTTTTGGTAATCTTCATCCCTAACGCTTGATTAACTTTACCTAAATCTCTCATTTCAAATTCATTCATAAGTAAGTTTTTAATTACATTCTTCTTCTTACTAGTTTTCTCAGATGAAAATAATAATATATCATCAACGTATATCGCAATAACAATGATGTCATCCTCAAATTTATGTATATAAACACATTGTTCTGACGACAATTTGTTAAATTTCAATTTATCGATTAAAACACGATTAATCTTCTCATACCATGCTCTCGCCGCTTGTTTTAAGCCATAAATTGCTTTACTTAATTTACAAACTTTATTTTCATTACTTTCTGAAATAAAACCTTCAGGCTGTTCCATATAAATGGTTTCTTTGATATCGCCATTTAAAAATGCAGTTTTAACATCCAAATGTTCAATTATCATGTCATATTGAGCTGCCAGAGCAAGTAAAATCCTGATTGTAGAATACCTAACTACAGGTGCGAACGTTTCCTTGTAGTCAATATCATATTTTTGTGTAAACCCCTTTGCTACCAATCGAGCTTTATATTTTAGCAATTCTCCATTTAGTCCTCTTTTCTTGCTAAATATCCATTTACACTTAATCGGTTTCACTCCATGTGGCAAGTCAACAAGACTCCAACATTTATTTTTGATAAAAGCATTATACTCATCTGCAATGGCATCTTTCCATTGTTTTTCTTCACTGCTCTGTAATGCTTCCTCAATTGTATTAGGACAATCATCTTCACTGTCCTTGTACATATCTACAAGACCTGCATACCCATATGACGCCTCTGCATCCTCGAAGCTTGACCCTTCTGTTTCCATACTGGAAGATCCTGGAATATATGTAGGATCGGAAGAGTGTTCTGAGCTTGAAGAGCTTAAAGTTTCATTTACTGTGTCTATACCGCTACTGTTATTTGTTTCAAATACAGTTTGCCTGCGGAGATTCCGTTTTATAGTGTCATCAGATTGCTCACATATGGAATGATCCATGTTCATAGAAGAGAAAATACTACCTTCATTAGTATCTACAGGAATTATTTGTAAATTTTCAGTAGTATTACTATTATCTAATATCATTAGTGTATTTTCAGATCTTTGAATATCTCCATCTGACACACGGCTTTTTATAAATTCAGTTTCTATAAAAGTAACATGTCGAGCTTTGATACATTTCTTTGGACACGAGGGATCAAGTAACCGATACCCCTTGCTATCCTCGCAATAACCAACATGTATGCACCTCTTGCTCCGAGCATCTAATTTATTAGATTTCTCTACTAATGCATATGCTATACAACCAAAAACTCTTAGATGTTTTACATCTACCTTTTGTCCGGTCCACATTTCCTCCGGTGTAGTTCCCATGACTGCCTTGGTAGGTGAACGATTTTTCAAGTACACCGCTGTATTCGCCGCTTCTGCCCAGTACACCTTACTTAGACCAGAACATTGAAGCATACAGCGAGTCTTATCCATAATGGTTCTGTTCGCTCTTTCCGCAACACCATTTTGCTGACTACAGTACGGAATAGTAGTTTGATGTTTAATTCCGCAACTCTTCAGATATTCCTGAAACTTGTCATTAATATATTCACCACCATTGTCACTTCTTAGAACTTTTATCTTAGAGTCAGTCTCATTTTCTACAACAGCTTTGAATAATTTAAATTTATCAAAAACTTCACATTTCTTTTTCATAAAATAAATAAAAGTTTTCCTACAAAAGTCGTCAATGAATGTAACAAAATATCTATATCCACTCAATGATGATACCGGCATAGGTCCACACACATCTGTGTGTACAATACCTAACTTTTGTTTTGCTCTCGTAAAACTCTTTTTAGGAAAAGGTAATTTAGTTTGTTTCCCCTCTATACAAGAAATGCATGGTTTAAAAGTTGTAGATTGAAAATTCATACCTGAAACTAATCCATTCTTCATGAGATTCATGCTCCTAGAATTAAGATGCGCAAGTCTTTGATGCCAAACATCTTGTGTCACCTCCGTGCTATCGCTATAAGTTAAACCCGGATCCTCAGCCGTACCCTCATTTACTGAAGTTGTGATGGCTGAGTTCATGACAATCTCTGGCTTCCTAAAAGACCTATACTGCACATCCTTGGATGTATCTAATACATATACACCATTACGACACGTAGCAGTAGCAATTACATTTTTACCATCATATATTTTACATTTATTCATGTCAAAATATACTTTATAACCCTTTCTGTTTAATTCACTAACAGATAATAAGTTCGTTGACAACTCTGGCACAAAATATACATTACTGATATGATCAACCTGACTGTTAAAGTTTAATTTAATTTTTACTTTACCAAATCCACCCGTTGAAATCTTTTCACCATTCGCAACATTTACTTCCAATGGTTTGCATACTTGAAAGTCATACATTACATCCTTATTGTTGCACATATGGTTTGTTGCTCCAGAGTCGATATACCACGAATTGTTATCAATATTCGCCGACAATGCAGTCAATAAACCCTTCTGCTTGTCTGTATCAGTCTTCACAAACTTCTTATGTCCGGACTTGCAATCTTTAATTATAATATTATGTCCTTTATCTTCGTACGCTTTAGATAAATTACCCCATGCTTCATGTGCCGTCTTCGCATTACGTATGTGAGGTATCACGGACGCATGAACGGACAATGTAATTCGGGCCATTGCTTTTGATTGCTTTCTTTCATCAATCTTCTTATTCTCAATGCAATCCCACAAATCTTCTTGTATCAAAATCATTTTCATCATAAATTTCCATGAAGAATAATTCTCTATTCCTTTTAGTTTTTCGATGGAAATGAAATTTGCAGAAGATGCAGCCATCTTGACAAAATTCTCGAACACGGCAATTCGACGAACAAATCACGTTTTGTCAATTTTGTATTTCCGTATCACAATTCCGAAAAATATTTTCCCACAGCAACTCTTTAATTAGTTTCCCGGTTGCTGGGCCCATAACCTGATGGAAATATCGTGGAAGTGAAACTATAATGTGGGAATATACATTTAATAATTTAAAGAGATCAAAAAGCAACACAAGAAGACATGGTTTTTAAAACGGAGTGACAGCACTGTCATTTACATATTATTTTTTATTCCCAACAGAGACCGTGCCAAACAAACAACCAAAATTAATTACATAAAGTTCATATTATGAGGGCAGCGGCATGCGGTGCACACAGCAGCAGCAGGGCGGCGCACATCTTTTCGCCGTTTGTTTTTTCATTTGTTTGGCACCGCCTCAAAATTATTTATTCACTGTTAATTTCGGATCTTAATTTATAATACTAAATGGTTTATTCTATTTTTTGCTTTTCAGTTTTTTTTCGTTGGTTTTATTTTTTGTTAAAAAGTAATTATTTTTGAATTTTTAGTTGCCATAATACTTATAATTAATAATAAATTATTGATTTTATGAATTATAGATTCAGTTACCAGGTAAAAATGTAGTAGGTGAAATATCAATCATCCCCTATTTTCGTACCTATAGGGGTAAAATTTTGTTTCGAAATTTAAACAAGAGTAACTTCAAGGTATACACTATTCAATAAAAAAAAATCATCGAAATCGGATCATCCAGTACAAAGTTATTGGGGTTAACATGTAAAAATTCCGAGTAAAAAACGGGTGAATAATCAATCATTCCCTATTTTCGTACCTTTAAGGTAGGAATAAAATTTTCAAAAAAATATGGGATCAATTTCAGGACATACCCTATCCAATAAAAAAGGAATCATCCAAATCGGACCACCCTGTGCCGATTGCTGCGTGATCATACAAAAAAAAAACGAGTACGTGTCGAATTGAGAACCCCCTCCTTTTTTTTCTTCGGTTAAAAAGCTTACTAATTGACTACTTAGTAAGTTGGTTTGCTTCGGTTTTCGGATAGATCCTACTTTTTTAAATAAAATATAGCCTATGTTACTCAAAAACAACAGACCATTCTATTGGTGAAAGAATTTTTGGAATCGGTCCAATGTTTTTTGAGTTTATCCATTACAAATTATTTCTTTATTTATTTGATATAAAATGTTTCCTAAATATAGCCACATTACACGTTCATTTTTAAACTAGACGGTTTTCTAGCTAAACTTATTAGTTTAGCTTTGTTTACAAAGCGTACTCGTACCACTACGCATAAAAGTACGCTCCGACAGGATAAAATTGGGTGATACCAAGCCTGTGACCTTCAACACGAGAGCCCTGGCACTGTAGCATCTTCCTTTGTTCAGTAAGAAACGAGCAAGCTGAGTTACCTTGAACTCCCCCCAATTTATTACCTTAATATTTACAGCCTCAAGATTATAACAAATGGTTTATGGCAACAGAATGTACTCAAAAGTATCAAATAGGTTTGTTTTAGACAGGGCTATTTTTTTAAAAGGTAAAAATAGGTGGGCTATTTGACGCAAAAATATATTTAAAAAAATTCGAAATAAATATTACATTAGGTATACTCCGCTTTAATAATATAACCTACTTACCATGCTTTTAAGTAGAACACTATTCAAACACAGTTAAAAGTTATTGCTCCTCCTGCAATTCCTAACAATCGATGATTCTATCCTTTAAATCGAAACACACAGAACTTGAAGATAAGAAAAAATGGAAAATTTCCTTTAGATAATGAAGAAGTTGCTTTGTAAGTATCATTTTATCACTTTATTATTTATGTGGGACATTTTGACATTGAAATAGTGACATAATCAATTGACATTTATTTCGCTAATATAATTAGGGCCTCTTTCACCACCATCAAGTAAAGTCCCGAGTAGGCTAATTGCCGATTAAAGTGACGAGTAACTATGCATACGCATTTCACAATCGCCGAATAGCGCTACCTGACAAGTAAAGTAGCCAGTAACTTACTTGTAACATCATCTGCCAATTAGTTTGTTTAACTGACGAGTAAGACGAGTAACGGTACGTGCAGTGAAGTAAAAAACATTTACAGCTAACCTTTTATGTATATTTATTTGACAAAAAATTATTAAACCTTTACTTATTTCATTTATATTCAGATACCTAATCAAATAGACGATTTCGAAAAATTTGTACGAAAAACACCAAGAATTTGTCTAGTTATTTTTATTTATTATTATATTTTCGACTCTCACAGCCGCGTACAAAATATATACAAAAAAAAATTATATAATAAACATAAATATATATACCAATAAATAAACTTACATAAACTGTACATAAATAAATACTTGTAGTGGGTGGAGGATTACGCCCCGGCTGGGGAGACCAAACGGCCGGGGGCCAGGGCGACAGGCTGAGAAACCGACGGACTATCTTAGCCGAGTCTAGCAGCACCGCTTTCTGCATCTTGGCTGCGAGCGAACTGCCGCGGAACCCCAGTCGCCTCATATGGTGAGCGAGGCTGACTGGGTTCAGCCCATTCGCAGATATAACGATTGGGATGGTTTTATTGGACTCCACATGCTGGAAACCTCGTGAGCCAGATCTAGATACTTTCGTTTTTTCTCTGTGTCCACTAAAAACACCCTGGACTGTGCCCGGTCCATCAGCACGATATCAGACTTATTCGCCAGAATCGTCCTGTCCGTGATGATGGACCGGTCCCAATAGAGCCGAACTCCGTCACGCTCGAGTACTGGCATCGGTGTGTACCTATAATACGGCACTCTCTCATCCAGGAGACCGTACTTCAGAGCAAGCTCTTGGTGAAGGATTTTGGCCGCTTGGTTGTGTCTGTGCAGATACTCAGTGTTAGCAAGAGCCGAACATCCCGACAGCACATGCCTGAGTGACTCACCGGGATGGCGACAAGCTCGACAAATGTCGGTAGTGCCATCCTTCAGGATGTACTTTCGGTAGTTCTTATTATTATTATTATTTTAAACAATTGATATTAAAATATATCTTTGTTACAGAGTAAAGTTAGCACTTCTTTCTCTCTTGATTATATCCATGTTTTACTAATTTAATATCGGTCAAAACTCTAAACTAAAAAACTACCTGCGAATTTTAATAACACCAACTTATACAAAACCTTTGTAGTAATGACGGACGGACTGGCACTTAACCGATTTGACACGTGTTTGACATCTGGAAAACACAAACTGACCGAATGATGGAACGCATTATGACAAATCATTCAACTAACCGGCAAGTTGTTACTCGGAACTACATTTTATATTGTGAAACTGATAAAAGTTAATTGTGACTTTTACTTGCCGATTAACGTTATTCAGCAAGTAACTACTTATGACTTTACTTGACGATTGTGAAATTGTAATTTGATAATATTGAATAAATTTTATTAGAGTCATGTATACCAATTTGCATGCCCATAGAGGCAGAACATAAGGTCAAATTGTATTTTTGTGAACCATCATCATGCATGTACTATGTTCTAGCAAATAAATACATTATTATTATTATTATTAACCCGAAACGCCGTGTGCAGATGCTGCCTAAACAAGATTACAGTCACGTTTGAAATAAATTGGCGGAATTCCCGGAATTCCCAGGCACTGGACGGCTTTTCCGCGGGCTGACAAACGGATTCCACTTTTTATAGCTATTGTAGCTAATTCTTGTTTACGTTTACAGGTATGAGAAGGTATTTCTTGGTTCATTAGATTTTATAGGAGCAATACGGGATATCGCTTACGTTAGCATGGATCATTATGACCTCGTAAGCTTTTTTTCTATGGAAATAGCCGGCAAACCAATTACCAATATACCTAATCCCTCGAGGACTCTACCTCCAGCGGGCCGGAATTAGTCGCCTCTTATGACACCCATCGCGTGGGATTGCGGTTAGTATTCTAAGCTGCCCCAATACGGCTAGCAATACAGCTTATGACGAATGAAGATTTTGGCTAGTCAGATGACCATGGTTCGAGAGTTGTAGTGCGCTATTTATTCTATGTTTGGTGCTTGAATGTAATTGTTGGCTTTTGAAAAGTAAACAATCGCAATATACAAACGAAGTTAAAAGGAAAACCATCAAAGCTAGAGCCTTGATAACTGGCCGACGCAAAACAGAACCCTTCACTGCGCGTGGACTAAGTGCACTAATTCAGCGGGACGCCATGGCGACGTCGCCGGCCACGTATCCAAACAGTTTATATTGAAATGTATGGCGGATACCTCACTTGGCGACGGATTGGCAACATGACATTTCAATATTAACTGTTTGGATACGTAGCCGGCGACGTCGCCATGGCGTCCCGGTGAGGTAGTGCACTAACAGTTACTTTATAGAAAATATCAAGTATGCAATAGTTAAAGTATTTTATCTTTCTTTCATTCCAGAAACCTACGTTATGTACGTACACAGCAATATTTAATAATTCACCTTCAACAAAGCTAGAAGAACGATATCGACATAGTTAGAAAGCCGTTTGGTAACATCTTCGTTCCTTCGAGAGGTAAACTGATCCTTTGTAGATCTTGGAGTACAGTTCCATAACAAGGTCCCAAAAATGATACGTGACCTGCTTATAGATCAGTATATTCAAACGTGTGAAAAGAAGTATCTATAGGATAATTTATACTAAAATATCAGTTATGTAGATAACAATATTCTGAATGCAAAATTCATTCTGTTATAAATAGCAATTTTATATGATTTCACTAATTATCCGCCATCGCTTTGTTTTGGGAACCATATTTTTAATACCCGTACGGCATGATCTGTAGAAGTTTTTAAAATAATGGTTCATAGTTATGAACCATTATTTTAAAATCACAAAATTTTATCTAGTAACTACTAGGCCAAGAACGATAAAATTTTGTGATTCTGATGCAGAATGAACTCTTGTATCACCCACATCCCATTGGTCCATAAGACAATAATAGATTCATTTAAAAATCCAATTATCATTCAGTTCTTGCAATTCTTGAATACCCGATTCTGAAACAAAAAGAAATAATGGTATACAAGGCACAATCGACCCGGTACGTAACTGAACACAATTAAACCAACGACTCATTCAGAGCACGTCCGGGTGGGGTAATGGTAATCGATGGACTCGATTAAACTGGACATGTTACCTTAACTCTTACCTTTCTCACATCTTCTCATTGTGTAAAACAAGTTACCCTCTCTCGTCCAACAAGTGATTTGGTGGGTAATTAAGTGTAAGCAAAAACTCATGCGACCGAGTTAGTTTAAACGTTCGCTTCTCTTTTTCATTGGTATGAAAAACGAAGCGCAAAAAAATTGAAAAAGGAAAAATATCAAAATATAAGTAGGTAGGTACTTTTAGAAACATAAATAATCCTAAAGCAAAATTTTAGTACATCTACCGTATTTTCACACAAGGAAACAGAATCTAATAGAAAAAAAAACAAATCTAATAGAACCTAACGTATTTTATAAGAATCTACCGTATTTCATGAAAGAAAGTGCCGTAACCCAGTTTTTGGACCTGGCAACACTGCTGGTCTAATATAACTCGAAAGCGAATAAAAAAAATAAGGTGCGCGCCTCAATCGAACCGGCTACGTAGAAAATTAAATCCAACAAATTATTCCAAGCACGTTCGACCAAGGTAATGGTAATCGATGGACTTGGTATTGAAACCGATTCGTTGATAGTCCTTGTCAGAGTCCTGAGGGTTCTGGGTTTCATTTCCGGTTCAAAAATGTATGTGACATAACTTTTATCTTGTATGTTGGTTGCATGTTAAATGATGTTTGTAGTGACGTTCCTTTGAGACAATCTGCCTCGCTTATGGCTATTTATTATCAGTTCACAAACGTTTTTAAAATAATTGAATTAATAGGTTACCAAAAGGATGCCAAGGCTACTTTTTAAGAAGCACGACGTTAAACATAAAATGTACGTCAGTAGGTTGTGCACGGATACCTAGAAATTGCATTGGTTATTGAATTTAACGCCGCTTGAGCGATTTTGCAACTGAGTTAAGAACCGAGATTATGAAGGCCACAGCCTTTAACAGCTTATCTATAAAGCTGGATACACATTGAATAAACAATGATTATATTAATAGGTACGGCAATGTATACAAAAAAAAAGAAATTTCTTCTACATAATTTCGAATTTTTGATAACTTATTCACTTACTTTATATATTTATTTTTATACTCCATAATTCAATTTATACCACAGAAGAAATAATAGTACTTATAATAAGTACCTACTTATACTCACAATAAATTGTATAAAACATTACCCTTTTTCCTACAACATACGTTCCTTATTACTTTACGTAAATTTCAACACTTTCCGCACAATATATTCGAGTAAAATAAGCTGAACAAAGGAAAAAATGACTTGAGTGATCAAATAACATTTCATCTTTCTTTTCACATGCACGCAACTCAGATTATAACCACACCGCTCGCGCTATGGAGACTTGGAGTGACTATGTTATTGGTTTGACTGATTTAAAGTAAAATCGAATGGAAATTGACCTACAATACAATCAGGAAAAAACATCCTGTGGGATTACAATAAATATCTGTGTTACCATTTAAATTACCAAAACTTGGTTATTAATATTATGCAATACTAATTGCAGCAAATGAATAACTTTCTCATGTATAGAATTGGAAGAAATATCACCGTAATCAATAAAATTTGATAAACATGGTATGATGTTATATTTTGATAAAACACCTAGGGAGAGTTACTCATTCAAAAAAAATATTTAAAAAAAAACATATTGTGGTACTGTTGTAAATCCTTATACCGCGCGAAATAAATCACACCTAATAATCTTAACCCTGAATTGTATTCCTGGCAGGTCATTTATCACTGAAATTACTATCTTTCTAACTGTAATAGGGTTATTTTATCATTTTCTCTCTAAGAATATTTGCCAGATGTAACACATTCAATGAAAAATTTTACGTTTTAGAAGACCATAATATCTATTATACTCATATATATATATATCTATATACCCATCTCTTCAGGAGCAGCATTGTGGAAGCTCTAGGCCTCTTCAGTTATGAGGATCTCTTATCTTTAAAGCCTTTAATGATTGGTCGAATAGTCATTCCGTTGTGACGTCATCCGTCTTCAAGTACCTCTACGAAGTTATGTATCCAGTTATAGTAATACATCCATGATTTTAATATATTCACTAAAGCTTAAACCCTTCACGTAGATTCAATTATATTTACAAAAAATCGGTAAAATTGTTATTGATAAGAAATTTCGTGCGACATAAATGTTTTACCAATAGTATACATAAAATTGTATACTATAGGTTTTACCTGACGCAAGGACGACGCCTGTAGACAAAAACACTTGAGACATAGTAATCCTGTGTGACAAATTGCTATGAACAACCTTGTAGGATTTTTAGAGGATCGACATCCATTATATTTTATGTATCGTTAGTATACATTTTATACTTTATCAGTTACGCTTCCATAAACATTATCTTTACGTGTTATTTTAAGCAGTATAGATTCAGCATAATATTTTATGTGTTATATACGCGTACACCTAATCATATTTTCGGTACCGTATACTTATTAAATAGTTTTTCATTTCTGTGTACCTGCAGACCTCTTTTTGGACCGTTGTTTAATGTATATTAATGAAAATGATAAATGTATAATAGTGTATAAGTGGAAGATGTTGGTAAAGGAGAATAACTTCCTTCAGTTAGGTCGTTACCTTTTATTTTGTGTGATTGTGTATTTATTTTAATAAACTCATTTGGTTTGACCTCATGGGCAGGTTACAAAAGCCATCCAAGACAGCTACCACCATTTTACCTTACCATTACCACCAAATCAACCATGAAATTTCTTTAATATGTTCGGTTAAAATTGGAGACACTCACAATCCCAGGCTCTTAAATATATCAAAATAAGTCGTAAATTGTTATAAAAGTATTTTATTGCTAACAAAGACTTTAAAATATAGTTTGAACTGTAACTTCGTAATAAAACGTATACAAGTTATAGCTTTTTTACAACCCTTTTATTACTTTGTAAGCTCGGAGCTTATGACAAAACTGTTCTCGTTAAAGGCTCCTACTCGCCAGATCGGGTAATAGAAGTCGTTTTGTTTAAGGTTGCCATAAGTGGTAAATTAATTTAAAATATTATATATAATAATATAAAGCTCGTTTTTAAATTAAATTAATATATACAAGGTGGATTTTTTAACGCCATCTGGAGGGAAAGTATAAAAGTATAAAATTCATAAAAACGACATCCTGTACTTGGCATCAATCGACAGGAAATCTCTTTTACTTTCCCTCCAGGTGGCGTTAAAAATTCCACCCTGTATAGTCAGTGTGTGAGTGTGTGCATCTTTCACATGAATTATGTCCTCAAGAATCTTCTGTAATTTAAATGGTTATCAAAACCACTTCTTAGTTATGCCATTAGTTGTATCTATTAGTTTAAATATTCCTTTTTTGCAACTGTCTACAATCCTTTCCCAGTGCCCTAAGTTTAATTGGCAGATATAGCGTTTGGAATTAAGACTACATAATATTGTATCCTATAAGTAGGTAGGTATAAGGTTACAATAAAGGTTTATTTAATTACTAAATATATTTCCATGGAAGGCAGTACGCATTTATATGTGCAAGTATCTATTTTCACCCTAATTTCGTTCCCCAAATACCCAAATAGTATATTCGTTAGGGACTCTAATTACAAAATATTCATGTTCCGGCTGAATTTATTGTCACGCACGTACCCTTGCCCTAATTTCATTTATTAATAATGGAAAGAAGTTTATTGTCGCCCTAGGGGTAGCAGACTCCAGAATAGGTATATTATTATTATATCGATATGGTCGATATTTTCAACCGACTGCAGAACCAGTATACATTTCAAAATTAAAAAAAACCCACCAGCTATCAAATAACTATCATGATAATTAGGTATGCCTTTTTGAAATCCTTAATATGAGCTCTTTAATTTGATACCCATATTGCATAATTCGATTAATTTTTATTTTTTGATGCTTGAAACAATGGTATCTCACAGTCACCATATTTGTTTGTTTTCATTTCATTTCTAAGAACACTTGGGTTATTAAGACTAATCTAACGATATCTTAATATATATAAATTACGTGTCACGTTGTTTGTCCGCGATGGACTCCTAAACTACTGAACCGATTTTAATCAAATTTGCACACCGTGTGCAGTTTGATCCAACTTGAAAGATAGGATAGCTTACAATGTTCCTTAAGGCACACGGAAGGTTTTATTTAAAAAAAAACTATTGACAGAACAAAGCCTGTCCAGGCAGCTAGTCTTAATTATATAAATCCTTACATATCCATACATACAAGATACGCGCGAAAAACATAGCACTTCCTTGGCAGTCGGATAAAAAGAAGGTGGTTCTCAATTCAGTTGTTTTTTATAACAATAGTTTGCCTCGTGATATCAAATCAACACATAATAACAAAATATCAAAGCTCTTTGAAGTCGTATCCATTATTTACTTATAAGGTATGAAAAAATCACTCTATTAGCTATAAGTAACGTAAAGTTAAAACCGTAACATACTTGGCCGGTGAAGTTAGTTATAAACTTTATGCGATATGAAGTTGTGATTGGAACTAACAGGTATATTCGACCTTGTAAGCCAAATAAAATAATTTATTTATTTATAGTTGCAACGTAACAATAATATTTGCTGTATACTCATATAACATTTTACAAGATTGCTTCTTTTCACTTAATAGGAACTTGAATACATTTTACCAAATATTTTAAGGTTAGGTGGAAAAAACTATAAAAAATACTTTAAATAACAATATAGGTATTCCTATATTCTCCCTGTATTTTGCCTATTTTCTAAATTATACATCTTGCAGCACGAACGTTACAAACCATCTTCAGCAATGGCTATAACAATAGGTCATGGCACAATGATAACACAATACATCGTCGGCGCGCTAGTGACATATCTACCTCTTTTTTACATTATACTAATATCATTGTCATGAGACTGATCTTCAGTCCAACCCGAAGACAAAGTAGCGCAACGGGTGAAACAAACCAACAATAAATTCCCACCTTACCCAAACCCCATAACGTAAAACATTTAGCCCCGTACGCTGACGTAAGCAGGAATATTTCTCCCGTATCTATAATTAATGAGCAGTGAACACCGTATTCTAGGTATTATCTAAGCATGAGATTAATGAAAGTATGGACAAGATTAATCTATCTTATAAAAGGTTCGGAAGGGATAATGTTTATTGCAATGCAGGGAAAAGCTATAAGTTTCCATTGTGTTCGAAGGTTTGTGTGTGTTCGAATTATTTGTTTTTCCTTAAACCCACTTTCATCGTTAATGGTACGTTCTTTCAAACGCAGCAGTGGTTGATAAATTATGTCATTAAATTTATCCCTCTATCAATAATATATCATATAGAAAACACTCGTAAAAGTTTTTTTATTACCCATTCAAAATCAAAATTATTTTATTTTAGATAAAACTACCTACTACCTAATTTTCTGCCAATTACATACAGAAAAAAATCTGATATGCCACACGCAGACACTGGGAGACATATAATTAATACAAAAAGTGTTCCGTATCTCCATGAATATTAATTGATGGAGAAACGAAAATGGAACAGATGGAAAATGATTGTAAGGAACCCTAAAAAGTAACTGAATTAGAAAGCTTTTACCGTATCGTATCTACTCCCAACTCGCTATCGAAGGAACGAAATAGAATTTCTTCCGACCACTCGCGTATTTCATTTTGTAATATTACCAATAAATTTCAATTTAATTTTTCCCCTCCCTCAATGAGATTGAAAATTTGAATTTATGTCGTGGCAAGGAACGGTATTATCCACGAAATCACGGTTTTTTGCTCTTTCATAAAGCTTTTGTAAGTAAATATTTTTAATGCGGTGAGATATTTAAAACAGGTATTGTAGCAAAGTGAAATTTTTTGGGCATGAAGGAGAAAATCGGCGTAGCAAGAACTTTTTTCTCTCTAGTAAATAAATATATTGGAGGATTCTTACCCAATGACTCCCTCGGCAGGCTTCAGTGCGTATAGGGAGGTTCGGGAATCTTATGTAAATCCCCTGCTTAACTATGGGTAAACCCATAGTATCCCGTCGTTGCATAAAGATAATACAAGCACACCGTGGTTTAACCACTTTACAATTTTACTGACGCAAAGAGTTTTGTGGGATGTGGGTACGGCTTTTTTGTGGAACTTGGTTATAAGCATAATCTAAATTTTACTAACAAAAAATAACCGACTTCATAGTTACTCAAAAACTACTTGTCAGATCTCGTTCTTTATGTGGGATTACATGAAAAGCGCCTGCTTTCGATTAAAAAAAGAATCATCGAAATCGGTTGGCGTGTTATTGAGTTATTGTAGGTATATTATAGGTATGGTTTTATCATTGATGCCATTGTCAGATCTCAATAAAATTTATACGGCACCACATGACAGCCACCAGCTTTCGATTAAAAAAAGAATCATCAAAATCAGTTTGCCCAGTCCAAAGTTCTGAGGTAACGAACATAAAAAAAAATACAGTCGAATTGAGAACCTCCTCCTTTTTTTGATGTCGGTTAAAAAATAATGTTTTTCTTCTGGATCGTAATAAAAATGGTACCCATTGGTGTTACCAGTACGTACAAACCTTTAATTATAATCTTTAAGGTGAAGCTTTTTCAGAGTCGTAATCGAAAGTAGGGAGGCAGGAGGAAAAGTTGTTTGAAAGCGGAGTACAATTAAAACGAAGTACTTCGGTGTCGGAAACATAACTCCTATATTGCAACGCTTTTAGCCATTAGCGATAATAATAAATTCAATGTAAAAAGGTAAAAGATAATTAAGTAATCTGATCATGACGGATATTTTGGGTTTTTGAAATTAAATTACTCAACGCGGCTCTTTCTCGTGAGTTTTAAAGCGTATGTTTTCAATTATTACGGTTTTCAAACATATAAATATGCGGTTTCGTAATGTAAAAAAAATTGTCATGGATTTTTTTTGCAATAGAACTAAAATTGATGATCCTTGAAATATCAATATGACTTCAAGTTATAGACAATTAGATCCTGCGCAAAATAATTATGGATTCATTTATTTTATCTGTTGTATTTTAGCTGTTGCCCGCAGCTTCGCATACGGAAATTATGTTTTACCTTATTTGTACCTCTTGTAGAAGGAAATTTAAAAAACGGTGAATTTATATTGAACTACTTATATTTAGTAATTTATATACTGAAACCCGCGATAAAATCACAAAGGATTCCTCCAGGAGAGGGTTTTGAAAAATAAGCAATATTCACATTAATTTGTATTTTTTTTCTTTTTTTTGCAAAATTTTGAAAAACTGAAAAATATCTATTCCATAAATTTAAGCAAGGAACATTTGTTGCAAATTTGAAGCAAATCGGTTGATGTTTTAAAAATATTCCATACAAACTTTCATCGCGTTTCCCGGGGAAACCTTTTAATTTTCCGGGATAAAAGGTATCTTAAAATATGATCCGGAGTATTATTAACAATTTTGCCAATTTTCATCGAAATCCGTTCAAGGGTTTTCATGTAATGCCCGGACAGACAAACAGACAGACAGACAGACAATAATTCTAAAAAAAATATTTTTGTGCTCTAACACGTTATTGAAGTGCCCCCTAATCAATTTTTTTTTTAAATATTCAATGTACAGAAAATTTGCCCTTTGAGTTTTATTATAGTATAGATTATGGTGTTTTTCTATTTGATTTTAAATATTGATTATCTGTACCCAAATTATTAATACGTGAAGGGAAATCCTTTGTACCTCTTTTAAACAATAGTACAGGCATGTAGAAGTCTGATTTTTGGTTAAGTTTACAATTTTAAAATTACATTTATTAAAGAAAATAGAACATTAAAAAATGTAATTGTGAAGTAAATTTTGACAGATGGAATCACGGTCGAATTTCGACTGAAGGACAGGTTTCTACTAACAATAAATACGAGAAAGCTTTTTGTACCATGAGAAACTTTTATTTTAATGGGTTTTACCTGTACACCATTACGCTACCCTTTAATTACCCTTGGTAACAAGCTAATACTCGTATGGGATGGTTTACTTACCTTCGCTGAAGGTTTTAGGGTAAAAGCCTCAATAAAATGAAGAAAACCGAAGTGATATGTGTACTGTGTATCCAACCCGAGATATTAAGAAATCATAAGGCTATTTTCACACGGAGATTATTACCGTTGAGACATGAAAGACTGGAATAACTTGCTTGCATAATGACTAAGTGAGAGTAGAGTTAGTCACCTAGTTCTACTATGTAATATTGTGTTCAGTTGGAAGCGTGTAGGTTTAGATGTTCATTTCTTTACCTTTCGATGTCCTTAGGAAGTGTGAAAAACGTGAGATTCGGATCTTTGTAGATAATTGTTTAAGCAGCGGAATGCGAAGCAATATGCGTTTGATAGGGCGACGCGGCGTGTTGTATCGAATTAACGTGTGAAATATATGATGACATAAAGAAAAGTGACATTTATAAAAAAATATTAATTTTGTATTTTTTTCTGAAAGTTTAATTTTTAATATCTGTGATAGATTACGAAGGTGTGACAGCCATTATGAATTTTCTGAATTAACCCGGCACGCCAAACGCGGCATGTAGGTACTTATAACGTCATAGCTAAAATGGGGAGTGCGCCATGAGCCAGGCCTGGTAAGTGGTAAAAGTCTATAAACTTACTACTTGGAAACCCTACATTGCACGTGGCCTGACACGAATTTGCCCGGTTTTTAACATAACAACAACACAACAACCATTCAGTCAGCATTGTGCCTTATATTTCGCAATAAAGCGCCGCTCCACGCATTTTTTAACAAAATTGTAAGCGATTCCTTTATTACCTTGGACCGGCTACATTTGATGCGAAGGGGATGTAAGGGAGATTTTTGCTTGAATGTAATCTACATAAATAGCGCCATTGTGAGAATAACTTTAGGTCATGTCACGGCATTTTAGTATTTATGACAGAGGATATTTTTTCATGAACGAAACATGCTTCTCAATAATGTTACATACTATATAGTTGTGGGAAAAGTACCTACTATATATTATTATACTATTATCTAGAACCATCTTCGTTTATATCTGCCTACTTACTTGTCTTCTTAAAGTATTTGCCTAATTAAATTTTTGTATTACTGTTGTCCATGGATGATGGTAGCCACTTACCATCAGGTGGATTCTTACCTTGTTTGTCCACTTGTTACATAGAAACACTTCTAATTTCTTTGTACTCAATTTTGAAGTTCACGCGCACAGTTGCAGGGAAAAGTTAGTAATTGAAATATTGTCGAATAACATACTTGCAAACTGTCGAATGAAATATCATAACAAAGACCCCAATTGTATAATGAAATGGCTTCTAGCAAACATCCAGTCTAATTAAATAATTATGAAAGTATTATTCTCGAGGGTCTATACGTAACAAAATTCCTGTAGATACTCGTATGTATGTATGTGTAGGTTGAGCTAGGGTTGAGTCAGTAAACTTTTTATGTATATGAATTACGATATTAATACAAGTAAGAGTTAGACCGATCATTTGATAGTTTTACTTGGGCAGTTTTCCGGGAGATTTGAAATTTGCGGCGCTCTTACACCCAAACTTTTTAAAGAAAGAAAGAAAGAAAAACATTTATTTCGCAAAACAGGGCACTACAACAGATATAACAACATGCTTAAATTTAAATACTATGACTAAAGATCAAATGCAGTGCCATGCCGATGATGCTTTGATGATGACGATGCCTTTTGATCTTATAAAATCTTTGTTCAGTCATAAGTTGTAGGAAATTCTTTCAAGTTTAATTTGGTGATGAATGTTTTTATTGTACAATGAGTAGGTAAGGATATAATTATCTTTGTCGGGTGCTCAGATTATAGAACAAAAAGGATCGGATGATACAGAGCCCAGTGATAGGAGAGACCGGACGCTATAGCCTCCCCTCCAATGTTCATAGCCCCTCGTCCATTGGTCAGCAGGGTGCATGATCAGGGGAGGTTGGGATGGAACTCTTGTACACCTTATACGCCTTGTACCATAATCTGAATGCTTCTACCATTTCCACGAAAAAGTTTTACATGTTCGTATTGAGATTTTAGTTCCAGACACACTAACACCCGCGCACTGGGATTTACAGTATGTACAAATGAGACGAAAATGAGACGTGTATTAAATCTCATAATAAATAGTTACACACATAGACTTAAATATAGTTACACACTGGTTTGTGGTTATGAAACTATTTTCATTAAAGTTGTGTAAAATGTTACCAACTAGTCAATTAAAACTCTGATCAAATTAATTTAGTTATACCGCCTGTAAATAATCGGATTCGTATAAATCCGGATGATACGGATTCCGGGTGACCGGTTATTGCAGGGAAATTAGACCGGAATTTTAATCGGATTTTCAGAAGATTTAGACCGGATGATAATATTAAAAAAATTGACGTTGTACCGTAGACACGGAGTTGAATATAATCGAGTTTGCTTTTAATCGGCTTTTGAAAAATTTTGTGTCCTTTTTCTCCACCAATCCGTAATGGAGAAGCGCGGTAGATTGTGAAATCCGAGCCCTATGGACGGTTAATTTTTAACCGACTTCAAAAAAAGGAGGAGGTTCTCAATTCGACTGTATTTTTTTTTATGTTTGTTACCTCAGAGCTTTGGACTGGGCGAACCGATTTTGATGATTCTTTTTTTAATCGAAAGCTGGTGGCTGTCATGTGGTCCCACATAAATTTCATTGAGATCTGACAATGGCATCTATTAGAAAACCACATAAGTCGTAAATTTGGGTTAAGATGTGCGTGACAAATTGACGAATAACTCAATATCACGCCAACCGATTTCGATGATTCTTTTTTTAATCGAAAGCAGGTGCTTGTCATGTGGTCTCACATAAATTTGAACGAGATCTGACAAGTAGTTTTTGAGAATTTGAAGTCGGTTATTTTTTGTTAGTAAAATTTAGATTATTAATCATAGCATAGAGACCACTATGTGTTTTACACGTGAAACTTGAAGTTTAGAAACAACATAATTATATCCCATCCTATCCCTACGAATATTATAATTATCAATGATTTCGTTTTATAAAACCATATTTTCGCGGGCGAGTTGCGGTCGAAATTAGTCATAATATAACACCATTAATTGTGAAGATATCACTCTATGACCCAGGCACCCACGTCAAGTTAATTTTACTTAATACAAAATATTATAAAGTCTAATTTAATTAGGTATAATAGGGTATTCAAGGGTTGAAAAACCCAGGATTTAGCGATTCATGCCAGAAATTAATTCATGAAAGTTAGTGCGATACCATTATCCTTTATGTTATCATGCATTATGTTTTTGTTCAAACTTTACACTAAGTCACGCAGGGTTGTCAAATTAATATTCTCATTTCATCGCATTTGATGCGAATGTAAAAGTCATCTAATGCAAAATTAATTAAATGAGTAGTGTTTGTTAAGTCTGCTGCGAAGCAAATTCATTTTGTCTTTATATTTGAATAGAATATGAAGGACAAGAGATACAAATTTTATCATTTTACAAGCTTTTATTGACCTTGCAATGTATGTATGTAAAGCAGAAGGGGTACTCTACGGTACCTATTGGTTATTCAATAATATTCATTTTACTTTGCTCCATGATATATTTCCATTTTTCCATTTGAATTTGAATTTGAATTTGAATTTGCATCGGCCGATCGTTGTAGAACCAAAGAGGTCGCTCGATGACATAATATGTATGTATCTTGTATGTTCGGGTCAAATGTTGCAAGCTAAATTAAAACTACTTCCTTTCATCTTACGAAGTTGAAATTTTGCATATTGCTATGTTTACAATGACAATTAGTTTTAATTATAAGCATGACCTAATAATACTTTTAGGGTTGCCTCTTGACGAAGTTTCTCCTTAACGATCAACACATACATATTTTTTATATACCTACGTACTAAATTATAATATCTCGTTCCAAACTCCCTCATCAGCTGACTGCCGCTGCCAGGGTTGGCTTAAAGGAACTCCTCGAAGGTAAACAGGATGGCCGTGTTTTTTGCTTCAGTGCACTCACCCTTTAATAGGTTGTTGTAGTTTTTTTTAATATTAATTTAATTTGAAGTTACGTTTTATCCCTCTTATTTCTAGCTCACTGTTTACTAACAGAGAATGCTTATTGCATTAACGTTATTTTAAGTAAATGATTCAATAACTTAAATATCATAAAACCTAAATGTTATAATTATATTAATTGTAACTTTAAAATTTCTGTACATTACATATTTTTAATTTTTTTTTTGTCTGTCAGTTTAGATATATTTGGATGCGCACTACTCAAAGACTACTGAAGAAAATTCGATGTGGTTTCCTTGTTGAAATGACTAACTTAAAATTGCATGTTTCATCTTGATACTTCACCTAAAAGCTGAGGTATCAATAATAGTAATTTCGACATACCCATGTAATTGAACGATTCCCCAGATGCCAAAAGAAACTACCAATATTATTGTTAAAAATAATAATAATAAATAAATAATGCTAAGGTTCCCTGTATCGTGAGTGCCATGGACACCACACAGAGACATGAACACTCGCACCCAGACCAAGAACAGAAATTTAATCTCATCTTTCAAATTTCCGCCTCGCTGGGAATCGAACCCAGGACCCTTGGCGCAGCGATCCGGCATGGCGACCATTGCGCCACACAAATCGTCCAAAATACTGAAATGTTATTGATCGTAACGGTAACAATTAATATTCCACGGCCGGAACCGTCAAAGCTGATACAGACAGTTATTGACGTGACGTGAAGTTCAGCCATCGACGTTTATTATAAAATTGTAACAATGGGAAAACATTTTCATTCATAGCTGCGGTAAAATTTAGCTTCGATGGTCGTTTTTTCTAGTATACTAGCTGCCCGGACAGACTTCGTTCTGTCAAAAGTTTTTTATTTTGAGATGTAAACTATCCTATCTTTCAAGTTGGATCAAACTGCACACGGTGTCCAAATTAGATTAAAATCGGTTCAGTAGTTTAGGAGTCCATCGCGGACAAACAACGTGACACGTAATTTATATATATTAAGATAGTCTATCATTGTCTATTATAGTGTTTAGTAGTATTTTTTCTAGTATTTTAGATGATATTTAAAGTGAAGTTAGGCCTAATTAGTTCTATTCTTAGCTAGATAGTTGGTAGAAGACCTAAATTAGGAATTATTTTTTTTTATGGAAATAGCCGGCAAACGAGCTGACGATCCACCTGATGTGTAAGTGGCTATCGTCGCTCATGGACATCAGCAACACCAAAGGCATCGCTGATGCGTTGCCGATAGAAGTTTCCAATAGTTTCAATGTAATCAGCGGCAAACACTGATCAAATTGAACGAGGTTTCACGTCAGAACATATTATCATATCATTATGTGTAATGGCTAATCTTTCTTATATTCCAAGATCAATATTACACGGTGTAAATTCAGCATTTTTCTAGTTCCTGAAATTAAACAACTTATTTGAAGAAATCCTTTTTCGTTTTACAATACATAATTTTACTATTAAATTGTTTTTATTGCCAACCCTAATTATGATTTTCATTTTAACACTACACAAAATATTACAACAGAACTGACGGCGCCACACGAATAGATTATCGGCACGCGATGTTATAATATTGTTAATAGAGGCTTATTTAGTTCTTTCAATTGGTAAAAAAATATTTTGAATTAGCTAGTAGGAGATAGGCTGTGTGTTTGGGTTTTTTTTATGCCTGTGTGGTAAGACATCCAATGGTTGATTTGCAGAAAATGTTAGCAACCGTTGTAACATTTTTAACCGACTTCAAAAAAAGGAGGAGGTTCTCAATTCGACTGTATTTTTTTTATATTTGTTACCTCAGAACTTTGGACTGGGCGAACCGATTTTGATGATTGTTTTTTTAATCAAAAGCTGGTGGCTGTCATGTGGTCCCACATAAATTTTATTGAGATCTGACAATGGCATCCATGAGAAAACCACATAAATCGTAAATTTGTGTTAAAATGTGCGCGACAAATTGACGAATAACTCAATATCACGCCAACCGATTTCGATGATTCTTTTTTTAATTGAAAGCAGGTGCTTGTCATGTTGTCCCACATAAATTTGAACGAGATTTGACAAGACATTTTTGAGACTTTGAAGTCGGTTATTTTTTGTTAGTAAAATTTAGATTATATACAATGAAGTGCACAGTTAAATAAATTAATATTTTAAAAATACTTTTAAAAATTAACAAGCTTTTAAAATTTTGTGTTTGTGCTGTTAAAGAGTTCTCTCCTCTGGAGCTAAAACCTGAGCGTCGCGTAGCTTAAGGTCACCGTTATCATTAAAGCGCATTAGCATCGGAACCAAATCAATCTGTGTTTCAGCTCCGTAGGATGTGAGGAAGGAGTTCAGCTTGACAGATTCGACTTTCACATATTTTATGCTAACGAACACTTGTTATAATATAATATTCTTGTTTAGATTTTCTTTTCCTTTTATCACTATTACTGCAACAGAGAAAACAAACACAAGGAAAGATTCTTTCCCGGTCTCGTCAGACGATACTACAAAACAAACATTTTACACAAAGGAAGCCATAGCTGGTATTGTGGAGACCCGCTCGTTACGAAGCTAGGGTTTTGTTTCATGTTTAACGTAGAGCTTAGAAAGTTAACAAGAAAAGATTGCTATAATCTGTGTGATCTAGCTTTAGATACATAAATCCTCCGATAAATACCTCAAAAATTAACGTTAAAATTTTATCAAACCGACTAGCAAATTGCATTTTTAACCGACTTCAAAAAAAGGAGGAGATTCTCAATTCGACTGTATTATATTTTTTTTATGATTGTTACCTCAGAACTTTTGACTGGGTGAACCGATTTTGATGATTCTTTTTTAATCGAAAGCCGAACTAGATCTGACGAGTAGTTTTTGAGTAATTTTGAAGTCGGTTATGTTTTTCTTGGTAAAATTATGATTATATTGTATCTAAATGTTTTCAGTTGTTAAATTAAAGTACTTTAGCAGCAAAAATAGAGCTTTTAATCTGGTCTAGCAAATGGATCATAGGCCTATAGGGATTGCACAGCCATAACTAAGACAAATTAAATGTTTAAAGTACCGAATAGGGCACAAGGCAAGGTGAAGACGACCTAGTTCCTCAGCGTAAGTAATGAATAATAATAAAAATCGCTTGCGTGGTTTACACCAACAACGCAACAACTTTAATGGGAGTTCGCAACATTGTACGAGTACCTGTCACCATTCCCTAGGGAAATTAATGGTTTACGAGTTGTACAGGAGGAGTTTGAGGGTTGTCTATTCTCTGCAGCATTGGTACCCTATCATGTGCAGATGGTCAGATTTTGTAATGGTGGTAACTCAACTTACTGTCAGGCACAGACCTGAAAAAAAGACGGTCGGAACCTCGTCTAATCGAGAGTGAAGCATAGCAATGGCCGCCCGCTTACCATGTGTGCGTAATTTTTGATTCGCGATTGACGCAGTATGGTGTCAATGTGTGGGTGTGTGTACTTGTACGAATAGAGAGTTGGTATTACTATGGGTGCTTCACTGAATTTGTTCTTGGGATTACGTCCGTCTTTTTTAGGTCCGTGCTGTCAGGTGAATCAGCAGCTCGTTTATCGGTTATTTTTATAACAAAATAAACAATGCTGACTCCGAATTCTTGACATTTACTTGTATTTTAAACCCCCATCCTACAAAGACGGGTGTTATAAGTTTGACGTGTCTGTGTATGGTATCGTAGCGAACAGACAACAGATCATATTCTGTGTATAGATTTTTAAATTAACAGAGTCTATGCGAACACTAATTAGTTCAAGCTTGAAATATTTTTTGATGATAGCAATTAGTGAATTACCAATTTGGGTTCACTAAGACCCTACTCCAAATATACGGTGGACCGGAGCTTAATAACTCAATATTTGATTGATGAACACTCTGATATTATGAATGGTAAATTTTAATGATAACATTGACAATTAACACATTGACATTGTAGTGGTAGAAAATTGATGAAAATTGGTGAAAATTAAGCTTCAATAATCAATTATTGAAGGTATAAATAATAAATAACGTATAATTTGCTAAAATAATTTACAAACTAATTTAGAGTTGTAACTCTAAACTTTATTTCTGTAGAAATAAAGTGTTATATTTTTTTATTATATTAAACAATAATTAGGGTCACTGCTCGACTGCGATTTTATTAGCTATATACATAAATGACAACTCAGAATTTTTATATGTAAAAAGCTCCGTCACCTATTTTCACCAAAAAGAACTGATGACCGCTTGAACCGAACAGACTTCATAAAGTGTATTAAAGATTTCAATTACGTCAGCTTTCAAACAAAAAAAACCGCATCATAATCGGTCCATTCATTTAGGAGCTACGATGCCACTAACAGACACACAAACACACAAACTTATAACATCCCTCTTCTTCCGTCAGGGGTTAAAAATTTAAATACAAAACTGCCTCCTACTTACCGACATTTCACTTGTAATAGGTAACCTCAAGGTAGTTCGACTGAGGAGAACACAATAGCGTTTCATTCATTGTTCAGCGAGTGTGTCGTGCAGTCACCGTGAGAGACAGACGGGAAATTACATACTTTGCAGTAGACAGTACCTACATATATTTCATTTCCACTTCTTTTTGCCAACATTTGCAATACTAATATTTACTAACTTCACGAACACTTTTCAAAGTTCTCTTACTAACGAACTAACTGATAATCTTATAAGAACTGTTTCTGGTGACGCCGCGGCGCCGTTTGTAAAATAAGTGAGATAATTTTTCACAATTTAGTTTCAGTCAATATACCTAAGCTAAATACAATTGACCATTGAATACTCTGTGCCATTATAAAATAACACTATCATCGTCTCTATAAGTGCACCAATCAAAACCGTGTTCTATTTGATTCACACCATGCATAGGTGAATAAAGTACACTAAAAGTAGACCTGGGTGAATTAACTCAGGTGAATAAAGTCGACGACACCATTAATTTTACAATCCAATTCAGCGTTTCACAGCGCGCGTTTTGTCAGTATGGCCGGGAGTATTTATTATAGCGGTGAACGAATATAATTTAACTACATATGAGCACAGTGAGATACTACATGTTATCCTATTAATATCATAATTGTGAAAGTTTGTATGTCACGCAAAAACTACTGAACAGATTTTCATGAAATTTAGCATACAAGTAGACCATGATCTGAAATAAGACGTAGGGTACTTATTATACCGGATAATCTAAATTTTACTAACAAAAAATAACCGACTTCAAAGTTACTCAAAAACTACTTGTCAGATCTCGTTCAAATTTATGTGGGACCACATGACAAGCACCTGCTTTCGATTAAATAATGAATCATCGAAATCGGTTGGCGGTCTTATTGAGTTGTTCGTCCATTTGTCGCGCACATACTTAATACAAATTTACGACTTATATGGTTTTCTCGTGGATACCATTGTCAGATCACAATAAAATTTATGTGGGACTACATGACAAGGACCAGCTTTTGATTAAAAAAAGATTCATGAAAATCGGTTCACCCAGTCGATAGTTCTGAGGTAACAAACATAAAAAAATACAGTCGAATTGAGAACCTCCTCCTTTTTTTGAAGTCGGTTAAAAATTGGGCAAAGCCAGAGGCAAAGTGCTAGTTCATTATATTTTCGAGTCCAAACAAGTCTACCGAGTTTCGAAAGAATCATGAAATTGTAAACATTGGTTTAAACAATTCGGTTTTCAGTCACGGCTAGTGTTGCATTGACAAATTGAGTTAACAGAATAAATATTAGTTTTCGGTCAGTCGCTTGTGTATTCACAAACCAATCTGTTTTGTTTATGCATGAGCTATTTGTCTATTGAATTAAACATCCCTGTGATGTATATACACTGCTGAGTTCATACCAAAGGCATCACCGATGCGTTGTCGATGTTTTGTGGAAAGGAGAGAGATGTGAGCGAGTGATGTAGAAAACTTCGATGGTCTTGCGAGATGTTACCCTGTAACGTATTATATTGTGTAATGACGCCGGCAAGAGTTTACATTATCGTATTAACCGTCCTATTTCTGAATATAGAGAAGCTCGGCAAAAGTCAAAAGTATTTTTGTAACAAACTTTTAATACAATTCGTATTATTTCAACAAAAATCTAATTTCCTAGGAATTAATAATGTCATTGTAACTTTTACGTTTCGAGAAGTTTGGCTGTCAGTATATTAACACGAGACTTTGGAACTTAGTCAAAAGGAATTCAAAGTTTACTTGTAACCTGTCAGCCAAACAAGGTATACAATGTAAAGTTAATTATACCAATAATAAAATGTGTGTCTCGGTATTTTAATAACATGTTGTACCTAACTGTACTCATAATGTATACAGTATCCATACTGTGTGTAGGAACTGGATACATTATTTTTATATTTTTTTATAAATTTTATTTTCCTTTTTTTATGGAAATAGCCGGCAAACGATCCACCTGATGGTAAGTAGCTATCGTCGCCCATGGACATCAGCAACGCCAAAGGCACCACTAATGCGTTGCCGGCCAAGAAAGAGAGAAGAAAAAGAAAGAAAGTTTCTTGCATATTATATAAAAATATTAGCTTTCTTTACTCCTTCTCCATCTGTGCCAAATTTCATACTCCTCTGTCCACGGTAGGGTACTAAGTATTTGCTTCGCATATTAATATTATATATGCATAAATGACTACAACTTATGACTCCAACTTCAACCGGGACCAAACCCTGAACTTTCCGTTCGGCAGGCGACTCACAAAACGATGAGCGTTTCATATTGGATTTAGAATCTCTCAGTTTATATTCCGTCAACTTCTGTAATATTAATTTAGGAAAACTGAAGGTAACAAAAGACATCATACCTCAAAGAAACTCTGAAATGAATATTCAGATATTACAATGTAAATTCAGACTTTTATTACAATGTTTTAATTTGCATTGATTACTGGACCGTAGGAGGGTCATTATATATAATAATGTTTGTATTTTTTATTTATTATCTGTAGTAAAAAAACGTACAATATTTAAGTAGAATTTTATCTTATCTTACATTCATTACTTCATGACAGTAAGTAACATAATTACTTATCAAACCAAGGTTATACCTACTTTAAATAACTTTAAACTTGCTTTTATCGTACTCATCTTCTAATGTCATTTAAGAGTAATTACTACTTTTGCATTTACTTCACTTACATACTTACTACTTACATAAAATGGAGGACAAAACAATATATATAAAAGGCGGCCAAGCGCGAGTCGGACTCGCCCATGTAGGGTTCCGTAGCAGCAAGTAACATAATATAAAAGTTCTTGAAGTTCGTTTTAACTTTGATCGAGGTAAATTGCGGTTTACGATTTATGACGTATTAAAAAAAACTACTTTCTAGATCTCGTTCAAACCAATTTTCGGTGGAAGTTTGCATGGTAATGTACATCATACATGTTTTTTTAGTTTTATCATTCTTTTATTTTAGAAGTTACAGGGGGGGGGACACATTTTACCACTTTGGAAGTGTCTCTCGCGCAAACTATTCAGTTTAGAAAAAAATGATATTAGAAACCTCAATATCATTTTTGAAGACCTATTCATAGATACCCCACACATACGTGTTTCACAAACCCATACGGGTTTGATGAAAAAAAAATTTTTGAGTTTCAGTTCTAAGTATGGGGAACCCCAAAATTGTTTTTTTTTCTATTTTTGTGTGAAAATTTTAGTGCGGTTCACAGAATACATCTACTTACCAAGTTTCAACAGTATAGTTCCTATAGTTTCGGAAAAAAGTGGCTGTGACATACGGACGGACAGACAGACAGACAGACAGACATGACGAATCTATAAGGGTTCCGTTTTTTGCCATTTGACTACGGAACCCTAAAAAGCAAAGCAACAACCCATATTGTCCCACTGCTGGGTCGCTGCGTTCGGAAGACCAACGTTCAACCACTAGGCTACCATGATGTTTTATAACACTATGTTAAAACACTATATAGGTTTACTAAAGTCGCTCTAACTCAACACACACTATGACGTAGCTTTCACTATACAATTTGTATAGTATTATACAAATGACAAGTTTTATGTTAAGTGAAGGGGAATCTTACCAATAACCGCATGCATTGTTAATTGGGACGTCAAAACGCGCCACTTGTTAATCTATCTCGGTGTGAGCTTTCGTGGATGGATTTGGCTACAAATTCTATCTTGAAATATTGCACTGGAATGGATTAAGACGGTTGCTGTAAGTAGATAAAACTTTTATGAACATAAAGATGATGAAAACAGTCAGATTTAACATCGAAATAGCAAAACCATGAACATTAATTTTTTTTAAAGTGTCGAATGGACAGTTGGTTTTGGCCCTAGTGGCCTTTATTTTATGGCTTCACACGGACAGAAAAAGACAGTTGGAACACTTAAAATGAGATGTAATCAAACAACGTTCATATTAATAATTATTAGCTAAAAGAAAATATTAAAATTATTTTTTTATCAGATTCACAAAAGGCATCATCAAAACGTTGCAGCGTTGACGGCCAAGAAAGATTTTTTTATCTACATTACAAATACCAACATAGAGCAATTTTATTACAAATAAAAGCACAAATTCTTTAAAGGTATTATGAATAAAACATGTTCATAATATTAATTTCAAGTGACAAGATAAATGTTCTAATAAGTGCCGAGAAATGCAAATTTCGAACTAACTTCACAAAAGATAAGCTATTATAGTGTGTCAAGTCAGAAGCGTAGGTAAATTGGGGGTAGTAAAGATAATATATTCGGGTCAGACCCCCGTAAGAGCGTACCCATCCGTCTAAGTCATTTGCAGATAAAAGAGAGAACCATATAATCTAAGAGCCAATTTAACTCAGGTAATAGGTACGAGTAACATCGTTGCAAGATCTTGTGTAGTTAGCTAAAAGTTTTAGAATTCCCGTAGAAGACACCCTTTCGAAATGCAAAGGACTTTTCCACACAGTGCTAAATATCGTATTAAATAGTATCACATAACCAAAAAAAAGTATTTAGTTAAACAATAGAAACCAATCTGATCAATGGAAATCTTAATGATTCATTTAAAAGAACAATGTATTAATATTTGCTTTTAAGAACATTCTACAACCTATATTATTGTTTTAACTAACCAGGTACCTTTCTTGACTACTTGGTACTTCTTAACTTAATTCATATTTGAATGATATCATTTTTGAGTAAGAATTTCGAAGAACCCTTCTATTTTGGACACTTAAACTTGATTATAACGAAATTGCTAATACAGTAATAACGATTAACCAGGTTCTAAAAGTTGTGTAAATTATGGGATGTAATTAGGACCTTTACCGCTCTTAGTAATAACCCTTGAAGGAAATGAAAACCTTCGAAACAGGAAACGACTTTCAAGATGTTCCGTTATTACTATCCAGGATAACACACATGTACATAACAGTGAGTTAATATGTGGATTTTTACTAAATTCGGGACACGAAGCAGGAAGAAATTCGTACATTGACTTGTCATTACCTGTCTCTGTCACTCCCGCGTAAATATAATGCGTCTCGCTCACATAGAACGGCAGCCATTGCACTGTGCGAGCGAGCACGCATTATATTTACGCGGGAGTGACAGAGACAGGTAATAACAAGACAATGTACGAATTTTTTCCTGCTTCATGTCCCGACTTTAGCTCTCTCCCACCGGCTTTGCCCCCGTTTTCCGAAATAATAAGTACTTTATACGTTACTCTAGCTAGATCATGGAATACTAAATTTCATGCAAATCTCTTCAGTAGCTTTTGCGTGAAAGAGTAACAAACATCGGTACATCGTCACTAATAAACTTTCACATTTATAATATTAGTAGGATTTCTAGACACGCATTGACATGGCAGCGTAGATGATATTGGCTGCGATCATCGTGGCTTTTCGTATGATCTTTCTCCTATTTATCCGTAATCATACTTTTACGCACTTGCATCAAGAAGATACTAAGTACATGATTGAAATTAGATTATCCAAAAGCAGCGTCTAATTTTATTAGATCTTAGGTTGTTCCTTCATTGACTTTAGATCTTCTGGGTAAGACAAAATCCTTTATGTCTTTTTCAGGAAAAGCGGAAAACACTTGGAGGAAATAAGTATTAAGTCATTAGTAGACTTATAGTGAAATAACTTCACTATAGTTATTAACACTCTTTTTAACTGAATCATTGACTTAAAAATCATGAAATAAGAACCTACATTATTCGAAGTTGATATAGTTTTATCAAAATGTGACCTCAGTCGCTCAAATCATTCATACGTAAACAATAACAGACGCAACAATTTTATTCTCGCTTCAAAAATATTTCCTTTTTCATTGTTTGATTTCCTTCCAACAAACATGTTAATAGGTTGTACGTTTATTGAGTTCCAATACCAACCAGTGGGATTAATTTGAACAAAGTCTTAATTGGAATCATTTGTTAATTGACTTTTTTTCTCTTTTCATGTACCGTTACGTCATCTGCAGAGCGCAACTCGAGTAAGTATCGATTTTATTTACTATTGTGAAGGTTTATTCGTTAAGTAGATATGCTAGTAGTTTGCTATTAGTACTGGGATTCCATCGAATGCTTCTGGAATGACGCAGACCTTGCGTCATTGTAATTTGGCAGGGTACACCAAAAGGCTGGATAAAATTGGTTGAGACTCAAAGAAAAATGGAGCCTTTTATGCCTCAAATCTGTATGGTGCTAACCCCTCCTCGAAAGAAAGAAAGAAGGAAAGAAAGAAACAATTTACTAGCGTCATGTCATTAGAATTCATTTATTTAAGAATTTGTTACGACCCAATTTTCTCTATTCCTTACATTTACAAACGAATCCAATAGTTTCAACTAAATTCTTAACGGGCATTTAGACCACTTTCCAAGCGTTAACATTTTTACTTCCTCCTAATTCAATTTTATTATCCATTTAAGCACAATAGAGGTACCAGAATTTACATTGTTAAAAGAGCTATATGTGCTGTACATAAGGTTCAGTTTAAAGTGTATTAACGATGCTATTGTAGTCAACCATTGAAAGGCATTCTACGAGTAGTTTTGTTTGTATCGGTTTAATTACGTTTGATTTGAGTTTATTTTAACTGGAATAAAGCTTAGAACCTCTTTGTGTTTTCAGCACTTCATTATTTTGCCTTTATTGTCTCACCGTAATATTATGCCTACCTTCTTACACGAAATTATATTATTATATTACATAATTAGTAAGAAGAAGTATATTTCATTTGAGGAACAAGGTTGTAATTTCGTAGAATTCTGAGTGGTACGATAGTTGATTGAAGATATTTTTTTCCCCGGATTTTTATACGTATCACACTAGCTAAGCGACGCTCTGTTGTGGTTCAAAATTACCATAGCGATGGTTGAAGTTACAAAAAGTTTACCATAAATACGCTTGAAATTCTCAATTATCCTTCGTTATTATCAACTTTAATAAAATAAAAACACCAAAAAATCAAATTTTAATGAAAATATAATTCGAACGCCAATAAATTTGTTCTTACACGAGATCAATAAATAACATAACAAGAACATAACATCGTTAAGATAACAACTTGGAACATCATGTCATGTAACATGTAACCCGGTTACTCCTGATTTGAGTACATTCTAGAACAACGAACATAATGCTTCTCATAAAACTTCATTCCCACAGGTAGAAATCGATTAAAACTTCTGAGTGGTTCCTATCAACAAAATGACGAGCTCTTGAATACGTTAGCCTTTTGGGTTCCGTGCATATGTATAATAATAAAAGTTTCTTAAAATGGTTAAGCGAGTAAATGATTCATTGGTGGAAGAACAAAGTTAATGAACGGATTCTGAATCTGGGAATTCTTAAATAAAGCACTGTGACAGAGATGCGGTCAGATGGACGGATAGAAGAGTCTTATGAATAGGGTGCTGTTGGTAAAATATTTGGTAGGGAACCGTAAAACGTGGTTAAAGTTTCTCGGATTCTGACTACAAAAACTGTCCACTAATTAGTATCTTCATGCCCGTAGTTGTATTTTCTTATAGTTCTCCTATTATCCTTCCTTTCTCATTTAAATTCCCCTCTTTTAGAACAACATCAACGAGCTCTCCCCAAGCCAAGTCTCCTGCAGGCAGCAGCGCTGGACCTCAAGCCAGCGCCTCGACAGCACCACCACCTGGTGAACGGACTCCTACAGCTCACAACAAGCAGCTCCAGAATGTCAAGGGACAGGATCACCAGCCGCATCCTTCCGTAAGTAGCTTTCAGTAGAAGTGAGCGATGATGAGAAGAATAGTATGAATGCAGAAGTGGAAGAAAGTAGTTAAAATATAAATACAGTTTAACAGACAAAGCACGTGCTTTAAAATTCAGGAAACAAAATGAATAATATTTTTATTGTAAGGGGTACTCATAATTTCAATAACAATGACGATAGAATTGAAAAAAAAGCCAGAAATTTATACAATAGGCTTTCTGAAAACCTAAAGCTGAAAAGTTGTCATGAAAGGAAACTCATAACATAAAGTAAACAGAAAGTAATTCGCCAAGTTATAATAATTAGGTAATTTGCTGAAAGGAATGAGTATTTAAAGGACAGAAACTAAACATTGGTATTTGATTCAGATTCATCGAACCATAATAATGATGTTATAAATCATAATAACGATGTTTGCTGTGTCAACGCCTGTTTTGAAAGTTTACACTTGACGCACACTAATAACGGAAAACCGGGATACTATCAAAAAATTTGTGAGTATCCGTTACAGTTAAAAATATACAATGTCCATTGTGATATAACTTCTAAATTAAATTGGCAATATTTTGTTCGGTATCTTGTTTGTGGTGTTTCGTACAATACAGCAATCGAATGAAAGTAACGAAGTGGAGAAATTTTGAAAAAAAAAACACTGAAAATCTATGTGAGAAATCGAATTTACTACCAATGCAATAAGAGTAGAACTCTGTGTAAAAACCAATAGTTATTTATGTTGAACATTGATAAATTTAATAATTTGATTTTTTGTGGGCATGACAACGTAAGTATGATGAATGAAATGTTCTTATGTTATTTCTTTTAATGTTTTCTTGTTTCTATTAAATGTTAGCTATGTTCATTGGCTGTATCTGAAGTAACTGTTGTCAATTAGCTTAGTTAACGTAATTGGTGTTTCATTCAATGTTATGATGTGTTTCAATAATTCCTTTTATGTGGTTTTGAAATGTTTCATCTGTGGCGTCTTTTGTTCTAGGAGAAGTCATTTATTGTTATATATTAGACTTTATATGTATAACAGAATCACTTATGATGTAGTTATTGAGAGTTACACAAAATTATTTAAATGAAGTATAATTTTTGAAAGTTGGTACTAATATTTTTCTGTAAATGTCAGCACTGTACAGCAACAGTAATAGAAATATTTAATGTATGCATTATTAATAGTTCTAAGAAAAAAATATATGGTAGGGCGAGACCTTGCTTTTAAAATGCACTTCTGTTCACTGTTTCCAATACTACTCTTTTCATTATAAGTACGTAGTTTATTAAATAATAACTTTTTCTGAAGTATATTGTCCGGTATTAAAACAATTTTGTCGTCTACATCGTACCTCGTCAAGAAAAATTTACGTTACGACATTTACAGTAAAAATACCCTAAAATACTATTAAAAATATTAAATTTAGAAAGATCTGTCAAATTCATTTATTTATTTATCAAACCTACAATGTACATATTATTATAATTTCTATTTAAAAAAAAAATTAATATCTATTTTATTTTGTACGGATAGCTTAATTCAATGACCCAAAGACAATTTCAAACGGTATAAATAGATTTTTAATAAGAGCCCGAAATTACTTAAGAATTTCAGGAGAAAATAACACACCTACCTCGATATTGGTTGCATTATGATATGACCCCGTCATGTCAACCATAACAAGCCAGTAATACCCCTTAGCACATCTTTAAACTAATTTACGTTAATAAAACTTCTGTCTTCTAACCTACTTGTACATGGAACTGGCTGTTGCATCTTAATTTTTAAGCGTTCTAGTCATTTAAGATCTCAGATTTATTCCATCTGAGTTTAAGATCTTTTATGATAATATCATGATAATATCTAAACTTTTAAGTGAGTTGTTGATTTACATGTCGCTTGAACATTTTGATAGGTTCCAAATAAACGTAATAAAATAATAATAAACTATACATTTTACAATTTAAAAACTCCCGGCACTTAATTTCAAAAACAGAGCTTAAGATCATCATCATAAAAAAGCCGCATCAAATTCCATCCCTTTGTTTAAAATCTATGATCTCACAGACAGAAACATAGATGCACAGAAACGTCAAACCTTTAACACCCTTTTTGCGTCGGGGTCGGGGGTTAAAAGAGCCCAAAATAATTCACTAATTTAAAATGTCACATAAATATTCTGGTCTATTGTTATGCGTGACCTGTGTGCGTGACACATTTATCAGACAACCCTGAATGACCTTTTCCGAGATGCAATGAGATGGAAATTTTCTCCTCCTTCACTCTCTCCTAATAAAATTAACATCAGTAAAAATAACTAAATGTTACCGTTACATCGATATTGATCTCTACTTTGTCTCTACTCAATTATCTGACTTTGCTGTATCGCAATTAGCATGAAAGTATACAATTAACATACGACATAATAACCAGGACCGGTGAACAAAATTCTTAACTTTTTAAAGAAAGTTTAAAGCGCCTGCTGAACCAGTGATAAGTTTGTGGGACTTGTGACCTTAGATGTCGGATGTCACATCGTAACAATACAGCTTCCATCCATTCTTTACAAGTCCACTGCTGGACATAGCCTGAGCCTTCTAAATCCAGCGGATACTGACTGTTTGCTTCAGGTCCACCTCAATCTACCTGGTAGGAGGGCGTCCTATGCTCCTTTTTCCGAGACGTAGTCTCTGTGACATACATAATAATAAAAGAGTATCTGCACTACCCGCACTCGAGTCAGTCACCATCCGGCCGTCGAGTGCGCGGCTCGTGTTGTATCACTGAAAACCATTTTGTGTTTTATTTCTAATACCTTATCAGGTAAACCTCGACAGCACATTTGGCGACTGAGGATGAAAAATAAAACAAAAGGAAAAAGTGTGAGTAATTTGTGGTTCTTTTAAGTTCACAAAATGTTAACCTTGAGTTATCATACGAAAATGTCGGTGCTATTTGAAATAAGGGAGACTTGTACTATGTTTAGTTTTGGAAAGTTTTAAAAGACTCGTATATTTTTACGGAAAAAGAAAAGACAAGAGAACATATTTTGATAAAATACTAGTACCTACTTACAAATGCATTTGTGTTCAATCTTTGATGATTCTTGATTAACAATGTGGATTGTTGAATTAACGAAGGTATTTTCTTAATAAATGCACCTAGTAGATTAAATTACATTCCTTAATTATTGTAGCCTGATATTCGTATTGATAACACATAGGTTACAAAACACACATATTAATGGTACAAAATAAAAACAATGCGTGTCGGCGCAATAATAGGTAATATATACCTAAGATATTGTTTCATTGTCGTATGGTCGGTATCGACACGACCAGTTTACTTGTAATGTACAAGCATTGGAATCATAAAATGCGATTAAAAGGATCTTGTTGGTGTAATAGGTTAAAAAACTAAATAAGTAATATTTAGTTTACAATAATAATTATTAATTATAGTAAGTAGAAAAATGTTTGATATTTCTACCTGCCAAAATGTTAATAATAATTTAAAATGTCCAAATTCAGTCTTCACATTAATATATCAAATATCGTAATAAGATAACCGTAAACAATATCATAGTGATATTGCTATACGGTATCTTCATAGTTTGTCTCAAAATAGAGATACTTACTAACTTAGTATGTTATTTAAAATAACGCTTCACGCTCATGGGATATAATCACACACTGGGATTCCCTGTGTCGTGGGTGCCAAATTCAAATTTAAAAGTAAGTATAGTACTTATGTAGCCAGTAAATTCAATGATGTTATTTTACCGATGTTATTCTAAGTATAAAATATATTTTTAAATATCATTGATTCTAAGCAAAATCTATAATATAATAAACCACAAACAATGTTTGTTGCGATGTCCTTTAGACTGAAACTATCCAACCGATGTGCCCCAAACTGGGTTCATTTGAAAGGCAAATAATGCGAAGATGGTTTGAGACCACCAAAACAATGCATACAAATATGTAATGACACTAATGACTACATAATGTAATCAAGTCAAATACACTGCAAAATTGTCAGATGAGTGAAAACTCGTCAAGAACATAATATATTTGGCATGTGTAAAACATTGGATTAGGTATATAAATCAAGAACTCGTTCCAGTGTTAATTATTCTTTAATTCCATTAAAATGATGAAGCAGAAGGAAAATATACATTTCAGATTTGATAAACAAATGATAATTAGTTCCTGAGATACAAAATATGATAATGATAATTTTATTAATAAGTATTAGCTTATTTATATCGTATCGAAGCATGTTTCCGATTTTATTGATGGGACATTTCACTAAATAAGCGAGCAATTTTGCATATCGCCTATCTCATTTTGAAAATATTTATTATTAACGTCAAATGGAAAATAATTGTAATAATCTAAAATATTGAAGGGACTGAATTATTACTGTTTCCAAATCGCGACGGAAACGATCTTGCATATTCCTCGCTAAAACAGTAATCAGTATATCGAAAAATTCTCTAAAGATTTCGATGAAATTTTACAGTCGAGCATAAGTGCAAAGCAATCGAATTATTTGTATTTTTGATAAAATATATACACCACATGCGTTGGTTACACAATTTGCATAAGTTGATTCATGCTATAGAACAAACCAGTTATAGGAACCGTTTCACCATGATTACAAATTAGTTCATTCCGGGTAATATTGTTCCTAATTAAAATCAAGATTGTAAATAAATTTATGTTTTAAATGGATTATACTCTTAAGGTCAAAAACGCAAAAAGTCAAAATTGTTTTAACAAAATAATGTAGAACATTTCTTCATTGGCTGGTATAATACTGATTCTACCTGGTTTGTACTAGAATGCAACCTATAAGCTTAGTACATACATAAAGTTGGAACGACATCAAACGACAACTAAATGGAGTAGACATGGGAACCAATAATCATATTATCAGTAATCAAATATGTTGCTGCAAAATTTTCACTTAAATGTCGTACCAAATACTTATAAACTGAGTCAAATATAGATCATTAATAAAATGTATTTATGGTATCGATCAAGTCAAATCAGTCAAGTACTGAAAAATAATAAAAGATATCTGTTATGGTATCGAAAATCAGTCAAGTACTGACAAATAATAAAAGATATCAGTGATGGTATCGAAAATCAGTCAAGTACTGAAAAATAAAAATAAAAATAACTGTGATGGTATCGAAAATCAGCCAAGTACTGAAAAATAATAAAAGATATCTGTTATGGTATCGAAAATCAGTCAAGTACAGTACTTGAAGTACTGAAAAATAATAAAAGATAACTGTGATGGTATTGAAATCAGTCAAGTACTGAAAAATAATACAAGATATCTGTTATGGTATCGAAAGTCAGATAAATACTGACCAATAATACAAGATATCTATTGTGGTATCGAACCTCTTTCGAAATCAATGTTAAACTAAACCGTGGGAGGTAATGTTCACCGTAATACGTCAGTTGAGTACTTACACTATTGACCAATACTAAAGATATCAATAATGATATCGAAAACAAAATATTACATGGTCACGAAACCGTCAGTTAAGTACTGATCAATAACAAAAGATTTATAATATTGAAAGAACGTTTTGATAAATATCAAAACATTAACTTCTATACCAATTACCCGTGCTGGTCAACAAATATGAGGTTAAGGCTATTAATGGGAGGATATGTAAAAAAAATGCATAAATTAGTAGAATACCATTCAATGTTTCCTATGGTTAAAAAACCTATATTCATGTATTAGTATTAACGAATCTATTCGTTTTAATGTATTTGCGTGCGTAGTTGTTATTAAGGGTATTCACACGCGCAACTCTAACGACCACGCCGAATGATCAATGACAAACCGATATCATTGTACGGCTGTCTAAGTAAATATTTGCACATTATCGCTTTATTTTATTACATATCCTCGTAATAAGCCTGAATTAACTTAATATGAGCTGAATTCCTGCTAAATGGAATCACAACATTTGTTGTTGTGGACTAGATCTGCTCACTGATTATTGAAAATTCAATATTAAAAACAATCATGTTTGAATATGTGATAAAACAGTTATCACCGAAATGTACAGGACCTACTATTTAATTGTTCCAACGAAAAAAAAAAAATATTAATTGATCAATTACAAGTACAAAGATACTTTGAGTAACTAATCCTTACTTGAAATGAAAATGAAATGAAGTGAATATGCAATGAAATGAAATGAAAATGAAAATGAAATGAAAATGCAATGAAATGAAAATACAATGAAATGAAAATACATGTATTCCAGGGTACCAAAAGTTACAAGGAAGAAAAAGAGATAACAAAAATAAATATTAATAAGTAACACGAGATATATCTTATGAGTGTCAGTGCTGCAGCGTGCTGCGTGGCCACCGATCAGGCCAAGACTCAGCATAAGCCGTGCTGCACAACATGAGCCGTATTAGCACAGCGCCAGTAGGTACTTGATACGTAATTGCATTGAAAGTAATAAAGCAATAATTTAAATGGAAAAAATGATATCAATCGTTCTAAGTTTCAAGAATCACAATAATGAATTTCAAGTGTGAAATACAAGTTTCAGAAAATTATAATCATATTAACATCCCCATGTGTAACACCGCAAAAATGTAAGAAAAGGAAAAAGGGGAATTTGGATAATAAGGAAAAATTTGAGGCCGCTGGGCTTCTACTTGACATAACACGACGCTCAGGAGCGTTGGTGTTTCAACACTCCACGTACGCATTGGTGGTAGACGCTCGAGCAAGAGACGAGATCGTAGCGCTTGATGATACTCGCACAAGCTCAAGGAAGTTTCTTTACGTGTATTACAAGCAAGGTAAAAGTATAAAAATGAGTTCAAAGTCATACTCTGCCTATAGAATGTGAATATTGCTTTGTCGATAGACTAAATTACTTACAATTAGTCAATGATATGGTTATAAATTAACTTTGGTTATTTATTGACGCAATAATTTTAAATTAAATACGCCACAGTCAATCAAACGTTAGTCTGGATGAATTTATTTACTTCTTTGAAATACCCTGTTTGACAGGTCTGTTGGAATTTCCTGACCAGAACTTGATAGCTAAACTACATTAAAGGCCAGGTCAACACCAAGTTTGGAGAAATGCTCTCGTTGTGTTTTGTTGCAGGTCACTTCCAGTGTGAAATATACCCTTTGGTCCAGCCGTGCTGCGACGATGTACTGGGTCAGGTGCTAAAAAGCATACAAAATAATCAAATATTTTGTACCTAATAAAAAGTGTTGTTATGGAGTTTCTTCAACTGGTTCTTCTCCACAACGATAACACATAGCGAACCAGTTACGTTAGGAAAAATAAAAAATAATAATAAAAAAAAAGGAAAAACAAGGGAAAGCAGAGAGGACCGTATATTAAGAATAAAATAGACTAAATAGGAATAAATCATATAAGAAAATGTTATAAATCCTTATAGTAATAACTTATTCTTTTGTATTTTGTAAAAATAGTGATTCAACTGGACAAAAAAGGTAATCTTTGGAAATATAAAATGTTACAAATGTTAGAAATAAGTTGTGTACTTTGTTCGAACAAATTATATTCTAATCAAAGCTAAACTTATCATTGTTTATCAGTGGACAAATTACAAAATTAAAATTTTGGTGAAAGGGAGAGATGTGACATACATAATAATAAAAGAGTATCTGCACTACCCGCACTCGAGTCAGTCACCATCCGGCCGTCGAGTGCGCGGCTCGTGTTGTATCACTGAAAACCATTTTGTGTTTTATTTCTAATACCTTATCAGGTAAACCTCGACAGCACAGTCTCCATTCTAGGACATTTCCTCCCCAATTATATTATTTTCGGTCCTTTGAAGTATGTGGTCAGCCAGTGTCAAATCTCTGAGCTGTGTCCAAGTTGTCTCAATTAGTTAAACTATTTAAATCTTGACTAAGGAAAATCTCAGCATGGGTAAGCCACTGAATGATAGGATTATCCGCTTCCTTAGTTGTGTATTTTTTGTTAAATATTTATGGTTGCGTGGTTAACAAAGAAATCGACATAATATTTTATGCATCATTGTCCTTACCTAAACTACTTATTTATAAGTACTATTATTTCTTCTGTGCCTAAACTCAGAAATTATGGTAGAAAGCTGTAATTTCGCATAACGTCACGTCCAAAAACTTCTCTTTCTCTCTCGTAATTTTGAGGAAATTCCGTGACAAATATTCAGAGAGAAAGGCAGAAGGACATGCTGCAATGATCAAAGATGATGATAAAGCCTTAGAGCAGTTTGACAAGTTGCTGTCGTAATACTCTTCTATCTATGTCTGACTCATTATTGACCAGTCTAAGACCGGTTTAAATTATCTGCAGGGGGCTTACCATGAACTCTTAAAACAGGTCAATATTAGCCGATAATTGGCCTGTCCTGCTATATCCTACCATGATCTGGCTAAAACACAGGGCAGCCAGCGACCACGTCACCATAACAGGACAGCGGTCGTGTGACTTCAAAAATTATCTTCTGCCCTGCAATTCGTGTACCATGACGCGATTGTTGACGTATTGACATCAGAAAGTGGCATATGTTAACGTCAAAATATTACAGCCCACCGAAAGTAACATTTATTGTCCTGTTTCGGCTCATATGAAACACGACGGGATGCAGCCATGGCGAATTTCAAATACACCATCATCACAAAATAAATACATTTCATTTGTTTGGAAAATATCAAAAAAATCATTGCACTTATGCTTTTTAAATTATCGCTCCTAAAGGTGAACGCACACTTATCCGAGCCGAACGCGTCGAACGAGTCGAACTCAAGGAGGCCTCCCACACACATCCGCACCGAAAGAATCGACCGCGCCGAAGAAATTGTTTCTATTTCCTTTACACCTGTTGCACAGTTACGTACGCAACTGATAGAATGCGAGCGCATCGGTTGAGTCGACCGCATCAGCCGGGCCGAATCTGATGACGTCATCCGAATTCGTCTAGGATTTATGGGTTCTTCCAGATTCGGACGATTCGACGCGGGCAAGTGTACGAGGTTTCACACGCTTTCATATAAAAAATTCTGAAATTCGTTTCGTTCGACTCTTTCGACGCATTCGGCTCGGATAAGTGTGCGTTCACCTTAATCACAATTTTTAATAGACATTTAGACATGTCACTGTGTCACACTTGACACAGTGACATGTCTAAATATGACATGTCTAACTGTGACAAGTGTTGTAAGATTACGTTCAAAAAGGTAAGCATCACTTAGCGATAATTTTTTTGGTAATTTTAGAGAACGAAAGGTTAATAAATCACAACACTTAAGTAAGTATTTATAACAAATCTCAAAATCTTCAATTGAGATTGTTATTTTAAACTTTTAAAAACATCAATATTACGCATTCATTTAAAAACCGGTAAACCGATAAAACGCTCTATTTCAGAACATAATTAGTACAAATCAAGTGTCATAGACTAAGATGCAGGACAGAAGTAGAGGCATTGCAGGTCATCGGTAAACGTTCATGGTACAAAATACACTCCTGTCAGGTTTTAGCTATAAGCTGACCTGTTCTGAACATGACACATTTTATTAGAGTTCATGGTAAGGCACCAGTAGATGCAACTTACCGCAAAATGAATGCAACTTGCTAATAAATTGAAGTTTCCTGGTATTGTTCAGAAACAGAAGTTATATCTAGCTTCTTGGGAATTCTACTGTTTAAATCAAAGTTGCTTAAACTTTTAAGTTGTGCATTTTATTGTTAATGAATATCCAAGAAAACTTTCAAATAAACATAATTAAAGCGGATACTGCGTAAGTCATTTTAAAACAAATAATTATGTTAAGGGTTTTCCTTCGCTTTTTCACCTCTTTAATAAACTCCAGTCCGAAACGGTTGTAGAAGCACAATTAAATATTGGCATTGACCATTGATGAGATCAATTACTTTAAGTTTGATTTAATTACTATAAATTACTTAATCTCGTCTTACCATCGGGGGGGGGGGGGGATTTTAGTCGAGGGGTTACTTACTCGTATATGTAATTATAATTTCATTATTAACTTTTTGAACAATTGAAAGCTACGTGCCTGAATTTTATCACAAAATCTCTCAACTTTTTGTGTTTGTAGTAGGTATATGTGATTAATTTTGTCAAGTCATTGTTTTCCGTATCGGTACGTAACCTTCTTTGTCCTGAAATAATAAAATTATAAAAGCTTGTATAGAAGTCTGTCTATTCAAGGGAAAAACAATGCTTCGGCTAAGTGAATGAGCTACTTGAGGCACGCAATGAATAATTCATTTCTCATTACGAAACAATGCTGCCCCACAGATAATTAAATGAATTGTTCCTTCAGTGCAATATTAGATTAACCTACGTATTTATTTTATACGTAACTAAAGCGGTCATAGGTCACCGGCCCAGCCATGGAGGATAAAGTAAAAGGAGGGCCCATCTCATATGAGGGGAAAGTTGAAAAAGTGTAAAGGTGTTTACTGAAAATAGAGGTTCCAATGATGGCCATTTCAGAATGGCGCTAGTGTGTGAAAAATAGATATTCGAACATAGATGTTGTAAACCGCACCGCTGTGCCACCCGTAATTGGACGCATTTTTACGGACACTTTTCATACACAGAGATGGTCCTCCAGACAAAATCTCAGATCTTTTCTATGCTCCGTGGGCCCAGGTAACACGGACAATCAATATTATTGTCAAACAACAATACTTCAAATTATGAGGGACTAGATTTTGCCCGCAGCTACGCCCGCGGTAGAGATCGATTCTTTACAAATCCTACTTACTTTTACTTAATTAGGGTGTGTTGCACCATGTAACTATAACGATAACCATGCCGTCAAATCCCCGGTTAAGCAACATTTGCGTTGCACCATTTTAGCAACGGTTGTAATGACGTCATAACTTAACGCTAACTTTAACTGAGCGATTTTGGCCGGTTATTGCTATTGTTATTGTCAAATGAACTGTCAACTTCACATTCCGCTACAAATTGTTTGGAAAATATTATTATATTTAGTCTAAAACCTTATTATGGCTTTAATTCGTGATATTCTGTAGGAATCCAGTTCTTCTGATGACGACAGTGATAACAACGTACCCGAATTTCAAGAGAAAAAAGTATATCAACCTCGAATTGATCGATTTCGAAAATGGGATGATCTTGAATTTTTGGTCAGATTTCGGATTTCCAAGGGCTTTACTAGGGCGCTGGCTGCTCATTTAGGACCCTTGCTGAAAAGTAGGACCATGAAGTAAGTACCCATCTATTATATGTAGTTACTAATACAGTACTCAATCTTATAATAATAACTAACCTATTGTGATGTGTGAAAACTTGATATCGATATTAGTTGTACAATTGCTGCTGCTTATTGGCCTATTATAATAATAATATTTATTTTTTTCAGGAATTTCACAATTACTCCTGAGCAACAAATAGTAATGGCCCTAGAATTCTATGCATGTGGCTCATTCCAACGTTACATTGGGGATGCTGCAGGTGTCCATAAATCGAGTGTGTGTCGGATAATACATGAAGATAATACATGGAGAAATAATAATAATAATAATGGTATTAATTAACAATTAAAATCAATATTACCAATATAATCCCTCGAGGGGCCCTACCACCAGCGGGCCAGATGTATTTAGTATGAATATTATTTAATAAACACAATTTTGTAAAAAATAAATCTTTTATTTGCAAACTTTTCTACAAAACCCTAATATAAAAATTCCTTATTTGCACTTGTCCCATTTTTTTGTCTTGAAGAATATCAATTTGTAGTTGAAGTTTCATTAATTCAAAGCTAATGTTTTTCTTCATTGTGTCTCATAAGCTGCTTGTGAAGTTATTTTTGTTGGCTGATGGCCACAATCACAACTTAACGGGCGCGTTCCACTAGACGCTCACAATGATCAAAATATCATACTTTGATCGTTGTGAGCGTTGTGAGCGTCTAGTGGAACGCGGCCAACATCACAATCTTATGTCGTAGAGCCGAAACGCCAGAAAGGCTGACACTGCTGACAGCTAGTATTTTGTGTTGCCATATCAAAATATTTTACCCATACATTTTTAAGGAAAAATATGGAACCTTAAATTTGCAACCCTATTAACTTTGACAATCACGAACAATTTCACGGTGCAACACACAAATTGTTAAATATCATTGTCACCGTTATTGTTACCGTTAAAGTTAACTTTAGCGGTAACAATAACGGTGACAATAGTATTTAACAATTGTGTGTTGCACCATGAAATTGTTCGTCATTGTCAAAGGTAATAGGGTTGCAAATTTAAGGTTCCATATTTTTCCTTAAAAATGTATGGGTAACATATTTTAATATGGCAACACAAAATACTAGCTATCAGCAGTGTCAGCCTTTCTGACGTTTCGGCTCTACGACATTAGGATTGTGATGTTGGCCGCGTTCCACTAGACGCTCACAACGCTCACAACGATCAAATTAGTATGATATTTTGATCGTTGTGAGCGTTGTGAGCGTCTAGTGGAACGCGCCCGTTAAGTTGTGATTGTGACCATCAGCCAACAAAAATAACTTCACGAGCAGCTTATGAGACACGATGAAGAAAAACATAAGTTTGAGTTAATGGAACTTCAACTACAAATTGATATTCTTCAAGACATAAAAATGGGACAAGTGCAAATAAAACATTTATTTTGTACAAAATTGTTTTTATTAAATAATATACATACTAAATACATCTGGCCCGCTGGTGGTAGGGCCCCTCGAGGGATTATATTGGTAATATTGATTTTAATTGTAAATTAATACCATTATTATTATTATTGTTTCTCCATGGGGTTCCCCTGGATAGCTACCACCCTTGAGCATGAGTCAGCTGCCAAACGACTCGTCGTGTTCCGGCTGGGGGCTTGAGAGGCAGTTCTTTTTTTCTTTTTCTTCTCTCTTTCTGTGATGCCTATGGTGTTACTGATGTCCATGGGCGACGATAGCCACTTACCATCAGGTGGATCGTCAGCTCGTTTGCCTCCGTTTCCATTTCTTGTCTATTTCGAGACATTGACACCCACTCTGATCTTAGCCCAGCAATAGCTCTGCTCACTCGATGTATTATCCGACACACACTCGATTTATGGACACCTGCAGCATCCCCGATGTAACGTTGGAATGAGCCACATGCATAGAATTCTAGGGCCATCACTATTTGTTGCTCAGGAGTAATTGTGAAATTCCTGAAAAAATAATAATATTTATTATTATTATTATTATAGGCCAATAAGCAGCAGCAATTGTACAACTAATATCGATATCAAGTTTCCACACATCACAATAGGTTAGTTATTATTATAAGATTGAGTAGGTAGGTACTTACTTCATGGTCCTACTTTTCAGCAAGGGTCCTAAATGAGCAGCCAGCACCCTAGTAAAGCCCTTGGAAATCCGAAATCTGACCAAAAATTCAAGATCATCCCATTTTCGAAATCGATCAATTCGAGGTTGATATACTTTTTTCTCTTGAAATTCGGGTACATTGTTATCACTGTCGTCATCAGAAGAACTGGATTCCTACAGGATATCACGAATTAAAGCCATAATAAGTTTTTAGACTAAAATAGAGTAATATTTTCCAAACAATTTGTAGCTGAATGTGAAGTTGACAGTTCATTTGACAATAACAATAGCAATAACCGGCCAAAATCGATCAGTTATAGTTAGCGTTAAGTTATGACGTCATTTGCCTATTGGGCATTTTCGCCAAAAAGTGTACATTTCTTAAATTGTTAAATTTTTATTTTTTGTTGAAATTTTTACGATTTTTTTAATTACACTGTATTGTTATGTTATTTTCTTGCCAGAAAATATAATTAGGTGATAAAATACTTACTGAAATTAAAATTACAGGACATTTTCTGCAAGGCGGAACAATAAATTGTTCCATTCGGTGCCCAATACAAATGACAATATAAAGATATTTAAACACAGTTTTGGTAAAATTAGTCTTTAATTAGGTTCACTGGGGATACAGGAATATATTAATTAAAAAAAAACAGTAAAATCAACCTTAAACGTAGTGTTAGCGTGTCATTTACCTACGTCAGTTACTATTTGGTCATTTTACTTTATATTTTTGTCTTTTGAAAGCAAAAAAACCAAACAGTCTAAATCTTGGTATTTTTAAAGAGAAAACAAAACTATTCCTTAATTTTATAAAATAAAATAAATAACTTTTCTTGGAAAACTAATTAACAATAGGATATTTTATTTTTCCTTTTTTTTGGGACAGTCACGGAAAAGAAAGCTCGAAGTAATGGAATGGAAAGTAAGGTATCAGACACACACACTGTTAACACAAGTCCCCAAATAGGCGGCAGAAGTCTTTTAACCACTAGACTATCACAAAATTAACTTTACTATAAAACTATAGTGTACTTACTTATTAAATAAGTATATTTCATTCATATTCATGGTCACCTTGAAGAAAACATGATTTTTCGTTTTTCACGTTTATTTGGCAAAGTACTGATTTTACAGAAAAATGTTTTTCTACAAAAGTTGAAGCCCATTAAAAGACTGATATTTTATGTACATTATATTTTTCTGGTAGAGCCAGTGGTTTGGGAAAAAAATGCAAAACTCGTTCCGCATAATTTCTGAAAATTACTCAGCGTATTGAAATACGCAGGTATTCCATACCAAAATTTAGATCAATCGGGGGTATGGGCTAAAAAGAAGTTTATCCATATTAATACCTATTGATAAGATTATACTTATGTGCAGTTTTATAACAAAGCGGGCCGGCTTCTGTCGCCTTTTGTGACACCCTAGAATGCCAGCATGGGATTGGGATCCATATTTTTCACCCCAATTTAAGCGTCGTAAAAGCCACCCCAATACAGTTGAATATACTCAAAAACAAAAGAAGACTAAAACAAAAATAAAGATATTTTTAGGAATAAAGTTTCCAAAAACTTTTGCCGCAATAAATTATAGCGAATTATTATTATTATTAATTTTCATTACTTTATTGTACATAATATAAAATTTCTTATCATTTTTGACATTTTCAATTGATAAGTCCATTGATGTTAATACTTTATAATTTAATTGCATAATTGTCATACTTTGCTAATCTTTTAAAATTAACATTCTTTCGTTATTGTTTCTTGATGTATAATTATTTTATTATGGACCTAAACTATTATTATATGCCCGTATGTGGCAGGGATATAGCTGATAATTTTTACCTATATTTTTTTTTTTTTTTTTTACATAAGATAAGTTAGTGCTTGACAACGATCCCACCTGATGGTAAGTGGCGATGGAGTCCAAGATGGTGAACGCACTAACTTAATAAATGCCTATTCACTCTTCTCTTGAAGACACCTACATTGTAGGTGGACGGGAACACCCACGCAGGCAAGCTATTCCAGTCCTTCGCGGCACGCACTATGAAAGATGAGGCGAATCGCCTGGTTCGCAGCGGTGGGATATTCACGACGTATGGATGGATGCTTGCCGTACGACGGGTTGTTCGATGGAGGAACGGGGATGGGGGAATTAGTTCGTGCAATTCCTGAGCACACTCTCCAAAATGCATCCTGTAGAATGCCGAGAGGCTGGCTATTCTGCGCCTGTGTGCGAGGCTTTGTAGGTTGGTTACCACCAAGTCTGGGTCGTCAATGAGCCTCATTGCACGCCTCTCCATCGAATCCAAGGCTGAAAGGTGACATTTTGCGGCACCGGCCCAAATGTGACAGCAGTACTCCACACATGGGCGAACCTGAGCTTTATACAGTGTTAAAATCTGCCTCGATGTGAAGTACTGCTGCACTCTTGCAAGGACCCCGAGTTTTCTTGCAGCCGCTTTAGCCTTGGATTCGATGAACCGCCCATAGTTAAGGTTCGAGGAAACTTCGACTCCCAATAACTGTAGGCGGTCGGTGCATTCCAGGGATACATTTCGGAAAGTGGGAGCCAAGGTGAACGGGCTCCGTTTTGCGGTGAACAGACACGTCTGCGTTTTAGTGGCGTTGAATCTCACAAGATTGGCATCGCCCCAATCGGACACTGCCCGGAGTGCGAGATTCACACGATCCAACATAGCCTCTCTTTCAGACTGTATTTCGTCCCAACTGGCTCGAGCACTGGGTAGGTATCTCTCCACTACTGTGCTGTCATCTGCGTACCCATAAATACCGGGCATAAGCAGATCATTAATGTGCAGCAGGATTAGAGTGGCGGAGAGAACGGACCCCTGAGGAACTCCAGCGTTCGTAGCCATCAATTGCGATGATCTACCATCGACAACAATGCGTAGAAATCTTTCACTCAGGAAGTCCTTAACCCACCCGATAAGGCCAGGGGATATGCCATAACCTGAAAGCTTGCTTAAAAGGCTTGCGTGCCAGACCCTATCGAAGACCTTCGAGACATCGAGAGAAACGGCAAGTGCCTCCCCGTTTTTCTCTAGGGCCTCGCCCCATATGTGTGTGGCATACGCTAGAAGATCTCCACCTATATTATAACATACTTACCTGTGTACCTATATTCCACAATAAATTGATTTGGTTTGATTTGATTTGAAAACAGTTCATATAATAATCTGACAGCAATTAGAAAAAACCATAATAAAAAATATTTGAAGTCAACCAAATTACCACAGCGTAACATCAACTTTATCTATTCCATTCCGCTACTTTTGCCTTCCACATAATACGTTACCACTAGCATAGTTTCGGAACCGAAGTAACGGATTCCCAAATAGAATATTGAAATTGAAATTTTGATTAAATCTATTTATATATACTAGGAAAATGTTAACATATAGGTTTTGTTAAAACATTAGCTTTTCGATATAATCATTTCCATAAAAATATATTTACATTTACCTTGAGAAATCAGCTGTTTCGGAAGGGAACTTCAAAATTGCTACGAAGTCGACTCAACTTTATTTACTTAATCCCTGGAAAACTACTGAAAAAACACTGACATAACCGTGCACAGATTGTCATTCGATTATCCAAAAATGATTTGCCATGCGTAATATTTATCAGTTCTCATGGTAGAATTTACAAAAAATACAAAACCACGGTAACGGATGGTGGAATTCCACCCGAACCCTTTTTTGAATTTTTTTTTAAACTCTTATTTCTGCTAATTAGCAGTCAAAAACTGAATAAAAAATGATTTTTTTATATTGTCGATATTCAGTTAATGTTATATAGCCCCAAATTTGAATGCTATCGAACATACAAAACATGTTTTATCGCATGTTTTGTAGTCGAAATCTGCAGGGGACATCGTAAAAACGATGGTCTTATTTTATTAAATTATTAATAAAAATTATATAAAGCAATAATTGCAACTTTTGTTGGTGTTCCCGTAAAGATTATTAAACAGAGAAACAGAAAAAAATTACGATTTTATCTTTTGGGCATTATAATTAAGAAAATTCGAAGTATGAAGTCAGGGGACACGGTAAAAACGAAATGTACACTTTTTGGCGAAAATGCCCTATTGTCAAAATGGTGCAACCCATTTTTTATGATTTTGTGCTTAACTGGTACTATAACTGTCCTGCTATTGTTAAAGTAAGATCGTGCAACCCACCCTTAGGGTGTGTTGCACCATGTAACTATAACAATAACCATGCCGTCAAATCCCCGGTTAAGCAACATTTGCGTTGCACCATTTTAGCAACGGTTGTAATGACGTCATAACTTAACGCTAACTTTAACTGATCGATTTTGGCCGGTTATTGCTATTGTTATTGTAAAACGTAGTGATTAAGTACTCTGTGGTTATTGTCAAATGAACTGTCAACTTCACATTCAGCTACAAATTGTTTGGAAAATATTATTATATTTAGTCTAAAACCTTATTATGGTTTTAATTCGTGATATTCTGTAGGAATCCAGTTCTTCTGATGACGACAGTGATAACAACGTACCCGAATTTCAAGAGAAAAAAAGTATATCAACCTCGAATTGATCGATTTCGAAAATGGGATGATCTTGAATTTTTGGTCAGATTTCGGATTTCCAAGGGCTTTACTAGGGCGCTGGCTGCTCATTTAGGACCCTTGCTGAAAAGTAGGACCATGAAGTAAGTACCCATCTATTATATGTAGTTACTAATACAGTACTCAATCTTATAATAATAACTAACCTATTGTGATGTGTGAAAACTTGATATCGATATTAGTTGTACAATTGCTGCTGCTTATTGGCCTATAATAATAATAATAATATTTATTTTTTTCAGGAATTTCACAATTACTCCTGAGCAACAAATAGTAATGGCCCTAAAATTCTATGCATGTGGCTCATTCCAACGTTACATCGGGGATGCTGCAGGTGTCCATAAATCGAGTGTGTGTCGGATAATACATGAAGATAATACATGTAGAAATAATAATAATAATAATGGTATTAATTAACAATTAAAATCAATATTGCCAATATAATCCCTCGAGGGGCCCTACCACCAGCGGGCCAGATGTATTTAGTATGAATATTATTTAATAAACACAATTTTGTAAAAAGTAAATCTTTTATTTGCAAACTTTTCTACAAAACCCTAATATAAAAATTCCTTATTTGCACTTGTCCCATTTTTTTGTCTTGAAGAATATCAATTTGTAGTTGAAGTTTCATTAATTCAAAGCTAATGTTTTTCTTCATTGTGTCTCATAAGCTGCTCGTGAAGTTATTTTTGTTGGCTGATGGCCACAATCACAACTTAACAGGCGCGTTCCACTAGACGCTCACAACGATCAAAATATCATACTTTGATCGTTGTGAGCGTTGTGAGCGTCTAGTGGAACGCGGCCAACATCACAATCTGAAGTCGTAGAGCCGAAACGCCAGAAAGGCTGACACTGCTGACAGCTAGTATTTTGTGTTGCCATATCAAAATATGTTACCCATACATTTTTAAGGAAAAATATGGAACCTTAAATTTGCAACCCTATTAACTTTGACAATCACGAACAATTTCACGGTGCAACACACAAATTGTTAAATATTATTGTCACCGTTATTGTTACCGCTATAGTTAACTTTGACGAAAACTATAACAGAGCCTACGGTGCAATCCACCCTTGTTGTCTATGACTTAAGTAAACATATATCATTTGATAGCGTGATTCAGAACTTGCAAATGAATTTTATTAACGCCATCTATTGACAACATCCGGAACTACATATCTACCAACTAACAAAATATCGATCTTCCCATGGGGATGTTTTACCGCGGTAGAAAGTAGCCTACGTTACTCTACACCCTCCTCACTATCTCCACACACAAAAACCATACCATATAACAGCATCGTTGCAACGTGAAAGACGGACAAACAAACAAACAAACACACTTTCACATTTATAATATTAGTATGGATTACGATGGATGTCATTTGTAGGAACCCAGTCTATAGTGGGTTTCACATAAGTCTGCACTTGAAGTAAGAGTTGCCAACATAATAAGCGAAGTAAGTACCTAAGGTATTATCCCGGAAAACGCAGATAAACTGCGGACAAAGTGCATAAATAATACGTATATTAAAAGTTTTATTATACTATTTTAGTAACGTTTGAAATACTACCTATAATAATACCCAAGTCCTAAAGTTTAGCTTTTTCAGCTATGAGCTTTAAACAGGTTTGTTACTTCGATCAATATTGTCTCAACTCTCTGAAAGTCATTCCTAACAGCTAAAGGGCTCTCTACACTCGCGCGAGAATCTCGCGAGAAGGCGAGAAAAACACGAGAATGAGAATGTGGAACCGATTCACATAATCTTCGCAGGTTCTCGCCGTGTTCTCGGTTTTTTCGCGCGAGAAACTGACGAGAACTCGTGTTGATAATTTTTTACTTAGTTACCTAGGCAACCGCACAGTCTTGCACACAGAGTACTTAATCACTACATTTAAGGGGGGCATTGACGATGCGATCGATCTGTGCAATCCGTCGTTGCGATCGGTCGGCAACGACGGATCGGTAGTGTATGTTAAGATTGTTAACGATTTGCTTGATCGCAGACGACTAACCCCAACCCCACGCTGGATAGGTGTCGTAAGAGGCGACTAAATTCGGCCCGCTGGTGGTAGGACCCTCGGAGGGATTATATTGGTAGTATTGATTTTAATTGTTAATTAATACCATTATTAATATTGTTATTTCTCCATGGGGTTCGCTTTTACTTTTACTTTTCGCTTTTACCTCTGGTGTTGCTGATGTTCATGGGCGACGATAGCCACTTACCATCAGGTAGATCGTCAGCTCGATTGCCGGCTGTTTCCATAAAAAAACTTCGTGGACTTATCGAGGACCGATGCCGCGATGACAATTCAATATTTAAAAAAAGAAAGAAAGAAAGAAAAAACCTAGTTACACGCTTTATAATAGCTTTAAACGGTTAGACTTCTTCCAAACTTCGTAGACTTATCGAGGACCGATGATAATTCAATATTTAAAGAAAAAAGAAAAAAAGAAAGAAAATGCTCGGCTATGTTCGGTTAACACGTATTAAGTAGTTAAGTAGTCTTCTTTTTCTCCACTTTTTTTTATTTGTTTTTTATCTTTAATATAAGCGTAATTATAATATGCAAATGCGCATAGTAATAAGCTTGCCGCAGCAGTAACTTCTGCGTCCATAGTCATCGAGCGTGAGAACTGTACTGAGAACCTTGCGAGTGTGTACCCAAGGAAGTTCTCGCCGAGATTCTCGCCGAGATTCTTGCCGAGATTCTCGGCGAGATTCTCGCGCGAGTATGGAGGGCGCATAAGGATTAAATACAAGTGATCATTATTACGCGTCTCGCATAATAACTAGTATAAATACTAAATTTAGTTTCAATTTGTTTCGCATTGGAGAAACTTATTATAGGTGTACCAGCATCTCATGGCATTTTTGACAAGGAGAAAAATGGGTTTTTGATATGGCAATGAAATTTTTTAAAACTAACTATTGTCAAGCGGCTTGTCAAGTCAAAGAAAGAGTTGTATGGAATTTTTTTCTTTTTCTAAAATGATGATTATTTTCGATTTACTGTCGAAAAGACCTTTACGATCACAAGCCACAAATATTATTTTCAATGTTTATTGAAAAACATGTGAGGAAAAAGTTGTATTTAAGCGACAATCTGCATTATTAATATCATCCATCTTGTAGGATTAACTCGTTTTGATACTTAGTTTTCGTGATTATATTTTCTTAATTAATAATCTACATATGATTTTTTTGTATGTAAATAAGATTAGCAAATGATATTAAATTAATTGAAATAAATAATACAAACATTGTTACAAATTAAAGGTAGCAAAAATTTTGTGAATATAAAATGAAAAGTTACATGATACAAGTTCACGTAACTGAAACGGTGGAGGAGCAATTTATTATTATTATCTATTTGTTCTCTTCATAAAATGAATATAAAATACTAGTATAGGTACGTATAGATGGCAAATTTTAAATTATAGTTGCATAAACTATTGTTAGTCACTGTAATAATTAATTATACCTAATATAAAAAATATGTGCTTGTCTCAAAAATAGCTTTATTTTCATCTGAAGTTAATAAACCATACCTACATATTATATTGCCTATTATGAAACTAACACTGTTAAAAATATCAAGGATCAACAAGTTTTATTCTAGTTTTCCCAACACTGGCGAGTGTGTTGTCTCCAATTTTAATTTCCACATTTTTGTTAAAATATATTTAATAGCAATGAACTAATATACTAACGTACATGGAAGCATCTTTGATGCCTCAAAATAGCGCAACGAAAACTCAACCGCAGTGGGCCGGGCTTATATACTCAACCAAAACGCGAATCAGTCAGTTCGGTGTCACTCGTTCGGACGGTCGTTGGATTTAAGTGTCATAAACAAGATTTATATAAAAAAAATAGTATCAAAATGCCTTCATGTGTTGTGAAATGGTGCAAAAATCATACAGATCATCGTTCCAAGGGTACCGAGAATCGTGGAATCACATTTCACGTGTAAGTATAACGAAATCTAAAACTAAAAAAATCTATTTAACTTTCATATGGATGTTTTTATGCAAAATGTAGTTAGTATATTTTTACTCACAATTTATTAAAGGAATAAAATTCGTTTTATTTTTAATTTAGATTCCCACAAGACCCGAGACGTAAAGATCTGTGGATAAAAGCTGTTCAATTAGAGAGACAGGAAAATGACTGGATACCTAGCAAACATTCGGTAATATGTTCGATTCATTTTAAAGAAGAAAATTTATATTTGTTGAAGAAAGGATTCCAGATGATTTCTAAAAGCGCTGTACCAATTTATTATTTCATTATCCATTGATACTTTACAATATAAAATGAAATTTAAATGATTAAAAAAAAACTATGTATAATTCTGATATTGATATCTGAACTCCGATAATAGGATCAAATATGAAAAATCAATATCGAAATTGAAAACCTTCCGATATTACCAGCCCTAGTGTGTAATGTGCAATGTTTTTACAGTGTTCGACAATCTAAATTTGAATTGATTAATTTGTAGAATCACTGTGCAGTACAATAGTCAGTACTCAATATTATATTGTTTTGAGTATTCACTTCTGTCGGCAGTCCTTATAATTGCCTATTTTTTACTATTGCAAATTATATTGCTTTGAGTTGTCAATATATTGGGGTGAACTTCCTTTTAGCCCATATCTCCGATTGATCTGAATTTTGGTATATCTATGTTAATATGTATATTTCGACGAACTAATAAAGAATATTATAAGGTAAAGTATTAGGGTAAAGTAGTATATTATAGGGTTAAGTACTTTACCTTGAAAAAACATTATTTTTAATTTTTCACGTTTATTTGGCAAAATATAAATTTTAAAGAAAAATGTTTCCTGCAAAATTTGTAGCACATTAAAAGATTGACATTCTATGTTCAACTAAAATGCGAAATTAGTTTCCCATAATTATGCGTAGTTTGCTTAAGATATTCGTTATCAGCGCGTCGAAATACATAGGTATACCAAAATTCAGATCAATCAGGGGTATGGGCTAAAACTGTGGATTTTTCACTTCCGTCGGCAATCCTTATAGCTGCCTATTTTTTACTATTGTAAAACAAATAACGTGTACAAATAATTATTTTTTAATAAGAGAAAAAATTGGTATTATTTATATTTTATATTATAATATAAAACCATTTTTATTATTGTTTTATTATGATTGGTTCCCTCATACATAATAACATCCACGGAACTGACGACCTGACTGACAATGCGACAACGCATTAGACAGTACATTGAGGCGCGAACCAATTGCCGTGATCGGGTCAAGCCGAGAACCAATCCCGTTTGGCGATTTCGCATGGTTCGACAACTACTTGACAATATACCTATTGATGAGTTTGTATACCGTAGTGAGTGTTTTGTGCATGTATATTTCGTATTTGTGTGAGTTTTGGTGCTGATATTTAACGTTAGAATGTATTGAGAGGCTTATTCCATAGTATATTCGTTCACTGTTTAATAGTATCAAAATAATACCTCTTTATGTCTAGTTTATAAGAATGTAAAATGTACTGTAGATTAGAGGTTTAAATAAAAAAAGTATTCTGTTGTCAACCGTCAACCGTATTTTATTAGGTTATGGGCCCAGAGCAAAATTTTTTGAATAATTTACCAGATTTTCGTATCGTTTGCATTAAATAAGTTAGTTATAATGTCGTCGGGCAGTTATTTAGTAAATGTGCCGAAGTTACGGGGACGCGAAAACTATGATGATTGGGCATTCGCAGCAAGAAATTTTCTCATCTTGGAAGGAATTGACATCGACGCCATTCCTGTCGATTTATGTGATGCAGAAGATAGAAAAGTGAAAGCAAAGCTCATCATGACTATTGATCCCAAGTTGTACATGCACATAAAAAATGAGACCAAAGTCAAGGAATTGTGGCAGAAACTCCAAAGATTATTTGATGACAGCGGATTCACAAGAAAAATCAGTTTACTTCGAACGCTTATATCTATTCGACTTGATGATTGTGAGACGATGACATCTTATGTTAGTCAGATAGTGGAAACTGCACAAAGACTTAAAGGTACAGGTTTTGAAATAAATGAAGAATGGATCGGTTCATTGCTATTGGCGGGGCTACCCGAAAAATTTGTGCCGATGATTATGGCAATTGAACATTCAGGTATTGCCATAAATTCTGATATTATCAAAACGAAACTGCTTGATATGAGTACTGAAGTTGATGATGACTCTGAAGTTGCATTATGGTCGAAGCAAAGAAGTAAGATCAGTCAAAATTGGAATATAAAAGGGGCGAAACATTCGACAAGCAATATGTCAAATGTCAAGAAAGTGATCAAATGCCATAAATGCAAGAAAATTGGCCACTTTATGAACCATTGTCCTGATCTGAAAGAAAAGCAAGTAAATGCATTTAGTGCTGCATTCTTCAACAGTGAATTCGGTAAAGAGGACTGGTATATCGACTCAGGGGCAAGTGCTCATATGACATCGAACAAAGAGATTTTAATGCAAGTGAGAAAGGTACACGATACGAAGGAAATTATTATTGCTAATAATATAACTGTGCCAGTTTTGTGTGCCGGAGATACACAGATCACTACGCTAGTGAATAATTCTCAGTTTGACATAAAGGTAAACAATATCTTGTACATACCTAACTTAACTGCAAATCTGTTATCAGTAAGCCAATTGATTGCAAGAGGAAACAGAGTTAGTTTCAAAAATGATGTATGTTATATTCATAATCAAAAGAATGAGCTTATTGGAATTGCAAGTCTACAGAATGGTGTGTATAAATTGAATACAATGAAGTCAGAGAAAGTGTTGGCGGCAGCAGTGCAAACTACAGATGCAAAACAGAGGCATAGAAGATTAGGGCATATTAACAGTAAAGATTTGCAGAAGATGAAAAATGGAGCTGTAGAAGGAATATCATTTGATATGAAGGCTGATATTCAGAAATCCAATAGCGAAATATGCTGTGAAGGAAAACAGACTTGTTTACCGTTTCAGTTAACGAAACATAGAAGTGAAAAAGTATTAGATTTAGTTCACTCAGATCTGTATGGGCCTATGGAGGTTCGATCGATTGGACAGGCAAGATACTTTCTATTGTTTGTGGATGATGCTAGCAGAATGGCATTTGTATATTTCCTAAAGGAGAAGAATCAGACTCTACAGTATTTCAAGAAATTTCATAGCATGGTTGAGAATATGAAAGGAACAAAGATAAAAACATTGAGAACCGACAATGGAGGGGAGTTTTGTTCAGATATGATGGAAAATTATCTAAAAAATAATGGAATTATCCATCAGAAGACCAACCCGTATACTCCAGAGCAGAATGGTCTCGGCGAGCGTTTCAACAGGACTATTGTTGAACGTGCAAGATGTTTATTGTTCAACGCCAAACTGGATAAAAGTTTATGGGCAGAAGCAGTAAATACGGCAGTATACTTAAAAAATAGGTCGCCGGCTTCAGGTTTGGAACAAATGACACCGATTGAAGTATGGACAGGTAAAAAGCCTGATCTCAGTCATGTCAGAATATTTGGGAGCCCAGTAATGATGCATGTTCCTAATAATGGAAGATTAAAGAGGGACAAGGAAGCAGTCAAATACATATTAGTGGGGTACTCTGGAAATGTGAAAGGTTACAGATTGTATAACCCAGAAACTAGGAAAATATGTACAAGTAGAGACGTCATTGTAATGGAGACAGATAATGACATAGCTCAGATAGAAATAAATGATGGACAAAAAATGATGGATGAAAGTTCTACGGAAGAAAGTGAATCAACATTGACTAATCAGGATAATACTACCTATGTATATGATTCATTTCATGAAGAAGATCAGACTGTCAATGTTTCTAATCCAGTGAACAAACGTGCCAGGAAACCTCCTGAAAGGTATGGATTTACTAACCTATGTATTTCAGATAAACCGGAGATTTGGGCTGAAGACGTTACTTATGATGTAGCTACAAATGGTCCAGAGACAGACAAGTGGCAGGAAAGCGATAACAATTATAAGGTATAGAGTATAGTATATATTAATTTATGGTTTGAGGCAGTCGGCTAGGGCAATGCAATGGATTGCCAGAGTAAATGATTGTTTACTAGAAATGTATTATGTAAAGTCAGTTTCAGAACCATGTCAGTTAATTTAATTTGAAATTTGATAAGGCAGAATGTGTTGACAAAAAGTTTTCCTATCAACAGTTTATAGGAAATCTTATGTATTTGTCAGTATTAGCACGACCAGATATACTGTAAGCTACCTTAGCCAATTTAATAATTGTTTCAATTCAGTTAATTGGCATCATGCCAAAAGAATTTTGAAATATATACAAATAACGAAGTCTTATGGTTTGATGTTTACCAAAGATGATTATAATTTAGAAGGGTTTGTTGATGCTGATTGGGCTTCAAATACTATAGATAGGAAATCATACAGGATTTTGTTTGAAACTATCAGGTTGTGTAGTATCATGAGTGCAGGAAGTAACAAACGGTACGAAAAGTTTAAGTGGTGCAAAACATTACTATTTTGTAAATATTATTAGGACTTCAAAATGTTTAGAGATATTGAGGTCAAGTTAATAGTTTTGTTTTTTGTTGCTTTGTTGTTAATAGTAGTTAGATTATTTTGATAAGTGGTGCTGTTAAAATATATTTAATAGTATCAAAATAATACCTCTTTATGTCTAGTTTATAAGAATGTAAAATGTACTGTAGATTAGAGGTTTAAATAAAAAAAGTATTCTGTTGTCAACCGTCAACCGTATTTTATTAATTTTGCCATCAGATTCTGGTATACCTATAATGACATTGGAGAATCTGTTACTTCAAAATTATGGTGGATATTTTATGTGATATTATACTTTTCTGGTGTCTGTCGATCAGAGATTTTTGTTTAGATTAGTCTCCGAAACCATTGGGTAGATTTTAATGAAATAGTGAAAATTAGAAAATTGAATTATTTAACTATCATTGAACGCATAGGTAAGTTTTATTCGGACTTCGTTTTTTTTCATTAAAAACCAAGATAAGGGATAGAATTCTCTCTACTCTAGAAATAAATGTTTTGACGGCTTGTTTGTTTTTTATTTTCCTCTGAACCCAATTATGAAGATAGCGAACAGAGCTAGTAGGTATTCAAAGAAGCAATAATATTTAACTTTCAAATATAATCATATTTTTCGGTTTAGACAAACACTTCAACAGCCAATTTCGGCCATTTCTCACCGATTGAAAGAGTCAGATAAATGGCCAATCCAATTGCTTGAAGTGGTCATCCAATAACATTGCAGACTGAGAAAAACAACGTCCTTCTGAACGTCTCTCTCTGAATGAGCCACTTGGAGCTAACAATGAATAATTCATTTCTGAGTGCGAGCCATTTCACAGTTGCTGCCATTATAGATAATAAATTATGCTCAACTAAATTCAATAGCGATTGTGGTGAAAATTGTGAAGATTTTATGATTGATGGAGGGCGGGTTAGTGGAAATTTTGGTCGGGAACTTGAAGGTTTATGGACTGGTATATACCTACGTGTAATTAGTAGGTATCGCAAGTGCAAGTTAAAGCAATGATAAAGAAGGGAATTTGAAGGACTTCAAGGGCCATACTTTACTGATAGTAATATAGAAAATGGTCTTGAATTGAAGATTGATTCGTCGCGAGGATATTTTGTATCAAAGAACATAAAATTTAGCATTGAAGATTACATTTAAGACATTTTTGGATTGATGATAATACTCGTAGTCACAGGTTTTTTTGACATTACAATAAAAATAATAGATGCTTACACACTCATACCTACCCCTGCAGTAGGTTTTACCTGTGTCGCGGGTGGCATGGACTACAAATTTAACACTATAACACCCATGACCCGATTACAAATATTTATAAATATCTGCCCCGGCCGGGAATCGAACCCTGAACCCTCGCTTCGCAGGCAGGGTCGCTACCAACTAGGCTACAGGGTCGTCGTTTTCGGCTTTTATTCGGTACGTGTCTCTGATTTAACGAATGAATGAGTAACAGCGACTTACTCTTAGATAAACTGTGTCCCGTCAGCTAAAATAATACATAGCCAGTAACCGCCCTCGCTTTGCTTCGATTTTCTTATTTTTATACACCTTGGGTTACATTATTGGAGTTTTTTAAGTATCCCTAATTTTTTAAAAAAATATAATACAGCCTATGTCACCCGGGGATAGTGTAGCTTCCCAACAGTGAAAGAATTTTTCAAAATATCGGTTCAGTAGTTTCAATGCAAACAAACAAACAAATCTTTGCTCTTTATAGTACACAAAATAATACATATTTATTTTGTGTTCATTATGATATTGAATATTGTATCGTATTCGGTTTTTACAAACACTCCGAAATTCAATACACCATCGCTTCGATAAATCCCTACCGTACCGTACTTAGTCGACAAAAGAGCGGGTCATTTTGGTAAATAACCGGCAAAACGATTTCCGGAACAATAAGAACACCATTGTTATTTCCGATCATAGTCTACCTGTGTGCTTTTCACGTAACATAAAGTGAGCTTTTCACGAAAGAGTAACAAAAAACCATACATCCTCACGAAAAAAACTTTCACATATTTTATAATAGGATTGCAGTCCTCAAAAAACCGCATTTTAACGCCATCTAACTAGAAAATTAGGTAACTTTTAACAGTGAACGTGACCGCACTATACGCAAATTGGGTTGATCATACGAAGCAGTTAGTTACTTAGTTAAATAGTTATCATATGGGTCATACAGTAGGTATTCACAGCGTATGCTACGCGGACAGATCAGTTAAATTATTCAGGGCATCTCGAACAAGACCGTGGATGGTCCAAAACATAACAGTTGAGATGAATCTAATATATAAATTCTCGTGTCACGGTGTTAGAAGTTGAACTCCTCCGAAACGGCTCGACCGATTTTCGTGAATATTAGCGTGCATATCGGCTAGGGTGGAGAATCGGACTACATCTATTTTTCATCCCCCTCCACCCCTAAATTTTTGGCAGAACAACGTTTGCCGAGTCAGCTAGTATTATTATGATCATATTAATAATTGATCTAGGAATTCATGGTCCATTTTATTCATTTAAAACTTTATTATACCTTCAAAAATGGTACCAAAGATTTCACCTTTTCTCTTTGCCGGCAGAACAGAAAGATCGAAGGCGGTGTAGAGAAATAAAGAGAGAAATAGAAAGAAGTAGAGAAAATAATCATATAACCTATAAGAGTTTTACAATGTCTAAATTGTCTAATGTTGTTTTGGTTGCTTAGCTGTTTACTATTACAGAAATACAAGTCATATATGCTTATTATGCACTGAGCATACATTGTAAACTCGAAGCTTGTGCAAGTCCTTTCGAATCGTTTTGGTACTGAAAACTCTTTGTTTCCTGAAATCACGGTAGACCTCTATGCTTGTGTATTTTTGTTAGTAGGGTTTTGAACTAAACCTAATAAAAAATATATTTTGAAATATAAAATTATTTGTAACCTGAATCTTTTACAAAATTTTACCGCAATGTTGGATAGATATTATATACCTACGTCCTACCATACATTGTTCTATATTAGGTATAACGCGCCAACTCAGAGTCACTGTTACTAAAATCGCTTGTTAGTACATACATATAATTTGTATGGTGATTCTTTACTAAGGAGCGATTTAAGTAACCGTTAGTGACTCTGAGTTGGGGCGTTAGACCTTTAAGTGTAGTGACACTTAACATAATCATGTAACTACTTGCCTATATCTATTATATTCTCATTGTATTCACTTCGTTGGTGCATTTTTTAAATAAATAACTAAATAAATAAATATTGCAAGGCAACACGCGCTCTCCTATGTCTTGTCCAGGCTACAAAGAATACAGGTAAATCCCAAAGGCTGGAATTGTGTATAATATTTATTGGTGCGTAAATTGGTCCCTTATTTATTATGTTACGTGGGTCTGCGTAAGTTGATTCATAAATTATGTGTTAAGACAATTACTGAAGCGTCGAAAGGTTCTAAACGTATCCTAAATAAATTAATATTGTTAGGTACATAATATTATGTAATACGCTTGTAGGAATTAAGGTACATATATACCGTCGGGTGATCCCTCTGTCTGTCTGTGTGTAGTCTTAGACTACGTCCGCACAGACAGGTGGCTTGCTTAGCGCCTAGAGCCTAATTAGTCACCTAGCGAGTAGCTTCTTATAACGAACGCTCTAGAGTGTTCGCGACTGGCCGCACTGCGCGCTTGGTGCCTAAATAGTTGCTTAGCGTGTATCGAAGTAAACAAACGTGTTGGTTTTTTGTCACTAGGCGCTAGGCATTTTTGAAGCAAAAATGACATTGACGGTCGGGTTGTCATGGATATAATATTATTGATGAATGTCAATGGCATAAACTAAAAGCTGAAACGAGAAATTGTTGCATTTATTTCATTAATTTTGTAAGATATTTTTGAGAGTGACATTTCGTCAACGTGCCGACAAGCAAAATGACCAAGGCACCTAGTGACCCACCACGCAAACCACCTCTCAGTGCGGCCACCTTGTATCCTAGCAAGTAGTCAGAATGCAAACCACTAGGCTCTAGACGCTAAGCAAGCCGCCTGTCTGTGCGGACGTAGCCTAATGTACGTAACACCCTGTAGCCTAGTTGGTAGCGACCCTGCCTGCAAGCTGTCTCGGGTTCGATTCCCGGCCGGTGACAGATAAATATTTGTACTCGGGTCATGGGTGTGATTGTGATGTTTTATATATGTGTCGTCCATGCCACCCGCAACACAGGTAATAACCTAACTGACTAACTAGCTGAGGAATGGATGGATGGAAGTTTAATGTATAATTTTTAATTTAATACCTATATAAATTCTTAAATATATTTTTTTATAAATTATTGTACTAAAATTCCACGACATTATTGCGATTCGGAAACTGTTCAGTCACCCGAATAACGTCTCTGATGAATTATTTATTTCCATCGAATCTCGGCTAGTGATGTCTATTTAGGTTAATTTCTTACGAAGTTCCAATGAACGGGAAAAAGCTTTTTATCTTATTATTAATAATTCTTTGAATATTTTCTTACGTCATTCTCAAAAATGTCTCTTACATTTTGTTTATGACATCTCGTTTCGCTTCGGACCCCGTTGCCCGGATGGAACTTCTTTTTAAACGACTTCAAAAAAGGAGGAGGTATTCAATTCCACTGTATTTTTTTAAATGTTTGTTACCTCAGAACTTTCGACTGGGTGAACTTGATGATTCTTTTTGATGATTATTTTGTGATTTTGATGATTCTTTTGTGATTTTGATGATTCTTTATTGAATAGAAAGCTGGTGCTTGTCTTGTGGTCCCACTGAGAGCGAGGTCTGACGAGCAGTTTTTCAGTTATCCCTAATTTTGAAGTCGGTTATTTTTTGTCAAGAATTGTTGCCTTATAGTCTAGCCTACCCATGTTTGTGGCTACCATACTGAAAAATAAGAGGTTACTTGATTGGTTTTTCAATTCAGTCTAACTTTTCTCCTTTTCTGAAAAGTACCTAATTGGCTTTTCAATTCAGTCTAACTTTTCTCCTTTTCTGAAAAGTAATTCTAAATATTTTTGTATGTCGTTACATACAACATATATGTAACGACATACAAAAATACTTAGAATTACTTATACAACATATATGTAACGACATACAAAAATACTTAGAATTACTTTTCAGAAAAGGAGAAAAGTTAGACTGAATTGAAAAGCCAATTAGGTACTTTTCAGAAAAGGAGAAAAGTTAGACTGAATTGAAAAACCAATCAAGGGTGGCCACGTTTGTCCACGTAAAGCCGCGAAACTTTACAATCCTTAGATTAGGTATCGTCGTTGCGACTTTAAGACCTCTTATGTGTTTTGTGACCCTTTTGGCCAAGTCACTTTTTTACGTCAAGCGATTCTACATTTTAAAGCGACTTGAACTTGACTTTAAAAAAAGTCTCATAATAATATGTGTACGACATTTCCATCGTAATTTATTCACCAAATTCAAAATCGACTATGTGCTTGCTACACAAAAGTTTATCGATTTTTATCGATGTTCTCAAAAAGTTGATTGTTTACACATATGAGGTCTTAAAGTCGCAACGACGGTATATAAATATTAAACTAAACTACTCCAAATAAAAAATATGTGAAATAATAATGTGTCATTACCAACGCTTTTAAACTCTGAAGAACTTAATCCAAGACTGAAACGAATATAATGCTTTTAATACGAAAGTTAACTGAATTGCAGCGTAGCGAATAGGGAGCTCAAAACGTTCTATCCGTAATGTAAACAGACCTCATTTATAAACTGCTTATCCTTATTGTCTTTTAAATTTAACTTGGACTTAACTACTATGTTCCCGGAAAAATAATTTTATGGGTAAAAAATGTAGAGAAGATTTAATATTTACCACTATAAAGTATAGACAGATTAAATATTTACCGAATGGAACATTATTTAGATACAAGAACGACACAAATCAAAAAGTGTCATTATTTTTAACCTTTATTACATCGTCTCAAACTTTTTCGTCTGTGTGTTGCATGTCGCGTGACGGTCGGCCGCGGAGTAGGGATAAAGTGAAAGGCGATCGTCAGAGCAGCCAAGGCCAATATGGCGGCGCCTATAGTAAATCCAATATATAAAATTCTCGTGTCACGCTTTTTTGAAGTTTAACTCCTACGAAACGGCTCGACTGATTTTCGTGAATCTTTGCGTGCATATCGGCTAGTGTGGAGAATCGGACATCTATTTTTCATCCCCCTACCCTTAAATTTTTTTAGGCAGAACAACGTTTGCCCGGTCAGCTAGTTATCTAATAAAATGAATAACAAAATAAATGAATATAATTATAATTTAATAATTAATTAGGATTTTTTAATGTTTCTAAGTTTCACTTTTACCGTGGTTTCATAAAATCACACAACCCTTTTTTTATATTGAATTCAGTGTACTTCTACGTCGTTGCCAATTTTACGATCGACATTATTCAATTTATTTTATTATTTTTAATCGTAATTTTGACATGTCAAATATGGCTTTTTACAGATATCTGTTTTTATAACATACCTACATGATGGTAATGAATTTGACAGATCAAAAACTATTAATTTTAAAATAATGTCTAAAAAATTAAGGTGAAGTTAGAGACTTTAATTCTCCTTCTTTATCACACTTATAAACATCACTGTACGTTTTATGTGTGAAATGAAAAGTATACAGTCATCGGTAGGTATAAACAATACTGGTGAAACATAATATAAAGCACAGTTCATATAATGATGAAAATTTAGGAGCATAAAGCTGTAACTCGTGTTATTAAAATATATTGTTAAAAATAAAATATAGTAAATCAAGAATTTTTATAAACGTTGTCAAACGAAAAGTTGTGTTATTATTTTTAAGTATGATAAAATGATCATAATATATATCTTGATTGTAAAACATGTGCACGTAACATCAATTAGTTCGAAAAGTACAAGGGAACTAAAATTTTCAGTTATTTTGATAATTATTATTGCAAAAACAGTGAAGAAGGAAGGTGGCGAATAATTGTATCTATTAGCTTTTAGCATATTAATAATAATTATATTGGCTTCAACCCATTAATGGCCCATTGGCCACGGGTCTCTCCTCTTGAGGAGGCCTAGAGCATACTCCACCACGCTGCTCCAGTGCGGATTGGTGGAGAGGTTAGTGGCCAACCCAATGTCGGAAATTTTCAAACCGCCCGAGGGCCTCCGACATGGCTTAAAGCTTAACTTCTGGATAATTATATTACTCTTGTTATATTTATAATAGGTTTGAATGGTTAATTCACAATCCAGGTGTCCTGAAGGTCCTGATAGAATAGTCTATCAAGTCTATTGACATAATTTTATTATTAGTGTTCGTTCTTTGATTGGCTATAAATAGATTTTTATGATTAAGTGGAGGCTCGATCCCAACGATGGAAAAATATTGAGTTAATTGCGTAGAAAACTATTCATTATATTTGTCCTGTGGCGTTGGCTATACGCCCTTATGGCAGTCAAATTGTAAGCTCACGTCTTACAAACAAACTGACGTATGTGGAATTGAGGGTAAATATTAGTTAAGATCATCAGGTTTGTCTTTGAAAGATTAGTATTGGTGAAACAGTGATACAACATCTTCACTAAAACAAGTGCAGTGTATAAAACAAGTGTCATCCAACCTTTCACCAATTTATCAAACTTCTTCTATATTTTCCAAGTTGTTTTTCGTTTATTCTGTGACTTTTTTTAACTATGGACTCTTTTTCCATGCTTTCTCCTTCAAAAATGGTAGGTAGAAGAGGTTGTATATGAAAAAAATAGATGATTTTGACAAAAAAAAATAGCAAAGCTTGAAAAAGATGCAAGATTTTAAATAATCCAGCAAAAAGCGCTTTAAATTTTGCATTTATTAGCTTTGAAAATGCTTTGTATTATAATAATAAAAATTTGAAGCGCAATAAAAAAAAACATGCAAAATAGTTTGTAAATTACACATATTATTATTATTTAACAAACGCCAAATTAAAGCTGGTGTGGGATCTCACATTATAAATAAATCACTAATTTTAAAATATCACGTTTTGACACTGAAATTAACAATCACGTTTTTGAATAACAATATAAATAGTTTTAGATTTAGCAGTAACACACATTTAGAACAATAATAATAGAGTAAATAGCACTATTCACGGAATAGAAATATTAGAAATATTTTAATCATAAATAATAAAAACATAAATTAGGTGTAGTGCGGTACAGCATACTAGAATACATACCTTGTACATGTATGTATATTGTATATATATATAATGACAACTGTACATGTATAATATATTTATAAGACATAATAATCATATTTTCATTTTCATTAATGTGTGCATGCCGTTTCCTTATTATATTGACAAAAATGCCATATTAATTAATGACGTCCGATAAGACGTCATCAATCTTCAGGTACCACTACGAAGTTTAGTTACGTATCCAGTAAGAGTAATATATCCATGGTTGAAAACAACAACTAACCTTTGAACTAAATATTCAGTTTTAACAGTTTGAAAGCATAAAGTTTATATTTATCTACAATAATATGGCAAATGTTTGACAATATACAAGGATATATAGTCATTCTACTTTATTGTGATCATAAAAATATCTTGGGTCGCACTTTAGTGGAGTTTTCTCAGCTTATGAGACTTATGACTTCTTATCTTATGGAACAGAGTCTGTATTGATAAAAGTTTTCAAGTAGAGCTCATATTTTGTATACATATTGTTTTGATATCAATGAAGTGAATATGTCTTTATGTTACAAAGTATTTGCTAATTCAATAACAATATTCCAAAGGGTATTTTCAAATAAATGACAGAATTTAAAAAAATGTGTAAAATAAAAAAATATTTTCGTAGTTTTTACTGGAATGGAATTTTTCTAAAATATATCTTAACTTTTAAATTTGATATTTTCATTATTATATTCCTCCCTTATTCCTTCTATTGGAGACGTCATGCTTAAGACCTTTCTATGCTAACCATTTTAGCAGTGTTCCAAGGTCCGATCACAGAAAACATTCTATTATTTGTCTTTTTACAATAATAAAGTAAAAGACCATGTGAAGGAAAACTTCATTCAATAATTGGACATACTGGAAAGTTTTTAAGAGTACAGTGAAATAAACTCGAAATGAATAAGCAAATAGTGAAGCTAACTCCTTTATTTATTTATTTTTCGGTAATATAAAGACGATATTTTTTTATCGATACAGAATCTACTGCATGCAAGGACCTCACTATCACTGGAATCACTTGGCTTATAAAGTGGTGTAGTATAGCAATTTATTATAATATATTTTTAGGTTATAAAAATATTATTTTGATATTCTATAGCATTAAAATATATTTTTATTTAATTATAATCTGAAACAAATAATTAATTTATTCAGAAGCATAATTTTATGTTTTCTTTATTTTATTTATGAACTTATATTGCAAAGCTTTTGACTTACAACCTTATTAATTATAACCCTAATATACTTTTAGAATACAATGTATGTTAACATGTTTTAAAATAGGTCATTGTTTTCTAAAATGAAACTTGCAATGCAAGTACGAAAATGTATGAAATACATCACGTGTTACAAACCACGATATTTCCTGCTAACAGCAGCGAAAATCTTTCTGCTTTCAAAGAAACATTTTCCGAACAAAATATTGAAATATGTGTGTACATTTTTCTACAAGAGACGTCATTTTATTTCAAATACTTCGCTCCGGGAAGTTTGTAAGGAACAATTCTAAAACATTTGTGTTATAGAAAATTTTAGTTTACAATGTAAACTTAAATGAAACCTAAGTAGCTATTTGTGTTGTAATGTAAATACTGAGTATATTTTGCTACATATAACTACTTGAATCTTAACATCTGTAAAGCTCTTTAAGCCTCACGGATTCTTGCCAATAGCAAGAAAGCAAGACAGTTAAGCAACTTTGGATGGGCAACCACTATTGGCAATATTTCATGACAATTTCAGTGTACTGTACACACATGTACTGTCTGTACCTTGTCTGCACACATTGTTATAAAACCATCGTCAAAACCTTAAAGAGTCTTAAGACTATCTTAAGACTAAGCCACTGCCTACAATCCTAATCCTTCAACCGCATTGGCTCGTACCACCTCCTACTAAAGCAGCACGCCAGTAATCTCCAGTCCTTCACGAAACGCGTCAAAGCCGCTTTCGAGTTGAAACCATTTACCCCGAAAAATCTATTTACACGTGGAATACATCTTCCATTTTCATCCGGTTTTTTACAGTTATTTATATTGCGGCTTCATGGTTGTTTAGTTAATGAAAGTTTATGCGACTTTGCGAGCCATTAAACTGAAAGGTAGTTATACCTTTTGTAATGTAATCCGCAGGTTGAGCCTAAAGATGTTATAAATTTATAATACCGTATGTTTACATTAAACGGGTATGAAAAGGCTTTAAATTATACCAGAAGACGATAATAGTCAATGAAAACAATCACAATTAAACAACAATTACTTAGGTACTGTATTATTATAATTTGTATATTGTAATATAATAAAATACAGTAATAAAAAATACGTAGTTCACAATATTATTGTCAGTGAAATTTTGTTGAATTAATTATTTCCTCCAGCCCATTTCCAAATTTTATTTGGTGCAATAAGTTCTATCATTTAATGGATGATAATAATTAATTAAATTTAATTAAACAAGGAAGAATTGAAAACAGATTAATGCAATTTTATCTCATTACCGCAACATTTCGAAAGCAATTAATATTTTTGTGCTTATTCCTGCTACAGTATTTCGATTCCAGTCCCTTATTTTTGAGAGATAAAATATTATGTTAGTAAAGTTAGAGAAAAAATTTCCTTACACATTTATAAGATGAAGTGTAACACATGAAGATTTAAGGCTTTTTTTGCATCAATATTTCATGGTCACCAAAAATTATCTACAACCACAGAAGACATAATAGTTAGTACATAATTGTACTACAATAATCAATCAAAAAGGAAACTAAACAAGGTTTATTTCGATAATTTAAAAATAAATAAGTTTACAATGTACATTATCGTATATTATATATTATATCGTATTATCGGATAGTATATTAGCTTTTGAACAGTAAATAGTAACGTGTGAAGGACCTTATCTTGCTAACAAATTTCGTTAGTGGAAATTTTCACTATCTCCAATAGTTAGTACTTTTTGAATTTCCCTGCACCATTGTTTTTACTGACCTAGACGTTTTTAAATCCAATGCAATATGGTCTTTATTTACGTCTTTTTCGCGTTGTGATGTTATACCGTTCAGTTCGTAGTTTATTTGTATTGTTCAAACTTCCTTTTTCCATTCATCCTTTTGAGACTGCGTTGGCGAACTTACTTCTTGCATTTTGCAAGACTACGAAACTTTGAAATTGAATTAAATCCTGTCCATAATATTTTCCGAAGTTTTCTGGCAAGAACTAGTCAGACTAATTTTGCACAAATTAAAATGTAGGTACTTTTTATAACAGTAATTTTATTCGAAACTTTCCTAACAATAAAGAAATGTATTTAGTAGATGTAGTATTAACATAAAATATTTATTTATTATCTAACGTTTGTAGTTCTGTATTTTTTTTTGTTTTTAGTAGTAATTATTATTTACCTTCAACAAATATATAATTCTAAATAGAGAAGTAGTGGGGGCTTGAGAACCAGTTATTTCTTTCTTTTTCTTCTCTCTTTCTTGGCCGGCAACCTATAAGTTGTCACTGACGTCCATGGGCCACTTACCATCAGGTGGATCGTCAGCTCGTTTCCCGGCAACTTCTGTAAAACAAGTAGATTAAAGAGAAAGGCTAACTATGACCACGGCGACTGCTTTTATTTATTTACATTATATATTTTTTCGCAACATAACAAAATTTACACATTTATACTTTATATGTCTTTCCTATATAGTTTATAATTCTTTATCAATAACTATAACATATTTATAATTAGTTTATTACTATACTACGTATATATCTACTCGTAATACCTTTAATTAATGAAAGCTCTTCTTTAAATGCAGCTTTGCATGTTATTGCCTATTTAGATTAATTATTGTCTAATTCATTAGCTTCTCATACATGCTAAGACCATACCAGTAAGTAGAATTTTTCAGTACCTATCTATTATTATGCTAACACACTTGATATACTGTCGGTAGGTACACAACTATTCTAATATACTGCGTTATTCCTTAGTATTATTTCCATGAATAATCACATCACTAATCTAAGAACATTTTAGGACAATACATAATGAACATACAGTCTGATTTAACATCATACATTTTTCATAGTCTACATTAAAATTTACATCTATACATCTACAGTACAGATGTCATAAGTTTTGAAGTTTATTGTGTTTTACACTAGTATTTTATAAATATCATACATTATCATATATACTTAACATACTAGGTAGGTACCTATACATTGCATATCGCGTATTATTCACGTATTGCATATTGCGTACCACATTGCGTTCTACGTATCATACAACCATATCGTTGTCATTGTACCCTGCGTACCAGCCACTACGCAAGTTAAGTCTGCGTTCTGGGCTAACAGATGGCGTTCCTGCAGAACCGTTCGATTTCGCTGGTGGACATGTACATCGACAACTCGGAGCCGTCAGAGAACGTCGGTCAGATACACTTCTCCCTGGAATATGACTTCCAGAACACCACGCTCATATTGAGGATCATCCAGGTATAAACTTTATGATGTTTTGTGTTACCAGAACCTGTTATTTGAGTAAGGAAGTATTAGCTTGATTTTTACTGGAATTATGTCATTGAAGAGTTTCATAATTTCTATAACTCTAATACATAAGTCATATCTTAAATTAAAAATTAAGACTTGTTTTTGGAACGTTAATTTTATTTACTTACTAGTATGTTTAAAATATCGTCTGACTGCCGCACTCAAAGTCACTTAACGGTTACTTAAATCGCTCCTTAGTACAGAATCACAAAGCAAATGCTGTAGATACTAATGTGACTCTGAGTGCGGCAGTAGATAAGCCTGGTTTTCCTAGCGTCACCTTTTCTAGTAATCTTGAGTTTGATTGATGATCTATTTTAAATTCTGTTTTTCGGTAAAAGATGGAATTGCCATAAAACAAACTATTTATAGAGTTTTGTTCAAATACTTTGATTTGTATCTTTATAAAAATTTAAATTTTTCCTGAAAATTAAATCTGAAAAGATTTTCTTCATAAATTTTCTATAATCCTGTCTTTATATTATCACGTAGTCCTTCATGGTTGTGATAATTTCTATAGCAAACATACAGAAAAATATGTATTATATAAAGTTTACAAAACTAATTCGCATCCATTCATTCCTTTGAACACTTCTGTAGCATTATATTGTATTTGCTGTAAAAATTATAGCATGAAGCATGCACGTTCTAAACATATTATAGAGCTTAGTAATCCCAAAAGACTTGTCACATTGGACGCGAGAAACTTAAAACATGTTGGCGAAAAAAATACTAAGTATCTAGTAAATAAACTTTGACCAATTATTTAATTATATTGTACAATAAAGGGACTAAACAAAAAAATGTACGCATGCAAATTGTGTGAATAATATTAATTCGAGTAAATGACGCGATCTTTTTGTTGCCGCTATTAAATAAATTGAGTTCAATTAGAATCATTGGCAAATGGTCAAAAATTTTAGCTAATTCCTTTTTCAGAAATATGCATAATTTTAAATATAAAATATAAAATATATTTTGTCCCCTTTATTACTATAAATTACTCTATTACTTTGGAAAACAAATATTATTCAATTAGTTCATTAACTTTAAATATTATAGTATTATATTATAGTATTATATCGATAGTATTATATCGCTTCCCTTCACACAGAAAATAAATTCAAACACACAAATATTTTATCATGTAACTAAAGTTTCCGTTAAGTTACTCATAAAAATATTTTAAAAACTTCAATTAAAGTACATTCGAGTAGAGCCCTACTCTCCTATTGAATATTCTCCTATTGAAGGTAAAACTGCGTCTTTTACATTTTATATAACCGACTTCAAAAAAGGAGGAAGTATTCAGTTCGACTGTATTTTTTTGTTTGTTACCTCAGAACTTTCGACTGGGTGAACCGATTTTAATGATTTTTTTAAATCGAAAGGTGGTGTTTGTCATGACGTGGTCCCACTTAAAAGCTAGATCTGACGAGTACTTTTTGAGTTATTTTGAAGTAGGTTAATTTTATTCTTAATAAAATTCAGATCATTTAATTTAATTTCAACTCGACCTCAATAATTGGGTGGTCACATACATTCACGATATTAACCCTCCAATCCTCACAGGGCAAGGAACTTCCAGCCAAGGATCTGAGTGGGACCTCGGATCCCTACGTGAGGGTAACGCTTCTACCGGACAAGAAGCATCGCTTGGAGACCAAGATCAAACGTAGAACCCTGAACCCTCGCTGGAACGAGACCTTCTACTTCGAAGGGTTCCCTATCCAGAAACTGCAGAGTCGGGTAAGGTTTATTTTACATAATAATTTATGGAAAAGGACAAAACTACCCTAAACTTATTGACTTACGAGTAACCGCCCTCGCTTTGCTTCGGTTATCTTATTTTTTTACCCCTTGGGTTACTACATTATTGGAGTTTTATTAAGGATCCATATTTTTTTGAAAATATAATATAGCCTATGTCACCCGGGGACAGTGTAGCTTCCCAACAGTGAAAGAATTTTTCAAATCGATTCAGTAGTTTCGGAGCCTATTCAATGCAAACAAACAATCAAATCTTTCCTCTTTATAATATTAGTATAGATAGATAAGGTTGAGAATCATCCGATACAGAAATAATCCACACTCAGAATGCGAGCCCTAGATAATGACTAATGAAATTGGGCCCTAACCAAATAATAGCCTAGAGGTTAGGAGGCCCCAAAACACAGTGTAGTGAACACACTTGTCTACTACAGCGTGGAATAGTGGAGGGGTTAGTGGTCTACCCAAGTTTCGGAAGTTTTCATGCGACCATATGAGAGCAACTGAGTGCTCAAGAAATTGCCACTAGCTTGTTGCTTAACTTAGCTGATCACTAGAGTCACCACAAGCAAGGCTATTTATTTATTTATATTTAAGGCCCGTAATATCAATAGCAGTTTAAACTAAATTCTGAGTTTAAACTGTCATTGTTGGAACTAACAACCCTTAGACCTTGTTGGGCCTTATCTGCAATAAACGTAAATAAATAAACGTTGCCTTTTTACGTTTCAGGTACTTCATCTACATGTATTCGACTACGATCGTTTCTCCAGGGATGACTCAATTGGCGAGGTGTTCCTCCCACTATGTCAGGTAATTCAATCTCAAATTAATATTTTTATTCAAAATTGATTATTTAAGCTTAAGCCATTGAGTAAACAAAACACCGTTATTCAACCGTTATTGGACCCGGGAGAAGAAGCAGCAAGAAACTATAGATTTGTTTTTTCCTACCCACAGTTACAAATAGCATTACATATTTATGAAACTCATGTCCAAGCGGTCTCGACTTTAAAATGATGATATATCATTATCTAATTTGTACCTAATAACCTAATTATCTAAGCCATCTATAACATTTTGGCACTATTGAATGTTAATAATTTTCAAAAACTTCCTTCCTAATAATAAATAATAGGACCGTAAAACTAAATTATGACATTTTGACAGTTTTTCGCAACTAAATTGAGTATAATATTATGGTTAGATAGAATAGTATATCGAGAAAGGGTAATTAAATTAAGGGAAGCTCTTGACAACTTAGCTGTGTCAATATTTTAATTTCTCCATATAGAGAAATGAGGGTTCTTTAGACACCGGGTTTACCAACATTTGCATGGGAATTTCGTTAATCGCCTGCTCAAATTTGCATACCCTTCACGGTACGAATAATAAGTATAAAATCCAAGTAAACTAAAGAGCAAATTTTGCAAAGAATGAAACAATTGCTTATTTAAGTGGTTAAGGCGTTACGTTGGAATCTGTTTAAATCTTAGTTTCATTTACACGGGAAGTTTAATTGGTATTTTCTTCTCGGCTTTAATATAAGTTTTAAGCATCTGGAATTAGATACCATTTATTATACTTTACCCACCTGTCTAGCTACCATCCTCTTACATTCGACCGTGAAATGGATCATTAGGTAGGTATGTGTTTCTGTTTTGGACGCAGTGTCGGAGATCCAGTAGAGATAATCTACTTTAATAATCTGAATTTCACCAAGAAAAAAATTACTGACTTCAAAATACCTAACTCAAAAACTACTCGTCAATCTAGCTCAAATTTAAGTGGGACCACATGACCTTTCGATTAAAAAAAGAATTATCAAAATCGGTTCACCCAGTCGAAAGTTCTGAGGTAACAGACTTAAAATAAAATACAGCCGAATTGAATACCTCCTCCTTTTTTGAAGTCGGTTAAAAATCAACGTGGGGGTACGTTATAAAATAAAATTAATCGTGATAACGTAATTATACGTGAGAATATTTAGTGGCAACACTTGATGAAATAAATATGAATAAACATTTTCACTTCAATGTTGTATTGTTACTGTCTCTGGTTAGTTATTTCAAAATTCAATTCGAAATCATTCATTCAGATAGATTAAACCAAAGACGCCGACGTGTTTTCCCCTAGTTCAAAAGGATTAAAAAGATCACTGGTAAATTGATCTTATTTGTGTTGTCCACGCCGCCCGCGTTATAGGAAATCCTAATAGAATTCTCACACTAGGATTCTCCGTTTTTTAAGTGCCATGGACAAAACAGAAAGGCAGAAACACACATTCAGACCGACTGGAAATCGAACCCAGGACCCTTGGTGCGGTGGTTATTATCCTGGTGCGGGGTTGTTTGAAGCTTTTATATGTTTGACTAACCTAGTCATAATTCCAGGTGGATCTAAGCGAGAAGCCATCGTTCTGGAAGGCTCTGAAGCCCCCAGCCAAGGACAAGTGTGGCGAGCTGCTGACGTCACTCTGCTACCATCCGAGCAACAGTGTCCTCACCCTGACGCTGCTGAAGGCGAGGAATCTCAAAGCCAAAGATATTAACGGGAAATCTGGTACGTCTTTCTTTATAAAAATCATTCAAGCCGATATGAACAATTGTTTCGTCTTTCACATCATTATAATTCAATAAATCATGTGCGTGACGTGAAAATAGTATGATTTCTGTACGTCATGGGTGGGTTTACATGCTAGAACTCTTTAAAAACACTGACTACAGTTTGATTCTTCATGTGTACTGAAGGTACCAAAACCAAATGGTGACCATCTAAAAGTATTGTGTGGTTTTACTCATAATAACTTTATCGGCCAGTGACGAAATCTGTAACAATAATGTGAGACAACTTTAAGCTACTATGAAATACAAAGAATGAATAATCAAACAATAATATTATATCGTATAAGCACGTCTAAATATTTTTCTGGAATAAGAGAAAACAGTGTATGGATAAATAAATATTGAAGCAAAAAAATCACAATAAAATTAAATAAACCCTGTTGATAGCATTTGTCACGTTTGCCCCCGTTTAGCTCTTCAAACATGTGTTCATATATTTCAACATTAAAAAAGAGAAGCTTACGTGTTTTCTGCCTTTTCGAAAGGATAAAAACGATCATTGGAAACATTCCACGGATTGTGATCATGTTTGAATAAAAGATTTAGCGAAATATGCGAAATCCCTCGTGTGAGCGAGAGGAGGGATTAAACGAAACCTTCTTTTTAAGAGTCTTGTTATTTTATATGTTGGTAAGTAGCAAATGACATTATTGACCATGGGTCCCTTTTAAAAGTTATACAACATAATACGTATTTTGACGACCTGTGTGGCGCAATGGTTACCATGCCTGATCGCCGCACCGAGGGTCCTGGGTTCGATTCCCAGCGAGGCGGAAATTTGAATGATGAGTTTGAATTACTGTACTCGGTCTGGGTGTGAATGTCCTTGTCTCTGCGTGTTGTCCATGGCACCCACAACACAGGAAATCCTAGTGTGGGGCTATGAGTGTGAAGCGTTATTTATTTATTTTATTTATTATCTGGTTTGCTGATCTATAATGTTTGTAAATAAAATGAAAAAATATGAGAGTATACGATGCGTGCGCACACCGACAGCCAAAAAACGACATAATGAAGTAATCTGATTACTGATTCCTTTTACAAACAAAGAGTTGTGGCATACGGGATGAAATCTTAAGCAATTTTTGTTCTGTTACGCCAAAGAAGTATAACTACTTATGTATACACATAAGTAGATACACACACCATTTTTATAGTCGCAGTAGGTACCCATTAAATGTGAGCAAGTATACTCTATATATAGTCAAATCATACACCATACATAGGCAGCGTAATAACCCTTGTTGCAAGCAACTACGATACATAATGGCAAAATGTTAGAGTTCTCTAAGATAATTTTATTATTTAGCAGTTCCAAATGTAGACACATGAAACATAATAGTCATAATAATTAATACCACATACCCCTTAATATGATAGAACAGTAGGTGTGGGTGGATAACTTATAGTTTTCCATAATGTTGTTGTAAGTTAATTATATCACGGGAAATAATTTTAATATCTACAGCTCAGACAAATAAAATAGGTAGATAACTCACCGCGACCGCTTTGAATTTAAGTGAAGCCACAAAATTGGTTACACTTTTTAGGGTTTCAAAGTAAAATCGGAACCCTTCTAGTTTCAAGATAGAAGCAAAGCGCCGAGACCTAGTGCTAGAAAGCTGTAATTTAGCATGGATATACTCGTACATATTTTTTAAAACTCCAGAATCGTAGAATAAAATATTGAAAAACATTTTTTTTTCAGGGTACCTCGCGTGCCCTGTAGTGTGGGGTATCGTTGAAAAGGTATTCCAAAAATATTATGGGTCTTCTAAAAACATTTTTGGAATTAGGGGTCCGTTTGCGAAATATTTGGCTTTAAAATGCAAATTTTGATTAGTCTAGTGACACAATGCTGGCTAAAAGGTTGGAGTTGGACAGGCGAAAACTTCTCAATATATGTTAAATGATGAATTCACAAGGGAAACTATCACGGCAACATAGGTAGTTAATGAGTAATACTCGATAAACTTACTACTTCGGAACCCTACATTGCGTGTGGCCTGACACGCACTTGCTCGGTTTTTTTATTTATCTAAGACCTACATAATTATAACAGTAGGTAGGTACACCTTTTATTTCAAGTCACTTCATAAATAACACTTATGTTCCAAATGTCACGGCGATCAAGTTGTACCTAATAAAGTAATGTAGTACAGACTACAGACCTTTGTGATTAGGTATAAATTGTATAATGTGGTCGCCAACGCTTTTTAACAGGGATACACATAGATGTTAGATACAACGTAACTAGGTATCGACTTTCGAAAAGCGTTTATTAAATAAGCAATTTAAAATAGTATCATCTTACCCAAAGTTCTCCCCAACTTCATAAATCAAGATCGCATCTGATGGGCGACTTCCAATTTGGAGTTTTCTAGCTAGTCGCTTTAGGGTTGGTGAACATGCTAATATTATATCTAATTTTAATGTAATTTGCATTGATTATATTAAATTACTTTCTAAAAAATAACACAACTCAATAAAAATAGACACATCCAGACGTGTCAAACTTATGGCATCCTTCTTTTTGCATTAGCTTGTTGATAATTATTATAATTCAGTTTCAGCAATGAGTAATTACCATAAATCTCGATGATTAGTAAATCATTCGATGCATTCGACTGATCTAGGAAGTCTTAACTAATCTTCTTGACCCGTTTCCACATAGTAAGTCGGTATTACATGATAATTCGGAATCGGCGAACAATTCAGTCATAATTAATTCCAAACCGACAATGTACAGTATAGTCGATTACTATTTGTAATTATTAATTAATAGCCAAGCTTCATTCGAGTATGAATATAAGGCTATCATTAATATGCAATTTCGATGTGTATTAGTGATCGTAAATTATTCGAAGCCTAATTAATTGCAGCTGTAGGTAAAAGATGTATTGTGCAGAATAATTATTTAATTGGGATAAATTCTTCTGTAATAACCAACTATATCTTTTGCTAAAATATCATTAATAAATTAGACTCTAGATTGTGCTTGTGGTTTTGGCCTTACATAAATAAATAATAAATAAATGCACACACATTGCAATATCAGCATAGAAAGCACACAATATAAGCATTGCAAACTAGGAGGTACCCAAATAAACAGTCTGATAATCAAATCCGGGACACTTCGCTCTGTATAATCAATCGATCACATTATATTTAATTTTATAATCAATCGATTACATTAGATCTATGTATATAATTAAATATGGTTTTAATAGTGATGTGCTCGCGAGTTTACCCGCGTTTTTCGGGATAATAAGTACCTTATATCTTATTCCAGGCCGTGGTCTACCTCTGTGCTAAATTTCATGAAAATCCGTTCAGTAGTTTTTGCGTGAAAGAGTGACAAACATCCATACATCCTCACATACTTTCATATTTATAATATTAGTAGAACTAACGCCCTTTAAAGTCTTGACAACCCTATACACCCTTGGGAAAATAAGGAAAAGTAGACCGGTTGAAATATAGCAGGATTTTATGGATTAATGATCGTTTGCTAGATTATTTATCTCAGGCCAGTCGACACTAATCTCGTCTTTTTACGGCTTTTAGGGGCCTTTTCAAAGCATTTTGCTTAACTTTGCCACAAGGTCTAACTCTGTTGGTAGGGGGTTTAATGAAAAGGCAAAAAATGGCTAAGAGGATTTTTAATTTCTCAGGAGATTAGTTAAATCTCTTTAACGTAATTAAGCATGGCTTCATTTGAATGGTATAAGATTGAGTTGGGTATGCGAATCTGATAAGCCTATTATGTCTTCTCGTCGTATTAGAAGTGTTATAAATAGGTATCCCTAAATCCACGCAAGAATTGAATTATTTCGAAAACGCAATTTATTCATTTCAATATTGTAATTTTAACTGTTTAATTGCAATATTAATTACGTAGGATAAGGATTATGTGTTATTTGAGCTTGAATAATACGACAGAGACACGAGGTTTTTGAGACTTGAAACAACTTTTTGAACACCTAAATGAAGGCGTACAGGATTCCAGCATATTGAATAGCATAATATAAGAGCAAATTAATAACGTCCACAACACTAATTTTCGATGATAATAATATGTATAAATCGTAGGTTAAGTGCAATAAAAATAATAATAATGTTATAAATCTGTAAAAGTAGAAATAATTAAATATAGTATAAAATAATATTTGTACGCCGTGCTAACGGCATAGTATAGTAGTTGCACCAATGGAACCTACGACCTTATATATAATGTACCTATACTATTACAAATAAATGCATTCATTCATTCATTCATTCATTCATTCATTCGAAAAAGTCTTGTCTAATCTATATTCTGACTATTATTTTGTACGCAATTCCGAACTGTAGACACTAAACTTTAATTATTTTTGGAATAAATAGTTACTTTTCAACAATGATTTATCGATCTAATTAACGTCTCAAAGTAGATTTTTTCTTGGCAACATTTAACTTTAATACAAGCGTGAATGTTGGTGCACCCGGTACAACTTTGAACGCAATTCAAATTGCGAACTTTACTAGAATCGATTTCCATCTTGAAACCTAGCCAAATGAAATTAAATATTCAACTAAATGTATTTGGAACTGGCTAATCCAAAATGAAACTCGTGGGAGGGATAAAAGTAAAACATTTAGATGAAACTAAGTTTTATCTGCTACCATTTGGATACAAAGTTGAAAAAAAGGGTTTAAAAGAATTACCTTATTTTGGGATGTAAGCGCCGTTAGTCAGTCGCGTTTTTCTAGATTCAATCATGAAAGTTTATTCACTGTTTTATTTCTTAATTGATTCAAATCTAACATTATTTATTTTGGATTGTTAATTTCCTCTGTTTAATCCAATGATTTCGAAAGTAAGTAAAGACTCGTCGTAACATTTGTTCTTCATCAAGCAAAATGTAGCGTCATCTCTGTCTATCTCTTACAAACTACGTGAGATCAGTGTCGCCACGTTGAATAATTTTGTACGGAGCATTGGTCCAATCTAACACAATTTAAATGCCATGTTTTCAGCGCATATTGGCCTTGTCATTACGCAGTAATAAGTCAATGATTTAATCATAAACCAACTCTTTCCAGATCCCTACGTGAAAGTGTGGTTGCAATTCGGGGACAAGCGCATAGAGAAACGCAAGACAGCGATCTTCAAGTGCACCCTGAATCCCGTGTTCAATGACTCGTTTTCCTTCAACGTGCCCTGGGAGAAGATCAGGGAATGCTCCCTGGACGTCCAAGTGATGGACTTCGATAACATCGGGCGGAATGAACTGATTGGCAGAATATTGCTTGCCGGTAAGTAATAAGGGTTCATTTCGTAAAACTTTATTGCCTGACTTATGACTAAGTAGGTACAATTCTACAAAAAAGGATCGCAATGCCTTGTAGGATTCTCTGCACGTCTATCTTCGTTTATGGTGAAAGTTTGAAGTAATAAAAATAATAATAATCAAACAAAATGTATATTTTAGGCGACTCTTTACTTTTATCCATCTTCCATCATTTAGTCTGCATTTGTTTCTTCCATCTTTTCTATTTGTTTGGCACACAATAATGTAGAGCCTGGTGCTAAATCCTTGGGTTGATAAACCTAAAACTTTAAGATCATTCAAGTTATTATGATTTTCATTAATTATTTACCAACCCCTATCAAGAAACCATCAACATGATCAACATGATCACGCATGTTTCACAATCTTTTTTAAGTACAGACTGCGCCTTATCCAAAATTTAGTCTTTGGAACAATTTTATTAAATTATATACTGCTTCACAGAAAATTAATATTGTTTGGATTAAACTCACCTTCGTCGTATTTCACTCACTTTCATACCTCTTGGTACACTCCGCCTCTAAATTGTATTTATATGCTTGGGTATTACTTTACCTTAACTACTTCTAGATCCTCTGGAGGAAATCTCTCTTGGAATGTGAAAGTGATGAGACCTGTTACTTGTCCTACTAATTGTTCCTTTTTCTTATCTCCCTGCATCGTGTATTATAATGTATTATTGTTATCGATTAATTACTTCGCATTAACAATGGTTATTGTATATTTTCCAGGCAAGAACGGTTCTGGAGCCACCGAAACGAAGCACTGGCAAGACATGATAACCAAGCCACGACAGACCATCGTTCAATGGCATCGCCTCAAGCCCGAGTAATATTGTTTTTAAAGTTATAAACAAAAGAAGTTATTAACAAAAACGTCATAAGACTGAGCGGTTTAAAGTTAAAGGCACAGGTTAAATCTTCTATCTTCTTCTTGCAATCTTCGGCGCTGTGCACGGAAAGGACTCTTCGGATGAGACTTTTTTTAGCAGCATGAGTTTTATACCGACAAATGTTTATATTTCTACAGATGTTTCTAAACGTTTTGAAGCAACGTCACCCAAGATTGCTTTGTAAAGACCGGTTCATTTATCCCTGATATCAGTTTGAAATGTGATTGTTTAGAAATTCTTACAGTATTTTTTGAGAAAATTATTTTGCGACGGTATTTTTTTTTTAGATTGCGGAGCTATATATTACATTTGTTTTAATATTCAAATCTAATAAGTTTTTTCCTAGTTTTATCACCCCTTGAATTATAAATTATACGGTTTAATGAAAATTAATAGTGTAAGGCGAGATAAAGCAACAATAAAATTCACCTCAGAAAGATAAATATTTTTGTTGTGAGAGAAGGACGGGCTACTCGGTTATGCTGTCTGTCTCTTACAACTAAATCTTTGGCATGTTTTTTTTAATTGATAATTGCAGTTAACATGTTTTAGAATAGATGTAATTAGCATCTATAAAATAGTGTTTATGTAGTACAGTACAGGTTTAGAAGTCTACGGAATTGCATGTAATAATATTTATTATAAAATCAGTGTCTATTTGTATCCAAATCTATTAAAATGCTAGAAAAAATGGTGTGCTTTATACAGTAGTTGAAACGGAAAATAATTTTCGATAATCTGTAAAGCTGTCAATTTGACATATTTTTTCGGAGAAACCGCGAAAAAAATAAACATGGCGCCATTCTTTCGAACTGTAATCAATCATTGACGTTTTATAATAAGAGTTGGAAATCGATGTTAAGAGATTTAATGAATTGTTAGACGTATAAATTAATAAGGAATTATTGTTAAATGTAGAAATCGTAAAGAGTCGAGTTCACATCGCACAAAAAGAGTAGAAAATTTGGTTTAATTAGCCTTTTGGTTAAAATTTTTGAGCGTTTAATATTAAAGTTTTATCCATCATCATCAATCATTCATGTTGCTCAATGAATTGTTAAAAATGTCAATGTATTTAATTTGGTTACTGAATAACAAATTTTATAAAATTTGTACAGACTTCAAGCATAATGGAAACTTATAAAACTGCCAAAATTTAAAATTATATTTTGGCACAAAAAGTGTCAAGTTAGATTTTTAAATTTTACAGAATAAAATTTCGTATGGAATAAGAATGTTCAAAAATTCTAAATTAAAAGTAAAAATTATGGAATAGGAGAAGAAAAGGTTGGTCAATTTTAGGGGTGTATATTATCTACGAGGGAAGGAAAGATTAATTATAAGCTTTTTTAATTTGGTGATGACAATTTTCTACAATAAAATTAATTATTTGTTTTGCTTAATACATGGATCGAATGTTATTAATTTATCAATAAATTAGTAACTATGGCTTGTTGTTAACGTTATTGCTTACATTCCACAGAGTACTTATTTCGATGTTGACAGTTTAATCATCAAAATTCAAAATAAAATTGTATACATTTATAAAAGTTTTATAGAAGAACGTAGTATATTTATAGGGATAAAATAGCTTGTTGTTATAGATTTTAGGCAGATCAGTGTCTATATAAAAATAAGTTTCAGAACGTGTACTTGAAAAAAAAACGCAAACTTTGAAAAGAGAACTTGTTTTTAATCCGATAACCGAGCTTGGTAACCCGATTTTAGATCATATTGCCAACAAATATTTTAGAAATTTAGATCGTCTGTTAAGATACTAATATCTTAGACGTAGATTAATCTGAGTCCTTTGTCGCTGATCTGTCGAAATTCGTTGATAGTTATAATTTCACAAAAGGAAAAGAGAAGTTTAGGTCCATTAAAAGATTTGATAAAATTCTAATGACCTGGCCTACTTTCCTTTATCGCGATAGTCTACTCTACGATACTCTAAAAATGTAGAAAAAACAACAATCAACTTCTTCAGGCATTGGAAAGGATAATTCTAATATGATGGTTTTGCCGTCTTTACGCGCAAATTTAAAGTACATAAAGGGCAAATTACACATGAGATTTCCATTGTATGTATAGTCATCTAAATCTATTGGGAATAATAGGTACATCAAAAATCCGTGGTTTCCTAACGGACCATAATATGAAGTAGATAATCGTGAAAATATCGTGTTTAGATTATACTTTAGATTCTTGCTTTATGATGACGACATGAACTGAAATTAAAGTTAATACTATACGAATGTCGACAGATCAGTCACCTCATCTACAGTTGGTGCGGCCATCTTTAAAATATTGAAGACAATATTACCAGTCCAAATAAGAGTCCAGGTCCTTATAATTAGGATAATAATATTCATATACCTTACTAGCTACTAGCCTTACTCTACCCGCGACTTTGTCTGCATATAAATTATATGAATTAATGAAATTTTGTTGTGTTTGGAAGTGTTATTGATTTTATTATGGATTACGGCCAGAAAATGATCGCTGAACTGAAGATTGAGCTCAAAAAAAGGGGCGAAAAAGTCACTGGTACTAAGGAAAAGCTCATTGAAAGGTAGCTACTAGATTTTGTTTACACAATTTGATTTCGTTCTTTAGCTAAATTGCAGTTATTTATTTATCCGACCACTGGAACACAGAAAAAGTAGCTTTCTTCCTTCCGCATACATTGTCTACTTAGTACCGAAAACCATCTAAAGTAAAGTGTGACGGCACACAATTTTAAAATAAATTAATAGATTTACATTTCGTAGTTCCCAATAGTTAACCATACATTGTAGTGTTATATATCAATAGATTAGGCTTGAAGTGCTCTCTTCAACTGTCCAATTAGTTTTTGATTTACCTTTAAATTTTTCAAAATTTTCTTTAAACTACTTTTTCCTCATATTAGGTAACATACGTTTTTGCAATAGTTTCTTTTCAAATTTCACGTCGACCGACCAATGCGTGGTATTGGAAGATTAGAAATTCCTTGGCGCACCCATTGCTATTAGTTCCGTAAAAAATATATCGTAAATTTCATAAATTTTTGCCAAAAACTGTAAAAACCACTCTTTTCAAAATTACTTTCTCAAAACACTTTTTACATCAAATTTTATTTCAGTTCTGTGTAGCGCTCACCGAGCCCAATCTTTTGGTACCTCTCGCGCCCCGATCCGACCACTGGGACACGGGCTATTTTTCGTTGGAATTTATCTTTAAATGGCTACAAGTCACTGTTTCAATCGGGTTTTATCTCCAGTAGGGAACTTATGCCCTCCTGTTACATATATACACATAGGCACTGCACAACACTGTGGCGTTTTAGAAAACAATATTCTTAAAGTAATGATTTTAAGAATAAATAAACCAAAAAATACATAGAAAATTGAAATTCGCGTATGTATTTTGACAGTTCATTAGACCTGACGCCAAAGTGCTGCCATCTGGCGTAGCCCGTTTCAGAAAACCCTCATTGACTGAATCTATTGTTACAATTTGAATAACGTTAATAATAACCAATAACCAGTTGGAAATAATGGTGCCAATAATAAAAAAAAAAATTGTGTGATTTTATGAAACCACGATGCAAGTGAAACTTTTTTTCGGTTTGTAAGCATTGAACTAAAAAAGTTTAGAAAATTATTCGATTTAGGGTATTAAAATTGCGTTTTTAATAATTATTGAAAAATGGGAATGATAATGGGATATCAATAGTAGACAAAATATTCAGTTAAAAAAAATTCAATTTGCGTATTAGAGTACAAAATACAAAATAAAATTAATACAATCATTTAGATGATACACGCATATTAAAAACTAAGAGCAATATTCATTTAAATCATTGAATCTCCATTACTATTCTTACTCCAGGGCCGGCTGTAATGCGACATGCTATAGATGGAGGAAAAATTTTGGGGCGAAAGAATAAAAGTTTCACTTTAAAATTGATCTTTAATTTTTCTTTAATGTTAGTATTTATCAATAATAAACTTTCCACGGTCATGTTGTCATTACATAAAGGATTTCCAATGTAGCACATATACATAATAGGTCTTTATGTAGCACCCACTATCTTCATCAACTATCTTAACTTTACCCCATCAAATAAAATAAAGATGGCCGCTTCAACGTTTTAGTGTTAAGAATAACGACTCAGGCGTTGATGTTGTACGTTGTATAGAATCAGTGTTTTAAACTAAAAATGTGAAGATTATTAACCATTGTAGCTAAAGGCTAAAACTATATTTTTTACTCTTGAATTTAAAATGCAAGGATAGACGTACATTTATCCAAATGATCTCGACAGATCACCGCGCTTTCAAATTATTTTTGCTATGCATTTTAATAGTAATTTAACATAATATGCTAGCTTGATATTGTAAGCTCATGTTATGGTGTACCGACTAAAAATGTCTGCAATATGAAATGAAAGGCCTTCTTCCACTATCTATCACACATCCTATTATGCATGGATGATAGAGTAGATATCTCTGTATAAGAAAAGTTTCCGTAAAAACGCGCCCAATTACGGGTGGCGCTGCGGTGCGGGCTACAACAGCTATGTTCGAATATCTATTTAGCACACATAAAAATAAAAAATCACACACAAAAGTAAAATAAATAATCAAAGCCACAGAAATGTATAATTGATGATCCTTAACTTATCGAGCTTTTAAAACGATAACAAGAAGTTATGGGCATTTAGGGAACAAGGATGTGTTTTTATATAACGACGATACGATAGTTATTTGTATAAAAAAGTCAGTGGATTACAAGCGACTTTATTAATTATATAGAAAGACGTCAATGGAACACAGATAATATAAGATTTTTATTTAAGCTACAGAAGCAAATTCTGTCATATTTGGTGATTATTGATTACAGACTATCCTCATTTAATATGGCTGATAAAGTTTCTCTTGGAGACATTTTTAGTACTGCGTAAACCAAATATTGTCATCTTTTGGAAAGCATATCCAGAATATATAATGGTAGTGAATAAAATACTGTAAGTATAAAAAGAAAGGTCAAAATGAGAGGAATTAATGTAAATGTACATAGACATAGAAATATTTACCTGCGTCGTTATGCAATGTTCGAGTCTAAAACCTTAGTTTTAAAGTTTTTAAATTATCCCAAACTTCCAATGTACTTACTACCTCTATTTTGCTTTTAAATCTTTTTTAAAAAGACATTGCCCGAGCACAATGGATTTTAAAATGTTTCATTTTTTTGGAAATATTTTCCAAAAATACGCTTTTTAACCAATAATATTCATGTTGATGTACAATGTTAGAACATATCAAACGTTTTCGTTCTGAAACGCCTTGAAAAGATATATTTTCATGAAAAATAAATAAAGAAAGAGATGACTATTTTTCGCTGCATACTCTAAATTATTTTTACTATCATACTAAAATACAATCAATATTATATATATTCTTCATAGCACTAGTTTCTAGCTTTATAAAGTATGTAATATTTTATTGACGTTATAAATTAATATTATTTTATGACAAAGGATTAATTATTGCTATATGAAATAATATAATTTGACCATATCTACATTGTTGAGTAGTATAAATTTTCCCGCGTTTTCTCAAGTGACATTATGCCCACCATTTTGAATTGTCTTGGATTCGGCTAATGGATCTTAAATTATATTATAACGCATCTTTTATACTATGCTAGCATCAGTGGACTAGGATTTATATGTTATCAGTAAATGTTAACTATTGATAGGTCTACGTCTACAATGTGATACCAGTCATTGAAGTATAATTTAATAATGTACTAAACAAGGACCTTTTAACCAATGGATGCGAAAAACTCACGATAACGCTCCTCGCCCACGTCAGACTTTTTGTAGGACAGATAATCGGGCCGATTTTTCCTCTGATTCTTTCTTGGTCGTCTTAAACTGGAAAATATTTATTTTTCATTACAGTGCTTAATATTCCAATTATTTTATTTTATTTTTTTCTGTCTGCATTATTCTGATTTTTTACTTAATACTCGTAGTAAAATAAGAATCTGTATTGTGTGTTGTACAACATAGCGTTGTTAAAAACTTATTTTTTTTAAATTGCTATGCGTGGTTTTTAAAACTCTTAACCTTTCTTTTGTTGACAGCCAGTATTCTGATTTTAGCATTTTGACTAGATGTGTACTTGTAATCGCATTCGGTGTCTACTTCGTGCAATATAATTATAATATTATATTATATTAAATGTTATAACTTAGGACAATTGTGATTTTAACAAGATAGATGATTATTTTATCGTATAGTTAAAGAAAATATCGTGTTTTAATGTAATATCATGTAATGTTAAGGTCAGTGTTAGACTAGAGATTAAAACGTTGAAATGTGTTATAGATTGTTACGTTATAATATTTTGTCTATAATTCAGTAATCTTTCATTTAAATTCTGTATTTCTGCCGGAACAATGAAAACAAATTCTTTGCTACGAATCTTTTTCTAGTATTTTAGTGTTTTAGTTTAATTATAATTAGATGTATGATTATATAATACGTATTATAGTGTTGATGATCATAATGTATTGTGTATTTATTATACTTACGAAACTAATTATTCCCAATAAAATATTGAGTTTAATTTTGGGTTTTGTTATTTTTACACTACCAGGTATATGTGGACTTAATGCAAAATAGTATGTATTTATTACAAACGCAAAGGCCTTATAAATTCGCAAAATTATAATTACGTCAGTCACGGACATTATGATTGAGTTGATATACTGCCACACGTAAAATATAAAAATAGGTCTTGAATTATTATGATTACAAAATTATTAACATAAAGTAACATAAAATAAAAATCACATTTGATAAATATTAGGGAAGTATAATAAATGAAAATCATAAATAGAAATTTTGTATTTTTTATTGAATAACTTTTCTATTATTTATATGTATCAATATCACAAACCTTACAATAGGCAGGTATTCAAGTAAAAAAGCTGATAAACTTCTAAAAAATCGACAATCACATATAATTTTTTTACATTAATTTTTAAATCTATTTAGCCCCATCTCTCCAACAAAGGACCGACAGAAATTTGTCATAGATAACTTTTATCTGAATAAAGAACAGGAAATGGGAAGTGGCTTTGAATTTGGAGCCATTGTGTTCCCATTGTTATTTTGTCAGTATAACGGTATATTGAAAATAGGATAGTAATTCACAACGAATGACTATTTCATGAGTAATGTTTTTTATATGTCAGTAATTTATAAATAAAGCATTTCAGTTTTTATTCTTCACTTCCTGGATTCCAATTAAAACAAAGATAGACGGCACGTCAATAGATGTGAACGATTTAAATTTGGAACTGTCATTTGCCGCGCTTTCTAATGGCCGTGTTCATAACGTTCACTGGATTTGAAATAAGAACTTAATAATTTTTTAAATTAAATTAGGCTTTCTTCTCTTCTTCTTTCTTTCCTTCTTCGGGAGGAGTAGGGAGTTCAGGGTACTCTAACTTGACTCCATCCTCGCAGGTGAAGATTGGACAGCAACCAGGGAAGGGAGCGGTCTTGTTCGTCTTGTCTGTAAAGAGAAAGAAGAAATATGTAATACTGTACAATTCATGCATGCAACTGAGCTGTTTATAATAAAGGCAAATTAAATATATAAATGGAAAAAATGACGTAACTAACTACACCTAAAATCTGTTTTAAATTGATAGCAACTTTCTTATGTAATAATTTATGATAATTATAAGCGTCACCTAATATTCTAATTAATGACCATTAATGTCGACATTTTGATAAAGATTTATACAAGGTAAAGTAGATCAATTGCTAGAATCTGTTTCATTTAAATGTTACAGATATAAAATGGATAAAACAGCGGCTGTTGATATATTATATAACTTATCCAAAGTATTGAAAAAGTTCCAACGAAAGGCCTCGATTTCAATAGATATTCGTTATTACAGAGAAATAGTGTAGAAAATCGATTAAATCTTGCACCTGTCTTTGCCAGAGTTAATACTACACAACGACAACCCTGAGAACATGTGACAAAACTTGAGTAGAAACATTCACTTTGATTCCATCGTTTTAATCATTCTTTAGCAGTTATGTAAAGTGTAGTTATTATAAGTTGATACTTTAGAATAATCTAATTAGGGCAAAATAAATAAATAAATATAGATAATTTTTGGGGTCTCTAGATCTTGTATTGGTTAAGACAGAAGAAAAAGCAATCTACTAAGAAAAGTTTTAAAAATTATTCATTCACCATTGACAATAATCCTAATGTTTTAACAATAACTACTTGAAAACTTTCCGAATACATGAGTCAATATTACTAAGCTGTGTCTAGCATTACAAAATAATCAAGAAAAAGAATTTTAGGGCTTAACCATGATTGCATATGGAGTAAGTAAGGCAAGGCAACCACGCCCACCTATCTCTATTAACGAGGTTAATGAAACCTAGAAACCTAGTCTGGCTGTAGAAATGCTATGTGAATAGTCTTCATGTAACATAATAGACAATGGATCCTCTTTATTTGGTGTGCAAGGCAGATTTGGATCTCCCAGTTAAGCCCCACGATGGCCACGATAGTGCATGGTGGTAGGGTATTTACCTAGCTAGCTATCGCACTTCTTGAATCAGCTATTATTGCTTGAAAAGTAAAGCGCAGAGTATTAGGTATTTACTGACGGGTCCTATCGCTATAACCTTGTAACGTATAATTTTCTCTTTACATGACAGAATTTCAGACCATAAATTAACTTTTTCCCAACCATAAATTAACCAAATAATTGTGAACCATAAATTAACAATCCACCTGGTGATAAGTGGTGATGTAGTTTTGGGTGGTAAGACACTCTAGCTTAGTAAAAGTCTATTCACTCATGCTTCTTTTCTTCTCTTCACTATAATACAAGAAACTGCTGCAACAAACTAACCAGTATCAAGCTTGCACTTGGGGTTGGCAAGAGGCAGAGGTCCGCAGTCTTCCACGAGCTCGAGCAGCCTGGGAGGCTTGTCTTCGCTGACCACGCAGGTGCTGCGGCCGCAGAATGGTGCCAGGTCCCAGGTGTTGCCAGGCTCCACTGTGGCGCAGCGCGTTGACGCGAAGCACATGCCAGGGAAATCTGTGGAAGGAGATTAAAGGTTACCAAAGTTTATTAAGTAACGAAGTGTAAAGACTTTTAGGAATTGTGATAACAGTACCTAGTACCTATACAAAGTAGTGATTTATTTAATACTAGTAACCGCACATTCATTGCTTCGTATAAATCCAATTGGTGAAATTTTTTTTGAAATCGGTCCAGTTTTTTTGAGTTTATCCATTACAAATAAATGAAAAACAAAACTTTCCTCTTTGTAATATTAGTTTAGACAAAATCTCAAGTTCTTACGACTTGCAAGCATTTTGGAATGACTTATGATTTGGGATACCTGATATGAAATTTGTAACTTCAAGCAATGTACCTATGCGATGGGTATACATTAAACAGTCATTTCACGTCCGTTAATGCATATTTCATCGATATCAGTTTATTTCTTGGATTGGATTGGCTAACTCTTACTTTCTAAACGTCATGATGTATGCGTCAATAATTTCTAATTGCAGTTCTTATACTGCAAATATTTAACGTGTAGAAATACTCTGATAATATGAGATACTAAAACTAATTTGAAATTTTAAGGAGGACTATTTATATGCTAAGCTAAATTAAACAGATTATTGTACATCTAAAATTATAATCCTATTTTAACGGCCTTCCACGAAAAGTGTTATATTTAACGCCGTTAAATAACTCCCTGTCTAAACTTTAATTTATAACCGAGCACATAATCGTGATTCTACAAATGATGTACAATACAATCATTAGGCACTCGTTGTACAATTGGCGAGTAAATAGTAATCGTTAACTTCTTCTTTTACATCATTTTATTGCAATGTGAACGCTACAGTTATTAAAAAAGCGGCCAAGTGCGAGTCGGACTCGCCCATGAAGGGTTCTGTAGCAGCAAGTAACATAATATAAAAGTTCTTGTAGTTCGTTGTAACTTTGATCGATGTTTTTTGCGGTTTACGATTTATGACGTATTAAAAAAAACTACTTACTAGATCTCGTTCAAACCAATTTTCGTTGGAAGTTTGCATGGTAATGTACATCATATATTTTTTTTAGTTTTATCATTCTCTTATTTTAGAAGTTACAGGGGGGGAGGGACACACATTTTACCACTTTGGAAGTGTCTCTCGCGCAAACTATTCAGTTTAGAAAAAAATTATATGAGAAACCTCAATATCATTTTTGAAGACCTATTCATAGATACCCCACACTAAGGGTTTGATGAAAAAAAAATTTTTGAGTTTCAGTTCTAAGTATGGGGAACCCCCAAAATTTATTGTTTTTTTTTTCTATTTTTGTGTGAAAATCTTAATGCGGTTCACAGAATACATCTACTTACCAAGTTTCAACAGTATAGTTCCTATAGTTTCGGAAAAAAGTGGCTGTGACATAACGGACGGACGGATAGACAGACAGACAGACAGACATGACGAATCTATAAGGGTTCCGTTTTTTGCCATTTGGCTACGGAACCCTAAAAATCTACGCTGTGCCAATCCTAATATCAGAATTTGTGAAGTCGTACATAACATTAGTAATACTGCCCATGATAACAGCAAGGTCTGATGGTTTAAACAGCTTTGCAAAACATAGAAGCTATCAAGAAAGCGCTAAATATCGCCATTAAAAAACCACGCCCGAAATCCCTTAAGCGATCGCTTGAAAACTAGCGTTAAAGTTTTACATAGAATTTAAATTTTTTCGAGAAACAGACTTCAGACAGTTAAGTTAATGTAGTAATTTTTTTCTCTAATGAACCCTCAGTCGCAACTCGCAAGTGTGTTTTGTCTGATAGACCTTATACTTTGTAAGCTTCCATTCTAAACTTTAAATGTAGCTCATGGTCGACTACACAAAACCTATTCACGATCTAGGTAACCTATAGTGTGCTGTCTGTATTGTTCGTGATTGCTGTAATACATTAGTAATGCTTAACGCATGACTTTTGCTTCTAGTTAAAAATAGCAGAAAACTTTGTGCGAAAAAGTGAAGAAAAAATATTTTCGCAAAATAAGTACAGTACCAAGTACAAGTTTAGACCTTCCGTTTGTGAGTCGTCAGGCAAATTTCAAACGTAAAACTGAATTATTATATAACTTATAAAGAAAAAAACTATTATTAATATTGTCTGTCTACTAAAAAACGCAATACAATATAATAAATATTCCTTAGCTTTAAAACAATAAGTAATGAATTAACGAACACTTACATTCTGCATAATTCATTACCTCCTAATTGCGTACTCGTTTCCTTCATACGCCTTTAGCATCAAAATGCAATTGCTAAACCAATTATAAATTACGGTATAAATTGTTAGGATGTTTATGTCTAAGAACCAGCATAAATCTATCAAAATGAAATAATTTTACTACTACATAACATAATTACAAGAACGGTTGGTAAATCAATTACGGGACGTAACAAGGGTGATGCTTGGGTCCTAATCAGTTCTTTCTTTTGTAAAGCGGATTTTGATGGATCGTAAACTCAAATAAATCACGATGAACTATTTAACTAAACAGATTTATTTTATTTCCGTTTTAGGAATGGTTACTGAATTCACTATTGCAATGAATTTGAAGGTAACTTGTAACTTGTACTAGTTTATGGAATGAATTTATTAGAGTTTTACAGCGTTAGCCATAGTCGCTATGATATAACATCTTGTTACCACTTTATCGTCTTATTCATTCTATGACCCAATTCCGGTGACAAACCCACGTAGGACGGACGTGGGCAGAATAACTGCAATTATAACATTTACTGCGTTTTCAACACCGTGTTGTGTAAGTTTACCTTGTTTACAAAAAATAAATGTTGACATGTTTTTGAAATTATAACAATGGGACTATTGAAAGAGGTTTAAATACTCAACCAATGGTGACAAATAATTAGAAGTAACTAAAAGCTGGCCAATAATATAAAAAATATATGAGAGTCGATCATATATAATTCGGAAAATATATAAAGTCTCTACGACATTTCAAGACTTATTAAGCAAAAATTCATTGAGCTTAAACTTATTTCAATGGAGTCCTACTCAATGACAGATGAATTAGATACTCTTTTCTATTTCAACTTTCACACAAATAAAAACAATTGGATATTCAATGATCATAAGACAATCGCGTTAGCTAGATAGTTAAGAAATCAATATGCCTTCGGTTATGGTACTAGCTCACCTACAATTTGATCTAGACTGTTCTGAACTGTAACTTTCACTAGAAGCCTTCCGCATGTCTCGAGGTAGGTATTTTGTAACGGAAACTTTTTATGGACATGTTCGATTGGTTTAACTGGGAGTCTCAATATTAGTGTGGTTTATTTTATAAGAAGTACAATTTTCAATATAATTTTTCGTTCAACACAATTAAATTACTCTAAAGTACGAATAATTAAAAATTTCATCAAAGCTTTATGAACAATACCTCACACGCTGATATAAAGTGATAACTTTTCCTTGGAAACAACAATAGTGTATTCTGTAACTGTTAATTTACCCACCGAGTAGCAATTAAGTTAAATTAGTTGGCAACGCCGAAACTCAGCGACCTTGAAACGAGGTTGCAGTTTGCACTTATGAAGATAGTGTGAGATGGGAATTTACTCCTTCATTGCTTTGTGGGAACACTTCAGTAGGTATTGTTCAAAATTTTACAAACAAACATTAATCTGTTAAGAAGGTCAAAGTTATTATAGTTATTGACTCTACGTTTGCAGTTATACGAAATTATTAGAGTTCTCAGAGTAGTTAAGCAGATTACCTGTAGACCGGTAGAGATCGTATACCTTAAAAATATACGTGATCCCCTAAATCTATGTAATAAAACACAAAAAATGTTTGTAGTGATGATGAGATAAAGACTTTGAAACCATTCAACCGATATGCCTTAAAATGGTAGTGGAACATGCTGGGTATCCACTAGTATTACGAGTTTAATAGTTACTACTATTACAAATGTCTCTTCGATTTGAGCGAAGCTTTCAATTCTACGATTATTTTATCTTTCATTATTGCCCTTGTATTTACAATAATCAATATTAAAAAATGTTATATCGTGTAATACGTCGTTCAAGCTTGTTTCCTCTCAAATCGACACTTGGTGTCAATTGACGTAAGCTATGTCAACTAAATGTCATTTCCGTGGACTCGTGGCAACTAGAAGCGAAACTTTCACGACAGGAAGTTGTGAATGCACAAAGAGCAGTATTATTCAAGGAAACCGGACCCCGATAAGTGGATACTGTACAATGTACATACAACCTATAAATCGATAGTGTAGAGAAAAAATATAAAGTTTAACCAATATCACAAAGAGTAAATAGTTCAAACATAGGATATTCTTTTAATTTTTTTATAAAGAAGAAAAATTTTAAAAATAAACAGCTGTTTTAAATTAAATTACTATCTAAAAAATAAAAAGAATAGTAATATTTTCTCAAGAACGTTTTAAATTCTATTTATCTTTCAATTCGTTTTTTCTTTACTTAAAAATCAATTCCTTTCCATTTTCATTAATTTTATCTACGCTTGCTTTCCTTTCAAATTGCATCGAGTCGTATCGATTCGATTCACAACTCGATCGCTTCGGGAGCAAGCCCACTCGAATTTCGAATGTTGCCGGTTGGACCCATCGGCCATCGGTAGGCTTCCAGAACGTTCCAAGGTTACAGTAACACGATCAACTGGCCGTTCACTGCAATCGATTAAACCGCATTTAGCACCTCGGCTGACCGCAGGAGGCGAACGAGTAACGAGTGTTATCAACAATGTAGCGAGGGGAAAATTGGGTAAAATCAGTCTAAAGACAGTTAATTTTTATTTTTTTTCCCCTGTTCTTATATAAAATATACTTAAGAAACAGTGGATTATGTGCATTGAAAAAACAACCCAACCAAGCTGATTTTTTTTTTATTGATTTTATTCATTGCTCAAAATAGTACCTTTTACATATTTGTAGAATATAGTGCCTAGTTTAAGTTTTTATACCTCCTAATTAGTTCCAGTAACAAAAAAAAATCACTTTAATAAATAAATAAGATATTTAGTGGCTTTAGTTAAAATAAGTACGAGTATAACTCTTTAAGTTAATATTCTTGCACGTGTAACGACCAAAATAAAAACTTTCATTTATCGCTTCACTGGTGTAAGTGGGACAGTAGTTATACTTATTTATTACAATGAATCATTACACCTCGTCATTTTAATACCTCTTACTGGTAAGGACACCGGGAAGTGAACTGTACTCGTTGACCATAAAAAATATGTCACTGAAGGAATTAGAATGTAAGAAGACTGAATTTTATTTTTATTTTGTTTAGACTGAATTAGGTTTGAATAAAATTGGGGATAGTAGATTTCAAAATATCCATTACATTATGATTGGATGAGTTTACCTTAAATTGAAGTACAATTACCTTTATTACAAGGTACCTTTATTTTTTAAATATATTTAATTTAGGTACACTGAATAATGATTTAAAATTAGAAATTTAAATACTGTAAAAATAAAGCCTTTTTATATTTTTCATAGATGCTGAAGGAATGTTCAATTGATAACAAGAATTATATTAAATTCTATTATTTTAAAGTGCGTAATGGGCGTATACGTGTTGCCCATCTCTACTTACGACGGCGAAATTCGAAATTTAAAATCATCAACCATTCATGACATAAGTTGACGTCAAAAAGCGCGCCGAATGGATACAGACTCCAAATAAAAAAGAATTTAAATGATTCCATTAAAAAGACTACAGCACGTAAAAGTTACGCAAGGATAATCGCTCCATACAGCCAGCAACCGATGTTATCGATTGCGAATCATTGCGCGTTGCAACATTTCCGAGTGTATTGCCATTGCGACAACTAATGTGCCCTATTATACCCGTGAAAGTGAATGCACTGATTGGTGCACTACTGGCTACAGACTGTAGTTATGATTAGTTCGGTAGGTCTAAGTAGTTTCGTGTTATCTTAGCTGAAAACATTTTACCAAATTTATTTCTTTTTGAAACAGTGGTGAGTGGTAGTTTATCTTTTTTGTTACAAAAATAATTTATTGGGTACAAGGTTGTCTGGAAGAGATTGTTGTCAACAATAAACCGCCTTTTTGTTTACGGATACGAAATGTTGTTTTTTTTTTTTGTATGTCATTATGTTAATCTGTTAACAGCCATGATTTCTTGTCCGGAATTTCAAACTAATTAATTGGAAAGTGTTACATAGAGGGTAGGAGAACTGTAAACGTAGACTTTAGAAAATGAAATAATGTGACATATTGATTTGATTGTCAAAGTTCAAGTATTTCAATAATCCGCACAGCCGGAAAACCTAAACCACAATTACAGTACCTATACCTACTTATGTATGCGCTGCCTTTACTTAGAGTTATCTCTAATAAAAATTTGATAAGTATAAAGACAGGTAGAGTCCTTACAATATAAACATCAAAATTTTGGATAGTCTCTGGGTTTTGATCACGTAAAGAAGTCTAGGCTATGATTCATAATCATAACAAACAACGAGTCAAAGAGTAAGTGAGGTTCCAGGTAATAACAGATAATTTGTTGTTTAATTAAATTAGACAATTACAACTGACTTTATAACAGTTCAATGACAACATTCATTTTATCTTTTATTTATACACGCGAAATGATTTACGCAATTTTACTTAATTCGGTCAACGCACAAGACGATTGCTCGTTAAGTGGAAAAAACGTCAGACGACCATTTTACGAGTAAGAGGTACTTCAAAATTGTGAAACCAGTCATCGAGAAATCCGTTATTTGTGGCACAATATGGCCGATGCATTATTGCAGAAACCGGCTGGAACATAACACCATCAATAAAGATTTTCGTTTTTTCAATATATTTTTTACATACTTACTATAAGTTAACGTTTGACTACTTTATTGGTATTTGTTGTAATACTTTAAATTGAGATGGATGGATATGTATAATTGTATTATCCTACAGCAATGCATGTAACAAGGCTTGAGGAGAAAAAATTAAAAGCATTTTCATCGCTAGTCGGCAATTTAGTCCAGACAATAATAAATAAATAAATAAATAACGCTTCACACTCATAGCCCCACACTAGGATTCCCTGTGTCGTGGGTGCCACGGACAACACACAACATTGACAAGGACATTGAACAATGGACAATGAAGCTACAGAAATTAAATATAATTAAAATTGAAGTACAAGTACATAATAAACAGATAGAATAAGCCAAAGACAAAGAAAAATGAAATAGAATCAAATCAAATCATTGTTGAGCTAAGGAGACGAATAATGATGGAGCACATAGTATAAACACAGAAGAAATGATAGTACTTATAACAAGATAACAAAGAAAAATCATTCCAGCGAAGGCTAGCATCTAATTAAGTTTAAAGCGAATTTCTGAATCTTGAATGACAATGATTCATTCAATACTTCAATGAAACATTGCTCAACCAGCAAAAACCTGGCTGCAAAAAAAAAAGATTTCTTGTTAATCTGTATCATGCTACAGAAAACCGAATTTGACGGCCAAGGTCAAGGTTACCCGGAGGCTATTCAAATCATTCATCGTTATAATGAAATTTGAGATAAAATTAGAATGTATCGGGCTGGACAAGATAATTCTTGTTATTAAATCCTGTTTTACATAGAAGTGTTGAATATTTATACATAACTTGTAATTATGAATAATAAAATAAATCTTTTCATACAACTACATTATAAATATTGTTTGTAATGGGTGGTTTTAGGTGCATAATGTCTGCCTTCTGCAGCCATTGGGATCTCAAACATAAACATTTCAAAGTCCATAGTGATGCAAGCACATCTAATAATATCTGCTATGCTGCATAATATGGTTATTATACGTAGAATCATGATTACATTAACCAATGTGATTCGATTCTAGTGACCGGATATAAATGAACAAAAGAGATCAGAAAGCGTATCCTAGAGATCTAATGGAAAGGAAAACAAAACTGCTTATAATTGATCGAAGAATATTAATATTATTTATTGATTCAAGTAATAGTTGACTAGCAACAGTGTAATCACAACTTTACACCGTTAATTGTTATGCTAACTTATCCAAAGGTCCTGGATAGATACAACATAGATAGAATATTATTGTGAACGACCGTTACGCACTTAACCGTAATTCAATCCTCAATATTTTTTTGAAATGACGAGGATGCGTACCGAAATCTAACGCGTAGTGTAAAAAAAGTCATTATGTGAAGTAAATATTTGTATTATCAAAGTAAGTGACATAATACTTCATAGAAATGGATCGATATACATATCATTGAAACTTCGAATTCAATTTCTCGTATTTAAAGACATAATCGAGAACGAACGAATTATATAATCTACAAAGACGCCTGATTTGTATTAAGGACATAGTTGGAACTAGTCTAGTGATCTAGTCTAGACCAGATATTTCAAACTAGTTCAGTTGAATTTTATGTAATGATCTCGTTAGGCTAAGACTAGTTACTAATTACAAAATTGTATTCGATTACATCGATTTGTAACGATTGATGTAATATTGTTTAGGATGTGTCGGTTGATTACCTAATGCTATGCTATACGGAAATAATATGACATCTGAATATGTCGCTCTATATGAGTTAATGGGGGAATTTTAAAAAGTATCTAAAAAAATACACATTGTATGGTTTCATTCATCATTATAACGCAGTCTTTAAAAATCTAAACGGCCTTATTTTCCCTTTTATTTTATTGTTATATTTTGCAGTGAAAGTCGTTAGGCCATTATTTTTATTAAGAGGCTTAATGTTTGTTTAAATTAATGTATAATGTGATTAATGAGGTAATTTACTTTTTATATGCCATTATTATGACACGTAAGAAAATCTTATAATTTTTAACAAACAGATAACAAATGGTTATACCGTCTGTAAAACGATGCATATTTAATAATTTATTTATACACTTTTTCGTATTTTAATTTCAAATTGTTATTTAAAATTTGTATCCAATAATAATATTTTAGGAATAATTACTTAATAATAACTTAATAAAGTAATAACTTTATTTTGGTCTTTAAATAATTATTTTTGTACTAAAAAGATCAAATATCGATCGATAAATATGATGTCTCAACATAATACAAAATACTTTTTAAATTGAATCTGCGTTTTATTTAATCTGTATATCAAATAAGTCACACAATGGCGGCAAAAACTTTGTTAGCGGTTATATAAAAGTAATTTCCACGTTCATAATTTAAAAACCAGTGTTGCTTGTACTGTAAAGAAAAAAGAAGTGATTGTACACTTACACTATCATATTTTACTTTTTTGAATAATCACAGTTAGTCACGCAACCGTTAAGATTGAAATATATCAAGAATTACAAATACGATGCTACTTTTAATGTTCAAAGTGTGCGTGAATTATAACGTACCTATGTATTGAACAAAGTTATAACACAATGTTATTGCAAAAACACAAAAAAGTATGTAAATAATTATTTTACACACAAAAAAATATCGAAAAGTAAATCGAAAAGTAATTTCTATCCAATGACTCTACCCAATATCTTTTTTTAACTTGTGATAGAAATTATACAAATTTTTAATTACAAAAATACACGATAGGTGACTAATCTCTTTTTATAGATAGATAGATTTTAAAAATAAAAATAAAACAGATTTTATTAAGAAAAGGATTTTTTCATAATTTTATGTCTTAAAAATGTACCATCTTGAAGAAAAGTCAAATATTATAAATGCATGCACGGACAAAAATAACGCAGTTTTTGAAAAACATTCATACACACAAAATAATTTTAATTGTTTTTATCCGAAATCAAATATGATAATAATATGACTGTGACATGGTTTACGTAAAAATAAAACAAAAAGTCCCTTTTACTTCACGGACCATTTCCTTGCTTTATAGTTAGCAGTTATACAGAATCCGGTTTAATTAAAAGCTAATTGCTTTACACATTTTTTTAATTTATTGGTGCTAATCCGATCCATTTCATTCCGTATTACTTTTTACAATTTTTCTATTAAACAGTACATATACAGACAGTACTATTGTAATGATAGTACTGATGTAGCCTATGCCAAAGCGCATTTTGAATTTTTTATTTGACTGTTCGTTTCAATCTTCCGACGATAATAATTTTAAATTATAATAAGAACAGTATATTTTTCTTTAATAACATAATTGGTCACATTTAATTTTGTATAAGATACATGTTTTATTCCACACAAATCACTGACCTCTTAAAACATCAGCTGGGATCAGCCGTCTGTAGGTTTTCGCTGTGTCGTCTTCTTTAGCCTCCTCAGCAGCCAAGGCGATGGCAAATACGGCAAAAGCTACTAGGAACTTCATTTTTCAAACACCTTACGAGTGCCGATGTAGAGAAAAATAAAAAACAAAAAGCGCGCGCGATTTGACAGCTCCGCAATCCGTTCGTGAAACACGACTGAATTCGACTTTCGGTTTTCGCGCTAATTTATCCGAATGTGACAGGCGGGGAGTGAACGGACAAGCAAAATGGCCGAAGCCACAGACTAATATATTATAGTAGGGGAACATGTCACAAAAAATCTAATTCCATGGAAAGAACCTAGATCGTTAGATTCTTTCAAACAATTTCAAAATGCAGGTTCCAGAGATACCAGCAGCTTTTTATGAAGTTCTACTTTAATGGACTTATCTTAAAACAAGTCAAGTGACGTCATCACGACAAAGTAATGATTACTTAGTACATACTTAGTAGGTATATAAATTATTTCCAAAGGAAAGTTCTCCGAGAGCGTCTGTGTGTCTGTCGGTGAGTTATGATGAAGAGCCATTACAGAGGCTAATTACGGAAAAGTTTTTAGTTATGGGCACTAAGACAAGAGATTTTAGATGAATTTTAATTTACCTAAATTATTACAGTTTTAGCAATGAATTTTCTAAAATTGCTTGTCATAACAAGCTTATTGCCTCGTTTTACCCAGATGTTTTCGTACAAAATGTACAGTAATATGTTACTAAGTACCTACTTGGATTTCCTACTCGTTTACTGACTTCTGAGTACCATTAATTTATTTTTATGAATACCTATAGCCGACGATCCACCTGATGGTAAGTGGCTATCGTCGCCCATAAACATCGTCATCACTTATGCGAATGCTGTCCAAGAAAGAGAGAAGAAAAAGAAATAAAGAAAGACATAAAGGTAAATAATGAAAGACCTACGTGTATTTCTTACATTCATAACTGGATTGTGATTTTTATTACAGGCACCTACTCTCTTTGTAATTCAGTCAACCAACATAACTTAAAAAAAGAAGTCTACAGGATTCGAACTTGGTGTGCTTGTAGAAGAGGCCAATCCAGACCACTAAACTATTACTTTATCTGAATCATTCAAGTCCATCGCTAGTTGACCGTGAAGTTTGTTCAACGTGCCTAGCTTGGATTTGACAAGATAAAGATAAGATAAAGATAAATCATTCAAACAGGCTAGGGATCGAACCGTGGACCCACCATAGGGGCCGCTTGAATCTTTTCTAGCCAATGATGTTGTATGTATAGGGAGGTAGATATGCTGAGAGGGCGTTGAAATTAAGTCAGTCGAATCTAGTCAAGTGTAGCGATTTCATTGCAGACAGTTGATAGATGCTTCAGAGTGAGGCTGTCTGTAGTTGTCACAAAAATGCCGAGTTGTGTTTTGAGATTTTGCAAAAATCATTTCTCCAAATTCAATAAGAATGATGGAGTTACATACCATAGGCAAGTACATAAAACGTTATGTTTAATTTTGTTACTAATATGTAATATTTCTTTTAAAATTGATTAAAATATTAAATGTATTAAGGCCCATGCCATTCGTCATAGACTAATAAGGCAGAAGTGAAATCTAGGCATAAAAGTCAATTTAAGACATTTCGCAAATTGAACCAAATGAAATCTTTTTATAATGAATATGTATATCCCCAATTTTTTGAACTCTTAATTAATTTTATTATGATATCAAGTTTTAGATTGTTCGTAAAATAAAAAGGTTAAATATAACTGTAACTATATATCAAAAGCAAAGCAGCCGATATTGAACAAACTTTTGTACTACAGAAAGGAGCCATTAGAGCTATTTATAAACTAAAATCAAGGGAGTCCTTGCGTGTCAAATTTAATTAAAGAAATAGGTATACTTACAGTAGCTTCCCAATATATTTATAGTAATTTAGTCTTTATACGGAATAACATAACTGCATATAAACAAAATTGTGACTTATCAAATCTGCAAACAAGATGGATGCATCAATTGGCTACCTCTTCGTACCGTCTTGCTTAAGTGCAGCGTTCTTTTATGGGACTAGGTTTAAAATTCTATAATAAAGTCCCAAAGCAAATACGTGACTTGCCGGTGGAATCTTTTAAGAAACGTGTAAAAATTCAATTAGTAGGCAAGGGTTATTATAACATTTATGAATATTTAAATGATAAGGATGCTTGGAAATGATCAGCTAGGCAACCAGTTCTGCTCAGGTTAGAGAATACCTATTTTTGTAATAAATATAAGTTTTATTTTTAAAAGATGTGCTGAGGAGTTTCTTTACGGCTTTTCTTCTCCTCCATGACAAAGCACCTTTGCGAAAAGCTGGTAAATTAAAAAAATGATGTGCATAAGTGTATCAGTGATACCTACATGAATAAAAGATTATTTCATTTCATTTCATATAACTATTTTCATGCCACTTCCTTATTACACGAGGAAGGGGAAAGGAACCAAAATAAAAATAAATACATATATTATGCCTGTTAACTTTTAGGTCAAACTTTTCAGCGCGTACAGCAGCCCTTTTTATTATTTTCTTCTTATCAAAATCAGACACAATTTCGTTTAAGTTATTGTATTTTTTACTTACTTTAAGTTTTTTGTTGTGTAATATAATTTCAAAATGTTAAATGACAATAATAATATTATGCCTAATATGTACTAACTATTTGTTTCATTCAGTGTCCCTTCTGCCTGACTACTCTATGTTATGCTTTGACAATTATGACATGTCATCGCGGATCGAAAACTGAACCTCGTAATGTATGGACATAACGCATCTATGGTAAAAATCTTTGTTTCTAGCTATTAAATTCATAATCGAACATTTTAACATAGCAGTATGGCGGGATAAAAACAGTGCGTCCGAGTCTATGAAATAAAAAAAAATAGTAACATTCGTTTATAATAATTTTATATTCTGCTTGAATGAATGTACCTATTCATAATTTCCGATTAAATTAATTTATTAGTAATAATTGTAATTTACATAAATTATAACGAATAGGTACCTGTACTCCATTGGACCGAACAAAAATTTTTGTCGATATTATTTTATAATCCATTAAACCTATATAACTAAATTTATTAAAATAATAAATTTTCTTCAATCAATTAATTATGTATTATGACCAATAAAACTGATTTATTATAAGGATAATTATGGCGTTAACATAAGTAAATAAATACATAAAGAATTATTATGAGGTTTTCGTTTCTGAAGTTTTTTAAAGAGTTCTTTAAAAGCGTTCAAAACTATCGATTTATATGACAACAAAATAATAGGTTACTAACGTCAGAAAAAAACAAAGACTGAATTATTGTGATCGAATATAAAGTGACCACGCTAAACTGGTTCTATTATTGTCACTGAAGTGTGACCAGATCGAGCCAACCTCATTGATAGATTAACGTAATAACTTAAAACTTTGCTTAGTAACTGACTTAATTGGATTTCAACCATCTTCAAAAAAATCTGTTGTTTTTTTTTTGTTTGTTCCAAATAGTTTCTTAAGTTACTCAGAACTGGGTAATTTATGAAACTATATGGAAAATTATTTTTTTTATTATTTTTTTTATTTGAAAGGATACAACATGAGATTGGTCCCAAAGTTTATCGAAATTTAGATCTGATGATGGAATCCTTGAGGAATTGAGGGAAACTCTCAAATATAATTATGTTTAGCGTTAATTTTAGTCTAGAAACGAATACTATTTCGTTGAAGTCACTATGAACATTAGGGCCCGTATTTATAAACCGAAATCTCAAGATTCGGTTTGAGATGCTGAAATGTGCCAAATCGTATGTAAAAGTGACATATTTTGTATGCTGAGATCGGTATTATTAATACGGGCCTAAGCATCACTATTGTTCCCCCCTTATTTCGAGTTCTCCGATACTGCGACCAAAACCCGTAAAAAAAATTCACGATTGATTTTAAAACCAGGACGGTAGATATCCAAGCGTATAAAACACCCTACCATCATCACCCTGTGCGTAAATCTAATAGGAGGGACCCTTCTCCATAACCCTGGTGCATCAATAGCAAGGAAGGCCTCTTAAAAAAGGTACCCCAAGAAAGGATGAATGGGTATTTTTTGCATAAAACATTTGTTACGAAGTAATTTTATAGGTAACGTAAGTAAGAACAGGGAGAAGAAGTGAATGCAATCGACGGGACGACATATCGACGGGTGTAACGTAAAAAAAGTTACAATTTTACGATTTTCTTTTTATTGCGGTAACTTACCTACTTGAAATATTATATTTCACACCATGGCAAAAAAATTTACAGATATTGCCTTATTTTTGAACTTTTAATACGTAAAAGCAGACAACTACTGCTATTTTGTAAAATTGCACGATGTAGATGAGTAGATATATCTACCGCTGGCCGTGCGAGTGATGCGCGGACAGTCGTAATATAATGTGTTATCAGTCAGATGACACTTTCTTCGCCGGCCGCAACTAGTATAATCATTGTTAATGTTTATACAATTAATATTAGCTAATTTGAAAGTTTTTTTACCCCTATAGATAAGTTAATAACCTCAGCTTTACTTCATCATAGATCTTAACTATGTGGGTTGCGTTACGCTATAAACATCATAATTTTGCATACTTGGGTAATGCTATAGAATTTGTTAAGTAATGGGTAGTACTCCGTGACGCTCAAAGGTAGTAAATCTTACACTCATAGTTTTTGTGAAGACATTCTGTGTTTTTACATTGGACGATACGATATGTCGTTATAAGTAATCTAGTAAGCTATTGGTTTCAGTGACAGTATTGGCGATTGGCGAGACGTAGCAGAAATAAAGTGAATATACTTACCACTTCTTTTATTATTCTTCTTTACAGCCGGAAACGTATCAATAAGCTACAAGTTAGCTAAGTGCTAATTTTATATTGAAATCGTTGTAAGTACTGATTTTAGTTATTGGGTTTTGATGCCTTTAGTGTTGATATCCAGGTTTTCTTACGCAAAAGCCGACAAGCTAGCTAACGATACACTTGATGGTAACTGACTATCGTCACTCATGGATATGAAGAAAGAGGGAAGAAAGAGTAAGAAGAACTTACAGATACTTTACATCCCAAAACAGAATAAATTTCCCTAATGTTCTTAATGTTGAATAATCTAATTCATTAAGCGTTATGAACCGACATCTACATTCAATGCAAGTGGCATGCACTAAGCACTCAAATCCTTTGCCTAATAAAATAAATAAAAACCAATTGTCTGTAAATGCCAAAACACTCATACATATGCAACATTAATTGCTCGTTCATTGTTGTAATACCAATTTTAGCGTTGCCTCATCATTTAACGCAACGCTTAACTCTGAGAATAGTAATTTATTATTGTTTTACGAATTTACTGTTATTATGAAGACGACCTCTACCAATCCGCACTGGAGTAGCGAGGTTGCGTATGTTCTAGGTCTCCTCAAAAGAAGAGACCCGGGCTCAAATGGCCATCTAGACGAATTTAGAAAAAATCTCGGGTTCGTTTCTTAGCTCCAAAAAGATTGTGTTTCATTATGGGTCTTTGTCCTCCTTCATACAGAAAATCCAAGCACATAGCAGGACTACAGGAAACAACAAATTCAGCAGGGTTACCTTACCTTCGGTACTACAACAAAAGGTAAACGTAATAAAACATCACAAATTATTCACAAAGTAAATGAAAATGCAATCTCACAGTTAAATATGACTATGGTGCAAATAACTTCACATTTCGCTTATTTGTGACCACAGAGTTATATAAAAGATAGAAAAGGTTTGCATGGTTTGAATACAAATTGTGACAGTGAAAAACGAGTGAAAGACAGCTCATTTTCTAGCAGGTGCAGACATTATTGTACGGGAATGTTTTAATTCCCGGTGATTCTATCAGCTTTATAAAATGTAATTTAAGTATCAAACCAAAATTGAGAATTTGAGAGTCAATTAATAATCCTGAATTTATTTCTGTGTTTCTTTATTAAATTGATTTAATTTCTGAATGTACCTACTGCCATGTTCCATGCCATTTCTAGACATCTTGTACACTTTGACAACAGTATACAAATATTGGTAACTGTGCATCCTTTCTCTCGTGAGATCACGTTTCTGTTTTTATTGGCTCTTCCAGCGGTTGGTATTGATTAGATACAACGTCCGTTCTTCCCGCGCAATAGCTAATACCTATTACCAGAAATTGTGGTGCTGTTGCAGATGCTTGAAACTATCATGCTTCTATTTATTTATTTTTTGACGTGATAACGTCTATTAAAACGATGAGCGCCGGGCGCATCTATGAAAAAATGTAGCGTTCCGCGAGCGAGAGAGCGGCAAAAGCGAGAGAGAGGCACTATCGGCTACTATCGGCGTATTGTAGCCGATGCCGTAGGCGATCGTAGTTGAGTGGAGCGGGGCGAGGCGGGGCGAGGCGGGGCGGGGCGGGGCGGGGCGGAGCGGAGCTTTGTCATGACGTTGCCGTAAACCGACTTTACAGACAACCATTTTTAACGTGTTAAAAATTACAATATTAAGACTAGATTAATATTTGAATTTGAATTAATGTGAAATGTTTTGATTAAAGTTTTAATTTAATTTATTTTACTACCATTTTAGCTACTTATTTTTATTAATACAATATGTAAATTTATAAATTTTTATTAATGTATAATAAATTTGTTTGAACGTTACATTTTTGTGTTAAGAATTTTATTGTGATCCTTAGTTGATTGAAATAAATGATTATTATTATATTGCGTTGTATTATGAATAGGTAGGTACATTTTTATTTTAAAGACAAACATCTCAATGTAAATTACTATAGAAGAAGGGATTGTCGGTATGATAAGCCTAGACAATATGAGAATAGGGTCATCTGTCATGAGATTTCACACCTTTTGATATACTGATATCAAAATTTAATTGTACTCTCTAATTGAACTAAAAATGATTGCATCTGACCTTTGCTCGACACTGAATCTAGACTGGAAGAGAAAGTAAAAGCCTAAGTTTCATCGCGAGAAAAATATAACAAAAGATTCTCCGATAGCTAAAATGCATTTTATAAGAAATATATTATAAGAAAGTATATTATAAGAAAAGTTTTTGTCACAGAAGAGATTAAAGCTACGACCTTTTCTCCCAACATTTTGAGTCTGTTTGGCCAGCTTTAGTCTCTCTAAAATACATTTTTATTTGTATCGGTACCTACATCTGAATCGTTAATGAGTACTTCCTCTCTCCTCTTACATGAGGGGTACGGACCAGTTCACCACGCTGGCCAATTGCGGTTTGGCTACTAAACACACTTTTACACATTATGGTTAACTCTCAGTATTAGGTTATTATTAACTCTCATGTATTAGGTTTCCTCATGACACTTTCGTTTGGATTAATATTAATTTGTGTATAGGAGATATACATATTTTAGTACGTAAGAAGGTTACTTGTAATTGATACGCTAACGCATTAGGCTTGACCTGTAATGTTGGTGTAAGTTTGGAATGAATAAATAAATAAATAAATAAATAAATAAATAAATAGTATTCCACAAATACATTAGGAAAGTTATTCGGCATAAAAAAGGCATGGTAATCATCTATATCTGTGGTAATCAGATTTTAGAGAATTTTGGACATCAATAAATGATTTTAATTTTCTTATATTTTTGTTTTTTCCCTCCCTTTCTCTTTCTCTATTGCACTCTTTCAGTAACAATTTTACTAACTTTATCGAGGGCTAATTATTTATGAGGGCTATTTATTTATTTTTAAGTACCTATTAAATTTCATTTATACCTAGCCCATAAAAGTAGAGAGCCCTAAAACATCTTTGTAGGTATCTATAATCTATTCATAGATACGCAATATGTTGTCACAACATTACGATACGATATTAAAATTCCTTGTCCATGTAACGAACATGCAAGGGCCGAGTAGTAGTTAAACATAACATAATGATGAGTGTGGAACGTGCTTACATACCGGAGAAAATGGATACGTACTTCGACACCGAATACATTTCGTTCCATACGTACGGGTCTGCCGGCGTCGCTTTTCCTTTGCCTAACGCATTTCCTAATGCTATTCCTATTAAAAATACGTTGTATAATACAACTAAATAATCTAAATTTTACTAACAAAAAATAACCGACTTCAAAGTCTCAAAAACTACATAGTGGTCAGATCTCGTTCAAATTGAATGTGAGATCACGTGACAAGCGCCTGCTTTCGATTAAAAAAAGAATCATCGAAATCGGTTCGCCCAGTCCAAAGTTCTGAGATAACAAACATAAAAAAAAGTACAGTCGAATTGAGAACCTCCTCCTTTTTTGAAGTCGGTTAATAAATTGAGGGCTCCCGAGCCTGCAATTTATTTTTGGAATTGAGAGCCCGAGGTCTCTTACCTCGGGGCTGCAGTCCTAAAAGATGGTCGATTCAGGTATCCAAACATCTGGTGATGGAGTCAGCATGGCACTCCACCAAGCTGCCATAACCATTGTGGAGACAAGCTATATAAAAAGGTTTGCGTCAAGGTCAGGATTCTCAGTAATGAGGCACAACTGAAGAGTGAATAATACAACTGAGGAACTTTATACCTCAACAAAAAATAATGGAGAGGAAAGTTAAGGCGAGGTCGATTAAGGAGAGTTGAAGTGAGGAGAACAGCAGGGTCGGGAGGAGATAAGTTTAGACAAAGCGGAAGTCATACATAATGATGCTGGTTGGCAAGCAGGCAATCATAATTATTAAGCAATGGAAAATTTAATTAAGTCTATGTTGGTATTAAATAAAATGATATGAAAAAGTGAATAATTTAATTTTTCCCAAACTATGGCAACCGGAATTGAGGGCTTTACGTGTCTTTTGAAGGAGAGAAGCGCTCAAGAAACTACTAGTGGTCATCCATCCAACTGACCGCTTCCGCTGTTATTTAACTCTGTCGATAACTTTACGATCGATAAGTTGTCTGCTATGTGCACTTCTAAGTATGTTTAAGTACCTACTTGATATTAACATAACAATATGTTAACTACCTCTCATGTAAATATTTTATGTATTTTATAGAAAGCTACTTAACCGTAAAAATAAGGATACATAGCTGTTATTTAAGTATTTTGCAATATATGTAGACACTACAATTAGAAAGGAGTCTCCCAACTCTCCAGCCAAACACATCTCATTACGAAGATAAAATCATAGACAATAAAGTAAAAACCATTAATTAAATAAAAAATTATAAAGTATCAAAAGTAATGGGTAATCAATATCTATGGCTACTACTACTACCTTGTAACATACGACTTGCCATTGCAAGAATTATTTTTAATTTATCTAACCTCAGTTCAGTTAAATGCCATTGCTATTGATGGGTGTGCCTGTTGATATTCATATTGTTTAACAACATCCATTTATTTTACCTGTTATCTGTCGTGTGATCTAGATTTCGGCACAAGCTATTATTTGTTTTTAGTAAAAGATATAAAGCTGCGTTTGACATTTAAAACTAGGACAATCTTGATTTAAAAGTCAAGACTCTTTCAAATTTCAATGCATTAATTAAAAATCTAATTAAGTTTGAATTGTTTCAGGAGCTGCCGTCAACTTTATATATCTGGGTTTATTCACCCAGGGGATGAATTATGCTACGCCGAGCCGGGCACGAGCCGTGCTCCGAACGAGGCACGGACGAGGCACGGCACTAACATTTTATATGACGCGGACATCGAGTGTTTATGCTACACCGTGCTGCGTCCGCGTCCGAGCCTCGTAAAATGTTAGTGAGTTGGTCGTGCCGGGCACGGTGGAGCATAATTCATCCCCTAGTCTACCTATGAACCCAGGTGAACTAATTCTACTGATCATGGTGAATTAAAAGCTGTAGACTTAATTCACCTAGGTGAGGTAAGCTATAGGTACGCCAGTCTACTGTCTGAGGTGAATTAAGTGTGGTAGATTAATACTAACCAGAAATTTTGTTAACATCGAATCTCTCTCTTTCATGAACGAAGTTGAAGTATTCGGAAGGTGTCATTCTTGTGTTTTTCTTAGACATTGAAGTGATAATTCGAGTAAGTTTCTAATATTACGCACGTCGCATGTTTTGAATGGCGTGCGTACCTATTCCGTCATGAATCAATTAACATTGCTATGACAGCTGTCAGTTTGATCCCTTACGTTGCAGAAATGACTCTGTTGTGCAAAATTATCCGTCAAACTGCGTAAATTAGAGGTGCCACGGTAGCAACAGGGTAAAGGACTACTTAAACAGTGGAAGTTTGGCATATAGGTCTAACTTCTATCCATCAACAACTTCTACATTCATACCATAGTACGGAGTACCATACCCTTTGCCTACGCTAGCGCCAAATCACTGCTTATAGCTGGACAATTCAATTTCCCCCCCTATGAGTCAGTTCTCCGTTACCTCTGTCATCCATGCTTACTATACTATGTGTGTTATCATTGCATTGCAACATTTTTTGAAGTAAAACTTATTTAGGTGCGACTTGAGAGTAACTCAGACTATTTTTCAGACGGAAGTGCTTATTCGGACGGAAGTATTCGGATTTCGGATATGAGTCAACTGTAATATGAAATTTATTTTAAATTTAGTTTAATTTTTTGGTAATACGTGCACCACCGTCAAAGAAGTTTTACTTCAATCACGCGTAAAGATTATATACTTTTTTATGTAACTACTCGTAAACGATGACGATCTAGAGAAAGAAAGAACTGTCTCCCAAGCCCCAGCTGGAAGTGCCGGAACACGACGAGTCTTTTAGCGGCTAGACTCAAGCAAGAGTGGGGTAGCTAGAAGTCTTCAAAAAATAATACAAGTAATAAGCAACACTTTATCGTATCGCTGACACATTTGTGAATGGACCCTATGGGATTTTACACACCCGATATCTTGTCATTAGCGAAATGACCAGAGATGGCATGAGATTATAGTAAATCGCAGACAGATAGAGCTGTTTTGATATCACGGTTCGTGGCTGCAGTGTGTCAAAGGCCTAATTAGCAAACAGGCCACCACATAGTGAAACTATTCGTATATTTCTAATACCTAAACATACAAAACGTTTTCAACAGAACGCTGTGAACTAGCTGGAATTATTTTGGACTCCCCCAGTGTATAAAACTATGTACCTCACAATAAAATATATTAAAGCAATTTATAGTTAACAAAAAATTGTGAAAAAAACAAAATAGACGACCTTACGCGTTCGTGTGAACTGAACCATGAAATCCTGCCATTCTTCGGAAGACGATGACGAAACAAGGGTTTGTTGTGATTTAATTGGTTTACTTCTAAATATATTACAAGTTGAGGTTACTGTTCTTAGCAAGGACGTAACTAGGATTTTCTTTCGAATATACCGAGTATTCAGTATACTGGCCGTTGCTGTTCTTATCTTAGCAAGGATAGGTAGCTAGGATTTTCCTTCGAATGTACTATTGCACAGATCCCGATGTTGTATTAACAGGTAAAATCATAATGAGTTTGAAATATGAAATATAAGCGCTTCTTTCGAATTCGAGCTTACTTCATCTAGCGAAGTAGAAAATTGAGTTTTAAAGGAGTCATTTATCAAATATAGTTTTGATCTTTAAAAAAAAACTGGTTTCTCTTACAGGATATAAAGCGATAACGAATTTGCCAATATTTTCATTGCATATCGGTTCTGTCGTATTTTGAATCTGTGGTATACATTACAATAATCCTGATTACACTTTATTATAATAGTTATTGGCATGACCGTGGGCGTATACAAGGCTAACAGCTCAATTAAATTGAATCTCTTGCAAAGTTTATCTCATAATTTGTCTAAAGAATGCCTGCGTAAGTCTCTGGTATAGTGGGAAGTTCTTTTGTTTCTCTTAAAAGCTTTGTTGTTATCGCCAGCCTTAAATTGTCACCTGTCAAAAAATGTCTCGAAGGACCAAATGCGTGTTGTAAGGCTTTCAAATGTTTAAATGCGGAAAATGCTTGCACAAATTGGCATTTGAGTCATTATTCTCGAACTGAATATTTCTATTATTGCCCAATTCTCCAAGGACATTGAAATAAGGAACCTGCGCTCGGTAAAAAGATATTATATCGCACTGTGCGATTGTCAAAGGGATACAATAAAAATTGTAATGGTCATTGGTGCAATAAAGCAATTATGATTCATAAATCAGTATGCAAAGTGATATTTGCAAAGCATTAATCGGAACGATATTGACCATTGCAGAATTTCCTGTTTCATGACATTGGCTTTTCAAAGGTAAGTTAAACAAATAAAGGTAAAAGTTACAGGCGATTAATCAAAGGCATAATAGGGTCTAAATTCTGAAATGACGTTGGTTCATTCCTTTAAATAAACCTACTAATATTTAAAGATTTAAGAAGAGATTTAAAGAGATTTTAGAAATATTATAAACTTTGTGCGGATGATTTTTACTCTTTCACACAAGAACGATTAAACGGATTTTCTTGAAATTTAACACACAGGTTAACCATGATCTGGAGTACCATATAATGTACCTGCAGAAAAAAGTAACCCATCTGTTTACAACGCAACAGGCAACGGAGACGTTGCTGTTCGTATATTTATAAACAGATGGGTTACTTTTCTCTGTAAGTGACTGTACATATTATTCCTGAAAACGCGGGAAAAACCGCTGGCAGAGTGCTAATCTCCATTAACTCTATCCTTATAGTCTCTATATATATTGACTTGAACAAAACCTTTCTGTATCTGTTTAATCTGTGTCATATGTAGAGCGCAATGACTAACCCATTGTATGACTGTTTTGCAAGCTTAGGACCTTCACACCATCGGTATTGTTCTTGGTCTGATATTACTACAATACCTGGGACTGTGACTGATTAGTACCAATAATCGGATAGTAGATTCGCTTTTGGGCCGAGGCTAAATACATAACCTATCTATTTATCGATCTAGGGCAAAAAGATCTGGGTTCGATTCCCCATTTAACACGTTCGGTGCGTTAGGGATCTCTACTAGATCCCGTGCAGAACTTTCATACTGTGCGGCGTCAAAAATCGTGTTCTTTCACTCTGTGCGGGAGGCTATAACATCTAAAGTTCTATGTGTATGATAAAGACAAATATACATATTTGCTTCCCGCTTAAATTTTGAATCAATGGTGTAATAAAATATTTTAGGGGTCGACGAGGTCCCTACCGCACAGAAGTGAAAATATATTCACTCCTTGCGTTGGGGGTTTCCTTTGATACCCGTGAATCGTGAGCCCCGTAGCCGCAAGGACGGGAGAGTTGGAGGCACGAGCACCACAAGTTTTGTTTTAGGGATGTTCATGTATCGATCGTTAAGTTCGCGCTTCGATATCAAATTATTACGCTCGTAAATACGAACAATGAGTTATTTTAAAATGAAAAAACTTGACAAGTGCGAATTAAACTCGCTTGGAGAGAATTCCGTACATTGATTTTATGTATTTACCGTTATTTTTCTATTTTATTAATTTTTGTCATTTTTTAAGACTTATTATAGGTTTTCCTGTAATATTTAAGTATATATTATATATATAAGTATATGTAATATTTAAGTAATTTTCGTTCTTTCTTTAATAACTTTAAAACTATCCATTGTAAAACTATAAAAAAATATGTATGAGATCATTACAACAAGCCCTTTTATTTGACATACAATGCGATACGGTTCGCAAAACAGATTTGTTAATTTTTTTTTCAAAATTCAGTTGTTTACTTTATACCTTCGTCTTTGGGTCACAAAAATGTACATGAGTACCAAATTTCAACTCATTTGGTCCAGTTCTATCGGAGTAAATTGGCTGTGAACGGCGGTCGCCCAAACGCACGAGTGATATAAGGGTTCCGTTTTTCGTTTTTTCGTACGGAACCCTAAAAAGTGCGGGAAGTATGTAAATAAGTCAACGTCGGATTATACAGGAACGTATACATCGGATGTTAAAATAAAAATTTTGCAAAACATACAAATATCCCGCCAGTGGCCACTGACCAGTGATAGTGATTCGGATTATGAGCAGTTTAATCGTCCTGGTAAGAAAAAAATAACATAAACGTGTACTTACGTACGCGCGTGCGAAGTTATACTTCTATGGCATCAAAAAACCAATATAAATTAAAAAAACCAATATTAAAAAATAATATTTTAACAATATTAAAAAAACAATATAATAATAATAATTTTTCAAAACGAGCGTTTTTAAAAACGCACGTGACGTTTTTTGGGTCACCGCCCATGTTACAAATCTTAAAATTTCACTCTCATTATTTTTTCCATTTATTTCACAACGCGCCTAAAGCAGTATAACTTCAAAAACCTTCATCACAAACTTTTCTTTATAACACTTTTTTTAAATATTAAATTATTCATATGTACCAATTTTTTTGACATGATAACGTCTATTAAAACGATGAGCGCCGGGCGATCGGACGATCGGCGTATCGTAGCCGATGCCATAGGCGATCGTAGTTGAGTGGAGCGGAGCGGGGCGGGGCGGAGCGGAGCGGAGCTTTGTCATGACGTTGTCACGTTACACTACCGTCCGTAAACCGACTTTACAGACAACCATTTTTTGTAATAAAACTTTTTTACCTATCGACAACTGGGATTTTATTTTATTCCCATCACTAGTAGCTACACATATTGAACCATCATCTGTTGCGGAACGGGATACAACAGATCCCTAATTTTTTTTTTGTAATAGCGATTTACCCTAATGTCAGAACTGCGTGCGAACCTACCAAAAGATAGAGTCATAGCCTATGTTTAAGCCACAAAAAACTCATAAATATATCATTGGTTTTGACGAAGATATTAATTATTTTCAAAACTGCTATTTTAGGGGGCTGAAGAGGTCCCTAACGCACCACAGGAAAGTTTAGTTAAGGGGTTTTTGAGGTCCCCTTAGCACAGGCTGAAAGTTCTTTGAAAGTGTTGACGCAGTGAACGTGTTAATTGTCACTTTCTTCTCTGAAAAAAATTTGTGAGGAAACCACACTAACAAGTCTCCCATAATGTTTTGAAAGGTGAACAAGTTTACCGCTCACATTGTGAAATGAGACCCACTATGGGACAATTTTATTATGCGTTGTGTTGTGATGCTGATGAATATCTAACCTACCTACCCTTCATAAAAACATACATTTACTAAGCGATATTTATTCAAAGACAAGTTTATTGAATCATATTAGCAGCTTTTCAGAGTTTCATACATCAGACACTTCTTTATAAACTTCATCAACGTCAGGATTCCGCTAGTGTCTGATTTCGTAATTATGCGAACAAAAATCAGATTAACCACCTGATGGTAAGTGGACAATGTGGATGGATGGATCCATGGGTATGGACATCCGAAACCTCAAAAGCATCTCCGATATGTTACCGATCAAGACAAGAGAAACAAAGGAGTAACAAGCGTGATAAAAATAAATCGTGGAGATGTATTGTAATGAGATTTAGTTTAAATGAAAACTGTAGTAGTTTATTACTCTGACAACATAATGCCCATCAACAATATCTCTTACAGTAACTGGACTTCACCATATTCTGTCCGCGTGAAGACAGGCCGCTATGGCTTGCTATGTTACGCAACCATGCCATAATTTGTTCACTAACTCTAATTAAGATTAACAGTTCTGTTGTAAGATGATGTAAATTAAACAATGATATGCAGTAATTAAGCTGCTATAGGAAGTAATTACGACTTCCTCATTTAGATTTAAGGTCAGATGAGACGTATACCTACTCTTAGCGATATAGTTTTAGGAATCCCTGGGGGATTTGAGCTGTAATCAATCATCTTGAAGTCTAAGCCAACGTCTCTATTCATGATGTTAGTTCAGACTATGTGACCTACCGGTTCCCTGGAGATACTCCTTTAGGAAAATTCTTCTGAGTTTGCCTAAGGCGAGATTTCACTAAGGATTTGTGATAAAGATTCCTCACACACGGGTTCTGTACTACGCAGATCTTTGAAATTTCAGTCTTTTTCTGGGTGTGTCCAATGATTACCTAGTCGTTTGGTTTCGGTTGAAATAGCTTCAAAGGAACGAGTAAACCCTTCAAAGGTGATAACTTACCTAAACCAAAAATCGTAATCCTGGCCGAAATATGTACGAAAATAGCTAGAGGTATCGTACAGGAAGCGTTGTCTATATTACGTTTATTATCCACAAAATCAGTATTTTTTGCGACCTCAAACATTACTTTGTTTAATATTATTGACCGTGACGATGCTGAAACGCATCTTAAGCAATAAACGATAAGCGATGAAAGCACCCTTTATCGTGTAATATCACATCATATCACTTCATATTTCATCATCTTGGTCCACATTGTCGACTGTTTCCATAAAAGAAAAACCTCTCACACCAATCTAATTGGGACACCATAAAAAACCGTACAAAGTTGAGAAAGTTGTGAAATCCGAAGTCCATACGAAAATGACTATTTCTAAACCAGTTAAATTGCAGATCATTCGCTTCTTTCTTGACTACTAAAGCGTCGCTGATGGTTTGATATTCAATGACTTCAATGTGTCCATGCTGGATTAACCACATAATACATTACCTATGTAGGTTTACATTAAGTAATATAGTTATTTTTAGTTATTATTTTAAATGCACCCTCTTATTATCACATTTATGTTTACTATCTTATCTTTACTCGTCATTAGTAAAACGTATGCCTTATTTTAAGAATCACGAAATAGTTTAATTCAGTATAAATAAAAACAGTTGAAAACTGTTCTAGATTATATTAGCAAGAACTGAGAATTAGGTATACCTTTTAGCTTAGGTTAAAATTAACTACTCGGCTTTGTTATGTTAATTTAAAATAAGCGAAAGTAGCTTTGAAGTCGTAAACAGAAATATTTTAACAACAATTAATAATATTTTATTTAATTGTATATCAAAATATTATGTGATCGTACCGACAAAGAGTCATACAGATATGATAGTGTTACAAACAACAAAGTTACTTTTTATTATTCGATGTTTCTTACGCATAGGGAAACAGCAATGTGCATAAAAAACCTAATAATTGTTGGTTGTTGGTGCATATGGTGCTCCATAAACCAACAATTAATAGATTTTTATCTGTGACATAAACAACAACGAGAACAGATCCCGGATTTTCCTACGACTAACAAACAGTCACCACTGTGTTACAGCGTCTATAATTGAATAATCCTTCGGATTTGTCACGACTATTTTATGTTAATAGCGTTTCAATTAGTGAGCTTGAATGTCCAAATCGTGGTCACACACAAAACAATAACTGCACATTCAAAGGACAATGACACATTCAACAAACTGAATTCAAGCCCGGATCCGTGAGATTTGTTTGAAATAACACAAAGCATTGAGTTTCTATTCAACCGTACATACATGTCATATCCCATGAGTTTACATACGAAAAACAATTAATAGTCAAATCAAATCAAATCAGATCAAATCAAATCAGATCAGATTAGATCAAATCAAATCAAATCAGTCGATCAAATCAGTTTATCAATCTTTATAGATCTTATTTGCATCGGAGCCTGAAGACCGACATTGGAATATACGAAATATCGAATATATCAAAATATTACCTATAACCACAACAAACAAACAAACATTTTTATATTTTTGCCAACACGCGGTTTGGCAGAATTTGTGTTGCGTGAAACAATAAGCTTTAACCTTACTTTAATGGAAATTAGTGAGCTGATTGTCATTGATACAACGTGTTGAAAATTCCCAGAAGTTAATTTTAGTTACAAGTACATTTTTTAATATTTTTTTTATTAAAAGGGGTTTTGTCACAATGTCACTCCCGTACAGGCTAACACTTAACACATAAATAAATGTCATGGTTTAAATTTATCAATTTAAGGACTTGTATAGTTTTATCAGTATTTTGGCTCCTTCGGATAACGGTATAATCAAAGGGCTGTTACAACTTCCGGCTTCACAGGTTCTTTTGAGTTGCATCAATTGCTTAGAAGTACTTACCACGGCCACGGGTACCTAATAAAATACATTTAGTTTATTTAATAAATCGTGTCTTTTTAACTCGTAGTGTTTCAGTAGTTTTGGCGAATTGCGTAGTATTTCAGTAGTTTTGGCGAATTGAATCCTTTTTTCTTTCTTTTTTTCTTTCTTCCATACTTTTTTACTTCAAAAATCTTCATGATTTTTTTCGCACAGTTAGGTAGATCATGATTTAGAATAGGTAGGGTAAGGGTAGCTACTTATTATCCCGGAAAAGCAGGAAAAGACGCGGGCAAAGCGCTTGCCTGATATGGAGGTAAGTAACTCTATTTCTCTCCGAAGCCAAAAAAGAAGTCCGATGCCATACGTGATGTACAAATACGGATAAGTAACTAGTAGTGTACAATCATAAGGCTGCTTAAAATTGTCGAGAAGTTTCCTTGCAACAATAATTTACTAAATTAAACTTTTACACTTGGATATACAGCTCATATTGCAATAATTAAAACAAACCGTCAACCAAAAAATCAGATATCAATCATTCATGAAGGCTATCGCTGTAACAAAAAGATACAATCTTCATTACGTTACCGAAAATACAATTGTTTCCGCCTTTCTAAACAAGTGCCATGCATGCATATGCATTTTGCATTTAGCATGTAATGCTCAGTGCCGAGCGAATCTAATTTACATCATATCATTTCACTTTTGACATGCGTTATGTAATGGAGGCTCATCTCATTTAAACGTGGCGGTAAGGATGGACCATGTATGACGTTAGAAGATAAAACTCCATTTAACTTAATCCACATCGTCAAATGTGATCAATTTTTTTAGTATGTAAATAAATGAGAATATAAAAACAATATAAAAACAAAATAATTAAAAAAATTAGCGACAAAGCTACTGGTATAGTACAGGTGTACATACCGAGTGCGACTTAAACTAATTGTAAGTGAAACTTTCGATGAAATGAATAAGTAGTTGTGCGAAGTTAATTTTTATCTGACTTTTTAAAAGGAAGATATATTATAATTGCACGACGCATGCCTTGGTAACCTGTAATTTTATTAAGACTACATTAAGTTTTAAGTTAACCCATAGATTGGTTGTAATTATAATGTAAGTCTTGTTGGTTACCCCAATAAAATAAAATAAATAAATTGTATTTTTTTATGTTTGTCATCTCAGAACTTCGTCATTTAGTCCCCAAATCACTGGAATTCTAGTAAGGGAGTATGAATGTGTGTTTACTATTCCTCAAACTAAGCGTTCAAATGATGATGAGTGAGGACAATCCCTGAAATACAATTTAGTGATATTTAATTTGCATGATAGCCAATAAACTTTATTTCGCGGGATGCGTGATCATCACACATTGTGCTTTCTTTTTTAATTGAATGATCGGTTTGAAATTTTCTAACCCACCTATAAAGAAACCAATTACTTTAATATGTTAAAAATAATAATCATCGCGTCTGGAATTTTTAGAGATTTGCAGATAACCATCATGAAACTGTTCCAAAAATATTAGATTTGCTGAAGTTAGCCTCTTCGGACCTTCTTCATATCTCGTATGTCATATCAACAGTGCATTTAATTTTAGCTATCATAGAATAAAATTATGTGTATGAAAATCGTAGGAACTTCATCAATACATTCAACTACACTGAGTCACAACATATTTAATTCAGTACTATAGACATAAGTCTATGTTGTATTGAATCATATCTTCATTAAACTGTTAATAAAGTTAAAAACTATTCAAGTTACAAACTGTGCAGAAGAGGTACTTTTTCCCGCGGAGGGCAAAATCCTAGAAACCGTATAAATAGGCATCCGATTAGGTACGGAACTCAGGTAGGTATGTACTCGACACTCAAAGTACTACACGGTGGATGAACACTTTCAAAGAGAATAATCCGTCAACGTCCGATAATGTCCTTGTGGACTACGGATTAAATTATTTAATCGTACGTGGTTCAGTCCTTCATGTGTAATTGCGTGGTGTTATGATGGGAACGTTTATTCTTTATTCTAACATGGGAACAAAAGACACAATATTGCCCTTCATCTACACAAGCTGAGGATGATGACGAAGACATCAAATCTACATATTTTTTTTTATTTCTATTAAATAAAACTGTCGACAATATTATCTCGTCTTTGTGCAAAATGCGTTTACAAGCCACTCAAGCAAGATATCCCGCTCATGGGCCGCATAGGCCACGCGTGGCCACGCCTCCAAATGACTTCGATGTATCGATGTATTCTATCTACTACTAGAAAGGCTGTTCTGAATTCATAGTGTGGCATAGCGCGGGAGTATACATACAATATAAGAACTCCTTAATATGTTACTCATGGGCATTTCATGGGTTATGAAGAATTGTATAACTTTGTGCGAAATTTTTATACATCACATCCGATCTATTAGTAACATAAGTCTTTGTTTTTCGGTAGCAACTTCGGATTGTCTACAAGTCTAGTATAGTCACGCAATACAAGAGCAGGTTCACAGAAGTCGACTTATCGATATACCAACACAACGACCGATCACGACATATACATAACCAATTAATAACGTTCAGGAGTGAACCGGTCAAGCCTGAAGTTGCACAATAATCCTGAATATTACACAATAGCCGATACCCAATACGCTTAGCTTAGGTCATATCTGGATGACGCGGTTGGAAGGTAAACCAAACTTGTTTGGATTGCTGCTTTTGTGGAAGATTTTATGGTTATTGCTTAATCCAGCCGCGTGATCTGCAATGGCCTGTTAACCTGTTTGGCCAGGGAAACAGCGATTATAAGGTTAGTTAAATATGTTATTACTACAACCTATGTTAATATAAGCACTATTGCAATAAAAATATTCTTAATAATATCTTTATAAAAGTTATTTTGATATATTTTTCTAAGGTTCTTATGTAAAGTTTCAGCTAAAATATTTAAATAAGACCATTCGTCATGTTCCAGCTGGAAGTTTAAGAGCTAGTTATTACGTTCTTATCTTTTCTTGCTTCGTTTTTGTAAATTAACAAGTATACCTACCACGATCTGAATTAACTAAATAAAGGATACCTTTCTTTTATAAGGGTAATGCGAGCGAAATCGCGAGAGGATAGTAATTATAGTATTTGTTGTTTTTCCGCTGTTTTCACAGCTCCACACGGTGTCAGTGACTCACCGGTAGAAAGTATCGGCGGTGACGTCACACGCGATCCGCTCGAATGCAGATGACTTGCCCATTGTGGTTTGCATACATTATACATACATTTATCTGATACTCTATTTATTATACTGTTTACATAATGATTTTTATAATGTGAAAATATTTGTATGCCGTATGCCGGATCGCCATGCTACCCTTACTCGGACCCTGTCCTGGGTTCGATTTGAATTTCTGTTCTGTGTATTCTAGTGTTTGTGTGTTGTCCAATGTCCATGGACCCACGACACGGAATCCTAGTGTGAAACTATGAGTGTGAAGCGTTATTTATTAATTTATGCGAAGACGCAAACAAATCCATTATTATGTCACCAAACTACTAAATAAAATAATTATATTATGGATATAGATCGACACAAAATTTATTAGTAAGCTATAGTTATATCACAAAAGAAATAATAGTACCTAGGGGGAGTTGGGGCACCCTGATACGATTTTTACTTAGACCCATTAAAAGACGATCTATTGACAGTAACATCCAATTTAATAATTATAATATATTCAATATATATTCAGCTAACTTGTTAAATTCAAATTAACCGTTAAATTTAATCACAAAATGTATTAGAGCCTATTTTCTAAAAAATTAAATTTGTATCAATGTACCCCGGTACCCGGGGTAGATTGATACATTATACTCTCTCTCTCTCCACTCGGCACTCGGATTCATAGAAATATTTCTACAAATTAAACAAGTCATTGATTTTTATGACATTTACTTAAGTACTAATTGTAATAAATACTTTTCGCGGTCATATTCAAACAGCCCTAACTCTCGAGTTATGCAATTAAGAACAATAATTTTAACGTTAATTTGCAAGTAATATCTTTGAGTATTAGTACAGTATTAAAAAATTTAGTATCAATGTGCTAGTTTTTGAAGTATGTTAAGAAAAATGGAAAAGACAGTCAACTTTTTTACTTAAATTACCATAAAATAATATAAAAATAAGTATCAACAGCACTTGAATCAATGTGCCCCTGCCTATTACAATCGAAATAAATATTTTATAAAAATTAAAGCAATAAATAATCAAAAAAATTAAGTCTATGTAATGTAATGACAGATATGTTCTTACCAAATGTCTTAATATGACACAGGTAATACTAAATAAATTAGAAGAATCACATCCGTAAGAAAACTACAAAAATTTTGTTGGGAACATCAGAAACAGGTTTATACGTGCCAGCCGCTAGTCGTTGAGTGCACGTTGCTCCGCACTGGTGTGCATGTAGGATGTATAACTACCTTCTTATTTGTGGCGGACGGCTCTTCTAAACGCGTTTCGTTTTCGATTAATATTGACTGTATCTATGTGCCCCATGTATCAATATACCCCATCTCCCCCTACTTGTCTTATAATAAGTAGTTATATGTAGGTATTTTTATTTATAAATAATATGAACCTAAAATTCAAACTAAGTTAGTCATTGTACGTTATTGTACCCAGAATACTGACAACATTTCCTCGCAGTAAATACAAGTAGATATTGCTAAATTATTTCTTTGAGCAAAGTAATAATTTTATTAACTTTTAAAGCATGATTTTGTGCAAACGAACAATGTGTTTTTAAATAATTAATATAATTATACCTATTTACTTTATCCCTAGATTGTTAGGAAGAGATCGCTCTTAGATTAAAAGCCTATTATTTAACCATGATTTCTGGTTTTTCCTATTGTTATTTTTTTCAGTGAACAAACTTTTTTTGTTGTAGGTTTTGTATGGTTCACTGGCATAATTCACTGATTAATATCGTATTTACTTATCGAAGTTTGTTAATTTACGCATTTGAACAAAAAATGTTTCAAGCTAATCGAATAAATATGACGTTAATATCTACGAATAATATACTTAGTACATTATTTAGTTAATATCTGCGAATAATATACTTAGTACATTATTGAACCTGTTATCCTCTTTTTACATTTATCATTGGATATACGAATAAAATTACACAGAATAACGTATACCGTTTACTACGAGAATATATTATAAAACATTACATTTTAATTTTTATACTCCATACCAACATTACGCCCAACTGCAGATTTTAAATGCACTATACTATAGCTGTATTAATTACTATAGATAAGTGCAGACAGATGCTTATAAAACAATTATAAAACAACATATTTCACATATATTTATTATGGCTTTGTGTAATTATTGGTAAATACTCGTACGTTGTTGATATTATCATTTTCGTTTATCTTATGGTGTAATGCAATTCGGGGAACTTAAGGACATCTTAGATATCTGTTGTACACATTGCTATATTTATTATAGTAATTAAAACCAGCGATATAAATTATATAAACATATTAAAATAATTTATTACAAAAAGATTATAACAAAAAGAGTACTTACCTACCTAGTAACAATTATAAACTTAAATAAATTAACAACAATCTTAATCTTAATACATATATATAAATTACGTGTCACGTTGTTTGTCCGCGATGGACTCCTAAACTACTTAACCGATTTTAATCAAATTTGCACACCGTGTGCAGTTTGATCCAACTTGAAAGATAGGATAGCTTACATCTCAAAATAAAATAAAAAACTTTTGACAGAACGAAGTCTGTACGGGCAGCTAGTAAAATTATAAATATGTACCTAGTAATAATATTTATTTTTATCTGGACTGATTTTCAAACGATTTTTTTTATTAGTAGCTCGTTAGTACGAGTTCAAGGCCTGTATTAAATTTTCAGAGATCATTTCCAGACATAAAAAATAGGATATAATATTCTATCTCCGTTATGGGTACGGTCCCGTAGGATGATTTGGACGTTTAAACTAGTCTTCCGCGAGCTAAGCTGCGGGTGAATTTTATTTTAAAAATATTTCTAGGAATCAGCCTGTCAGTCCTGACTCAACAGCCTACCTGCAGGCCTATACCAACTGATTCGTAAGTCGTCAACAGCCCACATTTAAACACCGTCCTAACCACAGAACATCTAATAATTATTATATTCTGTGGTCCTAACAATATTCGGTCGCTACAGCACGGTAAGCATCCATGCCAAGGCCTGGTTGATCGTCAGCGCAGAGTGCGTGAAGGCGTTGCTTGTGACAGAGGACTGCCGAAATTACCGTGGCTTTCAGGGTTCTGTAGGCACATGATTGAAACCCTCGCCGAACTGAGTCCCGTAACCGCATGGTGTGTTACTAACTACTACATTTATGGTAGCTGTTGCGTTCAGGATTAGAAACCGGTTTTTTCTATTTCCCTTACCTAGGTATGACTTACAGATATATTATGTAATCAATTACATAAATTTACTTATGACCTCTACGGACTTACATGTAGATAGGTACTTAATTGGCCGTATTTTTACATTGAAGTATAATGTCATAGAAGAGACATCTCGAACAAAATGTATGTTCCCGCCGGGAAGTTCTATTTTCAAAATTGAGCCCCAATTCTCCTTTCAAAATCGAACGAATCCATTGGAAATGCAGCCGCGCGGCTTCAATTCATTGGAACATACATTGTGTTCGCGGTGTCTGTTCTAATATACGCTAGTAATAATACTTCAATGTATTTTTATAATATTTATGTAGCGACCGATATGATATTACATTTTACTTATTTCACTAGCTGCTACCGCCCACTTCACTGAAAGTAAAATCACACTTTCCCTACTTTCTTTTTATGTAAACCGTGTACGTAGTACCTTTTTTTTAATGGAAGTAGCCGGCAAACGAGCTGACGATCCACCTGATGGTAAGTGGCTATCGTCGTACCTACTGCTGTTTAATTTACTTTGTTTATTTTAAATAAATTTTAGGTAAACTAAGTATAGATGTTTACTGTTTAATTGCATAAAATTATGATCACAGGTTTCCTTACGCCATCTAACGGTCCGAATCTGAACATCAGAATCATAAGTAGGTATTACAAAATTTCATTTTTCGTTAGGTATTATTATATGATTAGGTAGGATACTTTTAATGTCAGGGAATCAGACCCATTATCGATCCCGGAGAACAAGAGCAAAAGTTAGTATCAAAAACGACACATATCTAATTAGGTACTTAGTATGGTAGATCTAATATTTTCAACCCATTTATATCATTCTCTCTACAGTGCACGGACAAATCCTTATCACTGAGGATGCCTGGGCTTTACACCACAACACTGTTTTAATGCAGATTGGTGGAGGAGTAGGGAGGTAATAGTGGCCACTGTCCAACCCAAATGTTTGAAGCTGAAGGCCTCCGACATGTTTTAACGACTACCATCAAATGATAAAACCGAGACCAACAGCTTAATGTAGGTATCCTCCAAATCACGGAAACGCTTAAGAAGAACTACTAGAAGTTAAGAAAAAAACTGATATCTACGCCTGATGAAAATTAACGAGCAAAAGTCTTCGCAGACCAAACCTGGGCTTTTATTTTTATTTTTGTTTTTATCTGACAAAGGAGCAGATAGACCGCTTGATGATAAAAATGGTCATCGTTTGAAGTATATCTCCGATGAATCTGCAACCTATATTTAATTTTATAACTAATAATTAATATGTATTAGGTATAAATATGAAAGTTTTTATGGATGTATTTTACTCTTTCACGGAAAAACTACTGAACAGTAGCTCGAGCACGAATATTTGCGAGAAAGTATTCGTATGGTTAACGTAAGCAATTTGTCAAATTTGTATGCCATTTTAGTACCACTTACGCACGATAGGGGCGCTTTTGAAAAAATGCCATACAAATTGCTTACGTTAACCATACGAATACTTTCTCGCAAATATTCGTGCTCGAGCTACAGGTTTTCATGAAATTCAAATTAAAACCATTCTTCAATGAAATGAAATACCTAGTAGCTAAGATATAACGTTACCCGAAGATAATGATTAATGAATCGTTTATGTAGAACAAGTTTAGATACTTCAGAGTTGTACTTATAACCTACTCGTATTAAAAGAACTATTATGTTCTAAGTGCTATTAACATTTAATTCAAAGCAAGGTCTTTTTAAATATCGTCAGGTGACACAAAGGTAATTTGTCCCTTTCATTTTCAGACGTCAAACTCTCATTACAACAGAGATACAACTTTCCAAGGAAAATAAATCGATAAAAAACGAGCTGACTTTTTTAAAGGTCTGATGGGTCTGTTATTATATATTTTAATTTAAGGCTTAAGATAGAGACCACGGATAACTGTAATTCATTGTGGATTGAACACATTTTATTATACGGGTACTCACTCATAGAATTTCAATTACTAGCGTATAGAAGGGACACCGCGAACATCGGGTTCGGGGGTGTGCATTGCAGCCGGCCGGCTGCATTTCATTCTGTCACTCAGCTGTCACTCGGCTGCGCTCATTGCGGCCGCATGTCAAAATTGTTTACGAAAAAACTGAAAAAATGCCGTCGTGCGTAATAAGAATGTGTCACAATTGCAAGACAAAAAACAAAAAAGATAATGTTATCACTTTATCATCAGTAAGAAAACAAAATCTTAACTTAAATCAACTAAAACGAATTTAATTTAATTATTGAGCAATGTTCCCGCCATTTTGAATGAAAAAATCATAAGGAGCGTTTGAACTTGGCAAGCCACTAGCGTGTTAATGGACCAAATAAGCTTGCCGACGCGACGCTTGTAACCAATTTAAAGTGTTCGATTTTTTGACACGAATCAATGGTAATTACGTTTGAAATCGTTTAAACACTTTTGCACGTTAAATAAAGTTGGAGTAAGAGCTTGTAAAGATTTGGAGTCGGTGACTGCTTGTCTTGGTTCGACAAGTGTCATATACAAAGTTACTCTATGGCAAGTGTGCAAGCGAGGCTTCTAGTTTGAAAAGAGAACGGAGGGCAAGCCGGCGTTGGAACACACATTTTGTTTGAGATAGCTTCTCTATGTATACTACCTCAATGTACTCACTATATTTATTTTGTACACCGTAGGTATTTCGATCCAGTTGCATGGATCGTGGTCACGGCTGAATAATCTACCGTCTAATGCTGGTAATAAGCATGGGCGTAGCCAGGGGGGGGGGTTTCGGGGGTTCAAACCCCCCCGAAAAGTTAAGGACTGAAATTTTTATGTGCTAATAAACCCTTAAAAACATTTTTCTAGACGTCATTCCGAATCGAATGAGCTATCGCACATATTTTTAGGAGCTTATAGAAATCTATTAAACACGTTTTTGAACTTTTTGACTAAACTAATAATAGATGGCACTACATACGTCGTGAGAAAAAATAAAGTCTCAATTTTCTTTAGCCTTATGTTATGTACTTTTCTTGAACCCCCCCCCCCCGAAACTAAAACCTGGCTACGCCCATGGTAATAAGTAGGTACTGCATCCATGCAACGTAAAACGGATAACCGCATAGGGAAAGATAAGGGTATTTAAGATTATCTTGTAACAAAAGGCACGAAACATTCGCAACAAAAGATGTGAAATCTATGCACCTATAATCAGAGATTTTTAAAGACATTAAAACTTATGTAAGATAACGCCATCTATTGAGTAGTGTCTACAAAATAATACATGACACTCATTAATGTTCAAAAAGACCAATGATTGAACATTTGATAAGTATTCAAAGCTCTTTATAATGCAAATCTAATTTATTTTTTATTACTTAATGTTTTATTATCGCTTTGTGTACGTACTTTTTATATCCGGTGACGTTACTGTATTCTATGGAATTTCTATGACATTTGGTTTCTGAACGAAAAGGATTCTTCTTCAGTTGGCAAAACTGGAGAACTGGCAACTCAGCTCACAATCAGTCAGATTGCTCAGTCAGTGTTACCAACTTAGGGGTTTTCCCCCCAAATTTAGGAGGTAAATATGTAAAATGGGATTTTTTTAGGGGTCTAATATGTTTAAGGTTATTTTTAGGGGTTTTTTTTTGTGACACTTCATATTTGTTATTTATTGATCAAAATAAAGATGCAAGAGGCCCTGGAACAAATTAACCAATCAAAGGAGACTGGGACTTTTGGCATTTAAAAATCGGATAGATTAATCTATAATCTGGAAAAAAGAAATCCAAAAATGAGTATTTATGAATTTACCTTATAAAATAAATCGATATTGTACTAGGAATTGATTTATTACTAAGAATTTATCAGTCCAATTAATGAAACAAATGGCAATGAATGAAGAAACAAAAAGTTTATTATTATCACCGTATTTTATATTACAATTCATTTTATTAAAGGCATAGAAATACATGCATAATTTATAAATAAACATATATTTTTTAATTAATATTTACTATTTTACAAAAAAAAAATTTTAGGGGGATTTCCAAGAAATTTGGGTGATTTAAGGGTTTTTGATTTAGTTTTAGGGATAAATATTTTTGAGAGTTGGTAACACTGTGCTCAGCTCAGTTTTTTTTAATTCAGTCAGTTCAGTTCGGTGGAGTGGAGGTTTGATAACCGTGTATGCGTATTTAGATAAAATTTACAACTTTGCGTCGAGAATTTCGAGTGCTTTATAAAAATAAACGTCATAATATAAGGACGCTTGTGTCAGTGAAAAGTAATCCGTGGTATTGTGTTAATTCAGTGTTGAAATTCGTGAAGTGTAACTATTCAAAAACATACAAGAAGCTTTGGTGCAATATCACAGGATGAGTAATATCACAAGAACGCCGAAAACTACCCCAATTACGGATGATTACGATATTTCCAACACCGTCCTCGGCCTTGGAATCAACGGCAAGGTAAGAAGTCATTACCGTTCAAACGTGTAAACGAGTTTCAAAAGTTTGTGTATTGTTTACATGCATGACGTAAAAGACAAAATTAGCTTCTAGCTTCCTCCTGGATTTTTTTTTATCAACATTGTGTTGTAATGTAAGTATGACGACGAGATTTTTTGGTTGGTATGCGAAGGTGCGTAGCCGTATTGCCCGCGAATTCAATGTCGTTTCGCCAATTTTATGAGAAAAACGTCGTATTTTACATGAGCGTACATTTTTTAGCATTGACTCATCAAAGTGCACGGCCACAAAGCTGTTTAAAATGTGCGTAATGAATGTGAATAGGTATCACATAATATTTAAAAATAAAAGTACCAAATTGAAGTTAATTAATGAAAATATGGACTAATACTCCTTGTCCACCAGTCCATCGAACTTACTTTCACTTGATGTAACTTTAAATAAAGTATAGTATTGCTGGTATACAGTGGCATAGCTAGGCCTAAGGAGGCCCCATATCAATATTTGTTGTGGGGCTCCCTCAACGTCAACTGTAAAACTATAGAGGTCATAGGCCTCTGGAGAGCTTTTTTTGGGAATGTTAGTGGGGGCCCCTATACATAGGGGCCCCGTATAATTGATACAGCTGATACGGCGGTAGCTACGCCCCTGCCGGTATAGTAATTGTAACAAACATAAACAATGTCAAGACAGTTGCAGTTTGCAAGAACATTATGGAAACAATTATTTAAGTACTTTGTTTTTGTTTAAGTATAAGAAAAATGTGAGTTAACTCAGACAAGAGTCTGTTATTATAGAGCATTAAAGGTCTAAAGCAGAGTTCCCCAAACTTTTTTGTGTCGTAGACCCCTTGCCATGTTTTTCCGTGTTGGGTAGACCCCCTACTAACCTGATATTGATTTCCTGTAAATTTTTAACTGTAGTGAAGTTTAGTGTTAAAAACTTGTAACGTGCTAATTGGTCACACTTAGCTCGTTACCAAATTTAATTCGAAATTTAGTCCATTTCAGTTAACATTGTCCATGGAACACCGATATCCATTCACGATCTGTGGCCAATGTTACATCAACGACAATATTTTATCGATCTGTGGATCTATGGCACAGATTAATAATTCACTTCTATAGTCTATGGTAAAGAACATATAAATTTTAGGAAACAAAATTTAATAAATAATAACACAAGTTCAAAATTAATAAATATTTTATTCGAAAGTGGTGTATTTGAATTAAAAACTATTAACTTTACTTAGTTTTCCTTTATTTTAAGATAGAATTTGAACATTCGGTATTTGATGTTAGTTGTTGACAATCTATGAATTCGCTCCTCTATTAGCGTATTTCCGAACGCAGCGATTGGCTTCAAAAAAAACCCTTGGTCCCATCTGTCAAAGCTGACAGAATGGCTTTTCGGATCTTGTTCGCGAGGATGGCGGGCACAAAACCCCATCATATCCATTAAGATAAATATATCCAAGGCCATCTGGCCAGAAACTCAAATATAATGCTTTAGAGAGCTAATTAAGGTTCAATATATAATAAAAACCCGCGGATACCTTTTATTTCCGGTAAGTGTTAAATATTTTTGAAACCACGCCATCACAAGATGATTGCATCATACAACTTAACTTATAAAACTTAAAATTCTCTTTAGATTTACTTCTACGCGGCTTAGCGGGATGCTGCCGACTTATTTTTACATACGGAGAGCGCGATAATTCGCGGTAAGTTCTATAAACCGTATATTTTCCAAAAAGAACTTCGTAAATTTAGACAATGTCCTGACGTAGTTATTTTATTGTTCCAGCTTCTCCACTCTCCCTTATATTCTCCATTCTCCCTTAAGATTAAATTCTCCCATAAGATTAAATTTTCCTCTCTCGTTTAAGATGGGATTTTTCTTTTTCCCTCAAATTCTCCATTAAGATTGAATAATATACTTCTTCGTGGTAACTTTCCTTGGAATTTTGGATCATTCTCTGAGCTGACTGCAGGAGTCTTGAGGGTATGATTTCATAGATGGTCGACCTCCGTTGAGAAGACAACCTGTAAGTTACAATTAGATTAATTTACCTTATAAAACGAATACTAAGCGAGTCATAAATTTAACTGAGGTACATCTGTTTAGTTTAAAATATTTGGTAAGCTCGTCCTGGTGTTTCTGTACTCATTGATGTACCTGAATTTAAATAAACAAATATATTGTTCGCCAATCAAATCTTATTATTTATCGCTCAACTCAACGCACATACACAAGTCAAAAACCTACCTTGCGATTAAAAGTCCTGATATCCGTTGGCTACTGATTGCTCGAGTTTTACCAGGCAATCACTATGACCAGTGGCGCCCGATTTGTTTGATTTATTTTTGCTGGTTTAACTTGAACTTTGTATTCTTTTTTTTTTCTGGTCATAGCGCCCTCAACACCTGGCATACTCACGGTAAGCTCCGAGCCATATTTCTTGTTATTTTATCAACTCAACTGGACATTACAAATAAATAAAACACTACATTCGGCGTCGAACAGGCGTTACAAATAAAATTTATTACAATTGGCGTTACCGAACAGGAACGTGATATTTTCTTGTGTAATTTAATGTGTGGTTGAGTTTTGAGTTGACTTAACTTGGTTATGACTCGTTTGGTTTATTAATCTTAAATTTATTTAGCTTGAAAATAAACTGTTAGGAAGTGTAACCTTATTTCTGTATCCCTTGTTTCTGACATGTTCTGTGAATTTGTTGTATTGCAATTTGTTTGGGCAATACTTGATTTTGTTTTGATATATACTTAAATAGTTTTTTCTTTTGTTGCACACTTGTGCAAGCTTTTGTTTTGTGTCAATATAGAAGTATAACATACAATGTTCTCAATGTTAAAGTAACATCTAGAATCTATAAATGTTTTGAGGCCTATTCAGTAAAACTTGGTAAAAGTTGTCGATGCAATAGAACAATAGTAAGTATATTATACAAATTAGTAATTGTCTAAGGTAGTATATGCTTGATTACAGTAATATTATAGTAACGTCATATCAGAGAAAGATTATATTGCAGTGCATAATTAATTATAACTTTATTATTCAATATTAACAGTATATAACATAGTTTTGAATAGTTTGTTAAATAACAACTATAGTTTGCATTTATAACATAAACAATAGTTACTAGAGTGTTCAATTGTTATTAATTACCTACCATTGAAAAGTTCATTTTGTTTCATAATAAACTTAGCTGTCATAAATATAACTTCATATTGTTGGAATTGTTAAGAATAGTAATTGCATATAAAGATAATAGTTAATAACTATTCTAAAGTTTACTTTGAGTATAATTAATAGTAATATTGTTGTTTTGTGCATACTATTGGATAATTTTGGTTGTAAACATGGATGATAACATAGTATCTGTAGAGAATAAGTCTGATAACCAGAATGTTACGGATGTACCTCAACTTCAATCTCAGTCTCAGTCGCAGAATTATACACAGTTTGTGAACTTGCTTGATGCTGACAATGTAACAAATTCACCACCTTCGAATCTCGACAGAGCATTACAATCTAATGAAACAAATTCCTTGCATCCAGTTGTGAACAATCATTATCATCAAAAACATTTTGACTTTTGCAAATTAGGTATAACATTTGATGGTCGTTCTTGTCCTCTTGAATTTCTGCAAAGGATTGATGAGTTGAAACCAGTCAAAGGATATACAGACTTTCAGTGTTTGTTGGCTTTGCCGGTGCTACTTTCTGGTGTTGCATTGAAATGGTACAGGAGTAAAAAGGATACTATATTGAGTTGGTCACAGTTTCAAACTGAGTTGTTGGATTTCTTTTTACCTAGAGATTATTATTATTACTTAGAACAGGAAATTAGGAACAGGAAACAGAAACCAAATGAAACTTTGAGTGAATTTATTATTGATATCATGGATCTTTCTACAAAATTGCGTACACCTTTATTGGAACATACATTATTGGACATTATTAAACACAACATGTTACCTGAGTACTCATTCCATTTAATTGGTAGGTGTGTTGTATCACTTAGTGAACTCATTCAATTAGGTAGAGAGATTGAATCTTTTAAACTACACAAACACAACTATTTTGCTCCAAATTATATTAAAAAGGAACTTAAAGCTATTACTTCTTCTGCGAGTAATCAAATTTCAGTTTTTTGTCATAAATGTAAATCTCCTGGACATACTTACAAAGAGTGTAAGAAGTTTGTTGGTATTAAGTGTTTTAAATGTGGGAAACCTGGTGTTCTTTCAAAAAATTGTGACAAGTGCAATTCTTCTAAAAATGTTTCTTTTCTGATGGATACCTGCGATCAAAAAAACGGAAGGCTCCGTTGTAGCCAACTTTCAAATAAAAGCGATCGGTTTACAACGGAATTTGAAACTCATAACGATATTAAATTTTCTTCTTCTACTGATACTCAAGAAAATTCTATTGAAGCACAAGTAGCTACACTTTGTAGGAATACTGATAAACGTCCTTATATGTGTTTTACGGTTAAGGGTCGTGGATTTCTGGGATTATTAGATAGCGGTGCACAAATGAATGTACTAGGCAACAATTCTCACTTAGTTTTTCTAGATATGGGTTTTACTTTGAATAAGATTACTTCATCTGCCACTACTGCTGATGGTAAGCTGCAAGAAGTTATTGGTTATATTGAATTACCTATTAAATGTGCTAAACGTGTTAGATTGTGTAAATTTGATATCATACCGTCGATAGCAATTGATGTTATTCTCGGCATGGATTTCTGGATTAAGTTTGACATATTTTCTAAATTAAGTAAAGAGATTTCTTTTGTGAATTCTGATGGTAAACCTTTTGAGATAGCTTCAATTATACCTGCATCTGGTTTGACTTTGGATGAACGTCAACGCTTAGACGATATCACTACAAAATTTGAGAATATTTCATATGAACATAAAGGTTTAGGAAAAACTGATTTGGTACAACATAAGATTATTACTGTTGGAGAACCTATTAAACAGAGATATTATCCTTTAAGTCCTGCTCGTTTGAAAGAATTAAATGTTGAAATTGATAAAATGTTGTCTGAAGGTATTATCCAACCCTCTAAATCACCATGGAGTAGTCCTTTAGTTCTGGTGACAAAGAAGGATGGTACACTTCGAGTTTGTTTAGATTCACGTAAGTTAAATTCAGTAACTGTTAAAGATTCATATCCACTCCCTTATATTTCTAGAATTTTAGTAAATCTTAGAGACGCACGCTTTCTTTCTTCTATTGATCTTTCTAAAGCATTCTACCAAATTATGTTGGAGGAATCTTCTAGAGAGAAAACTGCTTTCGTTGTTCCTGGCAGAGGCTTGTTTGAATTCGTAAGGATGCCATTTGGTGTGACAAATGCTCCCGCAGAATTACAAAGGCTTTCTGATAAACTTTTCGGTCCTGAATTTGATGATAAATTGTTTTGCTTTTTAGATGACCTTATTTTAGTATCAAAAGATTTTGAAAGTCATTTAAACCTTTTAGAAAAAGTGTATAATAAATTAAAAGATTCTGGCTTAACTATCAACTTGACTAAATCTGAATTTTGTAAAGAAAAACTTAAATATTTAGGGTATGTAGTTGACAAGGATGGACTTCATACGGATCCTGATAAATTGGAGGTTATTAAGAACTTTCCAACACCTAAATCTGCTAAAAATGTTCGTAGCTTTATTGGTATGTGCTCATATTATCGGAGATTTATTCCAAATTTCTCTGATTATGTTGCTCCTCTAACTAAATTAACAGGTGGTAAGAGAAACGCTAAGGTTAAATTTGTTTGGAATGATCAAGCTGAAGAATCTTTTCAATATCTTAAAAATGCTTTAATTACAGCACCTGTGCTTAGATGTCCTGATTTTAATAAACCATTTGCTATTCACTGTGACGCTAGTGGCTTTGCAGTAGGCAGTGCGTTGATGCAAGATGATGATGAAGGTCAATCACATCCTGTAGCTTATTTTTCTAAATTGTTATCTAAATGTGAGAAAAATTATAGTGTAACAGAGAGAGAATTATTAGCTGTTTTATTATCAATAGAACATTTTCGTCCTTATATCGAAGGCACTGAATTCACAGTAGTTACTGATCATGCTAGTTTGAAATGGTTGATGAATTTAGCAAATCCTTCTGGTAGATTAGCCAGATGGGCAGCTCGTTTGTCGCAGTTCAAATTTAATGTAGTTCATAAAAAGGGTAAAAATCATACAGTACCTGATGCCTTGTCTAGAATTGATATTTCGGCTATTAGAGCATGTCCAGATGATGTTGATGATCCTTGGTACAGGAAAATGTTCACTGATTGTCAAAAATTTCCTTCAAGATTTAAAACGTTTAAAGTAGAAGATGACATCTTGTTTAAATTTGTTAAACCTAAATATTCTTTGAGACAAAATTTAGCTTGGAAAATTGTTGTACCTAAAGAACATGTCTTGGAAACCATTCGTAACAATCATGATGATGTAAACTCAGGTCATTTCGGGATTCATAAGACAATTGAGAAATTAAAAATACATTACTTTTGGTCAAAAATGTTTAAAGATGTTAGGGAATACATTAATAACTGTGATATTTGTAAAGCATATAAACATTCCACATCTTCACCTTTGGGCTTAATGACCAATCCTAAATTGGTTGATCGACCTATGACAATGTTGTCTATCGATATTATTGGACCTTTACCTAAATCATATTCAGGGCATATTAATATTTTGTCAATAGTAGATGTATTTTCTAAATATTGTTGGATATTTCCACTTTATCAAGCTACAACTAGATCAATTATTAAAATTTTGGAAAAGGAAATATTTTTAAAGTTTGGTTGTCCTAAGATACTTATTTGTGATAACGGTAGGCAGTTTATTTCAAAAATGTTTAAAGATTTCATAAGCGGTTACAATATTCCAAAATTATTTTACAATACACTTTACACACCTCAAAACAATCCTGTAGAAAGATTCAATAAGACAATTGAAACTTGTATATCGTGTTATGTTGACACAGATCACAGAACATGGTCGAGGTTTTTGCCTCATGTTCAAGCCGCTATCAACGGTACTGTTAATTTGGTTACTGGGTACACTCCCAACTTTTTGATGTTTGGTAGGGAAGTTTATTTAGATGGTACTCTTTATAAATTTAGTTCTATTTCTGACCCTTCAGAAATTACTATTGAGGATCGTTCTTGTTATTCTCAACTTCTTTCTTCTTTGGAGGATATATTTAGGAAGACTGTGGACCACTTGGCCAAGTCTTATAGGAAAAATGCTCTTTATTATAATTTAAAACGAAAAGCTATTTCTTACGATGTTGGGGATATTGTGTGGAGAAGAAACTTCGTGCAATCCAATGCTGCTCACTATTTTTCCTCTAAATTAGCTCCCAAGTTTATAAAATGTAAAATTGTGGAGAAGGTTTCTGATAATGTATATGTTTTAAAAGATTTGGCTAGGAATACGGTTGGCAAATACCATGTCAAGGATATTCTCAAAATTTAATAATTTTTTTTGGACTTTCGTAAATTTTGTTGAGTAAGAAGTTGTGGATTGTCTTCTTGGGTAATTGGCATTTGTGAATGAGGAAGAATGAGATGAAGAATGGAAGTAATGCCTTTGTAAGTGTGACGTATGTTAGGGCCTAGGATTACAGTTTACTTCTTGATCTTCTTACATGGTTAACATCTGGACCATGAATACTCACCATTATTAGAAATTATTTAGGCTTTCTAAATCATAGAAGGATAATGTGCAGCTTAATGTCGTAAGGACTCCTACTTGTTCTACTTTGTTTTGTTTTGCCCCAATTTTTGTTATATTTTGTTTTGTTTTGTCTATAACCTTTTTGGGGGGGTTTTTGTTTGTGTGTAGATTTGTTTTATGACCTACCTAGGTTATTTTGTTTGTGCGTGTTTCTTTAGTCTAATTTATTTTAAGGGTAGTTTTAGTCCCTAGTTTAGACGACCTTGTGTCCGTTCCTGGATGTGACTTTTGCGCACTTACCTTTTACTTCTTGATTCTTAGGTCAAGAAGCTGACTATGGAGTTCTACACACTCTTTTGTGTTGTCACCTGACACACATTCTTGCTTTGTTTTGGAAATTCACCTGAATTTTCATATTTCGGTTTTCCGCCGGAATTTTCTTTTGCCATCTTTTCCAGATGTGCACTTTTGTTCGCTGAGTTTAGTTCGTTAATGCGGGGCGAAAGTCTTCGTGTTAACCAGGTGCATACTAGACCAGTGTTCTTTTGTATTGGTTCTTTCGAATCACTTTTGAGTATTCTTAGGTACTCGTTTTGTTCTTTTGTATTGGTTCTTTCGAATCACTTTTGAGTATTCTTAGGTACTCGTTTTGTTCTTTTGTATTGGTTCTTTCGAATCACTTTTGAGTATTCTTAGGTACTCGTTTTGTTCTTTTGTATTGGTTCTTTCGAATCACTTTGGAGTATTCTTAGGTACTCGTTTTGTTTTGTGTCATCTCACCTGAGGTGTACTTTTTTTGTCCCTGGGGTAGTTCGTCGTCGTGAGACAAATTGTCTATCACCTCGATCAGGTGCATACTAACCCAGAGATTTTTGTTCCCTTTGCTTTAGTAAACTCTGACTTTGGTCTTTGATATTTGTTGTTTTGACTTTGTCATTATTTGTCTTCTTGGTCAGTTCGTTGACGCAAGGCAATTTGCCCATTGCATCAATCAGTTGCAGACTGATCTAGAAATCTCTTTTGCTTTACTATGTTTTCGCATAGTTTTTTTTTTGACCTCTTTTGCTTTACTATGTTTTCGCATAGTTTTTGTTTTTTTGATCTCTTTTGCTTGCTATGTTTTCCACATAGAACCTTGTTTGTTTTACTATGTTTTCCACATAGTCTTTGACTTCTTTGTTTTGCTATGTTTTCCACATAGGCTTTTGTTTTATTAGGGATGGTTCGTCTGTGAGGTGCTTTAATGTACACACTGTACCAGTTGCATACCAACCTAATTATTTGTTCTTTTGCTACACACTTGTGTACCTTGTTTAAATTTTACTTGTTTAAATTTGCTTGTTTAGATTTTACTTGGAAACATGGTTTACTTTTTCGCGGCTCTTTGGCTCATCGGAAAAGTCAGTTGTAGACTAGTTTCAAAGTATTTATCTTCTGTTTACTTGTAATTTGTTCTCAATTTGGCTTGGAAACTTGGTTTATCTTTTCGCGGCTAGTTGGCTCATCGGAAAGGTCAGTCGTAGACCAGTTTCAACAAAATTTGTCTCTAGTTTAGTTATTTATTCTCATGTTCTTTTGAATATTCTTATTCCTTTTGGTGAACAATAGCTTGTCTTCCAAATTTGTTTTCTTAGTAGTTGATATTTTCGAGGCGAAAATTTTAGAACCTTCAGTTCTAAATTTTCTTTTTCCTAGAAGGGGGAAAATGTAACGTGCTAATTGGTCACACTTAGCTCGTTACCAAATTTAATTCGAAATTTAGTCCATTTCAGTTAACATTGTCCATGGAACACCGATATCCATTCACGATCTGTGGCCAATGTTACATCAACGACAATATTTTATCGATCTGTGGATCTATGGCACAGATTAATAATTCACTTCTATAGTCTATGGTAAAGAACATATAAATTTTAGGAAACAAAATTTAATAAATAATAACACAAGTTCAAAATTAATAAATATTTTATTCGAAAGTGGTGTATTTGAATTAAAAACTATTAACTTTACTTAGTTTTCCTTTATTTTAAGATAGAATTTGAACATTCGGTATTTGATGTTAGTTGTTGACAATCTATGAATTCGCTCCTCTATTAGCGTATTTCCGAACGCAGCGATTGGCTTCAAAAAAAACCCTTGGTCCCATCTGTCAAAGCTGACAGAATGGCTTTTCGGATCTTGTTCGCGAGGATGGCGGGCACAAAACCCCATCATATCCATTAAGATAAATATATCCAAGGCCATCTGGCCAGAAACTCAAATATAATGCTTTAGAGAGCTAATTAAGGTTCAATATATAATAAAAACCCGCGGATACCTTTTATTTCCGGTAAGTGTTAAATATTTTTGAAACCACGCCATCACAAGATGATTGCATCATACAACTTAACTTATAAAACTTAAAATTCTCTTTAGATTTACTTCTACGCGGCTTAGCGGGATGCTGCCGACTTATTTTTACATACGGAGAGCGCGATAATTCGCGGTAAGTTCTATAAACCGTATATTTTCCAAAAAGAACTTCGTAAATTTAGACAATGTCCTGACGTAGTTATTTTATTGTTCCAGCTTCTCCACTCTCCCTTATATTCTCCATTCTCCCTTAAGATTAAATTCTCCCATAAGATTAAATTTTCCTCTCTCGTTTAAGATGGGATTTTTCTTTTTCCCTCAAATTCTCCATTAAGATTGAATAATATACTTCTTCGTGGTAACTTTCCTTGGAATTTTGGATCATTCTCTGAGCTGACTGCAGGAGTCTTGAGGGTATGATTTCATAGATGGTCGACCTCCGTTGAGAAGACAACCTGTAAGTTACAATTAGATTAATTTACCTTATAAAACGAATACTAAGCGAGTCATAAATTTAACTGAGGTACATCTGTTTAGTTTAAAATATTTGGTAAGCTCGTCCTGGTGTTTCTGTACTCATTGATGTACCTGAATTTAAATAAACAAATATATTGTTCGCCAATCAAATCTTATTATTTATCGCTCAACTCAACGCACATACACAAGTCAAAAACCTACCTTGCGATTAAAAGTCCTGATATCCGTTGGCTACTGATTGCTCGAGTTTTACCAGGCAATCACTATGACCAGTGGCGCCCGATTTGTTTGATTTATTTTTGCTGGTTTAACTTGAACTTTGTATTCTTTTTTTTTTCTGGTCATAGCGCCCTCAACACCTGGCATACTCACGGTAAGCTCCGAGCCATATTTCTTGTTATTTTATCAACTCAACTGGACATTACAAATAAATAAAACACTACATTCGGCGTCGAACAGGCGTTACAAATAAAATTTATTACAAACTTAAAGTAAAAACACATGTTAATTTATACATTTATTAATTGAATTTAAATTAAAACTACTCAAAATAAAATTTTGTATCTGTTATGTAAAATATACGTAGCATTAAATAAACATTTTTACAAGTTCAAAATGTATTGTGACCACAAAGCGAATACCAACATCCTACAACTTACACAATTTTATAAACATATATAATAATTTTTTTACTTCATAGGTACTTTTATAAATCTTAATATATATAAATTACGTGTCACGTTGTTTGTCCGCGATGGACTCCTAAACTACTAAACTGATTTTAATCAAATTTGCACACCGTGTGCAGTTTGATCCAACTTGAAAGATAGGATAGCTTACAACTCAATGTATAGTCAAAATATTATTTTTTGAAAGAACGAAGTCTGTCCGGGCAGCTAGTAATGTATATGTTTTGATATTATAAGATAGTATGATGTAAATAAATAGGTATGTAATATATTTTATTTGTACCGCCTGTTCGACGCCAAATGTAGTGTTTTATTTATTTGTAATGTCCAGTTGAGTTGATAAAATAACAAGAAATATGGCTCGGAGCTTACCGTGAGTATGCCAGGTGTTGAGGGCGCTATGACCAGAAAAAAAAAAGAATACAAAGTTCAAGTTAAACCAGCAAAAATAAATCAAACAAATCGGGCGCCACTGGTCATAGTGATTGCCTGGTAAAACTCGAGCAATCAGTAGCCAACGGATATCAGGACTTTTAATCGCAAGGTAGGTTTTTGACTTGTGTATGTGCGTTGAGTTGAGCGATAAATAATAAGATTCGTTCAGCGAACAATACTTGTTTATTTAAATTCAGGCACATCAATGAGTACAGAAACAACAAAGACGAGCTTACCAAATATTTTAAACCAAACAGATGTACCTCAGTTAAATTTATGACTCGCTTAGTATTCGTTTTATAAGGTAAATTAATCTAATTGTAACTTACAGGTTGTCTTCTCAACGGAGGTCGACCATCTATGAAATCATACCCTCAAGACTCCTGCAGTCAGCTCAGAGAATGATCCAAAATTCCAAGGAAAGTTACCACGAAGAAGTATGTTATTCAATCTTAATGGAGAATTTAAGGGAAAAAGAAAAATTCCATCTTAAACGAGAGAGGAAAATTTAATCTTATGGGAGAATTTAATCTTAAGGGAGAATGGAGAATTAAGGGGAGATAGGAGAATGTAAGGGAGAGTGGAGAAGCTGGAACAATAAAATAACTACGTCAGGACATGTCAAAATTTACGAAGTTCTTTTTGGAAAATATACGGTTTATAGAACTTACCGCGAATTATCGCGCTCTCCGTATGCAAAAATAAAGTCTGCGGCATCCCGCTAAGCCGCGTAGAAGTAAATCTAAAGAGAATTTTAAGTTTTATAAGTTAAGTTGTATGATGCAATCATCTTGTGATGGCGTGGTTTCAAAAATATTTAACACTTACCGGAAATAAAAGGTATCCGCGGGTTTTTATTATATATTGAACCTTAATTAGCTCTCTAAAGCATTATATTTGAGTTTCTGGCCAGATGGCCTTGGATATATTTATCTTAATGCATATGATGGGGTTTTGTGCCCGCCATCCTCGCGAACAAGATCCGAAAAGCCATCCTGTCAGCTTTGACAGATGGGACCAAGGGTTTTTTTGAAGCCAATGGCTGCGTTCGGAAATACGCTAATAGAGGAGCGAATTCATAGATTGTCAACAACTAACATCAAATACCGAATGTTCAAATTCTATCTTAAAATAAAGGAAAACTAAGTAAAGTTAATAGTTTTTAATCCAAATACACCACTTTCGATTAAAATATTTATTAATTTTGAACTTGTGTTATTATTTATTAAATTTTGTTTCCTAAAATTTATATGTTCTTGACCATAGACTAAAGAAGTGGATTATTAATCTGTGCCATAGATCCACAGATCGATAAAATATTGTCGTTGATGTAACATTGGCCACAGATCGTGAATGGATATCGGTGTTCCATGGACAATGTTAACTGAAATGGACTAAATTTCGAATTAAATTTGGTAACGAGCTAAGTGTGACCAATTAGCACGTTACATTTTCCCCCTTCTAGGAAAAAGAAAATTTAGAACTGAAGGTTCTAAAATTTTCGCCTCGAAAATATCTACTACTAAGAAAACAAATTTGGAAGACAAGCTATTGTTCACCAAAAGGAATAAAAATATTCAAAGGAATATGAGAATAAATAACTGAACTAGAGATAAATTTTGTTGAAACTGGTCTACGACTGACCTTTCCGATGAGCCAACTAGCCGCGAAAAGATAAACCAAGCTTCCAAGCCAAATTGAGAACAAATTACAAGTAAACAGAAGATAAATACTTTGAAACTAGTCTACAACTGACTTTTCCGATGAGCCAAAGAGCCGCGAAAAAGTAAACCATGTTTCCAAGTAAAATCTAAACAAGCAAATTTAAACAAGTAAAATTCAAACAAAGTACACAAGTGTGTAGCAAAAGAACAAATAATTAGGTTGGTATGCAACTGGTACAGTGTGTACATTAAAGCACCTCACAGACGAACCATCCCTAATAAAACAAAAGCCTATGTGGAAAACATAGCAAAACAAAGAAGTCATAAACTATGTGGAAAACATAGTAAAACAAACAAGGTTCTATGTGGAAAACATAGTAAGCAAAAGAGATCAAAAAAACAAAAACTATGCGAAAACATAGTAAAGCAAAAGAGGTCAAAAAAAAACTATGCGAAAACATAGTAAAGCAAAAGAGATTTCTAGATCAGTCTGCAACTGATTGATGCAATGGGCAAATTGCCTTGCGTCAACGAACTGACCAAGAAGACAAATAATGACAAAGTCAAAACAACAAATATCAAAGACCAAAGTCAGAGTTTACTAAAGCAAAGAGAACAAAAATCTCTGGGTTAGTATGCACCTGATCGAGGTGATAGACAATTTGTCTCACGACGACGAACTACCCCAGGGACAAAAAAAGTACACCTCAGGTGAGATGACACAAAACAAAACGAGTACCTAAGAATACTCCAAAGTGATTCGAAAGAACCAATACAAAAGAACAAAACGAGTACCTAAGAATACTCCAAAGTGATTCGAAAGAACCAATACAAAAGAACAAAACGAGTACCTAAGAATACTCAAAAGTGATTCGAAAGAACCAAAACAAAAGAACACTGGTCTAGTATGCACCTGGTTAACACGAAGACTTTCGCCCCGCATTAACGAACTAAACTCAGCGAACAAAAGTGCACATCTGGAAAAGATGGCAAAAGAAAATTCCGGCGGAAAACCGAAATATGAAAATTCAGGTGAATTTCCAAAACAAAGCAAGAATGTGTGTCAGGCGACAACACAAAAGAGTGTGTAGAACTCCAAAGTCAGCTTCTTGACCTAAGAATCAAGAAGTAAAAGGTAAGTGCGCAAAAGTCACATCCGGGAACGGACACAAGGTCGTCTAAACTAGGGACTAAAACTACCCTTAAAATAAATTAGACTAAAAAAACACGCACAAACAAAATAACCTAGGTAGGTCATAAAACAAATCTACACACAGAACAAAACAAAACCCCCCCCAAAAAGGTTAAAGACAAAACAAAACAAAATATAACAAAAGTTGGGGCAAAACAAAACAAGGTATAACAAGTAGGAGTCCTTACGACATTAAGCTGCACATTATCCTTCTATGATTTAGAAAGCCTAAATAATTTCTAATAATGGTGAGTATTCATGGTCCAGATGTTAACCATGTAAGAAGATCAAGAGATAAGAAAGTAGTCCTAGGCCCTAACATACATCACACTTACAATGGTGTTACTTTCATACTTCACCTCATTCTTCCTCATTCATAAACACCAGTTACCCAAGAAGACAGCTTATACCTTCTTACTCAACAAAATTTATTGGAAGTCTAAAAAAAAAAAATTATTAAATTTTGAGAATATCTTTGACATGGTATTTGCCAACAGTATTCCTAGCCAAATCCTTTAAAACATATACATTATCAGAAACCTTCTCCACAATTTTACATTTTATAAACTTGGGAGCTAATTTAGAGGAAAAATAGTGAGCAGCGTTGGATTGTACGAAGTTTCTTCTCCACACAATATCCCCAACATCGTAAGAAATAGCTTTTCGTTTTAAATTATAATAAAGAGCATTTTTCCTATAAGACTTGGCCAAATGGTCCACAGTCTTCCTAAATATATCCTCCAAAGAAGAAAGAAGTTGAGAATAACAAGAACGATCCTCAATAGTAATTTCTGAAGGGTCAGAAATAGAACTAAATTTATAAAGAGTACCATCTAAATAAACTTCCCTACCAAACATCAAAAAGTTGGGAGTGTACCCAGTAACCAAATTAACAGTACCGTTGATAGCGGCTTGAACATGAGGCAAAAACCTCGACCATGTTCTGTGGTCTGTGTCAACATAACACGATATACAAGTTTCAATTGTTTTATTGAATCTTTCTACAGGATTGTTTTGAGGTGTGTAAAGTGTATTGTAAAATAATTTTGGAATATTGTAACCGCTTATGAAATCTTTAAACATTTTTGAAATAAACTGCCTACCGTTATCACAAATAAGTATCTTAGGACAACCAAACTTTAAAAATATTTCTTTTTCCAAAATTCTAATAATTGATCTAGTTGTAGCTTGATAAAGTGGAAATATCCAACAATATTTAGAAAATACATCTACTATTGACAAAATATTAATATGCCCTGAATATGATTTAGGTAAAGGTCCAATAATATCGATAGACAACATTGTCATAGGTCGATCAACCAATTTAGGATTGGTCATTAAGCCCAAAGGTGAAGATGTGGAATGTTTATATGCTTTACAAGTATCACAATTATTAATGTATTCTCTAACATCTTTAAGCATTTTTGACCAAAAGTAATGTATTTTTAATTTCTCAATTGTCTTATGGATCCCGAAATGACCTGAGTTTACATCATCATGATTATTGCGAATGGTATCCAAAACATGTTCTTTAGGTACAACAATTTTCCAAGCTAAATTTTGTCTCAAAGAATATTTAGGTTTAACAAATTTAAACAAAATGTCATCTTCTACTTTAAACGTTTTAAATCTTGAAGGAAATTTTTGACAATCAGTGAACATCTTTCTGTACCAAGGATCATCAACATCATCTGGACATGCTCTAATAGCCGAAATATCAATTCTAGACAAGGCATCAGGTACTGTATGATTTTTACCCTTTTTATGAACTACATTAAATTTGAACTGCGACAAACGAGCTGCCCATCTGGCTAACCTACCAGAAGGATTTGCTAGATTCATCAACCATTTCAAACTAGCATGATCAGTAACTACTGTGAATTCAGTGCCTTCGATATAAGGACGGAAATGTTCTATTGATAATAAAACAGCTAATAATTCTCTCTCTGTTACACTATAATTTTTCTCACATTTAGATAACAATTTAGAAAAATAAGCTACAGGATGTGATTGACCTTCATCATCATCTTGCATCAACGCACTGCCTACTGCAAAGCCACTAGCGTCACAATGAATAGCAAATGGTTTATTAAAATCAGGACATCTAAGCACAGGTGCTGTAATTAAAGCATTTTTAAGATATTGAAAAGATTCTTCAGCTTGATCATTCCAAACAAATTTAACCTTAGCGTTTCTCTTACCACCTGTTAATTTAGTTAAAGGAGCAACATAATCAGAGAAATTTGGAATAAATCTCCGATAATATGAGCACATACCAATAAAGCTACGAACATTTTTAGCAGATTTAGGTGTTGGAAAGTTCTTAATAACCTCCAATTTATCAGGATCCGTATGAAGTCCATCCTTGTCAACTACATACCCTAAATATTTAAGTTTTTCTTTACAAAATTCAGATTTAGTCAGGTTGATAGTTAAGCCAGAATCTTTTAATCTATTATACACTTTTTCTAAAAGGTTTAAATGACTTTCAAAATCTTTTGATACTAAAATAAGGTCATCTAAAAAGCAAAACAATTTATCATCAAATTCAGGACCGAAAAGTTTATCAGAAAGCCTTTGTAATTCAGCGGGAGCATTTGTCACACCAAATGGCATCCTTACGAACTCAAACAAGCCTCTGCCAGGAACAACGAAAGCAGTTTTCTCTCTAGAAGATTCCTCCAACATAATTTGGTAGAATGCTTTAGAAAGATCAATAGAAGAAAGAAAGCGTGCGTCTCTAAGATTTACTAAAATTCTAGAAATATAAGGGAGTGGATATGAATCTTTAACAGTTACTGAATTTAACTTACGTGAATCTAAACAAACTCGAAGTGTACCATCCTTCTTTGTCACCAGAACTAAAGGACTACTCCATGGTGATTTAGAGGGTTGGATAATACCTTCAGACAACATTTTATCAATTTCAACATTTAATTCTTTCAAACGAGCAGGACTTAAAGGATAATATCTCTGTTTAATAGGTTCTCCAACAGTAATAATCTTATGTTGTACCAAATCAGTTTTTCCTAAACCCTTATGTTCATATGAAATATTCTCAAATTTTGAAGTAATATCGTCTAAACGTTGACGTTCATCTAAAGTCAGACCAGATGCAGGTATAATTGAAGCTATCTCAAAAGGTTTACCATCAGAATTCACAAAAGAAATCTCTTTACTTAATTTAGAAAATATGTCAAACTTAATCCAGAAATCCATGCCGAGAATAACATCAATTGCTATCGACGGTATGATATCAAATTTACACAATCTAACACGTTTAGCACATTTAATAGGTAATTCAATATAACCAATAACTTCTTGCAGCTTACCATCAGCAGTAGTGGCAGATGAAGTAATCTTATTCAAAGTAAAACCCATATCTAGAAAAACTAAGTGAGAATTGTTGCCTAGTACATTCATTTGTGCACCGCTATCTAATAATCCTAAAAATTCACGACCCTTAACCGTAAAACACATGTAAGGACGTTTATCAGTATTCCTACAAAGTGTAGCTACTTGTGCTTCGATAGAATTTTCTTGAGTATCAGTAGAAGAAGAAGATTTAATATCGTTATGAGTTTCAAATTCCGTTGTAAACCGATCGCTTTTATTTGAAAGTTGGCTACAACGGAGCCTTACCCGTTTTTTTGATCGCAGGTATCCATCAGAAAAGAAACATTTTTAGAAGAATTGCACTTGTCACAATTTTTTGAAAGAACACCAGGTTTCCCACATTTAAAACACTTAATACCAACAAAGTTCTTACACTCTTTGTAAGTATGTCCAGGGGATTTACATTTATGACAAAAAACTGAAATTTGATTACTCGCAGAAGAAGTAATAGCTTTAAGTTCACTTTTAATATAATTTGGAGCAAAAGAATTGTGTTTATGTAATTTAAAAGATTCAATCTCTCTACTTAATTGAATGAGTTCACTAAGAGATATAACACACCTACCAATTAAATGGAATGAGTACTCAGGTAACATGTTGTGTTTAATAATGTCCAATAATGTATGTTCCAATAAAGGTGTACGCAATTTTGTAGAAAGATCCATGATATCAATAATAAATTCACTCAAAGTTTCATTTGGTTTCTGTTTCCTGTTCCTAATTTCCTGTTCTAAGTAATAATAATAATCTCTAGGTAAAAAGAAATCCAACAACTCAGTTTGAAACTGTGACCAACTCAATATAGTATCCTTTTTACTCCTGTACCATTTCAATGCAACACCAGAAAGTAGCACCGGCAAAGCCAACAAACACTGAAAGTCTGTATATCCTTTGACTGGTTTCAACTCATCAATCCTTTGCAGAAATTCAAGAGGACAAGAACGACCATCAAATGTTATACCTAATTTGCAAAAGTCAAAATGTTTTTGATGATAATGATTGTTCACAACTGGATGCAAGGAATTTGTTTCATTAGATTGTAATGCTCTGTCGAGATTCGAAGGTGGTGAATTTGTTACATTGTCAGCATCAAGCAAGTTCACAAACTGTGTATAATTCTGCGACTGAGACTGAGATTGAAGTTGAGGTACATCCGTAACATTCTGGTTATCAGACTTATTCTCTACAGATACTATGTTATCATCCATGTTTACAACCAAAATTATCTAATAGTATGTATAAAACAACGATATTACTATTAATTATACTCAAGTAAACTTTAGAATAGTTATTAACTATTATCTTTATATGCAATTGCTTATTATTAACAATTCCAACAATATGAAGTTATATTTATGAAAACTAAGTTTATTATGAAACAAAATGAACTTTTCAATGGTAATTAATAACAATTGAACACTCTAGTAACTATTGTTTATGTTATAAATGCAAACTATAGTTGTTTTTAACAAACTATTCAAAACTATGTTATATACTGTTAATATTGAATAATAAAGTTATAATTAATTATGCACTGCAATATAATCTTTCTCTGATATGAAGTTACTATAATATTACTGTAATCAAGTATATACTACCTTAGACAATTACTAATTTGTATAATATACTTACTATTGTTCTATTGCATCGACAACTTTTACCAAGTTTTACTGAATAGGCCTCAAAACATTTATAGATTCTAGATGTTACTTTAACATTGAGAACATTGTATGTTATACTTCTATATTGACACAAAACAAAAGCTTGCACAAGTGTGCAACAAAAGAAAAAACTATTTAAGTATATATCAAAACAAAATCAAGTATTGCCCAAACAAATTGCAATACAACAAATTCACAGAACATGTCAAAAACAAGGGATACAGAAATAAGGTTACACTTCCTAACAGTTTATTTTCAAGCTAAATAAATTTAAGATTAATAAACCAAACGAGTCATAACCAAGTTAAGTCAACTCAAAACTCAACCACACATTAAATTACACAAGAAAATATCACGTTCCTGTTCGGTAACGCCAATTGTAATATATTTTATTTGTACCGCCTGTTCGACGCCAAATGTAGTGTTTTATTTATTTGTAATGTCCAGTTGAGTTGATAAAATAACAAGAAATATGGCTCGGAGCTTACCGTGAGTATGCCAGGTGTTGAGGGCGCTATGACCAGAAAAAAAAAAGAATACAAAGTTCAAGTTAAACCAGCAAAAATAAATCAAACAAATCGGGCGCCACTGGTCATAGTGATTGCCTGGTAAAACTCGAGCAATCAGTAGCCAACGGATATCAGGACTTTTAATCGCAAGGTAGGTTTTTGACTTGTGTATGTGCGTTGAGTTGAGCGATAAATAATAAGATTCGTTCAGCGAACAATACTTGTTTATTTAAATTCAGGCACATCAATGAGTACAGAAACAACAAAGACGAGCTTACCAAATATTTTAAACCAAACAGATGTACCTCAGTTAAATTTATGACTCGCTTAGTATTCGTTTTATAAGGTAAATTAATCTAATTGTAACTTACAGGTTGTCTTCTCAACGGAGGTCGACCATCTATGAAATCATACCCTCAAGACTCCTGCAGTCAGCTCAGAGAATGATCCAAAATTCCAAGGAAAGTTACCACGAAGAAGTATGTTATTCAATCTTAATGGAGAATTTAAGGGAAAAAGAAAAATTCCATCTTAAACGAGAGAGGAAAATTTAATCTTATGGGAGAATTTAATCTTAAGGGAGAATGGAGAATTAAGGGGAGATAGGAGAATGTAAGGGAGAGTGGAGAAGCTGGAACAATAAAATAACTACGTCAGGACATGTCAAAATTTACGAAGTTCTTTTTGGAAAATATACGGTTTATAGAACTTACCGCGAATTATCGCGCTCTCCGTATGCAAAAATAAAGTCTGCGGCATCCCGCTAAGCCGCGTAGAAGTAAATCTAAAGAGAATTTTAAGTTTTATAAGTTAAGTTGTATGATGCAATCATCTTGTGATGGCGTGGTTTCAAAAATATTTAACACTTACCGGAAATAAAAGGTATCCGCGGGTTTTTATTATATATTGAACCTTAATTAGCTCTCTAAAGCATTATATTTGAGTTTCTGGCCAGATGGCCTTGGATATATTTATCTTAATGCATATGATGGGGTTTTGTGCCCGCCATCCTCGCGAACAAGATCCGAAAAGCCATCCTGTCAGCTTTGACAGATGGGACCAAGGGTTTTTTTGAAGCCAATGGCTGCGTTCGGAAATACGCTAATAGAGGAGCGAATTCATAGATTGTCAACAACTAACATCAAATACCGAATGTTCAAATTCTATCTTAAAATAAAGGAAAACTAAGTAAAGTTAATAGTTTTTAATCCAAATACACCACTTTCGATTAAAATATTTATTAATTTTGAACTTGTGTTATTATTTATTAAATTTTGTTTCCTAAAATTTATATGTTCTTGACCATAGACTAAAGAAGTGGATTATTAATCTGTGCCATAGATCCACAGATCGATAAAATATTGTCGTTGATGTAACATTGGCCACAGATCGTGAATGGATATCGGTGTTCCATGGACAATGTTAACTGAAATGGACTAAATTTCGAATTAAATTTGGTAACGAGCTAAGTGTGACCAATTAGCACGTTACAGGTACTATCAGTGTATGTATTGAGATCCACTATCGTGGACCCCCATTTTCATTTCATGGACCCCCAAATTTTTTTTCGCTGACGTAGACCCCTTGCAGGTTGTCATAGACCCCCTAGGGGTCGATATAGACCACTTTGGGAATCACTGGTCTAAAGGTTACAGAAACATTGTTTATACCTTATATTCCGTACTGAAAATTACTAACCTACTGAAACTTACTTGATATTGAGATAAATTTGTTTACAGTTAACTTATTACTATGGAAGTAATTCTTGGCACAATCATTAGTTAACTGCAAGTACACACAGATGCTGTTCAGACACAAAAAATAATAGTGATTTATTCAATACAACTCCTAATTGCACCTATTTTTCATACTTGGTGGACACCAATATGCATTGCTCAAGATCACTGTGTATGGACTTATCTCATGAAAAACATAAATGTAAATTAAGAGCAAATTTCAAAAAAAATACTAATTGAGATCTAAATGGGTGCCAAGTTCTGTGTAGAAAAGCCCAAAATTTTAGCCACAAGAACATGTAATTCTAGCTCTACATTTCCCTTGGTTTTGACAGGTTTATATGGAATAGTTTTTGAGTTTTATGAGGGGGTCAAAAGTCGCTTCAAATGGTTTGTGTAGTATTACACACTGTGCTGCTCACCAGTTCTGTTAGCTTGAACTTGGCTTGACATGCTACTGTGTGTTTAGATACTTCTGTTGTATCTCTATTTTGCGGCTGATTGTCACAATATTCCATTTAAACCGTGGAAACTCAACGTTAATATGAAAATATTACGAGACACAATTGATAAGATCTCCTCTTTATGGTGTAAATTGTGAGACATTTTAATTAGATTGACTTTAACTACGTATGTTGCTGTATAATTGAACTAATTGCTCGGGTGAGATATGTTTCAGTAATGTTATTGTGAGACAGGATTTCTTGAATGGAATTTTTTAAACATGACACTTAAATATCGAAACAATGATTATTACATATATACCTATTTACTACTTACTGGATGAGTCTAAAAATATTCATATTTTTACGCAACTAAAGATGTAACTCAAAGACAGTAGGTGGTTTTATAGGTAGGTGCTTTTAAATAACAATATTAATTTTGCTTTCTGTAACAAGTACCAATATGACACTAAAGACTCCATAACCTTGGTTGGGACATAATAGTGGCTTTGACTGCAGACCAAAGTATTTCATGATTTATTTCCTAGTTGGGTAGTCACCCTTAACCCACTTGTTCCTGAAACAACTTTTTACTTCCGATCGCAATAAATTTTACATATCATACTAGTTATGTCATAAGATGAGAGTAAAAAATAAATTAAAAAATATTCCACATCCGGAAAACTGGGAAAATGGTGTTCTTTTAAAAGGACGCTAGCAAAATGTACTACTATGACGGTTGGATAAGAATAAAACAATTTTCTTTTCTTAAGATAGTTTTATAGAGTTGTATGATAGGTTTCGAAGCAAATCTTAGGGTGTAATGTTACATTGCATTTAGGGCAGTATAAATTAGCTTTCTCCTGACACAAAATGCACCGAAGTTAATTCTCTTTATACCAAATAATATGTTCTTTTCCATCGAAACGAGAATTTTCTCGAAAATTTTGAGAGATACGTGAATTTTTTCGCTCTGTAGATTTCATGTAAGTTTCAAGAAGAGCAGTAGCAACACTTCTACGGAAGTGCAGAGAATCATAGTTTCCTCTGTTGTTTTTTGTAAATTTGCCAGGCATTGTACATATCCAGTCCGTGTCAATCAAAGAATTTTTTTTTTTTCTCTTATAGATGTTCTGTAAAGACCAATATTTTGATCTGATCTATCGACCCCTCCCATGTTTTCATTATATAATTTAATGATAGCAGGTTGGTCAACTAGTATATTTTTTTACTGTTGCTTCGAAATTTTTTTTACTTTTCCTATTGGTTGGATTGTAGCTGCATTTGACGCTACAGTAACAATGCTGTTGTCATGCCACTTGCATAATAAAAGTTGCTCTGCCCTTGTGGACTTATGTTTAAAAGTTCCTCGTGCTGTTTTCTGCAATTCTTTGTTAGTTGGCAAAGAGCAGTTAGCCACGCGATTTTCACGAATAGTTCCGGTGGCCTTGATTATCCTTAGCTCATCGATTAGAAAAACTGATGTGGAGTAATTGTCGAAACATAGGTGAAATGGAGCTTGGTCATTGATTTGGCGTAAAACATCTGAATATTCTAAGACCACACTAGCACCCAAGCCCAATGCTTGTTTGTAAGTATTCGAAGCAGTAGACTGTTCTTGGTATGGATTAAACCAAATTATGTAACCTAAGCGAGTGGCTCCAACACAAAATTTGTATCCCCATGTTATGAGCTTTCTTCTGATAAACTGCTTACACGGGTGGCCACCATAATAGGGAACCATAGCCTCATCAAAACTATGATGTTCTTCATAAGGAGCATAAGCTTTGAAGTTCTTATTTAGCATGTCAAATAGTTTGCGCAATTTCACAAACTTGTCATCGGAGTTTAGATTTGTATTATCACAGCAATGGAGGTTTGCTATTATAAAAGTAAATTTATCTCGGGACATTGCATTGTACACAATTGGCATACCACAATCTGTAGCATTTTCCCAATACATACTTCTTCTAGGCACCACAACATAGTAGTACATTTTGCTATCGGTCGTTTAAAAGGACGGCAGATAAAACATCGAAAAATAGATATTTATAATGAAAATTAACATACAATTTTATTTATACAAGACATTAGACATCTCTTGTAATTTAGTTTTGCTGTTATTCAATAAGTATTAATTACTTGAAACACTATATACATACTTTGAATTCTCCATAAAAATACGTGTACTTTAAAAAATATAAATAAATTCAAGCCAATTCAAATCTGTCACAAATAGTTTACTGTCTAGTCCCTACACCTGTAACGTATCGAATGAACTTAAAAAATTACAACATGAGTACCTACATTGTTTACAATAATTTTATTTGTGTGGTGTTCTTTTAAAAGGACGATAGCATCAAGTGGGTTAAGCAGGGGAGTAGCTACCGCCGTATCAGCCGTATCAATTATACGGGGCCCCCAGTGTATACGGGCCCCCACTAACACTCCCAAAAAAAGCTCGCCTACGACCGCTACATTTGGCACTCCTTTTATATTTGAGAGGGCTCCACAACAAATATTGATATGGGGCCTCCTTAGGGCTAGCTACGCCACTGCCCTTAAGGTACCCTTGCCCTCATGAGAAAAGATACACTACTAAATCTAACTATTATACTTCTTTAAACCTACCTGGATAGCTTTAGTACCTATACAATATACATACATTACATAATAACAGAATAACCACACATTAAGTTTTTTAACAAATATGCAATTTGCTGTCATTGTACATATAAATAATGTGAGAGATAATGGGCTTACTATGTACTCTAACACTTCACCCAACGTTACTGCAAATGATTGTCAATATAACATCCACTGATAACGATGATAGGTATATAATCTTTTATCATTTTGTGTTATCATTGTGTTCAGGCGAATAACCTTGAAAATAATAATGGCTTGGTAAAATAAATGTATCTGTAATTCTTTATTTTGCTGTCAATATGGCTAACTATGTGGAATGACCCTGAACTAGATAATAATAGGATTAATAGGACGACAATATAATAAGACTCCTTTATCTAAAGAGACGCCGAAACTACTAGTCCTGCGGGAACGGTTTTTAGACCAAATGGAATTTTATCAGGGTCTTATTATATTTCTTAATAAAATGGTACAAATCAACAGGGCATCCTGTGGAGATAGGGTTGCCAGAAGGTCGGGATTCGTCTGGATTGTCCCGACAATTCACTCGATTCAACAGAACGCGTTTGCCGCCGCAGCGCCCGCGAACCCCCGCACAGGTTCTAGCCGTTTTTTTCGTCGTCAGCTCGTTTGCCGGCTATTTCCAATGTAACAACATTTCTTGTCCTGAAAAAATCTTAACTTTTTGAAGTTTTATTTTTGAAGTTTTTAAATATGGATATTTCTAATATGGAGTGTTTATTTAATATAGGTAATGGTATTATTATTTTATTTCTTATCTCGACCTTATTATGCGCAGAAATTGCCTATTCTTTCATGCGTGTTTACAATAATTATTCCATTAGCACACTTTGGTCTTTGACTAGATGATGTTATGTGAGGTCATGGTGATGCTAATGGCAAAAATTCCGTCGTTGATACATATATAGCAGTCGCGAAATCACGTAAAAATAGGGTTACCATCTCGAATTTACAAAAGTCCGGGCAAATAGAATTTAAAATGAAAGTCCGCCTATTTCAAAAAATAGTGCGAGCATTTGACGAAAACGATCGTCCTTTCCTCGATACTATCATTTGAACTTTCAAAGCTCTTAAAAAAAGCTTGTTAATATTATCGAACCGCCCCTATATGGTTACATCACCTTGCCACCTGGTGCCTCACTTTATTTTAAACTTTTTTTTAATGCTCGGACAAATAAAAAACCCGGACGGAAAGCGCAATGTCCGGACATATCTAGATAGCTGGCATGGCAACCTTACAAAATGTCAACATATTTTGGTCTTTGCAAATGCGAAGCTCTTGTATGGCAATTGCCATTTAAAATTCCAACTCGGAATGACCATTATCCCCTCTACCAATTCGCGTCGGTAGCGATAGAGTATGCTTTATACCTCCTTAAGAGATGAGATTGGTGCCCTGAGACTATTCATGCGTTGAAGCCAGTGTTGATGTCAACATTTTCATGATAATCCGAAGTCCAGGAAAATAACTGTCCAAAGGTCGTCCAAAGGGTCTAACTCAGAGTCGACACTCTGACCACCAATATTGCAGCAACATCATCTTCTCAAATAGCTCCTGTATCAATATAACAAACGTTTTTCCCTAATGATTCCATAGTCATACTTCCATATTATGTCATATATTGAACTGAGCAATAAGTGCTTTTAATTATTTAAACAATTTGATAGCGTGCAACAAACAATCCTGTTTACTACACTTAAGTCTGTACATAATATTTATTCTTGTCTTACCACATAGTTTATGATGTTTAGAAATCACTGTCTTTTATTACAAAGTAGGTGGCAACAATTAGTGGTATGTATAACTGTACTTTAGTAATTACATAAACATTAGTGATACGTGCTGTTTATTTAAATTTAATGGCGTTCGACGTAGTGAATACCGCTTATTAGTAAAAAATTGTGATATAACTAATTCTTGTTTAAGTATTACTTTAACATAATTTTAAACTGAAACATGTTGTACCTACCTATTATTAGCTTAATATACTTAATTTATGGCTCTATAGGTATATTATTTGGCGATTAGTGCGTTTCCACTACGTCAGGAGATGGCACTATCGTATACCCTGAATCGCAATATCAAAGATTTCCATATTTCAATGCTAAGTAGGTTAAGGAGTTAAGGAATTGTTATTAAGTTAAGAACTATTACTTTATCCTTTCACCGCAGAATAAATAATATACCTACCTACTTTACTAAATGTCTGATCAAAGTATACACGGTAGAAACTTACGTAGAAACAAAAATTCCCAATCAAGCGGAACTTGATTGGTGTCACACTTCATCCGCCGAGGTCGTCACGCCCATTGTATTCAAGACGGGATCTGAAAATTATTCAAATCATCTTGTAGCTCGGTTTAGTTTTTATTTAAGTGTAGAATTTCGTGTGATAAGCCTATCCTTCCTTATCGGTCAGTAACGCGTCGGTGACATTAAGTGTCAAAGTTTTTGACGAAAAATAAATAGTATTGTGACAAACCGATTCTGATGTGAATCATTGATACGATAAGATTTGAAATATGTATTTTTATATGGACCAAATATTCGCTATTACTATTACTACGGCCAAAATAGTTCACAAAGTGACATTATTTTCTGTTAAATCGGTCCGGTGGATTAGTGATTCGACTACAGTTGACTGTTGACATAGATAATGTTTTAAGGTTATCTATGTGTGAGTTCTGTGACAGAAGTTGACTGAACCATCACTAAAGGTCGATGCATACGTAACGTGGACGGGACGGGACATGAAGTGATCACAGAAAATGATAGCGCATACGCCACGGAGACGCGGACGGGTCGGGAACGGGGCACGCACATAATTATGTATACTTGTTTATGTCCCATCCACGCCTCGTCCACGTTACGTATGACCTTAAATCTATAGCTAAGATTTCCTGACGATATTATATAACTGAAAGATTGAAACAAGTGATACCTAATAAACTAATACGGACTTGTTTGAAAATTTTAGATGAGAGAAGTATTCGAACACCTTTCATTTTAAAAGTATACATTACTAATCACCGAAAAAAATTAACATATGAGTAATATAATATCATTAACAATTAAATTACCAGTTCAAACACAAAATATAATCAATTTTATTATTTAAAAAACATTTTCATGTCCGGACTTTTCAAATTAGTTGGTAACTCTACATGTACCCGTTTAGGTTCTGATGAATGGAATGATTTTTAGTATGATTAGGCCACACCGGCATGATTCAGTCTTGACGTTTCACAATGTTGATAATGTTTTGTGATTCATTTGCCTACAATACGAATTTCCAGGTAGGTGTACGATTTTAAATACTTTCACTTGCATTTCATAACGTGTTGTACGAAGGGCAAACAAAGGAAGACAGATATTTCCGTCTGAGCTATAAACGAGATAAATTTATTAGTGTTAGACAATGTCGAACAGTGAGGCGCAATGGTTACCATACCGGATCGCCGCACCGAGGGCCCTGGGTTCGATTCCCAGCAAGGCGGTTTGAATGATGAGTTTTAATTTCTGTTCTCGGTCTGTGTGTGAATGTCCTTGTCTAGTGTGTTGTCCATGGCACCCACGACACAGGGAATTCTAGTGTAGGGCTATGAGTGTGGAGCGTTATTTATTTTATTTGTTTCTAGTTTTATCTGTTCTTGTACCTACTTTGTCTATTGTCTGTTTTAGTTCTTCCAAATGAACAGGAATTTGAATGCTTAACCGTAAGTGAGTGTTCACACTGAACTCGCGGGCGCGGGCGCGGGCGCGGGCGCGGGCGCGGGCGCGGTGGCGGATTCGTGTTCACACTGGCCGCCAGGCGTTTGCGCGATTGTGACATGTTGTCAGAGGTTGAAAACATGGACGACGATCTTTTTTTAACCGAAAATTCATACCAAAAGTTCCATTTATGTACTCACCCTCCATATCAGGAAACAATTCAGCAATTTCCTTCCATAGTTTATTAAGAATGTTTCTGTTCATAAGATGCCTGTGTTTACACTGCCAAATCTGAGTTCAAATCAAATCAGTTCTAGCCTGAATAGTACTAATAAATTCTTCTGTATTGAAGGACATGATCTTAGATGAAAGAACAACCCTTTAATCTGGGGACATAATGAATTCATGTGCTATCGTTTCTAGCGACAAGTTCAAAATGGTTGAACTTACCTGACATAATCGCGCGTTCCGCCGCTAGTTCAGTGTGAACACACTCATACATTCTCATGCGTTTGATATTGCCGCTAGCGGGCCGCGCGCGGTTGTCGCTAGCGTGCCCGCTACTTACACCGCACGTGCGTTTTGTATGTGAACACTTCCATAGTAGTTCATATGTTTGAAATTTCGCGACCGCGCCCGCGACCGCGCCCGCGAGTCAGTATGAACAAGCACTAATCCTTCGAGGTTCTGACAATGATCCATTAACCAGGATAGGATTTTTTTTAAACATTGCGTCAGTTGAATAATATAATCGTCCAAATGTCCGGAGTTTTTGAAGTTTTTGTCCGGCGACGACGGTGTAAGACGAACAGCTTTAACCCAGAATCATGATTATGATTCAACAATGACAATTACCGACAAATAGCATTATTGGCTTACTTACCTCAAGTATTTTTTCGTCATACGTATATGTCATGCATGACGTCAACATTTTGCTCTTGAGCGGTAAATGACCCCTCCCGGCTGATACTCCTTCATTAAGTGATAACGGAATGAATCACGTATTTATGCTGTTAAGACAGCTTTAAGGCGCAGTAGTGTTTAAGGCCTCTAGCGCAATAGATAATAATATTATTACGTCTTCTGGTCAAACCATAGTTTTTTTCTGGTGTTTTGGTCTGCTGGATAGGCGGCTTGGCTGGATTTTGGAAATCTTAGTTTTTTTTTAATTTTAAGCTTCATTCGTCATTCAGGCGTGATGATGATGGAGATTTGCTATAGTGACCGTCTTTCTGATTGCTGGCAAAATTTTTATAATAATTGGTATCTATTGTTGCTAGTCGATTTAGTTAGAAATCTCTGGAAATAGCTGAAGTATTTTCAACAAAATCAATATTGTATCTATTCATACTCTCGAAGGCAAGCTATGAACCATGAGAGAATTCTAGAAAATCGCCCAAGACTAGCTCATCATAACACAGTCCGTTGAAGTTTTATTTTCATGCATAATAAAATTATTTTTCAAGGAAGAGGTTTAAAAAAATAGTTTTCTATACAGATTACAGATATTCTGATGAAAATTATGTAATAATTGCTAATTGGTGTATTTGTAATTTGTCATACACTTCAAGGATTTTTAGTTCTGTTGTCTATAAAAAAACTGAATTTTCCGTCACCTCAAGTCAATCAATATCATTTCCATTAGCGCCACCACGGATGCCAATTTCCTTACGTAATCGATAATTTGTGGTAAACACGAGGAAATACCGTGGATAGCTGTTTTGTATCGCTGCTTACTGATTACTGACTGATAAACCCAACTCATATCTAACTAGCTTATTAATTCAAAACACCTATGCTGTCTTCACTGCATGAAGGTAGTTACTTGTTTTTACTGAATCGAATCTCACTTACCCAAACGTGAATGTTCTTACTCATTAAAATTGGATTCGCGTATTGGATACGGTATATGGATACGCAATTACACTTTTAGAAGGGCTTGAGAGCCAGTTCTTTCTTTCTTTTTATTCTCTCTTTCTTGGGCGGCAACGCATCAGTGATGCCTTTGGTGTTGCTGATGTCAATGGGCGACGATAGCCACTTACCATGAGGTGGATGGTCAGCTCGTTTGCCGGCTATTTCCATAAACAGGGCGATAAGAAAATCCCAGCTGATTACCGGTGAGTCATACACACATAATAATTAATAACATACATAGCATTGTTGTGACTAATGTCTCCCGCGTGATATTAAAAATAGTACTTAATAAGTATTTCAACATTCATAAATCAGTAGACAATGATGTAGGCTAAGATCTGTTGGCAAGATGCTGCCGGTTGATAGTCAGGTGGTTTTGTTAGCTAGCATGTGTTAAACAATTAATTTTATTCCAATTTTAGTCGTCTTTGTGTTCCTCTCGATGTGATTCTCGATTTTAATCGGTCAAATATATGACTGAATTTGGGATTAATTCATTATGGTGATTACTATGATCGAGATTCGGGCGAGATCGGAATCGGATGCCAAATAGGAATACAAAGATCGCGTTTATAAAGACTATTTAGTGAGAAAATTACAAGAAATAATAATAAATTATTTTTATGGCGCTAACCTTAGCCTGATGCCCTGGAATGAGGCCACGGCGAAAATTCGGCGAAATTCCGAATATTGCCGATTTTTGGCGAATTTCAAATGGAAAATTTGATTTCAATTTTAGTCCGAAAAGTTATATTACGGGATCACACGGGAAAATTGTATCCGATTTTGGTTTACTCGATTAATACGAGTATAAGATCCAGCTGAGCTAAAATTGGAAATTTTACTCTGGCGTGCGACATTGACCCTGGATAGCCAAAGTATGTCACGGTCCATATGAATATAGGTCACGGGCGCCAGAGACCTCAAATGGTAAAAAATAGGTTGTCATGGTCGTGCATCGCAAGTCGAGAACGCTATAGATAAGGATTAGAGAAGTCAAGGACGTCTGAAGTAAGATAATTAAAAACTTAAAAGTCAATAGGTTTGACTGAAGTGATTCAGTTTATTGTTTCTGCTCATCGTAAAACTACCACTTCACCGTAATACTGTAAAAGCAGATTATCTTATTTTATATTATTCTTATTACTACCTATTAGGAAATTAGGAAGGAGTGGAGTGGAGTGGAGTGCACACATTTTAATTTTTTTATTATTATTTTCCTCAGCTGGTCCAAGCAGCGTCAGCTATAGGGCACTAATAGTAGACCAGCTTTTTAGAGGGGCGCCAACGTAGTGGTCCTTGGGGGTCCGGGTGGAGAACTGGAGAGTCAATATTGGCGAGCTTTTTGTAAAGGTGTGCCACGTTTAATATGTGTGTTACTGAGAAGAAGAGGGTTGACAGACAGCAGGAAGGACAACAAAGTTTTTTCATTTTGAGTCTTTAACTTAAATATTAATTTTGCGTTATTAACAGCCGCTTTTTAGGATGTCTTTATGAATCATACTTTAGGTATATGTAATACGGAGCTGGGCCTAGCTTCACTTTTACGTCTACAAATGTATTTTTATCCGACTTCAAAAAACGAGGAGGTAATCAATTCGATTATTTTTTATGTTTGCTACCTCAGAACTTTTGACTGGTGAACCGATTTTGATGATTCTTGTTTTAATCGAAAGCTGGTGCTTGTCATGTAGTCGAACTTAAAGAGCTAGATCTGACGAGTAGTTTATGAGTTATTTTGAAGTCGGTTATTTTTTTTCTTCGTAAAATTCAGATTATAATGGAACTAGATAAATTAATTCATATATGATACCTATAACTACCTCAGCCGAGAATCTAAACAAGGAGCCTTTGCTTTACGAGTACAGGTTCCAATCGAGCTACGCTACGGAATCACCTGTATTTCCCGTAGCGATTACTAACATGGTCATAGTTTATCAGGTTGCTCGTATAAATCTAATCTTTCAATCAGTGCGGAAATTATTGCGATCTACAACTTATTAAGTGTATTTTGTTGTAGCAATGGCACAATAGAGAGGCTCCGAACGACTTTAGCTGACCCAGTTCCCGTAGGTAGTCTTTGAGTGTAACCTAAAAAGCGCCTACTCACCCCGATCTGAAAGGTTTTCTTTTAGGAATAAGGCCAAATGTTTTGCATTACTTTCTCGACCGACTTTCGAAGTTTCATAACGTGTACTGCTATGATAGAGGGAAATATTTGCTAACCGATACTTGTACATAGAATGTGATAAAAATACCGAACATGGGTATTATGTAGCTAAGCTTACCTAGGCAGATAGAACAGAGTTGGCATTAAAAATATTCTTAAACATCATTTCAGGCAGCACGTACCTCATAAACGAATTTATTAGATGTTAAGTGCCGAAGTTAAAGCAGTGATAGCCTAGCGGTAGAACGTTGGTCTCCCGAACGAAGGGGCCCGAGTTCAAACCCTGGCACGCACCTCTAATTTTTCAAATATTATGTGCGTATTACAAGTTAATTATCACTTGCTTCGGTGAAGGAAAACATCGTGAGGAAACCTGCACACCGGAGAGTTCTCCATAAAGTTCTCGAAGGTGTGTGAAGTCTACCAATCCGCACTTGGCCAGCGTGGTAGACTATGGCCTAATACCCCTCACATTGTGAGAGGAGACCCCGAGCCCAGCAGTGGGACAATTATGGGTTGTTGCTTTGCTTTAAGTGCCGAAGGAATGAAATAAAATTCGATACGATAGAACGCAATAATCACATTTATTGTTTGCTTTTAAATAAATCACTCGGAATTACAGTTTTTCACGCTGAAAAGAGAAAATAAAATAATACGATGGAATCTTGTTTCTTTATTAAACGCGTCATTTCTGTTAACAAAGACCTAATTACAGTCGTCATGGTAAAATGAAACGCATTTACTATGAGTGAGCCGTTTCTTTGATGTTCCAGTGAAATTAAAATTTTCTGTTGTTTTTCGCAAATTAGCTGTGTTTTACATGTAAGGCTGACAAACTCGAGCAATGAAAAATTAATGATAACCGTGATAACCTTATTGGTGTAATTTTTCGGTTGTAAGTGATCATCACCGACCATGGATATCAGTAACACCTAAAACATCACCGATGCTTTTCTGGCCAAAAAGATAAGAAAGAAAGATAGAAGACTGCTGTCACGAGAGTAAATGGCTTTATAAGCACTCGATTTATTTCCAAAAGCAAGGAAGGGACTCATTAAAGAATCTCATACAAATATTTGCTAGCAAGTATCGAATATGTTTACGATAGAATCTTACGGTGTAAACGTTGTGTACACTGTACAATGTGGACATTGGATGTTTGTCTCCGTTAGCAAAATATTTGCTGGAGATCGAGTTATCTCTGGAAAGCTTTGTACTATAATCCTATGTTATATTCCATCAAAAGTACGTGTGTACGTCAAGACTCAAGCGTCACGTTTTGCGGTTATGGTAAAACTAATTTAAATTAACAAGGGAATGATGGAAGCGTGATTAAACCTTAATCCTAACGGCCTTTTTCAATACTCTATCTATCATCTATCCATAATCTCTATACATATATAAGTACTATTATTTCTTCTGTGATATGTATAAGTTACTATGATTCAACGCTGTAATGTTCTGATTTTTTAAAATTTCTAGGCAACTGATTTGAGGATAACGAATGGAAAAATATTAAAACGGTATTAAGAGACTGTTATGTCAATCAATGCCGAATATGCAGCAGATAATAAGATTTGTCAATGGTTGAGCCAAAATGGCGTCAATATCGGCAACAACGTAGGAGGGACTCAATGTCATAAACACGTAAAGCTTTTAGAATGCGCCACACGGAACCCACTGAACTACGAGTAATTAAGGTGATATTTTGCATATCGTATTTTCAGGAAATGCGTCTTTTCCCGCGGGATAGGAGATAAACAATTTAGAAAGTTCCGTTAACGGATGATTCTCGAAAAATATTTAAGTATGATAAGTGTATTATTAATGTAGCTTTCGCAATAAATTATATCGGCAACATTAAAACGATACCATGGGTATTTCCATGGTATTTATAAGCGATATTAGGGTTATTGATTCGGTTGTGGAACTATCTGTGTGTGAACGTAAAAGGATATCCTGGATAGAAGCGACACAGCGCCTTCTATTTATATAACTCGTAAACTGTGGAGGGAATCGAAATAACATGGAAAATTTATATTAAATTGTAGCTCAGGAGAACATTATTTATTACGGTCTATTTCATCAGCACCTTATTTCATTACTCAAGATTTTTCTTCTAATCTGCGCACCGATGAATAAACACGTTACTCACAAAGTACCAGGCTATAATGATTTAACAAGAAGTCATGCTTCCAAAAAGTGTTTATAAACAAATCTCGATTTTATTGATTGTAATATTAGACGTTGAAATTCTGTGAACTTGTTTGTTTGGAACGAGTTAGCATTTAACAGCGCGGAAATTGTAGTTTACGGGAAGAAAAAATGATTTTCAATTCGTTATCGAGTTATGCTGATTAGTTTTAAGAAGTCTGTTTTGTGTTTGAAATGTTTGAATAGATAGTTGAAGTTCATCGGTTTTATTTTCAATCATCTGTACCATCATCATCATATTATATTAATCATCTGTGTCATATTTTAAGCAGCTAGGAACAACATTTCTGAACGATTAATGGCACGTAACTAGTCTATTCGCAGGATGATAATTCACTATTGCAAATCGATATTCGATACGTCGGAATACGCGACGCACTGTTTGCCAAATAATTTTTGTCGAAACGGGATGTCGAAATATTTTTAAGGAATCGGGATATTTACTTCGAAAACGATATTTTTACGTTTTTAAACGATGAGACGTCTGAGTTTATTCACTTAAGTTCTTATAATTGCGTTGTTGTAGGTCATGAAAGTACATAATACGGGTACAAAAATGATAGACATATAACGAGCTAAGATTTGCGGTTGAATAGTTATCATCAACATTATATAAGTGCAGTCAACAGACCTATTAAAGTAATAAAATAAATGATATAATGTTGTGGTCCAGTGTGAAACATGAGATCCCCACAATATTTTAAACGATAGGATGTCGCAACGAGATCACTAGCGCTTTGAAATTAAGCCTCTTAATCGATAGTTCTTTATTTTAATCGTACATGGATATCCAAGTGTTGATTGCTACCCGATATAACTTATAAGGCCGCCCGTTGTTTTTTACTTTTTGTGACTTTAATTTGCATGTATCTGTGACGTGAAAGCATTGAAGGGCTTATATGTTTATTGGTTGAAGCCCCAAAGTCAATACTTACTTGACTTGCCTGTAGAATGATTCAAGAAACATGTAAATGTAGATACACAACACAACTTGTTGACAAGGGTTGCTATAACCACAGAAGAAATAATAGTAACGTAGATGAATATTTAAATGACAAGGACGCATGGTATTCATCAGTACTGCAACCGGTTACGCTCAGGTTAGGATATATTATTTTTCTGTTATCAGTGTACTATTGAAAAAAATATGGTGTTTTAAAAAGATGTGCTGAAGAGTATTTTTACGGCTTTTCCTCTTCACCATGACAAAGCACCTTTACGAAAATCTGCTAGATTAAAATAATTACGTGCACAAGTGTATCTGTTCTGTGCCCTACATGAATAAAGAATTTTGAAATTTGAATAATTGTTTCCAGGTGGTAGAATGCAAGGAGAAACGGACGGGGATGAAGCGAGCGCTGAAGGTTCTTCACGACAGTGCCAAAGCCAGACGAGAGGTGGAACTGCATTGGAGAGCCAGTGGGTGCATACACATCGTAGAGGTATGTTTTCTTTAACCCCCAACGAAAAAAGAGGGGTAAGATAAGTTTGACGTGTCTGTATCTCTATGTATGTCTGTGGCATCGTAGCTCCCAAACGAATAACCGATTTTAATCTCGTTTTTTTTGTTTGAAAGGGGCCTTAATCAAGTGTTCTTAGGTATGTTTAGTGTAAATAAAAGTGTCAAGGGTTTTTTAAATTTTAATTTAAGATTACTAACTCAAAATAAGTTAATGCTTGACCACAATCTCTACACCTGATGGTAAGTGGAGGTGTGATCCAGGTGAGCGCACGAACTTAGTAAAAGCCTATTCACTCCGTTTTTCAAGACATTCGCGTCATCGGCAGGCGGGAAACGCTGATGCAGGCAAGCTATTCCAATCCTTCCTTGTAAACATACACTACCCCAAATGTTATGTTTTTGTTTCTTTTTTAACAATACAAACTAGCAAAAGTTCTTGCTATGCCACCAACCCCTCATCTCATCTGTGACAAACCTTGAAATGCCTCATTGATAAGAATATCAGTTAGTTATTATTCGTTACAAACAACACAGTTTTCCTCTTCATTCATTATACGTACTTAAAAGGTGCAGAATAGTTTGCATCTGCGTTCCGCCCACCATTATTCATGATTTGGTAATCGTCAGGAAAACACTAAATAATAAAGCTAAATAAATGCTATTACCATCCTAGACTTCATGGTCACTTTTATTGAGTAATTTTCTTTGTGAAATCCTTAATTGGGGGTCGAACCTAAAAACCTTCGATCTATAAGCAGGAATATACATATTTTTTAGAACGTGATTCAACATGGCGTGGTTCTATTTTAATAAATATCCTCAATTATAACGTGGGAGTTTCAAAGTAAAGTAAGTCACTGGAAGTTTTAATGAATCCGTTAGAGAATCCATACCGGTGAAAGACTCTTTTGAATGGTGAAGGAAGCCAAGGAAGGTTCTGGAAGTTAAGTCCTTTATCGTCGAATGTTCAACGTGTATTACCATTCCTTTGATGACTCTGATTTTTGTGCATTGTGAAGCAAGATTCGGCGGTTGGCGGCGAAGATTGAAATTGATGCGAAGATTAGATTATGTTTGCGGATAAGATAGTATTGTGAATGAAACGTTGGTTTCGAACACTTGAACTCAAGTTTGAAAATGCAAGATTGCTCCGATAGAGGGAGCCACCGCTTATTTCAATTGTGCTCGTATTAAAAATGTATTATCAAGGAAACATCGCGAGGAAAACTAGTTTTTGTTAAGTATCTGAAAGTCTCACGATGTTTTTCCTGATCTGAAGTCCAATTTGCACTTTTGCGAGCCAATGCCATACTTTTTAAATGGTTTTATATTTTAGCTATCCCTGTTTATTTGTGCGAGTCAAATCTTCCAAGGCCTACTTTTACTACTTTAGACCTACTTCCACTTATCTTATAGAAGGAGTTGAAATTCATTTTATTTACTTGCAATAAGTTAATGCTTGACCACAATTGCTTTCGTTCTTATGACATGACAATGCATTTTTGTTATAAGCATGACCTGATATTACACACAGGTTTGCGTCCAACTCCTTCATGGTTTCTTAAAACCAGCACAGTCCCATTTTTTTTCTTTAAGTAGTAGGTAGGTATCTTGCATTAACATTTACTTAACACTATAAAACCGTGTATATCGTTTTTTACCCGATTAATCATTTCTAAACTTGTCGTCACCAGGTTTCCCCAACAGTAATCAGTTCCGCAAACAATGTCAGTAACATTTCATCACGGATACTGCGACCTCGTAACTTGTCTCATCTCCATGCACAGTTTATGTAAAGACAATCGTAAAACATTTTATGTGCTATGAAGTATGCTGTGACGCCTATGACGTATCAATCTCTTTTTAAAATATCGTTATAATTATGTTTACTAATTACTGCTGTTTAATATACGTGTATATATTATACTTACACTATAATATTATGAATGTAATAATTTAGCAAACAGGGTGACCATGATTAGGAATAAGATAGGATACGTATTATCTCGGAAAACGCGGGCTTAGCGCTAGTAAATATAAAATTATACAAAACAACTAGCTGCCCGGACAGACTTCGTTCTGTCAAAAGTTTTCTTTTATTTTGAGATTTAAGCTATCCTATCTTTCAAGTTGCATCAAACTGCACACGGTGTGCAAATTTGATTAAAATCGGTTCAGTAGTTTAAGAGTCCATCGCGGACAAACAACGTGACACGTAATTTATTTATTGTACTGTAGGATACATTACGTTACGGCTAGAATTACAATTTAATGAAACATGTTATCCCATCCATCTAGGGATAATTCCACGACAAGTTTTCCAAGAATTTAATGATTATTTTAAACTATTAAACAGATAAATCCTTGGACCATCATTGTATCGTTTATCTAAAAAGAATGACTAATAATGCAATCCATTGTCGACCAAGGATGCATATTTCCCCAGAACTAGGCAACATCTTTTGACGTCATCCGATAGTTTATCGGTCTGTAACAAGAACGGGCTATAATAATGTTTACTGTGACGCAATTGTCGCGTCGGTCTTGTGACGCAGTCGTGTCGTAAAGTCGTCGAGTCGTCGTCGTGCCGTGGCGTTTTATACGAGACGTCAACTGTCTGACTAGACTACGTGGCCGTGGGTGTGACTTGTAAAGCTCAGATTATAATTATCGTTCGATAGTTATCGAACGATAATTATCGAACGTGATATAGCAAAATTAAACTACGCAACAATCACAAACTACTTGCTGGAGATTGCAAGCGTCCTACCGTCCTACACCGATTATAATACAGATAATTAAATAAATTATTAATATATTTATGTAATCTTCTGAGTATACCAAATACTTAGATTGAAAGATTTAATATAATCCATTATTTTTAAGTGTGCCGTAAAATCACCAGTAGAAAAAAAGTAAAAAACTAAATAAATTTCATTTTTGTTTTAATTTTTAAGCCATTTTGTGACACAAAATGTTTTTAAAAACCATTGAAGTATTATTACTAGCGTATAGAACAGACACTGCGAACACAATGTATGTTCCAATGAATTGAAGCCGCGCGGCTGCATTTGCAATGGATTCGTTCGATTTTGAAAGGAGAACGGGGGCTCAATTTTGAAAATAGAACTTCCCGGCGGGAACACACATTTTGTTCGAGATGTCTCTTCTATGACATTATACTTCAATGTTAAAAACGGTTTTATTTAGCTTGCCCTGTTTGGGTCACATCTTGCAAACCCAATTAGAGCTACTTCCTACTACTAGAGCTAGTTCTAATGGCAATTTATTTTTGTGATAAGCATGACCTGATACTACAGTCAGGTTTGACTCTAGCCGAGGAAACTCCCTAATTTAAACTATTACTTGTTTTTAATGGTAAATAAGGTACCTACTCACTCGTATTTTCCGAATGTTCACTTAAAGTTACTTCAAAAACTTTCATTCAAAGTTATTTCAAAACATTTCATTTAAAGTTATTTCAAAAGAAAATAAAACATGCTCGCCTACGTAGTTTGAAAACTTGAAAAAGTTTGCATCTCGACCTAATTCGTCGGTTTCTTGGAATACTCGTATAAAGTATAAATGGAAATTCTCAGTTTTAATTTTAACGAGTCAGTCGAATGCAGTTACTTTGAGTTTTTGACGTGATAACGTCTATTAAAACGATGAGCGCCGGGCGCATCTGTGAAAAAATGTCGCGTTCCGCGAGCGAGAGAGCGGCAAAATCGAGAGAGAGGCACTATCGGCTACGATCGGCGTATCATAGCCGATGCCGTAGGCGATCGTAGTTGAGTGGAGCGGAGCGGGGCGGAGCGGAGCGGAGCGGGGCGGAGCTTTGTCATGATGTTGTCACGTTAAACTACCGTCCGTGAACCGACTTTACAGACAACCATTTTTTACCTAAATTAATCAAACATGTCTTGATTATCTTATCTTTTAAGGACGTAGAAAAAGAAATACGTATTTTAAAAGTAAATAATGTAGACGTAAAAGGAATGCTTATAATATTAGCTAGTAGGTATGGCTGGCTTGGCTTCACCTATTAATGGCCAATTTTTTGCCACTAGCGGTCACCCATCCAACTACCGACCGCGCCCGCTGTTGCTTAAAACAAGCCGCCGGGCTATGAGCGCTTATATTCCTTTAAAAATCCTTTCTAATAATAAATCTAGGTCCATGACGTCATTACTTCCCTCATAGACTTCAGTTGAAGCGTAACGGAACGGGAATTACGTCACTTGTTTATGTTGTTGAACCGTTGAATAATATTTCTATCGGCCCACGCTCTTGTTGGCCCACAGCTGGACATGGGTTATCGGCGCAACCACAGAACATCATTAGGTGTTCTGTGGGCGCAACATTCGTATTAATACAATAGTGATGTAAACACCAAATCCGCATATTGGATTTTACGTGCAATTTATAAATCATATCTGAGAAAAATAGGAGGATTTTTTTCAGGTGTAAAAGTATCATGCACATGACGGTATAATACGGACTAAGATGAAACTTGGTACACAGTTGATAGCGCCACATGTCCAGGACAAGAAAATAGATTTTTCCCGCTTGTGGTTTTCTGGGATGACTGTTTATATGTTTGTGATTTCGTTTCGTGTAACCACTTCCGCGGCTGAAGCCCGGGACAGAAATTACTAATTGATAAAGGAAAACGTCATAAGGAAATACGTCTTATCTATAAGGTTAGGTTTACATAATACCTACATGTTATCTCAAGATAGGCCTATTAAAGGGGCGAGACCAGTGTAAGAAAATACCCAGAACGTAGGTGTGAAACGTAAGACGCCCCCGGTGCTCTGCGTCTCTGCTCATTTGTCTCCTCAAGTCATAAAAATATCATTTGTTGTGTTCCGCGAAGGACTGAAATATCATGCCCGTATCGGTGTTCTCATTCGTTTATGATGCGAGCTTTTTCAAGTCATTATTAAGGGAGTCTGTTTAGCTTGCTATACTTACTCAGTTCTTTACTATACCTTGTTCACAAATCTTAGAGACTAAAATGACAACCTCTAATGTCAAAGTTCGAAATAATGATACCAGCTAAAGTGCGATCTACTTTTCCGGTTTTTTGAATCGTAAACTATGTCGTAAGAATAGTGACATATTAGTAGCGACACTCATATCTACCTAGATATTTAGTATTTGGCTAAATAGTATAAAATTAACTGTATACCGAATGTAACCATAGCCAAATACTCGTTTTTGTAAGCAAAATAACTTATAAATTTAGTAAGTAAGGGTAAATATATTATGGATATATGAATGATAATGGTTGCTTAAACTTGTTTTTATACTAGTTTTACGGACTCAATCAATAATCACACAAATAGTCGACCTTCCTTAAAAGCTGTGAAAATTTTTCCGATTTACTTTTCGGTTTATGGTCATCACTATTTATTTAATTTGCACCCGAAACTGGTCACCCATGAAACGTCAATTTAGTCTCTAAGATTTGTGAACGGATTATACTCAAGAGTATCGCTGTTTACTCAAGCATACCTACATTAAATTAAAATTAAAAAACCCCCCGATAGTTAGATTTACATTAAACTAGCTGCCCGGACAGACTTCGTTCTGTCAAAAAAATTGCAATAAAATAATATTGTGTCTATAAATTATTGAGATGTAAGTATCCTATCTTTCAAGTTGGATCAAACTGCACACGTTGTGCAAATTTGATTAAAATCGGTTAAGTAGTTTAGGAGTCCATCGCGGACAAACAACGTGACACGTAATTTATATATATGAAGATAAAGCTAAGAACAGTCTCGATTAAGTCAGCTTTCATACAATCAATCAAATCAGTCATCAATCAAAAATATAATGATGCTGTTTTAGTTTTCATCAAAAAAGGCCCCGAGACTCCTTTGACCATTTTTCACTATCTGTCATAGTTTCGGATTTGGCCATCCGCGCACACTTGAAAAATTCACCCTGTATGTGAAAATTGATTCTTATGGAATAAACTCCAATAAGTTGCGCACGAACATAACGCATAACGTAACGTAACGGAAAAAGTTTGGTTTTACTCCCATACCAGGGTCATCGATTCATAAGGAGTAGTAAAATCCAAAATATTCTTCCATTGAGTGAAAGGGGAACATAACAACAAAGAGATCAAGAAAGAGAAATACCTGTGCCTATGCTATACCCTGACAATGTCAATGACATTTTAAAAAAACAAAAAAATAGTTAAAAGTATCCATAATGTACCAGGAGTACATGACACGAAAGATCTAATCACCTCAGAATGTCAATGACATAGTTGGACCACAGAACACATCGCACTATATGCAAAATGTTGACGTAACCATCTGCGACACTTGAACCACAGCTTGAACTGTGGGTGACGTGCTCATGGCGTCAATCGTAATACATAGATTACTGTATAGACTTTGAAACTTCCGCTGTGCTAGGTAACTAATTATTATCATTATCAGTATAGTATAAACAGTTTGTCTGAAGGATAAACTTAATAAACTGTATGGATGTTCGTGTCATGTATGGATTCGAAAAGTTGGAACGGAGTACCTAATCAAAGTTCTCGGTTTACGGTAGTGGGATTGTTTTTAAAAACGCGTAATGGAAATAAATAATAGTTTCTGGGGTGTATGTAAGTAAAATTTTTGTAAATGACCATTACGTTTTAAAGGTAGGTCTGATTTTTCTATTTCATTATCATGTATTCTGTGGTAGGTAATGTTTAAAGATAAAAGTTTTTATTGGTAAGGACTTGTTTTTTTTTTATTTACTTCGAAAATCAATCGAATTAAGTTTTTGCCATGTAAAGCAAAGCATACGTTACGCGAAATGTGAGATGTATATTTTATCCAAGTATTTTTGCAATATTTTACTCAGACTCGCAGACCCTGAGAGTGTGTTCCGGAATACTAAACTTAAACTGCAGCTAAGATTAACTCACGAACTCAAAACGTGATACAAGCGTACCACAAAAAATATTTCGCGTGACCAGCCACTTATGTTCGGTTTACACGTATTAAGTAGTTAATAAAATTTTAAATAAATTAATACGTGTAAACGAACAATTTAGTAGTTAAAAAGTATGCAAGTAAACAAGTAATTTATAAATAAATTTTTCTATTTTCTGTTAAGTAGGTGGGCGGGGCTTACCACTTAACACGTTTGGACAGGCACTTTTTAGTTACAATTTAGTAAAATCTAAAATGCTTAAAAGTAATTAAGTAGGTCGTGAAGAATTGTTGAACTAAAAGAGCTTCACTAAATTATTACGTTTGGACGCGCACTAAAATTATTCACTTATTTAGTTAAAATTTAGTTATCTACTTAACTACTTAATACGACTAAACCGGACTTTAGAGCGTTTGTATCTCATGACGTCACCCGGTACCGTTTGGTAACTTACCGTGAAATAAGTAGCTTCAAATGTTTTGTTTGGTAGGGAGGTTGTTGACTGTTGGGGTCATTCCATAGACTAGTTGTTAGGGTCACCACCTGAGAAGTTGGATCCCGAGTTTGAGGCCCTCCTCGCCCTTAGTTCTTTCTAATCTTCGTTGATTACAGCTTTTCTAAAAGTGTCCACATAAGTGCCATTTCGCGTTTAGACGCGCGGAATTAAGACTTTGAGGTCCAAAATCAGTATCATAAGAGAGGTTTTAACGCTGGCAAATGTAGGTATAAAATAGATCAACCTTTTTAAAATGGAGTAAAAAACACCAACTGTGGGCTGCATGAAAAACAAAAGCATCGATGAGTCGATGATGTCACAGTTTTCTTTATCTACAGCTCAGACAGTCACGTACCGTGCCCACCAACTTATCTGTGAAGTGGCGAAAATTGGAAGTAATGAAAAGTTATTCCATAAGTTCTTTGTGGTCATTCATCTGTCAGTTACTACCTCTCGAATTGCGTCCAATGATTGGTCAAATGCGTCCGACAGCGCCTCCCTTCAATTCACAGATAAGTTGGTTTTACTGTAACTTGATGCCCCTTATGGTAAATGACCAACGCTGAACTGTAGAGGACAACGCGTAAAATTAAGCAGACAAAATAAGATCTGCTTGCTAACTATGACACGGCAACTTTTAAAAATATTTCACGGTCAAAATGGTTATTTAGCTATGAACAGATTACGCTAACCTTTAAATATACGTGACGGCATGTTGATATTATATTTAGGTAACGCTGTTGATTCAACCTCACTCGATACTGATATTTTGTTAACGCTTGGCAAATGCGGTCGGGATACTACAGGCTACAGCACTAGGATTCTCTATGTAGCTGGTACAGTCATCTGCAGAGCAAAGTAACCCATCTGTTTACAACGCAACAGGCAGCAGAAACGTTGTTGTTCGTATACATATTTATAAACAGATGGGTTACTTTTCTCTGCAGGTAACTGTACCAATGACAACACAAATGATTTGTACAGTCATCTTGTCAAATTATCAACCCCCTATCTTTTCTAGGCTCCCTTTACTTTAGGTTTAAGTGTATGTTGTAATGGACTTTCACTTTGGCATCTGAAGGCACTTTCTTTTCATCAATCATATTCGACATGTGAATAGACAGAAAAAATATCTATTATCTGAACACAATGCAGTTTTATTCTGTTGCGTGGCAATCACTTGAATGCCCTATTGCCTATTGATTTGTAATGGGTAAATTGATTTCTTGTACTGGTATTGTTCTTTGTTAAAGATTTAGGTAGAATCCTACTGCACCATGTTATTAACAATGGGTTTGGTCTCAAGGTCTATGTATGAAAATTAGCGCTCAGCCGGGATAGTAATAATAATTAATATAATAAATAAAAATAATAAATAATATTATTAGGTATATTATTTCAGATCATGGTTTACCTTTGTGCTAAAATTCATGAAAATTTTCGTGGTTTTTTCGGAGCGTTTCAATAGAGGTGTAAAAAGAGTTCCTTCTTCAAGGCCGACGAAGCATTGCCATTTCCTCTAGTGCAGCTCATGTCGATTAGCGATGGTGATCACTTACCATTAGGAATGGCACATTTCACCTATCACTGGATATTTCACTTGTTAATTAAACTTCACCTTGTCACACCAGTGACATGCATCGAAACCGACTGTTACATTTAACGGGACTGTGAATTCACCACAGTATTCCTTTTACTGTGACTTAACGCCGGCCACCGGCCAAAATTCACAGAATTCCATCGTGCGAAAAAGAGAAAGCAACATTTGTGACTTGAGCCGTGCGTGAGCGAGAGCGACACAGTGCCACCAGCCAGCTAGAAGAGAGAATTTGTTTAAGTGAAATTGCATCTTATACTGAACGTTATTAGACTTAAGTTTGTCTGATTTCTTTCAACTTGCTTCGTTAATAATATCGCTACGATACAAAAACTTCAAATGAAAATGAGTCTTATTTTAAACAGTGTAAGGTTTTGATTAAACTATGTAGGTAATTGATATTTACAACCACGTCGTGTCTCGTGAATTCGTGAATTTCGTGAAACGAAGTACGATACGGTGACTCGGTGAGATTTCGCTTCACAGTTCATAATCATTTGTAATCTTATTCTGCGCGCCCGTCTCGCGCACGGTTTCGTTGATATTTTAAACATACCTAGTGATAATAGTTAATGAATGAATACTGTTAGTTAGTAGTATAGATAGATAATAGTCAGGCTTGACAATCTTAGCATTACAAACCGAGTAACAGTTCATGTATAATGTAACAAAATTAAAATGGTTAACCACTTCATCCACTCCATACGTTTACGAGACATCTGAATTTGTTGTTATTATAACAAACTACCAAGTATAAATCTAGATGGCGTTGTTACTGATGTGGCAATAACGTCAATAGATGGTTGACGAAAACTTCAAGAGATGGCGCTGACCTGCTTTGTGAATCACGCTAAAGAATGTTTGTTGTAGTTTCCTTATATAACTAGCATGTCATTTACAAAATGTTAAGGTTTTTAGGAAAAGAAATAGACCAAGTTTAATGATATCGTTAATTTATCTAACTTTATGAGTATTTTATAGCCAGAGAGTACTTAATCATACGTCACCTACTTGTCATAGCTTTGAGTACTTACTCCGAAAGTTTACGAATCATGTTTCCAGAGGGCGACTCTTCTTGTTTCTCTTAATTCGCTCAGAGATAGACCTCTATTCCCGTATATACAAAGTTACTCTATGATAATAGTGTACTCGAGTATTGACAAGCCGGTCGACAGTGACAATTGGTGATTGAAGAGTTTTGACGGGCGGCAGTTTGACAGCTAGTCTGTGGTAGTTGCCATGGACGCTGTCAGACAGATGGACCAATCCTCGGTCGCCATTAGAGTGACTTTTTAAATCGCTGCGTTAGGTTCTGTAGTCTGTGGTAAGTTCAGCCTCTTGTCTCTGTCAATTTGTGGCGAGTATTTATTTTTTCGTTAGATGGGACTTCTGAATTTGTAATTTCTTTAAGAAGGTTCAGGACTTGTTTATAGAATAAAATATTAAATCATTCCACTCCCTTGATTTTGAGTCTGTGGTTGGACCATAGCCGGAGGCGATATAGTCTGTGGTAGTGGGACGTGTCTGTGATTGATGGTTTTTCAGTCGGGGTTAACAGCGTAGAATTTTTCCCAAATATCGGGGTCTGCTATATTGGGAAATTGATTGGGCATATATATTGTTTTTTCATTGGGCAGGATAAAGTAGTCAGAGGTCCTGGGACTGACTGGCCAACGGGAGTTTAGCCATTTAAATTCAAAATATTGTATGGGTCAGCCCTCTGGAAGGGGAGAGGTCAAGGTGTGAGTGCAGGTCTGTGAATTAGTTTGCAACCTTGTTGAATTCGGTTCTCGAAATTGGTTGGGTTGTGGGAGTTTATAATAAATACATTTAGAGGGATGTCTGCGAGATTTAAGTCATCGTGGGTTTTTGTGTCTAGTTATGGGGAAGGAATAATTTTTTGAGTAGGGAATCCCCTTTTACAACGTCAACAAATCGTCGCCGGTAAGTTGACCGCTGAGCTTTGGTAATGACTGAATCAAGTCACTATCACTGCGAAATGTAACGGACGGAATAAAATGCACCCACTGTGACAATACTCGTCAATAATGAAATATACCAGTGGTGATTTTTCACGGGTGATTTAACAGTGACAAAAATAAATAATTTCACGGACTTGATAGTGAAATAAAAATAACGATATTTCCCATCGCTACTTACCATCATCCATCTGCTTATTCGGAAGCCCTCTTTTAGCCATAAAAAACAAATGTTGCAAATGTATTCGACCTAGTTTCCGGTTCGATGGAGCTGGAATTTTGCATAAGCGTAGGTAAAGTGGATGACAATCAAATGACGACATACGTCTGGTTATGGAGCAGAAAGGCCATAGGAAATCTGTAATTTAGTAATTGTTCGTTTTGGGCATTGATTTTTCGTAAATAAATATCATAATGTACATAATTCACATGATATACTTATTTATTTATATACTTAATTTATATGTATTTATGTAGATATTGTTCCTTTTTTTTAGTGCAAATCTTTAATACACTGTACACTCTACCAGCATCTTTTAAATTAAAAAATTTAATGCAGTTATAATATTTTATGTTACCAACAAATCCATTCCAGATAATAGACGTATACGACAACACATACGGCGGCAAGCGGTGTCTGTTGGTAGTAATGGAGTGCATGGATGGCGGGGAGCTGTTCCAGCGTATCCAGGATAACCGGGAGGGGGCGTTCACTGAAAGACAGGCTGCTGAAGTAAGTAAACTAAGTAGTAGAGGTTTTGATCATCGATTTTAAGCCGCTGTCGCTAGTTAAATGGCTAGAAAAACGTAAAACCATTCACGAGTACCGAAACTCTGTGGTGCAGAGACAAACCAGCAATTTCCAATAGGAGGCTAATGAAATCATCAGTCTGTGAACGGTAGAAATTAAAATGACAGAAACTAGTAAAAGAAATAATGAGATGAGCCACACTTAATATTATAATAGACTAATCATTGTAATACATTTGGAAACAATTTCTTATTACAGATAATGCACTCAATTTGCGTAGCAGTTCGTCATCTTCACGACACAAATATTGCTCATCGCGACATCAAGCCAGAGAACCTGTTGTACACCAGTATGGAGCCCAATGCAATATTGAAACTCACTGACTTTGGATTCGCTAAAGAGACTCTTACGCCCGCTGACACGCTACAAACGCCTTGCTACACACCTTATTATGTTGCGCCCGAGGTAAGTTTTTGGGTCTGTCCTAATTGCCCTTGTGGGTGTGGCAGCTGCCCAATAACGTTCAAGTTTTACGTTTTAGTTTTACTAATTATAAATCTGTCCTCTTCATATTTGAAGAGTTCTCTCAAATCAAATTCAAAACTTACCTTCGATAACACGATAATTTATACTGGCAAATTTTCACAGGTATTAGGTCCAGAGAAATACGACAAGTCATGTGATATATGGTCCCTAGGCGTCGTAATGTACATACTTCTCTGTGGATTCCCACCGTTTTACTCTAACCATGGATTGGCAATATCTCCTGGGATGAAAAAGGTTAGTTTATGCTAATATTATTATTGTGAGAATTTTGTGAGTTTTTATCTATGTAGAAAGTAAAAACCAGAATCATGATACCTATTTGAAAAAATAATCACTATTTGAAATGTGGTTTATGAAATGGTTTTGATAAGTATAAAAGGACATATTATATGCTATAACTGATTGTAGAAGTTGTTTATTTTGAGATAATAATGGTACGCACTGATGAAATAAGGAATCAACTGACTGTAGAAGTTGTTTATTTTGAGATAATAATGATAAGCGTTGATGACCACAGACTTAATCTTAAATATCGAATGCGGATCGCTTTGCATAAACCAATGCGATCAAACTAGCTCGCATTTGTGTTAAGGAACTTGACTCTCTTACACAGTTTTCATATTTAATAATCATTATAAATAATCATATTGCTAAATCAAATTAATGTTTTTTGTAAGCATTTCCATGTACAAATTTATTTTTATAATGTAATGAAATTTTAGTAATGTAATGTATTCTTAATGTAATGTTATACTCAAACATTTATCATAATGACAATATTAAAACATGCTATCTCTTTCTCCTACAGCGCATCAGACTGGGGCAATACGACTTCCCCGACCCGGAGTGGTCCAATGTATCAGCAGATGCCAAGAACCTCATCAAAGGAATGCTGTCTGTCGACCCTGGCAAGCGTTTGACTATACATCAAGTAAGATCTATTTCTAACAACCCCACAAGGTCGTTATACAAGTGTTTGCAGCTCCTATTTCTCGAAAAGGGTGAGCTAGTCGCCCCTCTTTGTTAAAAATTCATTTTAGTCTAAGATTTTCTAAGCTCGCCCTACTGTCCACGTAAAGCTATAAAGGCTCTAGGGGCAACTGTTCATTTGATAAAAAAGTTTAAAAATTAATTTAATTTGTCAGATACATTACAAAAGTGATTGTAATGTGGCGACAATGCACTGCATGTCACACGGTGACGTCACGCTCAGCTTGAATCACACTATCAAAGTTTTCTACAACACAAGCATATTCTTTTTAGTCGACATGCTTTTTATTTTTTTTATATAACCCGAGATTAAATCAATTACAAATGTTTTGAGATATGATACAAAAAAAATCCCGAAATGCATCATTGTATCAAGTCACGTGACACCAACAATTTTATTACTGTAAGAATATTGCGCAGTATTTTTATTTATTGTGCAATATGACACTGGCACAATTCTACTTAACTGGTAACTGCGTAACAAATAAAATTGTTTTAAACATTGAAAGTAGAAATGTGTGCACCTTAACTTAACTTATGTACCTACCTAGGTACATAAGTTATTTGTGTGTGTGTAACGAGTAGGTACTCGTTATTTTAAATTCGATTTTTTTATAAATTGTGTATTTTCTAAACAACTATACGAGATACATAGGTGGCGTTGCAATCGTATTTTTTATTAAATTAGCCCTACCGACATGGACCAATACCGCCAGAATAGTGATTCTGGCCAGAAGACCAGTGGGTCTTAGTAGGGAGAAGGGGGAGGAGAAGTACCCTATCTCTTTATAAACTTATTGTTATATTGTATAGTCCGTTTTTGTAGACTAGTCTTATTTGATATTTAATGTTAATACCGGTCTGTACGTCTGTACTCAGTACGTCAATGAATGTACCCCTAATCCCCCAGGTGATGGCCAGCCCCTGGATCCGAGTGTACACCCAGGTGCCGCAGACGCCGCTGTACACCAACACACTGCTCCGCGACGCTGGCGAGGCGTGGGCCGAGGTGCAAGACGAGATGACGCGCTCGCTCGCCACCATGCGCGTTGATTATGATCAGGTATGTTATTTAAATAAAAAAATTCTTGTGTGTGTACAGTACGGCCACTGTATCTTGGCGCGTCTGAACATCTAGGCTTTGCGAACTTTAGCGCATGTAAGACAGAGATGGCAACACGAACATGCTAACGTATGACTGAGACACAATACACCGCGTATCGAGTATTGGCGAATTATGTTACTGCGCAGCCTTCTGTGCGAAGTTCAGACGCGCCAAGATAAAGCAGCCGAACTGTACGCACGTAAAAAGTTATACTTACCTCTTGTATCTTTCGCTCGCACCCACGACCCGCGCTAGCAATCCAAGACAACTCCTAATGAGTGATGTGCGCCTAGTACGCACACACCTTCATCATGTTGCTTTATGGCTGTCACATCATAAAAATTTTACTCTCATATTTTTTTCCATAACAAGTACTTATAGCTTCAATAAATAAATGCTTGTATTTTATAAATGAAATGCTTCTTGTCTTCCACGACATAGCCACCTTTCCAAAATAATAATGGATTAAAAAATTATTTTTTATTTTATTTTGTACACTCATACCGCCGTATTGCATTGTAGTACCTGTGTTGCGGGTGGTATGGAGAACACAAATAGACTTTATTATAACACCCATGACCCGAGGACGAATATTTACTACCAACACTAGATTTAATTAAAAAATACAAAATTCCCAGTTTTAATTATTGTAAAGAAATATAGTTGTATGTCCATATTGTTCATTGGTACCTTATCATGAGTTGATACATAAGTTACATATTTATTTATGTACTTTAAAAAGCCACAATAAAACACTAATAATATTGTTTTGTTTTCAGGTGCAAATCAAAGCCCTTGAGCAAAGCAACAACTCCCTACTAAACAAGAGACGGAACAAAGTCGGTGCTTGAACTGACAGCGGTACTTATGATTGTATTCTTATGACTTGCGTAAGGAAATATGTGTCGTAGCGGTGTGAATGTTACGAACATTATCAGCATGTTAGTCTCGGAAATTGATAATAGATGGCGTTGATTGTCTATTGTTAACGGTAATTCGAAAAAGTTTTTACCGGGTTACAAAAGTAACATTATGCTATTTAGCCTCGACTCAGTTCGCTATTTTAATATTTCAAATTATACAGTTCAGGACATAATGGTGTTATGGTCTTGTGGTATGAATTACTGTATTTTTCAAAATGTCATCAGGAAACGTGTATACTTTAGATTTCTTTGTGCTTTCTAAGACGTGTAAAATCAATGCCTGTTTGGTCTCCTACGTCCCACCAATAGAATACCCTTGTATGTACAAACAACAAAAACACAACACAAAATATGTCGCTTTAGAAATTGTTTAATATTGCTGATAATGTTTGTATTATTACATGTTTGTATTAATAATGAATAGTGATGCAAATGCGTTTGAATCGTTTTCGAATTGTATTAGAGATTTAATAATAAATAATAATAATAGGCCACACTCGTATTCTTACGTGTGGCATGGACACACAAATGAACATCACAAATGTCATATTTATCGAGAAGAAAATATTATTCTTTCATATAAATGTTATATTCGAAAGAAATACTCCTCATCTAGCAATTACATTCAATACTAGTCCAATTGTATTGTATGAGCCCTGGTGTATTGATAAAATTATTGCTATATTCATATAATTAGAATAAAATTCATAATTATAAGATAAGGCATTCATTGCTATATTTATTGTTAAAAAAAACACTTAAATTGACGCCTATTACTTAAAACTAAAACCTTAAGTACTTGACTGCGTTTTGTTTGGTTGAATAAAAAATTATTGTTACTATAATTTGTTTGTAACTGTTTGATTTTCATTGTATTTCATATTAACATGCACGGAATACAGACGTTATTGACGCCTGGATGCAATAATGACACATTTTGAGATATGCTATTATGATTTGATGTTAGTGATAATTTTTTTTACCTTTAGGATTTTTTAGGATACCTAAGATGTGCACTTATATAAAATGTATTTCAATGTCAATTGTAATTATATTTTCTATAAATAAAAACATAAAAGAGTGATCACTAGGATGCCGGGGTGCGGTAGCCAAAGCCATTAATAAAGTTCAAACAAACGTACAAAAGAAAAATTAATTTTATATACTTATACCTGTTGTACCGACACGCAATTTCGGAAGAAAATCACTTCTATTGTCTATTTCTGTAAGTTAAATGTGAATGTTTATTTAGTTTAGTCAAAAGATTTACCAAATTATCATGCGAAATTAACATTTCTTCAAAATCTATGAATTGGAGAACATACACGTATGTATATTTATTTGTGTAATTTGAGTCATTCTTGCACAAAATCAATAGTCAGTTGTGACTTGATATGTTATTATTATTACACATTTTTTTTCTTTACACGTTAAATTTATTTGATTTACTTTATGTCTATCGCATTGTTTAATTATTCATATTGCATGATGAATTTACCGCTGAAAAACTTGACTATATTCAATCCATAATAATTATATTTATGTAGAAAATGAAAGCTTCATATTGTGTAACTACTAACTAGGTTAATATTGTAATCATCATAATAATTGATGAATTATAAATCTGGAGGAACTAATTAAATAAAATTATAATAGTAGTTATAATGCTGTTTCTTATATGTATTAAAGAATAAAACGTCGAAAACTAAATGTGCTTAACTGCATTTAATATTACAATAGTTTAAATAATTATAATACATTTAATAATATTATGTTAAATAGAAATAAATGTGTCTGTAAATAATGGTGCAATTTTAATTTAGTTATTTCGTTCCTAACTGGTCAGTATGTATACTGTAATGTATTAAAATTTTAATTTAGATCTACAATACACAAAAATAGTTAAGTATACTTCTCAGAAATTAATAAAAAATATTATGCACCAATATTATGCTTTGTTTTTCTTCTAATTATCTATATAATATATTTTACACATTAAACCGGTATTAATTTCTTGTTTGTGTGTAGAAAACCCATCACATACATTCAAGCATAGGTAAAAAGTATTTTGTTACCTATCTCAAATACTTGATTTGATTTTGTGATATTTTATATATTTTTTCTCACTTTGATTATTAAATTGTATTTATTTCCGTTCAATGTTATCTTATTACATGATTTTAGTAAATTTCTCACAAAATCTAGAATAACGCAACGTATTATGTGTTATATTAAAATATTTTACTTAAAGCGCATGTGTAGTTGTTGGAACTAAACTTATAAAAATATTTTATTGTTAGGGTGCAATAATGACACATTTACCCTTAATCATACAATTTAGAAAAAATATTGTATTAGTATAAGTGTGTGTATCAGTCTGCCAATTTAATAAATCTTATTAATAGAGGTGTTGTTTTAAAGTATTTTGCTTATTTTAAAATACTTTAAAACAGCAAACATATTTGCTAATGGTATAGTGAATGAGAACATTAGTTTTCGATAATACATTATATTTTCTTTACTAAGATGTGATAAAAATGTATTTTTCGATTTTGTGAATCTTTAAATCTATATAATAGCACAAAACTATTTATATGTATAGCTTAAGGAATGCTGATTTATATTCATAGACTGAACACACCGGGTAGTGTAGCTCCACCGTTTAGATAATTCCTTCTACCACCATAACAAAAGCTATATTCGATGGTACCCGATAATGACATTTTAAATTCCTACAGCACACGCACTAATAATAAATTCTGCTGAAGAATATAAATCGACGAGAAAGTACCGTCTTTCGCTGCAAAGACAAGTCAAGCAAGATAACTGCCCTTTTCAATATTCTATCTATCCATCGTCCTCAAGTCGCATGCACAAGTCAAATGCACAAGCATATTGTCACCCCTTATGTCAAATATAAGGACCCTTTACAGAATAAACTCACCCCCATTTTTTATTAACGAATCGAGGTATCCTTACGATTAGACTAAACTGACAATATAATTATTGCTGAATTTATACAATAATTAACAGCATAAATATATTTGTCATGATATGTATATGTATATTCATACAATAATTTATGTTACTGTTTCATTGAGTAAACTACAATGTTGTGTCTATATTGCTTCAAAATACTAAACCAATTAGTCAACATTAAGTTTACCGTCCAAAAGAGTTGTCAGTAAAAATATATTTTTATGTGCACTTGGTAGAATCATTTATAATCGTTTATTATCTTATAATATATAATAATAATTAATGTTTTAGATTAAGAATTAGTCACAAAATTGTGTACAATTATTAATAGAATTTTTTAGAACGATAAGGTCGATTATTGTGCTTATTTAAGGCAATACTGCTTACTTTAGTGTAACAACAGCTACTTAGTACTGCAATTAAAAATAAGTCTGTAAAGACACCATATTCTCATAGATTCAAAGTATTTATTCCCTAAGTCCCCGTTATTATTATTCCGTAGATAATATACTATTTGCATTTTCCTCCGTAACATCCAATAATACAACAATAATAAGATTTGTGACTAATCTGTGCCAATGTTCCTCATATTAAATTGTTACGGAAATATTTATGACCAATGACATTTAAGTTTAGATAATTATCAAAACCTTAAGTTAAATAATAATTCGATAGAAAAACAAGTATTAACACATAAATTGCAATTAATGTCACGTTTTAAATGCAATGGGTACTGAGGATTCGTATATTATTATTGTTGTATCAAATATCGATATAACAATATACGAATCTTGAGTAGTTGAGTACCCGTTGCATTAAATATATCTAGTGTCCGAAATAATCAAAGTTTAAAATCATATTTATAAGAAAGTTTAACATAATGTATAAAAATAAAATATAAAAATATTCTTTAAAATAAAATAAAAATTCTGTGGTACAAAAGGGGGCCTTTTCTCTGTCTAAAACTCAAACAATATTATTTTTTGTAAATAATCTTGATCACATTAATATTAAAATTAGTGCTATTACAATTATTATGTAAATTATAAGCTCATTTATTATACAACAAGCATTTGTAGCGAGTGTTGCCAACTTGTGTATTCGTTTGTGATGCGTGTTTAATGAATAAATGAAATTTAACATTTTTAATGTATCAGGTACTCACGATTTGGGTACTTTTTTGCCAATTTCTACCCAGATACATATTAAGATAAAAAATAAAGTGATGATGAAATAAATTGAAGTTTTATTTTACTGTAATCAGTTTTCTTTTGCGTTGAAATATTTTTATTTAATAGATATATACTTACAATAAAAATATAATAAAAGGCGAAAATATACCAAAATAAATTTTAATCAACATAAGTTCACCGTTTACACCAACTTAAGCTTATACCGTAACTTATATTAATAAGCGTTGATTAAATACATTAATAGCCTAAATTGAGATTCTTAAACATTAGTATAAAAACAGTATAGTTAATCGGAATGTCTTGCATCCCTCCACTATTCCTTAATAATTTCCATATCAAATACCATTTAGGTTTTATAAGAAGCTATAAGCGAAGTATATGACGGGAGGCGCCCAGGCAGCTTGCATCATGGAGATGCCCAGGGTAGCGGCCAGGGCATACCAGAGTAGAGCGATGATCATGGCTTGCCAGATAACGTGGAGGATGAACAGACTGCAACAAAATATTTCAATTTCAATTCATTTATTTGTCATAAGTACAAAAGCACTTAGCCTGTAATAAGCATACAAATATTACAACATACAAGTTACAACATGAACAGTATGCACACCACCACAAACATAATAATCATATAAATATAATTTTTATGACTTAAAAGCTTGTCGCGAGATTACTCAGGTAAATCTGGTAAAGCTGTAAAGTCTTGCTTGACATACTTACAATAATTCTATGCAAGAAAATGTTTCCTATAAAATATGGAAATTATACATTACAAGTTAATAGATAAAAGCTTGTAAAAACATATTTTGAATATGATCTTATCATTAGGTATCCTTAAATGTTGATTTGGGTGTTGAATATTTTATTTTTACAAGTTATTCTACAGCAGGGTTTTTTTTAAGGTGTACCTACATAACAATGACACTTACATGTTATCCTTAGTTTTAGCGGCTTTCAGAGTTTTCTCCCCTTCCTTGTTTAGGTACTTCCTCACGCCGATGTGCAGTTGTGTGAAGTAATCGATCCACTACAAGAAACAGTATGCATGAGTTAGTAAAGAACCTGGGTAAAGATAAAATGAAATTGGCCAAAATAAGACTTGGAGCTTGTTTTTTTTTAAATTTTAAAACACCTAAAAGATAAAGAAATCATCACATAACGGAAGTCGAAACGAAACCTTAATGAATGTTAAATCGAGAATATTAGCACTTGTTACCGAGCCACTGATTGAAATAAAGTTCTTTTTAAAAAAAAATACTTGGCATTCAATATTAAATTATTCCGTTATCTATGTAGAATATTATTTGTGTCTGTGTCAGGGGCGTAGCTACCGCTGTATCAGTCGTATCAATTATACGGAGCCCCCAGCGTATGGGGCCCCCACTAACACTCCCAAAAAAAGCTCTCCAGCGGTCTATAACCGCTACACTTGGCACTCCTTTTATATTTGACAGCTGACGTTGAGGGGGCCCCACAACAAATTTAATATTGATATGGGGCCTCTTAAGGGTAGCTAACTGGTCTGTGTATATCTATGAAACTAAATCTCACCACTATCTTCGACACGTCGAAGTAGTAAGTCTCCTGGTCAGACTTGTTGAGTTTTTCGAACAGTGCCTTTGTGTTGTTGTTGTGGAACTTCCACTCGGTGAAGATGAAAACCTCCAGACGGTTCAACGAGTTCCACACGTTCTTATGCAGACGGACCAAGCTGGGAATGGAAATAGTTTTTATATAACTTTTTAACTTGTTATTTTTTATTGGAACGAAGTTCCTTTCGCGCGTTGCGAAAGGGGGCTAGGCGGAAAATTTGGTAACGACACTTTTTGCCGGTAACGAAAAGTTGTAACGACACTTTTTGCCGTCGTAGTTTTTTTACATAGTTACTTAATGCGCATGGATAAAAGTGGGAAGTCTGTGCATTAATACCCGCATCTGAATATTGCTACTTATTTTTATCAGGGGTTATATAAATTTCATGTTTTGGTAATTTTATCGAATTATTTGCTAGTTTTGCAAAAGATATTGAGAGTCTTTGTTATCAACATCTTTTTATCATGCAATTTTTTTAAGTTATAGGTACTTCTTATGGGGCGTTTGGAAAAAAAATAGTAAAATTTCTAACGAACGACAGTAAAAAAATAGTAAAATTTTTAACGATGCGACAGCCATAAAGCGACATGATGAAGGTACGTGATACTAGGCGCACAGCATTCGCTGGAGTTGTTTTGGATTGCTAGCGCGCGCCGAGTCGTGGGTGCGAGCGAGAGGTACTTATAAGTAAGAGGTAATGCCCCAACTCAGAGTCACTAACGATTACTTAAATCGCTCCTTAGTACAGAATTTGTATGGTGATTCTTTACTACGGAGCGATTAAGTTAGTGACTCTGAGTTGGAGCGTAAGTATAACTTCTTACGTGCTTACATAAGTACCTATTATACATACACACTTTATTTTCTAGAATAAACTCTTACATAGGCTTTCCCCCGGTGACTCTGAGCACCATGTCCAGTAGGATGGCCGGCAGGAAGTGGACAAAGATGGCCGACAGCCGGAACAGCCACAGCGACGGCACGAACGCGAGGTAGGGATACCTGGAAACAAAACGTACCTCTCGTATACTCTTCATCACACACACACACATACGTCTCTTGTTAATAAGGAGAGGCCAGTGTTGCCTGAACTTACTACTACACAGCCATATAGGGGCGGTTTAGAATATTGATTCCAATACCCTGCTGGCGTATTAAGGTGTCGTAAGAGGCGACAGAAACCAGCCCGCTGGGTATTATAGATTCATGTAAGGATTATAATAAATGTCATTAATTACCGTTATTAAGTCATTATTATTTTTTAAATATAGCTGGTATTTAAGTATTATTATTATTTATTATCTTCTCGTGAAGCCTGCCTGGGGCTACCACGCTCTTGAGTCAGCCGCCAACCAAAACCAAGTGACACTATCGAATGGTTTAATGATACAGGATGTGTTTTTTTTTCAAAATCAACGGGTTCGATTCCTGATCAGGAATATTAATTTTTCAAAAGTTTTATAATGCAGTTTGTGATCACCAAAATCGGCATCGAGACTCCTTTGAGCATTTTTCGATATTCCTCATAGTTTCGGATTTGGCCAGCCGCGCGCACGTGAAAATTTCACCCTGTATAGTATAGGTATATTTATTGTAACAATATGCTTACCACACAGCACTCTTGAGCGGGTAGTCGTGGAGAATCCCGTTGATGGCGTTCTCCACCATCACCCAGCGGAACGGGTTCTGTGTGGACGACGAGCAGTGGTACACCGGAACCGACATAGATCTGGAAACATCCACCAACATGATAATAAATATAATAATTAAATAGGTTAATAACGCTACACACTCATAGCCCCACACTAAGATTCCCTGTGTCGTGGGTCCATAGACAATACACAAAGACACACACACACACACAAACCAAGAATAGAAATTTAAATTCATCATTCAAATTCCCGCCTCTGAGAATTGAACCCAGGACCCTTGACGTGGCAGTCATTGTAATCATTACGCCATGCAGGTAATGCTCAAACTATGAAAGGAATTTTGAAAATTCAACCCCTAAGAGAGTAAAATGAAGGATACCTAAAGTAAAAGTTGTGGGCACCAAATAGTACCTAAATAACTAAATATATGAGGTAACTCACTCATGGTAGGTATAATGATGGTGGACCTATGGGACAATCACGGGACAGTATGGTAATGTTTGACAGTTTGGCTTGTGACGGGGCAGTGTGGCGATAGTTTGGCTTGAGAACCAGTTCTTTCTTTCTTATTCTTCTCTCTTTCTTGTCCTACAACGCATCAGTGATGCCTTTAGTGTTGCTGATGTCCATGGGCAACGATAGCCACTTACCATCAGGTGGATCGTCAGCTCGTTTGCCGGCTTTTTCCATAAAAAATGACTCACTTGTCGTTGGCGGCGTCCCAGCCGGCCACCAGGAGCTCATTGACCACCATGTCGACGGGGATGTAGTCCGCTATGTTCTGCTTGCACATCGGGAGGCGACGGACTACGCCTGTCAGAGAGGATGGATTATAATTATCAGTGTCACATTTTTTGTAGTTTTAAGCGAAGAGATATACATTTTTATGGATGGTAGTTGTAGATGGATGGTTTGACAGCTGACTTTAGCAATAGAGTAGTAGGTATCCAGGCGGATCCAAAGGAGAAATAATAATTCGCCCCCCCCTTCCCCCCTAAGCGGGTGTCTCTGCCCCCTGTGCCCCCTGACACGGATGGCTTGACCCTCCGTAAATCCCTGGACGAATTAACAAATGACCTCTTACCGCATCGTCTGCTCATTTTATGGGCTAGTGACATAGAAAAAACGTTGAGATTACACAGCCGGATGCTAAAATAACCAAGTATTAAGGGCATTTCCCACTGCAAAATTAACGACTTCCAGACAACGTGCGGTGAATATTTGAATGTTCATCAATGCAGATAATATTTCACTGTGCACAACGCCTGCATATAACGCATGTTATTTGCATAAATGCATATTGGATGGCAGTAGATTCCTATTCCATAGTTTTAAATAAGAGTGAACGTTCTTTGCATATAAGTTAGGTAGAATCTATCTTACTATTTTTTACACTTATTTCCATTTACCATTTACCATTTATTAAAGGAGATCACAATACAAGAAGCTAAACAATTGAAAAAAACACTATACAACGTTTAGTGTTGAAGTAGGTATTCAATCACTTCAGTCTGTCTTTCACAGTTACAGAATTAATATGGTTGGAGACCCTACCTTCAACTTTAGTTTGCACTGTGTTGCAGAAGGCAGGGTCTTCCCAAAATTATGGACAATAATTAGTAAAACAGTGTAAATGAAATATAGCATGAACTACTATTAAATTAACAATTACAGCAACAAATAAAATAGGAAATAAAATAAACGAAACGAAACAGTTACAATATAAAGCATTTCGACCCTCACATCAGAAACCTATGACTATAATTTTATTATCCACTCCAAAAAATGTTTACAACATAGAAAATAGCATCCACATCTGATAAGTCGTAAGATTAGAAAGAACAAGCACACAGAAAAACAATTTTTTTTTAAATGTGTTTATTTAATTGTTAGGAGATTTAAGGCGTTAGAAAATAACCCAAGAAAATTTTTCCTCAGGCTCCAATAAACGTTTACCGACGCGAAGCGAATCCGGGTTACTAGACCATAATGGCCTAATGGGCAAAGTTAAATATAATACCTTTGGCCGCACCCATCATGAACCCTTGCGGTCCAACCTTGGAACACGTCCAGCCAGGCACCGGCTCCTTGTACGTCGCTACAACTGAAAACATTAGGACAAGTTATAACATGCTGGGACATTATGATGTGCCTACATCCTAAACATTGTTATGTAAAAAAATATCATACGGGAAAAAAATTATCATTTTGAAACATTGAAGTATTATTACTAGCGTATAGGATGGACACCGTGAACACAATGTATGTTCCAATGAATTGACGCCGCGCGGCTTCAATTGCCAATGGATTCGTTCGATTTTGAAAGGAGAACGGGGGCCCAATTTTGAAAATAGAACTTCCCGGCGGGAACATACATTTTGTTCGAGATGTCTCTTCTATGACATTATACTTCAATGTTTTGAAATTACGGTTTTTTAACTTCTCCCTTTTTCTATACTACCCCGCCCGCAATATAATGGGTAACGCGAAACGCCTCTTTTGGGCCCTAAAGACTTTAAAGGTGTTCTAGGCTTTAAGGTCATGTCCCTAATCAAAAACGCAACAAACTGTATAATTCTATTTTTGTAACAATTTTTTTTTCATAAACTTTTTCCATAAAGCTACATATTATAGATACAAATACATGTTGACTCTCAAATGGTACTTGAGATACGTTTACGAAACTGTGGTCAAGGGTACTCGAAAGACGCAACACATAATATCACTATTGTACCAAGCAGCATGAAACTTTGTCCAGGGATTCATCAGGTATCGTGGTCGAGCACTAAGAAGGGATTTTCTTGGAAATCTGTTCCCTAAGGGAATAAAATCGGGGATAAAGTCGAAGTTGCAGACACCAGATACAAAATAAGTAATGTGTCATGGAACTCACTCATGGTAGGTCTAACGATGGTGCACGGGAGCTGGCCAGCGTACTTGAACACCTCATGCTCAGCCAAGTGCTTCGTGAACGTATACGTATTGGGATGATCCTTCAAGATCCTGGAATAGAACGAGACATAAGATAAAACAATACTTACAGAAGCTATCTGGATACAAAATACCAGTAATAAACGAAAACAGTGGAAGTCATGATAATTGGCTATTTGACAGTTATCACGGTAAAATATGAAATGTGTTAAATATGGTTGCATAATAGTTAACAATAATTATGCAATACGTTTCTTGCATGAAAATAAATTGTAAATATTTTTACTTTTGAAAAATAGATTTGAGTTTTTTTACCTATGGATACGAGAACCGAAACGCGGGCGGCCATGATTGAGCATGTTATGACGTCACAATTCAAAAAATAAAGCGTCGTGTACTACTAACTATATCGTGTGCACTGTGCAATTTAGTGAGAAAATTAATAAGATATATTTTGATTTCTGCTTTTGAGAGGTTTTGTTAAATGGAGTCAGGCTATACAAAAGCTGACAGTGCGAATTTGCCTCAAGTTGATTCATTTATGGTCGCAAATTTCTTTGCGTGTAACCCTGACTCTTGCTCTACCGAGTTTCGAAATGCAAAAACCTCCTTGTAAGTACTGAAATTAATAAAGTAAAATTGGTCAGTCTTGCTAAGTGGTCACAGGGGGATTTTTTTCTAAGTTTTTCCTCAACGTCCCCTTAATGACACCATATTACTAATGATTTTAAATTACTTATAGGTTATGTTTATGAACAATATTAGGTTAGGTTTAATTTGTTTTTTTTTAGTAAATCAGAGGCTAAGTTGATTTCTTCTAAATACTTACATCAAAGTGGTCCTCACAAAAAAATATTGCTGATATAACAGATGTTAACTCTGGGTCTCGACGTGCTAATTGTAACCACTGCTTTCGAGTTTCGACGTTGAGGGCATTTAGAAACGTGTAGGTTTAAACAATTGTCAGGTTTAATTGTAGTACTTCTACACATAGGCACTGCACACGTCTTGTAGCTTGTCATTTTCACAATTCCAGTGAAAAAGGTGTAAGTTTTTCACTTAAAATAACTTCAGAGTTAGAGCGTAAACTTTTGTTAATTGAAATATGACGTCACAGCCAGCAAGTGACAGATGGCGGACTATTTTCGCGCGAATTTAAAATTAATGGAATAAAAGTTATTTTTTTCCTACTAAATAACACTTTTATGAAAAAAATAAATATTGTAAGAGGTATAAAATAAAACTACGAAAATTTTAAAATATTTTTCCAAAAATTGTCTAATAGCCAATTTAAAAAAGCAATATGATCCCAGGAAAATTAAAGAAAAAACAGCTTTTTAACTTAATTCTTATTGAAGCTTATTATAACTACAGTATGATTATTAGGTACTGTTAACAATAAGGAAGTTCACACTTAGAAACTATCGAGGTAAGCCATTACGAAGAGAGAAAAGAACATATAGAGCTTCTCTCTAAAGCGTGAAAAAAGAGAATTGAAAGAAGAAAAAGAAGCGTAACAAGAGAGATGAAGCGAGAAAAGAAACGACAGAATACAAGTGAGAGAAGAAATGAAAGAAGAGAATAGAAATTAGATAAGAAATGAGACAAGAGACAAGAAGGGAAAGAAGAGAGTAGAAGCGAGAGAAGGAACGAGAGAAGAGAGTGCCCAGTGACAGACCATTAGAAAGAAAAGTAATACAAAAATCTTACTCTGGTTCCATTTCATTGAGAGCTTGATCAGTGAGGGTTTTGACCAAGCTGATGATTTTCTCTGCATCGGCCGGGGGGTCGTATACCTTCTCCTGAACTTCAGTCAGGTACGAATTGACGTATGCTGAGGAGACGTGGACCATCACCTGATGATGACGTACATCATTATCAGTCAAAGCACAAATAGCGAGTGGTAGAAAAGTCATAAAGGAGTAAATTTGTTTTCTGAAGTAGATTTCTGACATATGAGTGATTAAGGCCTCTGGCCTCTAGCTAAGACGCAATAGTGGAACATTTATGGATTATAATGTCATGTTTGTCTGCGTAGCAGTTATAGAGTAGCAGTGTAGTTGGTGCCAAAATTAAAGGGCTTGAATTTGAATACTACCATCACCTCTAATTTTAAAGTTACCTATTATGTGTACAGTGTACTATAACATAATTCACTTGCTTCGAAAAGCTTCTAAGAAAAAGAAAAGCTTCTTTCTAAGAATTCTTTACAATGTTCGTTCTCAATAGTGTATGAAGTCTGCTAATCCGCTCTTTGCCAGAGTGGTGGATTGTGACCGGTGACTCACAATATGAGAAGAGATATGAGTCCAGCAGTGCGACAATGTGTTGTGAATTGTAATGATGATGTTAATAATGATATCTATCTGTCTGTAAGCAAGTGTACGAAGGTTTTCTTTTATCTGGTATCCCTGAAAGTCCACCCCTGATCTTCCTCATTCGTCAACCAAGATGCTCTTAAGGCCAACAGATTGCCATGAAAACTAAGTTAGAAAACCTTATACCCATACTACTCCATAAAATCACCTTTAAATTCTTAATCTCTTTGCAAAGCTCCATCACGCGTCTGGTTCCCAACAGATTGATGTTAACGGTGACATTGAGGTTTTCTTCAAAGTCCAGGGTGGCTGCGGAGTGGATGACCACGTTAACATTGTCTACTAGTGTCTGCCGATCCTGGCTGCTCAGACCCAGTCCCTCTTGACCCACGTCTCCGGACACTGGAATGATCTTGTTGAACACGTCAGTGCTTTGCGTTTCTAGAAGCTTCTCGAAAACCTGGAAGTAGTTCAGTCAATTAATTAATAGTTTAACAGTTAATGGACGATATTTGGGAAATACATCAGAGTAAATGGCATCCAAATCGATTAAGCCGTGTCTATGATTAGCAGAAACAAACACGGATAAATATTTTTAATTGATCTTTATGTTATTATACTATATCTTAATATATATAAATTACGTGTCTCAAAATAAAAAACTTTTGACAGAACGAAGTCTGTCCGGGCAGCTAGTATACTATATATTATACTTTATTATACTAGCTGACTCGGCAAACGATGTTCTGCCAAAAAATTAGGGGTACCCTTAACATTTAGGGGGATGAAAAATAGATGTCCGATTCTCTACCCTAGCCGATATGTACGCTAAGATTCACGAAAATCGGTCGAGCCGTTTCGGAGGAGTTCAACTTCCAACACCGTGACACGAGAATTTTATAAGGTATGCATGTAATATAAAGATTATTAAAATATCTTCTACGTATACAATGTACGTTCACCAATATGTTTTTTTATACGGTCGCCGTTTATACTACTTACATGATTTCAAGAAGTGCCACTGATCATCTTTCACCCACTTACTGTTTACATTATATTCCACTTTGATGTACATACAAACAGGTGATAATTACCATAATCAATATAGTAGGTCCTATTTATAATATTATTACGCCACTGAGCAAACATTATTGTGCAGTCATTAAAATAGATTTGCTTTACCTTGTAGGAAATTAGTTCCATATTTGTATTGAATTAATTTATGACTAGTTTCTATCCGATAATAAAACGTAATTAATATTTATTGAATAGCATACAATATTATATAAGCAGTGATAGCCTAGCGGTTAGAACGTTGGTCTCTCGAACGGAGGGGCTCGAGTTCAAATCCTGGCACGCACCTCTGATTTTCAAATATTATGTGCGTATTAGAAGTTAATTATCACTTGCTTCGGTGAAGGAAAACATCGTGAGGAAACCTGCACACCGGAGAGTTCTCCATAAAGTTCTCAAAGGTGTGTGAAGTCTACCAATCCGCACTTGGCCAGCGGGGTAGACTATGGCCTGTACCCCTCACATTGTGAGAGGAGACCCCGAGCCCAGCAGTGGGACAATTATGGGTTGTTGCTTTGCTTTGCTTTTTTTTATACAATATTAAAATAAATATTATCTTAGATACAAAGATTACGTCTCCTGAAGAAAATATCGCAAAAAAACTAGTAGGTATACCATAGTCCATCACTACTAAACCATATTTTTAAATAACCTTAGCTTTTCAATAAAGACACATATTGCTTGAAGGGAAAATTAAACTATTCTCTCTGTTTGTTAGACCAATCATAAGCGTTTAGAGCAAAATGGAATATAGATATACACACACACTACCTACAACGCAGAAGACATAATACATAATAGTAACTACACACAATTTTAATGGGGACATAGGTAGTTATGTAATTATGTTTTTTGATATTTTGTAGCTGTGCTTACATCATTGTATTCCGGGAAAATATTCTCAAAATATAAGATAAAACGTTAAAAAACTCTTTATGACTACGCTAGTAATAATATTTTGACGACCCGTGTGGCGCAATGGTTACCATGCCGGATCGCCGCACCAAGGGTCCTGGGTTCGATTCCCAGCGAGGCGGAAATTTGAATGATGAGTTTGAATTTCTGTTCTCGGTCTGGGTGTGATTGTCCTTGTCTATGTTGTGTATTGTCCATGGCACCCACGACACAGGGAATCCTAGTGTGGGGCTATGAGTGTGAAGCGTTATTTATTTATTTTAATGTTTATGACGCACGGTCAGACTTGGTGCGGACAGAATACTATTCAGAATTTATTTGCTCAAAAACATGGTTGCTCAGGGAATTGATGAAATCTCTGAAATTGTCTAGGGAAACAATGGAATTGTTCTTTACCATCCTGCGGGATTTTACTAAATCCTGGTTTTCATATTTTTCCTGCAACATAGATCATAGTTCTATGCTGACTCAGCAATGTTGAGACTTGAGACATACATACCTACTTAATTAACTTAACGTAATATACTCTTGAGCGTTTTATTCTCAAATTAATAAGGTATTTCTTTACTCACCGAATTTTTTGGAAACTCTTGTAATCTCTCTGATATCTCCTTCCCTTTCTTCGGCCTCATTAACAAATACAATTTGCCAGACTCTGGTATCGTCCTCAAAATTTTCTCGATGAGGCATAACCCAACAAAACCTGTGCCACCGGTTATAAAAAAGTTTTTGCCGGTGTAAAAGGCGCGAACTTCCGATTCCGCCATCTTTTATTTAATCTGTAACAAAAATATATTGTATTAATAAAATCCAGGAAATAGACACGAAACTATCGTAATCTGTAAATAACAGAGATAGACCTATATATATTATACATTGTATAATATATAGTGTAGTATATATTATACATTGTATTTATTATATAGGCATTATTATATTCGTGATACTTAAAAATTGAATCATAGTTACATTACAACGCTAATGTATAGGTACCTACATTTAGTGTTTCTGATGTAGTTTCGTCAGTTTTTTTCATTGAAATACCTAAGAATCAACGAGGATATAGTTCTTTAAAGTAACTTTTTGTTGTACCTACCTAATTTTTGTCTACAGTTCTTGAAGGTAACTTATTATGTTCTTATTATATTAACAGACGTGGCAAAGTGTGTGTCGAACATGAGCTAGGGATGGCGATCTGAGATCGATTAATCGAATAATCGATTTTTCATGCCCAAAAGATCGATTTTTTAAATCGATACACAGTACTGAATCGATCCAGTGAATCGATATATCACCCTTGAAAATCGCAATTCGATTTTTTTCCATAAAATTATTTACAATTAGTGGATGGAATATATCTGTATGTGTATTATTACGGTGTTGCCGATTAAAGGGTTAATCACTCAATAATTTGCGAGATGGCTTAGTTTTCTTCGTTTCCATTTAATAAAAAAAAAAGATACGTTTATAGTCTACGACTTTTTGTATTTATTGATTGATATTGCGTCATTCATTTGTTTACCTAAGCAAACTGTATCATAATATTATACTATACTGTGATTAGCGAAATAAGTACTTTTTTTGGTGTAGTTTGTTACGGAATAATAAGTAACTGGAGGGTAACTAAAGCGCTTCTTATTTTTTACTTTGATGCTATTTTTTTGAGTGTGTTTTGTTAGTTTGAAAAAAAATGTCTTCTTTCATACCTGATTTGACTTTGATATGGAAATAAAAATGATTGTTATTATCGAATTCCCTGAACTAAAAAAAACTGATTTTACTGATAAGAGATAATTTATTATGTGATCTTTCTTGTCTCTCATTAAATGGATTTATAATTACATTCTATATGCAAACTTGAAAAAAATCGATTTTTCAGAAATCGATCTTTTAGACCTCGATTTTTTTGTGAATCGATACACGAGCTTACGATTCGAATCGATTTAAAAATCGATCTTTTTTGGAAAGAATCGCCATCCCTAACATGAGCTCTGTTGTCAATTTTTAATTTATTTAAAAAAGAAAATATAATTTTATGCCGAAACACAGATTATAAATTCTCATAGCAAAGAGTAAAAATTTTATTTATTTGGAACTTTACGAACGAACTTCACCTTGGCAGTCGGGTAAAAAAACAAAAAACCCGACTGCGTAATAAAATAATTAAAAAGAAAAAATAAGCCCAATAATTTAGTAATACTGAACAACTAAACCATTGAAGGATTAACAGTCGGTAACCAATAATATTTTCGCTAATCTCTAATAGGTCGATAAAAAATTAACTACATAGGTAACTACTAACTACCTTATATTTATTATTTTTTTATTTTACACTAGTTATGTTCGCTAATCTCTTAGGTCGATAAAAATTAACGACATACCTTGCGAGTACGTATAAGTATTTTATAAAGAGTATAATGTCATGGCCATAACTACGATTTTTGTCTAATCATCTTACGGCAGACCAACAAAATCAAGATTATTAGATTTTTTATTATTAAGTACTTCCATTAGTGAACTTTAGACCAATGTAATGAGAAAACATCATTAACTTGTCATGTCAAGGTCAGCGTAGTTTCTATTGTATATTCTATTTGTTTTTCTTTTCATCATGAATCTTATCATATTAGATGATAATGACGTGAAAATTGGGACAACTAGCTATTTTTCTTTTTTGATATAGATATATTCTTTTATTGTTATACATGTCTGTGGTTTGCTCTCTTTTGTAGATTTGAAGCTTATGGAGGCCATACACGATCAAGTGTACTTGATCAAGAGTGCAGTTTGACTTGACGCGCCATCCAGTGTGCATGAGATAGATATATGGCCAGATAACTAGGTATACCGTGGCCATGCACGATCAAGTAGGTATACTGGATACCGCGTCAAGTCCGCTTGACGCTTGATCAAGTATGGCCTTCATTATAATATAGTAGTTAGTACATAATATTGTAATAGATCATATAAAAAGCTTAAAATGCATATCAAATGCCAAGGAATTTATTTTCTTTTTGACGCCTTTTTAATTGGAATTTTCGTTAGGTCATCGTTTTTCTTGAGTTGACTTTTTGTGAAATAATTGATAATCGAGTTTTTTTTGTGTGTGAAAGTTTCTGAGAATGTATGGATGTTTGTAACTCCTTAACACAAAAACTACTGAACGGATTTTCATTACATTTTGCAGTTTTTGCACACAGAGAGATCTGGATACTTATTGTCTCGGATAACGCAGGAAAAGCCGCACGTAGAGCGATAATCACACAGGTAGAGCGATAATTAATCATAGTAACATACCTTATACAATTTTAATCAAATAATAAATTATTTAAGCAATTACCTTATCAAAATCTATCTAGCTAGGTACGACCAAGGTGACTTGTCATGAGCGCTTGCTTCGGAGGACACGTTAATTTAGTTCCCTGTTCTGTGGTAGAGATCAACCATAATAAAGCCATGCTGGACACATTCAGGCGGCATAGAAACTTTCACTCAGGTTTGCGATCCCCTTTATTATTTATACAAGAGAAGCAATTTGTACCGTGAAAATATAATAGGTACTTATTAATGGAGTATAGAGATAAGGAAAGCCATCTATGTTATGAAAAAGGGTCCATAAAAACGCATCCAATAAGGGTGACGCTGCGGTAGCCTAGGATAAATTTTATTGAATTGCAATTGCATCTGATTGTGTTGAGCACGAAACATTGCTGTTTAAACTTGGCCATTAAGGTATAAAAAAACAAGGCCCTTAGCTTTACAAAAAGTTAACATATCCGATATTATGTCATCGGGGTCACCGGCTGTGTTGGGTGTACCGCAGGACTCGATCTCGGGTCCGTTTCTTTTTCTGGTAAACATTAAAGATTTATCACATTATGTAAAAAACCAAGCGGATATTGTACTATTTGCTGATGATACATCATAAATATTTAAGTGTGAAAGGAATAAAGTAAATGACGACGTAAATAGTGCTTTTTCGCATGTGTCATGTTGGTTTACTATCAATAATTTACTATTAAATGCAAATAAAACTAAATTTATAGAGTTTGTACCTACTACCTAATGTTAAAAAAGCCAACAAATCTCTCAAACTGAATAATGAGACATTGCATATGGAATAATCCATGGTATTTTTATGGGTGACCTTAGATTGTAAGCTTCAATGGGACCCATATTATAACAAATCTCGCGGCTAACTCGGTAGGGCTGCTTCTGCTGTTAGGGAAATAAGGCAATATACTGACGGCAAAACAGCTATTGTAGGATAGTTTATTTTGCTTATTTCCACAGTGTTATGTCTTATGCCATCTTGCTGTGGGGCAAAGCAGCCAGTAGAGAACAAATCATATTCCAAAAAAAGGCTTTTAGGGCTATTTATAAACTTAAGTCTCGGGAATCTTTGCGTGAAAAGTTCAATTGCCAATAGAATCTTCTGTTAAAAAAAAAACGAATATTATGCTCGCAACCTGCTCACTGCTAACATTTTGAAGCTAACAATGGGTAGCAAAGCTTTAAGCAGTAAGGTCGACTATTGTCATTTGTTTTTATGTCCCATTTTTTGTATGAAGTGTTGCGGTTGCGGTGAATAGAACAGACAAAGTAAAGAATGTAAGTAACCTTACCCATTGTTTTTAACCTTATTCACATCAAACCAGTCCTATGAAGGACTCGGCTTTCCCTCCTCTAGTAGAGAAGAACAATTGTAAACTAAAGGTTAGTTGCCCACATTGAAAAGCATTCTCAATATCCTAAAATCTTACCGGCCATACCCGATTTCAGGCCATACCTAGACATAACTAGTTTCGCCTGAAATTGGCTTTGGCAGGTAACATACCAACCTATACTCCACGCGATTTGCAGCCGAAACAAATGTAAACAAACCATTAAAATCGTTTTCGAGTGTTTTCACCAACTGACTTGATTTTGTACACCAAATGCGTTTTATTTAGGCAAACTACTCATTAAGACAAAGTAGTAAATTATGTTAAAAGTTTCAAATCGCTTCTTGGAAATAAGATTATCATTGCAAAGTGTTTGAATGATGACAGTGTTATTTAATTTTGTTTGTTTCCACATTTACTCGGATTTTATAATTGTTATCGATCAATATGTATTTATTTAAGAATTCACATATACCTTAATGAGTAGTTTGTCTAAATAAAACACATTTGGTGTACAAATTCATGCCAGTTGGTAAAAAAACCCTATAAAACGATTTTAATGATTGTTTACATTTGTTTCGGCTGCAAATCGCACTTAGTATAGATACCAAAAAAATGCAGGTTTACTGGAATCCCCAGTTCTTTTAAACAAACCACGAAACATAAAGATTTATTTTATGTAAGAAACAGCATTATTAATCCTGTCTGTCCGATTTATGAAGATTTATTTCTTGCTAGAATAGGTAACTAAGTATTTATATTTTTAATGCAATAAAAACCACATCAAGAACATTAATTTATTCCGTTATTTACTTAGATCTTGCAATATTCTCCAGACTCAGGCGAGCTGGAAATTTATTTTCAAGCGTATACCTACCTAATTACCTACCTACCCACCTACTGGTTTTTTTATATAGAACGAGTAACTGCCCTCGCTTTGCTTCGGTTTTCTTATTTTTGTACACCTTGGGTTATATTGAGTTTTATTAAGGATCCCTAATTTTTTTGAAAATATAATATAGCCTAAGTTACTCGGGAATAGTGTAGCTTTAGTTTCCCAACAGTGAAAGAATTTTTCAAATCGGTTCAATAGTTTCGGAGCCTATTCGATGCAAACAAACAATCAAATCTTTCCTCTTTATATATTAGTATAGATAAGTAAAAAATATATTTCTCAGAACGAGGTAATAAAAAAGATAATACCCAGATTATGATGTCTACCAGCTACCTAGTTAACAACCAGCTATGACCAATGTTGATCTGATTAATATTCAGCTTCCGGTCGTAACACTATTAAAGTTTAGTCATTCATTGAACCCACACATTATTCTGGGCAATTCATGGCATTTTACACAGCAATAGAACGAAACGTCGCTGCGTCGCGGTCGTCGTCGCAATACCTACACTAAAAAAACAATCTCCTACCATTGAGGTACAACTTTACATAGAGACGCTATCTCAAACAAAATGTGTGTTCCACCGCCGGCTTGCCCTCCGTTCTCTTTTCAAACTAGGAGCCTCGTTTGCACACTTGCCATAGAGTAACTTTGTTAATGACACTTGTCGAACCAAGACAAGCAGTCACCGACTCCAAATCTTTACAAGCTCTTACTCCAACTTTATTTAACGTGCAAAAGCGTTTAAACGATTTCAAACGTAATTACCATTGATTCGTGTCAAAAAATCCAACACTTTAAATTGGTCACAAGCGTCGCGTCGGCAAGCTTATTTAGTCCACTAACACGCTAGTGGCTTGCCAAGTTCAAACGCTCCTTATGATTTTTTCATTCAAAATGGCGGGAACATTGCTCAATAATTAAATTAAATTCGTTTTAGTTGATTTAAGTTAAGATTTTGTTTTCTTACTGATGATAAAGTGATAACATTATCTTTTTTGTTTTTTGTCTTGCAATTGTGACACATTCTTATTACGCACGACGGCATTTTTTCAGTTTTTTCGTAAACAATTTTGACATGCGGCCGCAATGAGCGCAGCCGAGTGACAGCTGAGTGACAGAATGTAATGCAGCCGGCCGGCTGCAATGCACACCCCCGTGCCCGATGTTCGCGGTGTCCCTTCTATACGCTAGTAATATTAATTCTATGTCTCCTACACATAATTTTAAATTATAATTATCTACTCGATTATCTACTTACGAGTAACCGCCCTCGCTTTGCTTCGGTTTTCCTATTTTTTTACACCTTGGGTTACATTGGTTTATTGGAGTTTTTTAAATATAGCCTATGTTCACCGGGGATAGTGTAGCTTTCTAACAGTGAAAGAATTTTTCAAATCGGTTCAGTAGTTTCGGAGCCTATTCAATGCAAACAAAAAATCAAATCTTTCCTCTTTATATATTAGTATAGAAGTATAGATAATATACGAGTACTTAGGTATCTCTATAATATCTAGTACCTAATATCTAAAAGCCCAATCACCCAGCATTCTAAGTAGGTATTCTAAAATTAATATCGTGGATCAGCTCGTTTGCCGGCTATTTTCACAAAAAAAAACTTCGAACCTCTGACAAACGTTTTTCATTAGGTACAGTAAATAGTTCAATAATTTTGAATTAATTTTATTGTTACCACCTAAATAATTTGAATTAAACAATTGCTTATGACCACGGACACTGCAAATACTGCAATGTGTCTGAAACGGCAGGAAGTGACAAAAAATGTTAAAATTAATAACCAATAAATAACCTGTGAACTTTACTCCCATCCAACAAAACAGGAAGTGGAGGGAGTGCGAGTGGCTGAAAAACACCGCAGCATTGGACCATTGTCTTATGTCAGCTTAAGCTGAGCCACACCCTTTTGCCTATCATGAAATCACACAATCGCGAAAACGAAAAAGAATTATTATTGACATTTTTTTAATTTGCGCGGGCCGCGGCACCGTGACTAACTCGTGTTTGTGGCCCGTGGGAAAAAAGGTTGAGTACCACTGACCTAGCGGTATGAAATATACTTTATAACCTGTTCTCATATTTGACAAATATACACAAAAAATCCATTTCTTTCGGATTTCCAAATCTTTCGGAGGAGTGCGACCAGAAACACCGTGACACGAGATTTTTATAGGTAATTAATTACCTAGGTATATTAGATTAACTTCCTACCATTAACCTACATTGCTTATGTGAAAGTAAAAATAAAATATGAAAAGTACACAAATAGCACTTTAATAACTAGCATTAGTAATATAACTATTACATAATTCTTTAGTTTGTTTAACTCAATTATTTATATTACTGTTAATATAATGCAATTTATGCTAATATAATGCAGGAATGGCTGTCATTATAATTCAGTGAAAAGATCGGACACCGTTAGCTTATACAGTTATTTATATTATAAACTAGATTTTGCCCGCGGCTACATCCGCGGTAAAGTGATTTTGAAACTAAATTTTTAATTAATTTAGGACGAAAAGATTAGGATTATTAGATAGTAATAGAAGTAATAGATTTATTATTAGGATTATGATACATGTTAGACGATGCCCGTGGATTCGCTCGCGTGGATGTAGTGCACAATGAAAAGACAAATATATTTCAAACGTCTTTAAACTTTCACATCTACTATAATAATACGAGCCCTCGCTTTGCTTCGGTTTTCTTATTGTTTTTTTTTTACACCTTCAGTTACATTACTGGATCAAGGATCCCTATTTTTTTTTGAAAATATAATATAGCCTCTGTCACCCGGGGAAAGTGTAGCTTCCCGACAGTGAAAGAATGTTTCAAATCGGTTCAGTAGTTTAGGAGCCCATTCAATGCAAACAATCAAATCTTTCCTCTTTATAATATTGGTACCTTTATCTAGACTAGGAAGCTAGGAAGTAGGTTTAACATCTTTAACCAGATTTGGCAATAAAATCATCATTTAAAGTTTAACAAAACGACTTATTGCTCATTTACAAGTGTAAATACATCTCACGACAATGGATTGCGTTGTGTTGTGGGCGAGTTACCATTAATTCTTAATGCTTTGCTGAGGTTAAACCAACACATTACGAAACCGGATTTCTTCCACAAGCGGTTTGTTTACGAGAAATTTCCATGCGTTGTCGGTTTGTTTTGACTTGAGTATAACAAACAACAAATTACAACGGGTATTGACCGCTTTACATCTTACAGGTACTTATACAACGTGGAAACGATAGAAAGACAATTTTTTTATACGTAACTTCAAAATACATGATACTAATTGCAGCTAAAGAAAACACCTACTTAAGTTGTTAAAATAATTATAATTTATAGCGCGTTTGGAATTACTGTCGAATTTAAAATTAAAATTAATTAAAATTAATTAAAAATATGAAGTACCAAAAACGACAACGAACACAGGGTTGAGGAGGCTTAAAGCAGTTATTTATTGTTTAAATATTTATCTATTCTATACTAATATTATAAAGAGGAAAGATTTCATTGTTTGCATTGAATAGGCTCCGAAACTACTGAACCGATTTGAAAAATTCTTTCACTGTCAGGAAGCTACACTAACCCCGGCGACATAGTTAGGCTATATTATATTTTCAAAAAAATAGGGATCCTTAATAAAGCTCCAATAATGTAACCCAAGGTGTAAAAAATAAGAAAACCGAAGCAAAGCAAGGGCGGTTACTCGTTTCGAATAAAATCGCTTGTAAGTAAGCGATGAGGTGAGGGCGGCCAATGGATTGTGCTTCTCTATAAGCAATATACCTAAATTAGATAATTCTTAACAAAAAATAATCAACTTCAAAATTAGGGATAACTCATAAACTAGTCGTCAAAATAAATCTTACACAAATTTAAGTGGGACCACATGACAAACACCAGCTTTCGATTAAAAAAGAATCATCCATAGAGATACATTATCTATGGAATCATCAAAATCGGTTCACCCAGTCGAAAGTTCTGAAGTAACAAACATAAAAAATACAGTCGAATTGAATCCCTCCTCCTTTTTGAAGTCAGTTAAAAATGTAAAAAAAACGGATAACTCCAATGAGGCAAGAAATTTAAAAAACACGCACAGAAACTTTCCAAGGATATTTTCTAAGATAACATAACAAGCTTATGTAGAGCCCGTATAATAAATAAACAAGTTATTCTTGTAACTTCGCTGGAAACCTGAAAGCCGTAGGTATCTAAGATAACTAGAGCGGTAGCTCCTGCCCAGTCCAGACCTCTTAATATAACTATTTCTTAACTAAAATACCTTTACGTTATTAACGCAATAATTCTCACAACAATGATATTTAGAATTTTTGTCTGTTTGTCGATTAATACTTAATAATATAATCTAGGAAAAAGCTTAACCTATTTTGATGAGGTTTTCACTGATGTATTGTAGTAAGCTTGTATTTATATTATTTAGGTTTCCCGAAGCGAGGGCATTTAGTCGAAAATAATTGGCCATTTGAATAATTAAATTCAGTAACGATTGTAACGATATAAGTATGACATATTATTATGATATTCAGAAAGTCACCAATCATTCAGTCGACTTTCTTTTAAAAATGTAATCTTACACACAAACCATGAAATCGATATTTAATAACTGTAATCAAATTAACTTTAACTTATTTACTTATGTAATGCATATCGTATTCTATTTAAGGAATCCATTTTGTAGACTGACTTATTCTGAAAGTTTGTGAATATGTTTTATTAACTGTACTTTCATCTGTGTGCTTAGTGCGAGTTGCATCGAAGAGTTTACGTGCCTCGTTAATGTCAATACATGACTAACGAGAAATTGCGAGTGCCAGTCTCAAAACGTGACGTGTGTAATTCCACGTTAGTTCACTGAAAATATCTATTATTATGTTGGCAGCAAAAACGTCGTTAAATCTCGTTAAACGTCGTGAAAGAACCCAACCAAATTGAAAATAATACATTTATTTAGTTGGAGCAATAGTATCAAGCTACAATTAAAATAGTGGTGATAAACTGTAGTTTACTTGCTATCGTGCTATAGATTAGTGTTTTGGTTGTTTGTTTCATATTAATAAATATAATTTTTTTCAGTACTTACTTATCAATCATCTTATACTGTGGCATTTTAAGCGAGAAAACAGGCAATATTAAATAATGGAACATAGCTACAGTGATAAATTTGATATGGAAAAGTTTTTATGTGGTGAGGTTATGTGAATGAAATTTATTATTTATTTATCAAGCTCAGATCAATAATTAACAAGCTCACGATTGCTGTAATATTTATTTAATAGGATTTATATGTTTAGGCACAGTGACCTTTGGCTGTAAATACTTATTCACGATAAACAACAAATGGACAAATCATGTCTATTTTGAAAAATGAAAGTTTTTATGATACCTAACATATTACAATATGAGGAAATGTACAAAGTAAGAAATGTTATGTTCCTAGTATTTATTCATATCTTTATATTTAAGGTACAATTCAAGATAGATGGCAGAGTATCAAACTTGTCTCAACAGCACTAGCGGAGACTACTACTTCCAACAAAACAACAGCAATGCAACATTTTCCCCATTGTGATTTAAGAGTAAACGAGTAAACAAATACGTATATAAAGTAAAAGTATAAACACAGCAACATGGATTTGAGAATTGAGAAGATATGTCAGAATAAGGTCGCTACAAAATATATACTCATTAATTTATATTACAGTGTATGAAATGTGAAGTCTATGACCATTGTAATTTACTCATTGGTTTTCTATTGAGATTGGAATTGAAGGTATAACATTATGTGAGAGAAATAAAACTTTAAAAGACAGATTGTGGTTTTCTTGATAATTTTATTTTAGGAGGCATATTATGTTGAATATTAAATTAATGAGGCATTACAGCATAATTATTGTGATTTTGATTTAAAGAGTGGAAATAAAACGTTGAACGGTAAATAATTTTTAATATAATATTTTTGTAATTCTTCTCCGGGCAACAGTATTCAGCTGGATGTCAATAGTCTTAGTTGTAATTCAATCTTCCCCTTTTGTTATTGTATTCTTCTTATTTGCTCTTCAACACCTTTCCTTTAATAAAAATATTATATTACAAATTTATTGTGTTCAGCAGTATATTGAAATCTTTTAAAACAAGGATTAAATATATGTATGTTTGTAAAACATAATACATCTATGTTTTATTTATTATATTATGCCTTATTAAATTATTCTCTATCTATTTTGAAATAAAAAAGGCCCATATCATTTTGGCACATTACAATGGCATGGCATAATATAGTGAAGTACTATCAACAGATCTTGCTGGGTATATTGGCTTGGCAAGAAATTTTAAACATTATGAACATAGATATAGCTTAGTATCTCTAAATTGTAGGTACTGATACATAATGATAATATAGTCCCAAGTAGATATATTGAATGTTAAGCTCACAGCTGGGTATTCAGTTTATGGGTTTATCAAATATGTAATTATTTAATAAATATTTTCCTTGATCCTTGAGGGCTCGTATGCAAACGATATTATCACCTTTGGCAATATTAAGTTGCATAATAAAATAATTCATTGAGTCCATACTTGTAGACAATTTTAAATAAACTTATTTAAATCTTAATTATGTAGGTAATGTAAGTACCTTTTAATTCCAAGAGTCCAAGTCAAGACACAATAATATTAGGTTTATCGAGTTCCTTGCAAGTAGATTAAAAGGTATTGTCTTTAAAAATATCTCCTTAAACTTTTTAAAAACTTGGTGACATTCGTCATTGGATTAGTGTTTATGTTTAAGTACTCTGTGACTGTGATTGCGTAGTGTTTAAGTACTCTGTGATTGGATTACCGGAAATTATTTCTTGCATGAACAATACAAATACTACTTAACAATATTTTTATTCACTTTAAGATTTAGTGGCCGCAAACATGCGCCGAGCAATTATAAATATCCAGCCATAATTGGCTATTTGACAGTTATCACGGTAAAATATGAAATGTGTTATATATGGTTGCATAATGGTTAACAATAATTATACAATACGTTTCTTGCATGAAAATAAATTGTAAATATTTTTACTTTTGAAAAATAGATTTGAGTTTTTTTACCTGTGGATACGAGAACCGAAACGCGGGCGGCCATGATTGAGCATGTTATGACGTCACAATTCAAAAAATAAAGCGTCGTGTACTACTAACTATATCGTGTGCACTGTGCAATTTACTGAGAAAATTAATAAGATAATATTTTGATTTCTGCTTTTGAGAGGTTTTGTAAAATGGAGTCAGGCTATACAAAAGCAGACAGTGCGAATTTGCCTCAAGTTGATTCATTTATGGTCGCAAATTTCTTTGCGTGTACCCCTGACTTTTGCTCTACCGAGTTTCGGAATGCAAAAACCTCCTTGTAAGTACCTACTGAAATTAATAAAGTAAAATTGGTCAGTCTTGCTAAGTGGTCACAGGGAGATTTTTTTGTAAGTTTTTCCTCAACGTCCCCTTAACGACACCATATTACTAATGATTTTAAATTACTTATAGGTTATGTTTATGAACAATATTAGGTTAGGTTTAATTTGTTTTTTTAGTAAATCAGAGGCTAAGTTGATTTCTTCTAAATACTTACATCAAAGTGGACCTCACAAAAGAATATTGCTGATATAACAGATGTTAACTCTGGGTCTCGACGTCCTAATTGTAACCACTGCTTTCGACGTTGAGGGCATTTAGAAACGTGTAGGTATAAACAATTTGTCAGGTTTAATTGTAGTACTTCTACACATAGGCACTGCACACGTCTTGTAGCTTGTCATTTTCACAATTCCAGTGAAAAAGGTGTAAGTTTTTCACTTAAAATATCTTCAGAGTTAGAGCGTAAACTTTTGTTAATTGAAATGTGACGTCACAGCCAGCAAGTGACAGATGGCGGACTATTTTCGCGCGAATTTAAAATTAATGGATTAAAAGTTATTTTTTTCCTACTAAATAACACTTTTATGAGAAAAATAAATATTGTAAGAGGTATAAAATAAAACTACGAAAATTTTAAAATATTTTTCCAAAAATTGTCTAATAGCCAATTTTCAAGAAACAGAAAAAAAGTGTAATTAATATAATAAACAATCTTTTTATGATTTCACTGGTATATTTCACGTGAAAACTTTTCGGTCACGTGGTCCCATAGTTTTCGCAAGCTACTTATTGGAACTGTCAAATAAAGCCACTCGCACTCGCGCAATGTTCGAGGAACAATACATTAACCACTGTGTGCTTAGTGCGAGTTGCATCGAAGAGTTTACGTACCTCGTTAATGTCAATACATGACTAACGAGAAATTGCGAGTGCCAGTCTCAAAACGTGACGTGTGTAATTCCACGTTAGTTCACTGAAAATATCTATTATTATGTTGGCAGCAAAAACGTCGTTAAATCTCGTTAAACGTCGTGAAAGAACCCAACCAAATTGAAAATAATACATTTATTTAGTTGGAGCAATAGTATCAAGCTACAATTAAAATAGTGGTGTTATACTGTAGTTTACTTGCTATCGTGCTATAGATTAGTGTTTTGGTTGTTTGTTTCATATTAATAAATATAATTTTTTTCAGTACTTACTTAAGAATCATCTTATACTGTGGCATTTTAAGCGAGAAAACAGGCAATATTAAATAATGGAACATAGCTACAGTGATAAATTTGATATGGAAAAGTTTTTGTGTGGTGAGGTTATGTGAATGAAATTTATTATTTATTTATCAAGCTCAGATCAATAATTAACAAGCTCACGATTGGTGTAACATTTATTTAATAGGATTTATATGTTTAGGCACAGTGACCTTTGGCTGTAAATACTTATTCACGATAAACAACAAATGGACAAATCATGTCTATTTTGAAAAATGAAAGTTTTTATGATACCTAACATATTACAATATCAGGAAGTGTACAAAGTAAGAAATGTTATGTTCCTAGTATTTATTCATATCTTTATATTTAAGGTACAATTCAAGATAGATGGCAGAGTATCAAACTTGTCTCAACAGCACTAGCGGAGACTACTACTTCCAACAAAACAACAGCAATGCAACATTTTCCCCATTGTGATTTAAGAGTAAACGAGTAAACAAATACTTATATAAAGTAAAAGTATAAACACAGCAACATGGATTTGAGAATTGAGAAGATATGTCAGAATAAGATCGCTACAAAATATATACTCATTAATTTATATTACAGTGTATGAAATGTGAAGTCTATGACCATTGTAATTTACTCATTGGTTTTCTATTGAGATTGGAATTGAAGGTATAACATTATGTGATGTGGGAGAAATAAAACTTTAAAAGACAGATTGTGGTTTTCTTGATAATTTTATTTTAGGAGGAATATTATGTTGAATATTAAATTAATGAGGCATTACAGCATAATTATTATGTGATTTTGATTTAAAGAGTGGAAATAAAACGTTGAACGGTAAATAATTTTTAATATAATATTTTTGTAATTCTTCTCCGGGCAACAGTATTCAGCTGTATGTCAATAGTCTTAGTTGTAATTCAATCTTCCCCTTTTGTTATTGTATTCTTCTTATTTGCTCTTCAACACCTTTCCTTTAATAAAAATATTATATTACAAATTTATTGTGTTCAGCAGTATATTGAAATCTTTTAAAACAAGGATTAAATATATGTATGTTTGTAAAACATAATACATAAATATCTATGTTTTATTTATTATATTATGCCTTATTAAATTATTCTCTATCTATTTTCAGTGACGGATTAAGACTACTTGATGCCCTAAGCAATCCACGCCTGTGGGCCCCCTATCCGTATGTCAAAGTGGTTTTCTGTGCTTCTTCTGGTGCCCCCCCAGATGTGATGCCCTAAGCAATTGCTTAATTTGATTAAGGGTTAATCCGTCACTGTCTATTTTGAAAAAAAAAGGCCCATATCATTTTGGCACATTACAATGGCATGGCATAATATAGTGAAGTACTATCAACAGATCTTGCTGGGTATATTGGCTTGGCAAGAAATTTTAAACATTATGAACATAGATATAATTTAGTATCTCTAAAGTGTAGGTACTGATACATAATGATAATATAGTCCCAAGTAGATATATTGAATGTTAAGCTCACAGCTGGGTATTCAGTTTATGGGTTTATCAAATATGTAATTATTTAATAAATATTTTCCTTGATCCTTGAGGGCTCGTATGCAAACAATATTATCACCTTTGGCAATATTAAATTGCATAATAAAATAATTCATTGAGTCCATACTTGTAGACAATTTTAAATAAACTTATTTAAATCTTAATTAAGTAGGTAATGTAAGTACCTTTTAATTCCAAGAGTCCAAGTCAAGACACAATAATATTAGGTTTATCGAGTTCCTTGCAAGTAGATTAAAATGTATTGTCTTTAAAAATATCTCCTTAAACTTTTTAAAAACTTGGTGACATTCGCCATTGGATTCGTGTTTATGTTTAAGTACTCTGTGACTGTGATTGCGTAGTGTTTAAGTACTCTGTGATTGGATTACCGGAAATTCTTTCTTGCATGAACAATACAAATACTACTTATCAATAATTTTATTCACTTTAAGCTTTAGTGGCCGCAAACATGCTCCGAGCAATTATAAATATCCAGTCATAATTTTCAAGAAACAGAAAAAAAGTGTAATTAAAATAATAAACCATCTTTTTATGATTTCACTTGTAAATTTCACGTGAAAACTTTTCGGTCACGTGGTCCCATAGTTTTCGCAAGCTACGTATTGGAACTGTCAAATAAAGCCACTCGCACTCGCGCAATGTTCGAGGAACAATACAATAACCACTGACAGTAAGACTTCACTCGGGTGAACGTGAGCGCATGAAACTCGCACTCGCGCATTTTTTTTCTTCAGTTTCCCGCTAGATGGCTCTGCTTCGGTCCCATACAAATTTGCATTTACGTAGCGAGCCCGTAATGTCACGTAAAACTCGCACTAAGCACACTGGCACTAACCGTCATAGACATAATACTACTAGACTAGGCAAGGTATCTGAGCATATTATGTAAGTGAAACCGTCACGCTGCGAAGAAAGGCAGGAGGTAAACCTATCCTTGTCTTACTTACGAGTTACGCGAGTCTCCTTGGTCTCTTTCTCTTTCTAATAGCGTGACGCAAAGAAGGCCCCCTTGTCTAGTCTAGTAGTATTATGTCTATGCTAACCGTTGTTGTGGCGAAAGGTGCACAGATAATCCATGTTATACCTACTTACCACAGATAGAGAAGAAATAATAGTAGGTACCTACTTAGGTATAATAAGTAGTTATACCAACACCGAATATCTCGTACAAGTTTTTAATAATATTACAAATCAGTTGATCTCGTCAAAGAAAGAACTTTCGAATTTTTGCATAATTCTACCGCTATTACGGTTGTATAATTTAAAATAGCTTTGTAGTGAAAGTAAACATTTAAGTATTTAGTTTTATGTTTGTCTTATATCTCACTGAAATATTCTATAATAAAGAGATATGTAGGTACTACTTACTATGGCTCCCATTTAGGGTTGCCAGATGGTCGGGATTCATCTGGATTGTCCCGACATTTCACATGATGTCCAGAGTCCCGACAAAATCCAAAATGTCCCGACAATTCATTCGATTCAACAGAACGCGTTTGCCGCACGCGCTCTAGTCGTTTTTTTCGTCGTCAACTCGTTTTCCCGACTTTTTGAAGTTTTCTCCAGATATTTCAGCCTTGCCATCTGGCAGCCCTATTTTGGAGCCATCACATATTATGGTATGAAATTGAAACCGATTGCATTATGCATACCAAATTCGTATCAATACTGTATCGATATTTCGGTAACCATACGGCCTACAGTACTGGTCATACATAATTATGGGTACCTAAGTAAGTAGGTAGGTATCTGGTTAGGTACCTACATGTATACCACATGAATACAGAATGTTAACTTCATACTAACGCCACGCGCGAGGACACTACTACATGCACAGCTATGTGTGCGTGACCTGTCACCGACAAGACGGGGCAGCGTGCGCCGACCAATCAACTAACGCGCCGGCGCTCGCTAGGGTACAGTAAGGTGACAAGTTCAGGTGTGCCAGCGACGGTGACACGGGCGACGTTTTGTGACGACGACGCGACGTATTGTTTTTAAAGATGCCAAACTGTTGAACTGTTTGTTTAAATACCTAATGGGAAGAAAACCAAATAGATTTCTTTATTTGTATATCCAAAGGATTTTGACAAGTAATAATAGTACACATTTTTATGCTTATTAAAGAAGACTAAAAAAGTATTTAGTTAATAAGTAGGTACCTAATATCCAAAATAATTAAAGTGGCGATAAGGTTATTATTTATTATTCTTATCGTTTAAGTTCGGTTTACACGTATTAAGTAGTTAACTAAATTTTAAGCAAATTAATACGTGTAAACGGACAATTTAGTAGTTTAGTAATCAAGTAGACAAGTAATTTAAAAAAAAAATCTATTTTCTGTTAATAAGGTGGGCGGGGCTTATCACTATATTTACCTATACATACCAATTACTCGATTTTGAAATGTGACGTCACGAAATTTAGGGGGGTCCTAAATCCCACCCCTTATTCTGTTTAAATAAAATATTTTGTTTCGAAAGTTTTTTTTTTCATTTCTAACAATAAAGTGTAAGTACCTACTTAATATTAAACAAACTGTTACATAGTCAACCATTTCATCTTTCAAAGCTACACCGTTTTTAATATACCAAAATTTTAAAACGGAACACATAATAATAAAATAATGTCCACACAATTACTGTCCATCCGTCTGACCGTCTGTACTCATTGCAGACTCTCGCTCGATACGTAGGTACTTGCCCGTTTTATTTTTATTTTCAGTAACCAAGTGACAACCCTATGAAAGTAGGTATGAATTTTTGTGTCTGTTAGGAAGTTAACATTCTGGTTGTTATTTATTCATGTGATGTATACTACATACAACGTTAGTACCTACTCTTATATTAGTTTGTTGTACGTTTTGTTTGTTCTGACCAATTTATCAAGTTAGATTGATAAGTTTACTAAAGTAGGTACCTACCTACCTAACTAGGCAAACTACCTGTTGAATGTAATGTAGATACCTATACTTAACTATTAACCTTACCTAACATAGGTACTTAATTTTCATTAATGAAAATTAATTAGCATACTTATCTATTAATTTATTCATTAAAATAATTTTAATAACAATAACATAAAATAACGAGCGTCCAAAACGTAAAACTTTCTCGCGAACTGTAAGTACTATTATGCAGTTTACCGTATGATACCTTCGTATTTAATCTATGGTGATACCATTAAAACTGTTGAAAGTAGCTCAAAGATTAGGAGCAACTTAAAATTTTAAAACCATGTGCTAGGTACAGTCACCTGCAGAGAAAAGTAACCCATCTCTATACAACGCAACAGACAACGGAAGCATTGCTGTTCATATATGTATTTATAAACAGATGGGTTACTTTTCTCTGCAGGTGACTGTACTATACTATCTTATTTGAATTTACCTAAATCTAAAAGACAAGAACTATAATTCTTAAATTGATTTTATAGGCAATGCACACATCGCGTAGTAAGTATCTACAATGATCTTTTCTGAAATAGGTAGGACCTATTTGTTGTTTCTTGTGAAAAGTGTAGGTACACTACCAATTAGCGTCCATTACAAAAACTAAACTTCAATAACAGCCAAGTTTGACTCGTAAAAAACTACAATAATCTTTTCCGTGTTTGAGTACATACTAGTATGTATGTACCTTACCTAGTTAGTTCCATTCAAAAAGTGTCAACAAAATTACTAACCACAATTTTATTACCGCTTTATAACCTCTTAAATCTTCTTTAAAACCTTTACAATCATTTATTACACAGGTTATAATTTACATATTATCATATTATACTATTGACATACCACTGTAATTGAAGAAGTCGGTCGTAATTTTCGATGTAAATGACACAATTATAAAGCAACGCGCACGATACAGTTATAAACACACGTCCACACTCGACGCGAAATCGCGACTCACTCACTACTCTACAGACTACTGACTAGAGTCTACTCTACTGTCTACAGAAAATACTACGTAGTTCACTCACGGATAAAACACTCATTCATTCAACCTCACGGAAAGAATTCCCTAATTTCCCTATCACTTATTCACTCACTCACTTCACTAGCTATTCAACCGTCAACATTGTTAACGTCAAATGGCGGACGGAATGAATTTTGTAGGAACACGGTCACGCCAATTCTTTTAATTACCGGTAATACCGACCGCCCCTCGGTAAACAAATAAATCTTGTTCTACATTACTTACACCAAAATGGTTCTCTGCGTATGCGCAACTGGCCAGTGGTCATGTGAAGCACACGACAATGGAATTTAATTTACCTTTGCTTGGAAGTTGGATGCATTCATCGCGTATTTCTATAACTTCATACGTCAAACACGCAATCCGGAATACCTACTACTCGTACCTACTTTAGTATACACGTAGTAAAATAACAGTAAACATCGTTAAGTGTGGTAGTATCTTGAGTATTTCGTTATATACCTATTTATTGAAAATAGACGTATTTAAAAACATAGGTAACTGATAATTCAGAAAAAATATTAAAAAAAATCTGTTTACTATACTTATGTAAACAATAAATAAATGTATTTATATAATAATAAAGAAATTAATATACTAATAAAATAATTTATATAATAATAATTAAAATTAATTTTATATAACAATTCGGAAATGGGCAGGATGATGATGATGATGATATAATAATAAAGAAATAGTGTAATTACTATTTCTTAAATAATTACTAGAAGAATTTTTTAAACCTAAAGCATTTCTTACCTGTTTTACTGCATTTATTTTTATATTTAATTATTATTACATGCATTATAATAAAATAATCAGCGTGTCATCAATACACTTTGACCTCGTCTTTGTATTTTAAACCAGTTATCAATTCGTTCTACTCCGGCTCTATGACGGAATTAATAACAAAACTGATAAAACTACAAACACTCTGATAAAACCTACGCTTATCTAAAAAACTGAAAACTTTTTATGGGATGCAAAATAGAGAACAAATTCAATTGCTACATTTAATTGCATAATTTTATTAGTCTGGCCAACAATACAAAGTAATTATGGCCGCCTTAAGGCGCCTTGGACTCAATTGATGAAGACTCTCTCATTTTATTGTGTCTGAATTGGTGTGAATGTCACTAGAGAAAGATAAATTATTGTGGGTACATTATTAAAACAATGTGAGCCAAGACAACAAAAACACGTCACACGGCACGAACAAATCCCGAAAGCTACGAAAAATATTTATTTATCCATGTTTTTTCTCAACAGACTACAATAATTTCTCTTTGAAAAAACGAAAAGCTATCTTTTATTTTGTGTAAGCATTAAAAATATTTGGTCCTTCGAGCCGGAGCATGTACGGAATTATTTTAAGCGTTTCATATAATATTATTTAAGCCTATTACAAGCGTGTCATGTATAAAAGCGTCTCGTCACATACGTGATTTTGTAACGAAGTTTCTTAGGGCCGTTAGTATTCCGATAAATTATGGTTTTGGATGGCAATTAAGATGTGCTTTCGAAAAATTTTCTAACGGCTGGCTGTCCTTTCGCTTTATCTTTGCTCTCCTTGCAGAAGTGATGGAGTTTTGTGACTTGAAGAATGGTCCTTCGAGCATTGAAGAGGGAGGAATCATTGAAAGATTTTAATAAACTTCTACATTTTAATTCTTACTTATACCTACAATACAAATTTGTGGGCACTTAAATTATACTAGATAATTTCATAATTAATTAGTATTAATCACTAATGATCTTACAAACGTAGTTATAATTTCAATTCACTAATATAATTAAAACAGAAAGTTTTAAAGAAGTTATAACAGTTACTCAACATTTTGAGTTAATTTGTTATTAAAATAACACACAAATTGCGAATTAAATCTTTCAGTTACAATAAAAATACTTAAGTTACTTCTTGAATCAACATTCTAAGCCTGATACCATTGTAATGTTTGACAAAAATAAACAAACAATATATTTTTAATTCAGTTGTAAAATCAGCGAATAACGCAAAACAATGCCAGAATGCTACAAATATAAATAGATGTACGATTTATGGAAAGTAGTGAACATAGTAACTAGGAAACAACAACTAGGTATTTTGTAGAGTATCAGCTCGATTTCACTATGGATTTTCGAGATTCGACTATTTCATTTAATAACTCAATGATTAAATATTTCTGAACGCTGTTCTTGAAATAAATAAAAATCTAACCTATTATGTATCTGTAGCGGAGCTATTTTGTATTTTTTAATTCATACTTTTTATTTTATACTTTTGTAAAAATCTATTATCTAAATTCTATTGTATTTTAAAATTTATGTTTAGACAGACAAACAAATCATTTTATATAGTAATATGTCATTCGTTACGTTTTTCCCTCGGCCGCGCGAAGCCACCCGATCGGTGCCGAACAACAGCTTTGTTCGGGAGCGATCGGGCACACTCGGCCGCAATCGGACGGCAGAGAGACACGGTCGTCTTGGTGACCAAAAAGATTGTTACTTTTTCGTTAGGTTTGAATTTTCACATAATAATTTTCCTCTATTCCTGCCTTTATAATTTCGCTCTATTTTCACTCCTTCTTTTTACTTGTTTATTTAATTTTGTCTATCTGAAAATAAACTATTAACTGTTTCGGACTATACTTTACTCTCGCCTTCTACACTACCGAGAACCTACACTGGTGACCCGAACGGAACACGCTAATATGAGCGACATGGGCAGCGACGAGGCACATACTGCCGCCTCACAAGATGGTGCCTACATCACCGCGTGGCGCCGTAAGAAAGTTCATTTGAAAATTCCCACATCAACCGCCGATCTGGCGGACAATATCCGCGAAATTGTCACACCGCGCAACGTTGCGGCGACATCTTTAACCAACCCGTCAGCTGAGATTGCCGAGATCAAGAAGATGGTGGAGCAGCTGGCTCTGAAGGTCGACGAGGACAGCCGTGCGTCGCGCCACTACTCGAGTGGACCCCGATCGCGGCTGCGCCACAGCTCCGGATCCCGACAACGGCGACGGTCAAGATCGCGCTCCAGCTCCGAGTACCGCAAACACCTATGCTGGTACCATTACAAGTTCGGCAGCGAAGCGCTTTCGTGTGTTAAACCGTGCGATTTCAAGTCGGAAAACATGTAGGGCAGAGTGATATGGCGGCCGACGCCTGCCCTTCTGGCGGTCGCTTGTTCGTGAGAGACAGATCGAATAACACTACTTTTTTAGTGGACACAGGTAGTGACGTTTGTGTTTTTCCTCGCGCTGCACTAAAGGAAAGCCGCGAGAAAACAACCTTTGATTTGTGTGCCGCAAACGGATCAATTATTAATACGTACGGGTATACAAATTTGTTATTAAATATAGGTTTGCGTCGCGACTTTCCCTGGCGGTTTATTGTAGCAGACGTAACGCGGGCGATAATAGGCGTTGATTTCTTATCCCACTACAACCTTATTGTAGACATAAGAAACCAAAAACTGGTTGACGGTACAACCAAGCTAACGACCACGGCTTCGCTTGCCAAAATGTCTGATAGTGTTTCTTCAGTACGGGTTATATCTGGTGATACACAATATCACGGGATACTATCTCAGTACCCCGACATCACCCGACCACCCGGATTTAATAACATCACACAACATAAACACGATACACTACACTATATACGCACAACACCTGGACCGCCTGAATCATGCGCGCCACGACGGCTTGCGCCTGACAGATTGAAAATAGCCAAAGCCGAATTTGAGGTGATGTTACAGATGGGCATTTGCAGACCTTCCGAGTCTCCATGGGCATCTCCTCTTCACCTCGCGCCAAAGAAAAACGGCTGGCGACCGTGCGGAGACTACCGTAGGTTAAACGCACGCACTATCCCGGATAAATACCCACTCCGTAACATCCAGGACTTCGCTCACAGTCTTGCTGGTTGTAACATTTTCAGCACTCTTGATTTAACTAGAGCCTACAATCAAGTGCCTATCAACCCGTCCGATGTACCGAAAACGGCCATCACAACTCCATTCGGCCTATACGAGTTTCCGTATATGACGTTTGGCCTTCGCAACGCTGGCCAGACATTTCAACGGTTCGTCGATGGGGTGTTGCGAGGGCTAGACTTCGTATACTGTTACATCGACGACATCCTCATTTTTTCAGCAGATCAGGAGACGCACGAGAAACACCTGCATGAGGTGTTTACTAGGCTGCGAGACTTCGGGTTAGTCCTCAACTCTGGCAAGTGTGTGTTCGGTGCTTCACAGGTTCGTTTTTTAGGCTACGAAATTTCAGCCGATGGCACCAAACCTTTGCCCGATAAGGTGGGGGCGATTAAAAATTTTACACAGCCCAGGTCGGTCAAGGAGTTGCGCAGGTTCTTGGGCATGCTTAACTTTTACCGCAGATTCATCCCAGATGCAGCGAAGCACCAAGCGCCATTGAACGCACTCCTCACAGGCTCAGTGAAAGGCTCACAGCCCGTCACCTTTGGTGAGACCGAGCTAAAGGCCTTCGAAGCGTGCAAACAGGGTCTATGCCAGGCAGCTATGCTGGCACACCCTGACAGCAACGCTAAACTGGCACTCGTAACGGACGCTTCCGACAATGCAATGGGCGCAGTGTTACAGCAGCTGAGAGCAGGTACGTGGGAGCCCCTCGCATTCTTTTCGAGGAAGTTCAGCCCCGCGCAGACCAAGTACTCTCCGTATGATCGCGAACTTCTAGCCATCTATGAGTCCATCAAGCACTTTAGGCATATGGTTGAAGCTCGCAACTTTGTGATTTATACCGATCACAAGCCGCTTACGTTTGCCTTCACATCCAGGAAGGAAAATTGCTCACCCAGGCAGTTCCGCCACTTGGACTTTATATCACAGTTTTGCACCGACATTAGGCACATTTCGGGAAAGAACAACGTGGTTGCGGATACTCTTTCCAGAATAGATGAAATCGTACAACCAATTCATCCCGAAACACTAGCAGCTGCGCAAGACTGTGATACAGAGCTGAGACAGCTCCTTAACGGTCACACGTCCTTGCAACTCAGTAAAGTGAAACTGTCTGGCACGAACACTTCTTTGTTTTGTGACGTAAGTGGCCTCTCTCCTCGTCCTTATGTAGCTGAGACTCATAGACGGCAGATTTTCGAGTCACTGCACAGCTTGAGTCACCCCGGAGCCAAGGCATCTGTCAAGTTGGTTAGTGAGCGATACGTATGGCCAGGCATCCGCAAGGATTGCCGTGAGTGGGTGCGCAGCTGTCTAGCGTGCCAGCGCTCAAAAATAACGAGACATGTCTCTGCCCCGTTAGGTACTTACCATGTACCCCAGGGCAGATTTCAGGTGATCCACATTGACCTCATCGGTCCACTGCCACTTTCTTCAGGTCAAAGGTACTGCCTCACTGCCATCGACCGGTTCACTCGTTGGCCTGAGGCAATACCAATTGCTGACATAACCGCCGAAACAGTGGCGAAGGCCCTACTAAGTGGTTGGATCTCACGTTTTGGGTGTCCTGTTAAAATTGTCACTGACAGGGGGAGACAGTTCGAGTCATCCCTGTTCAAGGCACTTTCACAAATAGTCGGTTTTGACCACCGACACACTACGGCGTATCATCCCGCATCGAACGGCATGGTGGAAAGGTTCCATCGGCAGCTCAAGGCTGCCATAACCTGCCACGCAGACAGTTCATGGGTAGAGTCGCTTCCCTTAGTTTTATTAGGGATTAGGACAGCCTTCAAAGAGGACCTCAAATCATCCGCCGCAGAGATGGTATACGGGGAGACATTACGCCTCCCAGGAGATTTCTTTCTGCCACCGGAGAACGAGCATCACGACTTGACGGACTACACGTCCCGCTTGCGCGTGTTTGTTAACAGGTTAAAGCCTCCTCCAGCATCACGTCATTCCAGCAGTCGGTCCCCATTCGTTTTTAAAGAGCTGGCTACAGCATCTCACGTCTTCCTCCGCGATGACACTGTAGCTGGTGCTCTCAAACCTCCGTACACAGGACCTCATGAAGTCGTGCAAAGAGGTGACAAAGTTTTTAAAATTATGGTAAGAGGCAAAACCGTCTCGGTGTCCATAGATAGGTTGAAACCCGCCTACACAATTCACGACACACAGACTCACACTCATACACCTAACACAAATACCTCACAAGCACGAAACATTAATCACACTCACAGTTACACTTTCACACACACCCCGCACCAAGATATACCTCGGGCTGAAGACAACACTGTCAAAACTACCAGATCGGGACGTAGGGTAAGATTTCCCGACTATTATCGCCCGTAGGACGGTCTCAGGAGGGGGGTGATGTAGCGGAGCTATTTTGTATTTTTTAATTCATACTTTTTATTTTATACTTTTGTAAAAATCTATTATCTAAATTCTATTGTATTTTAAAATTTATGTTTAGACAGACAAACAAATCATTTTATATAGTAATATGTCATTCGTTACGTTTTTCCCTCGGCCGCGCGAAGCCACCCGATCGGTGCCGAACAACAGCTTTGTTCGGGAGCGATCGGGCACACTCGGCCGCAATCGGACGGCAGAGAGACACGGTCGTCTTGGTGACCAAAAAGATTGTTACTTTTTCGTTAGGTTTGAATTTTCACATAATAATTTTCCTCTATTCCTGCCTTTATAATTTCGCTCTATTTTCACTCCTTCTTTTTACTTGTTTATTTAATTTTGTCTATCTGAAAATAAACTATTAACTGTTTCGGACTATACTTTACTCTCGCCTTCTACACTACCGAGAACCTACATATCTTTCATTTTTTTTTTGTTTAATTAAGCAACTTGTAGGTTTTAAATATAAAATTATAATTTAAATAAGCGTGAAATAAAATTTTAAATGCGGCCTACTCAGATGAAAAAAAGGCGGTAAAATTATCGATATAATTGAGAAAAGTGAAACATTGTTTTACGTCATTCTAAACACAAAATATATGAAAACTAGGAGACAGAAAGACAGTCATAAATTATGTACTAAAATCCTATTTACCAAAATATTGTGATAGAAAAAGCACCTGAATAAAATAAAAGTTTATTTAATTGAAAAACCATCTATTAGTCCAAGAGCCCAGGGCCGCCACACCTTACAAATTTTCTGATTTACAAAAGATGTACAAAAGAGTAGTATGTATTAGTATGTACAGTCAACACATAAACATCCGGTAGCTTACCCCATGGGCCAATTCTCAGATATCAGGTCCTAAAGGTGCGTAAAAATTGAACTCACTTTAATTACTGTCTGATGACTGATTCTTACGTATGTTGTAGGGAATATTGTAAACAATTTGAAATAAACACTGCCAGACACCTTCTGTGGGCACTATTTATTGCCAGACGTCAAAAATGTTAAAAAATCTGACGCCTGCAGCTTACTGAGAATTGGCCCCTATGGTAAACTAGCGGATGTTTATACATTCACTGATTCACTCACTGTACACACTAATACTGCTCTTCTACTGTATACATTTTGTCCATCAGAAAATAAGTAAAGTCTGGCGGCCCTCGGCTCTTGCTCTATATTATGTACTCTGTTAGGTTAAGTTAGGTTAGAACGTAACTTTAGTCTTAGTACCATTGTCTAGCTGCTGAAGGTTTAAAACATTGAATTATGAATAATGAGATTACTCAAAAAATGTCATGACACATAATTAAGTATAGATTATATTATGAGATACGTTAAACTTCAATTACCTAATTCATTACTGACGTGATAAAACCCATTTTATATTATAATTTATAATAAATATTGAGATTCGATAAGAAAGATCAAGTTTCATGAAACAGCCTTATTATTTTTTTTTGAAAAAAAAAACGTTTTGGCCAAAAAGTTTTACAAATTAATAATGCATTTTAATGTAATAGTATGTAGGTACTAGTAGTATGTAGGTCTACTACACAATAATAATTTGTCGGGAAAATGTGAACACATGTCTGGCATGCCTAGGCTTTAGAATAAGGCAAGTCCAGTTGTGTTGTTAGTTGTACGACCGAGTCGACCGAGTCGAGTTTTTGGGCTAATCGACTTACGACCTTCAGTAGTTACGAATATGGTCTTAAATCAATTTGCTCAAAAACTCGACTTATTGCACTCTTTGTTAGGACGGTAGTTTTACCAACAAATAATATGACATTTTGTATTCGTCTTATCTGCCACAATTTGCCCTGACACCCTGTTACAAATAAAAGTGTTACCCTAGCTTTATTTTATAATTTTTATTAAAATCACAGATTAAAATGCTATATTTTTTATTATTTTTAAACTTTGACATGTTTTCACATTTATCCGACGCACTATTTAATTATGAATTCGGTGTTGAATACTTGGTACTTAGCCATCATGATATTTCTTTACGTTCAATTTTCAAAAACATAGATATTATACATACGTATAGTTACATGAGTTTTAGTATAATAACATAAATATGTAGAATGTAGATAGAGGCCCTTAGATGCAGAGTTTATGGAATAACGATTGCTCCATTTCAGATCATAATAAATTATACAAAAAAGTTTAGAATAAATACTGTGTAAGTTATTTTTTTAATATAACAGAAAACTGTAAATTACTGAGATATCTAAATATGGCAAGACATTAATCTAATTATCCTAATAATTAATCTACATACAATAAGCTTATTATTCATATCCTTAATAAGAAGCCATAAGGGCAATTTTAAAATTGTGATTTCAAAGTGATGTTTTAATTTTCTACAGGTGTTTATATCAAATTTTACCTATTTTATACTACATAACGTTATTGCTATAAGTATAGTTATATTAATGGAATAACATTTTTACCACTGATATGAATTTCGCATTGAAAGGAGAATGTATGGAACATACTTTGGATATAATAATTTATTTAATCACTGAAAAAGGCTTAGGTACCTACAATCTTTCATAATGTCAACTATTAGAAGTAAAATTTGGATAGTATATTATGTATATTGTATGATTTTATTAGTATGTATATGTGTGTATTTACGTTTAATGAAATTAAATGGAGTGAATTTTGTAAGAACTGACTTGGAAAGGACTAAACACATTATTGGAATTTTTTCGTTATTTTTGCTGGTACCTAAATAAATATTTATGTTTTCACTCTGCTTGAGATTAAAAGGTAGTTAGTTTTTATGGTGTGAAAATTGATATTATAATAAATGCCTATTCGTAGCCAATTATTTTAATTTACTGTAATACCTAGTTGGATAGTTACACATAACTTGAAATAAATCCGAAAATACTAAAACTAATTAAGTACAGACTTGGAATGTATAACCTAGAATTGTAAAAATATAATTTTAATTTGGAATTTATTTAAAATTCACTGGATTTTTTTACTGATTTAAAGGTCAATGCTATGCGATCTATTATTAAAAGATTGAGTATTATACTTACTTTTTTCCTACAAAAATAATATATTTACGTCAAATATGTATTATATATAAAAAAACTAAAACAAAAAAAAATCATAACAATAACTTGTCTACCTATCATAATTCAGTGTAAAGTCAAATAAAATCTTAAACGAAATATTTACATCAAATGATTCTAAAACATAACTTATTATTTTAAAGTAAAAAAGCTAAAATAGCTACCACCAACTAGAGAAACATAAAAATTCCTATAATTTTGTCATTTTTATAAGACAGTTATTTGCCAGCAAAAATTTTACCTCTAAAAGTTATTAAAGCTGTTAAAGGAATGAAATTGAAAAATCAAAATGATAATTACAAAAATATCTTTTTTGAGGACGGACATGGATGTATAATTGCACTTTTTGGAATGTATATTATACCTACAAATACAAAACTACTATAATTAGACATATTTATGTATGTGTTGGCAACACTGCACTAGTACCTAGAGGTTGCCAGTTACAGAAGGACAAAATAAGTTAGGTATTTAATCTCTATATTCGTCAAAGGTTCTAACTCAAATAACTTTGAATGTCCAGTGACAATTTAGTAACTCATTTTTGGATGCACTAGCAACCCCGATACATTATATGATAACATGATGATTTATCCATCAAACGATCAATTATGACAATCTCTGTAAATGTGAATGTTGTATTCCACAAACGGCCTCTTATGGTCTGCAGTGAGATGACACAGATCCTGAAAAGAAAGTAGGTAAATCATAAACGCTGTATAGAAAATCGTATCTAAAGCAGTCGAGCTGTTTTGGAGATAAATGGGAACAAACTATTTGTTTAACCGCACCTTTATAATTTTGGTAGTCGGCTCAATAATCTTAATTTAGCATAAATTTACGACTTCTACACCATGCAAGACCAATAACAGTATATTTTACCAAACCATTACATAATAAAATGAAAAAAAAAACTTTTGAAACCCATGTGTGACGGTAACCATTTAGCATGATGCTCGTTTGGCAAATAGCATAAAATAAGAAAAATGGTGAATGAAATCCCCACTGAGGTTTATTTAGCAGTTTTATTTAACTGTTGGGGATTTCAGGGGAAAAATCAGGTTTCCCACCAGTGGACACTTCCCTATCCAACCGCGAAGATCAAAGACTGTACCTTCAAGGGCACGAACGCAGCGCGCAGCTTCAGCCGCCGGTCCATGTTGCACTCGAGCGTCATCTTGGAGGTCCAGTGGTCGCCGCTGGCCACCGGCCGCGCCAGGTCTCTGTTCAACTGGCAGTTCTTCACTGTGTCGTACTTGCAGCGCAACTCGCATAGACGAATCTCCTTCAGCTTTGATGATCTGTGGACGAGGAATTTGGGATGAGGTTTCAACACTTTCAATGCATTAATGGTCTATTAGTGCACGATTCGCTCCTTTCCAGCCATATGTCCAGCTTTTTCTTGCTGCCCAATGCGGACTGACGGGGGGAGGCCTACCCATGTGTCGGAATTTTTTGCCACCCGAAGGCTTTTACCATGACTTAAAGTCTGAAGTATGACAAAACTCAGAACCGATGGCTGAACGTGCCTACGCCTAACTTGCACCAGTCTTACCGCTAAGCCTGCTGAATCCAGCGGATACCCGTTTCTGCAAGTCGTCTGGCCACCTGGTCAGAAGGCGTTACTATACTTAATATCCCGAGACGTGGGGCCATTCGATGACCCAATAGTTATTTTGTTTACCCATTACTTGGAACTATGCGACCAGTCAACCAAATGAACTTACCTAAAAGTAATGTCCAAGTGTTTGTGATGCAGACAGTGCGACAGCGGGATGCTGTAGGTGTAGTTGTGCACTGCGCGCGCGCACACCACGTCGGAGAACAATGAGCCGTTCGTCATCGACTTGCTCACTATGCCGATCTTCATTGTGTCGCAATCTGAAAAAGTGTTTGTGCTGAGGATTTTCTTCGCTGGTTCTTCTCCTTAACCATAACAAAAGATTGTTTCCAAGAGTGTCTCTAACGGCCGGTCTCAATAATGTACTAACAGATGGAAGACTGTGGATAGGGCTACCATTAGTATGTTATCTGTCATATTTGTCAATTTTTGCGTCTGAAAAATTTTCAAATATGACAGATGACATACTAATGGTAGCCCTATCAACAGTCTTCCATCTGTTAGTACATTATTGAGACCGGCCGTAAGTAAGGACGCTTTACCATGACTTCATCGCCACTACCATTCACCTAACGGTTTATAGTTAGTTTCCCAAAAAGCTTATGCATAAAACTATGAGCGTAAGTTTCTGTCTGTGATTTGACTGCGTTTTTTGATGCATCCTAATGAGATAACCTTAAAAATCACCAAAACCTTACCTTGTACACTACTTTCATCGGAGTGATCAGTGAGGGTCATTTCTTCAGAGCTACTCCTCAATAAGGGCTCGTGAGTGTCTCTGACTTCCCTTTTTGACCTAATCCCGCTGTCAGTAACATTCCCTTTCGTCGGATCTAGAAGATTCGATACTGGATCAGCTATTAGCTCCTGCGTTTTCAGCGAATCTTGGTCCACTTTTGAAGTTTCAGAGGTATTCTTTTCCGGAATTACGGGTATCATTGGTTTCTCCTTGGGTACAGACTCCGACCTTGGGAAGGTTTCGTTGATGTCTTTGTCCAGTTGACGTTCTAAAGGCTCTTGGTTCTCGAAGGTTTGTGGGGGATCCAGGCCGCATGATGTCTAAAATTGTTGACATAAGAATTAGAGAAAGGATATTCAAAGTTAATACTTCAGATTGTGACGATGGTATTTTATTGTCAGCAGCTATCTATTGACGTGAGTTCTAATGGCATAATTTTATGAGCATTAAACAGAAAACGGGGGAAGAAGGTACGAATTCAATTTAAAAAGCCTCTTCAGGAAATTTCAGGTGGATATAATATGGCGCGGTCTCTCTTCCTCCAATCAATTATAAATCAACAAGGCTTTATATCACACATTTTGCAGAGTTGATGTCATCTGACCACTACAAATGGAAAAACATAATTATACATATGTACATATGAACAGAAACTTACTTTGACCAACGCAGACATAAACCATAGGGACGCTAGTCTTGCAAAATCCTTGAATAGCAGCGTGGAAAAATACAAAATAGATAGATTTGCAAGTCGTTAAGTTTTTTTTGAACCTTTTTAAAATTTTGCCATTTGAAATATCTTAGGCAGAAGAAGTCAGCGGCTACTCTCTTTATTTTATCTATTTATCGGTCAAGTCAGTTGTCAAAAAGACAAAACATATTTACAGCCTATTTCAATAATCTATCCATCCATAATCTTGGGATAAGTTAGTAAGTAAAATAGTAAAATGTTATGGCATTCTGAAAGTTTCCAGATAACTAACATGAAAATTATGGAGAGATAGAATATTGAGAATGTCCGCTAGAAAATGATAGGTAAGATTATTTAAAATGGCAGTAAGTTGGCTTCAACTCAAGTATCACAATTGAGCCCCATAAGTTTTTTTTTATGGAAATAGCCGGCAAATGAGTAGACAATCCACCTGATGGTAAGTGGCTATCGTCGCCTATGGACATCAGCAACACCAAAGGCATCACTGATGCGTTGCCGGCCGAGAAAGAGACAAGAAAAAGAAAGAAAGAAATGGCTCTCAAGCCAAAAAGTTTTGTCTTGATGATCGAATGACCTGGCGACGTACCTGGCAATCAGCATCAAGTTCATTGTCAGCGTTGGCTGCGAAGGTGCATCCGCCTCCGACGAGCTCCGCCACTCTGGATGCGATCACGGCTTGGGCGAGCGGCGATAACAACGGTTGCTCTATAGCTGAAAGGATTGAATTAAGGCTCGGAATGACTACGATTTAAAAAAGTTGAGGTTGAAGTTGAACCGTAATCTACGCTAATCTAATGTTACATTTACGTAACGCTGAATTGGGTTGAAAATTGCAAAGCATATTTTTGTTAAAGATGGAACTAGGTTGCGAATAAACATTTAATTTGCGGGTTTTCCTCAGATAATTCAGAATATATACGCATTAACTTCAATATTTATTCGGTTAACATTTTAATAAAACCATGTACCTATTATATTTAAAAAAATGTTGTTACCGCTGAAAATACAGAGAATTTCGACGCCAAAGTTTATTTTTGTGAAGCAAATTACGATTTTTATTGGAAATATTAAACAACTATTTAATATTCTATTCGGCTAAAATTTTTCTTTAGACCTTTTTCTATGCTCTGTATTTTTTTCGTAGGATATTTTTATTGGGTTTCCTCGTACTCGAGCGTCAAAAAAACCCAGTTTTGTGAATATTGAGGTAACACCGAGCCTTAAGAGTACCTATGTCAATTATATGTCCTTGTTTCAACCGATTAACGACCCAATAAAGAGGAGTGTTCTCGACCGAATTAAGTGGGAGCGGTCGGTAGTTGGATGGGTGACCACTGACCACTAGTGGCAAACATTTCTTGTGTTTCCGTGCTTCGGAGAGCGTGTGAAACCGTCGATCTCTGATGTTATCGTAAGTTCGAGAAACAATGTCGGAGCCCTTCGGCGGCATGAAAACTTCCGACACTTGGGTTGGCTATTAACTTCTCTGCCAAGTGCCAATCCGCACTGGAGCAGCGTGGTGGAGTACGGTCTATATCTATTCAAGAGGATAGCCCGTGCTCAATAGTGGGCCCTTAGGCTTAACCCCTTAGGTTGAAGCAACATATTATTTAAAGCAGATTTAGCAGCAACACTTACTATGTGGTTTGATATAATTCTTGGATGGATGAACGGTAGTGGTGGCGTGTGACGAGGAGTCCGGTGCTGTTGTCGCGTATTCTGGAGTCGTTTTTCCTTTATCTGTGGTAACAATATAAGATTTAGATTTTATTGGTGTTGTTGTTGGCGTTGTTAGGTTAGTTAGAGTTCTAATAATTTAATGTAATAATTTTGCTTCCTCACCTTTGCCAGATTTCTTCGCGGCAACCGATTTTAGGTTCTGAAAAGATAAGTTTACAACAAAATAAAGTAAATTTTGCACTAATATTAGGATATCAGGCCTCATCTCACATTTAGGTTTAAAGTAATAAATGATACATTTACAGAAACAACACTCGAGAAATAGGCTATTCAAATATCATCAATAAACCATTCCCTACTTTATTTAAAACATAATATATTTTATGTAAGACTATTTTAAACTTTAAAGCAAAAATTAATAAGATGACTGGAATAATACATACATTAGCCATACAAAGTACTATTAGTAAAGATAACTTATCACACATACGTAGTTGATCACATTGGCGACTAGGGATTACAATATAGGTCTTGTATGGGTATTTCTTACTTGTATCTGATTCTGATCCGGCGGCGGCCGATGCGTGGGTACATTGTTCACGTTAAACTTCCCGTAGTGAGGGTAGTTGGAAAACTTTTCATGCATCCGAATCTCCTTCATGGAGATCAATTCCTGATGCTCACGGAAGTATAGCGCTGACATCACTACTAGGCTGAATGGCGGAAATAATATAATTGTTTATAACTTGTTTATAACAGACAAGCATTTATCTATTTGTACTCTCCTATTGAATTACCATTATCAGGATGTTACAAAAGAAATGGTTAAAATTATTTATCGTAAAATACTATTGAAGTATTATTACTAGCGTATAGAACAGACACCGCGAACACAATGTATGTTCCAATGAATTGAAGCCGCGCGGCTGCATTTCCAATGGATTCGTTCGATTTTGAAAGGAGAACGGGGGCTCAATTTTGAAAACAGAACTTCCCGGCGGGAACACACATTTTGTTCGAGATGTCTCTTCTATGACATTATACTTCAATGTAAAATACTGAGAAATTAATCGCAAGAATCTAAGCTGCTTTAATAAACACAGGTTGAATCAATTTCGAGAAAACTTAGCTATGTAGATGTATGTAAAGTTAAGCTATACGTTTTAACGTTGAATCAGATAGATGGTATTAAAGAATTTATTACTCACCAAACAGCCATTATGAATATCAAAATAGTGATGACGATTTGCAGAAATTTATTTGATATTAGTTCACTGCTAGCTTCACCATACTTATATTTTCTCCGGCAACAAAAAGGTAATTTACTACCATAGCCAAAACTGTCATCATCTTTCAACCATAGACAAGAGTCTTTTTTCTTAGATATAGTACTGAAGTTATCCTCTGGCAAATGTTGTACAGGATTCGATTCTAATGTACTGATGTATGTAGGAAAACTACTATTTTCTTGATTATCAGCCTTTTCCGTTTTATTTGAATGGTATCTGACGCAAGTTTTGTTATAATTGTAGTACTTTCCATACTTAGAATAGTTCCCATGACAGTTTTTGCATTGCTTTCGAGTGTATTTCGGGGAATTGTGACTTAGTTTATGGCAACATTCGTGACGTTTAATGTTACGGGCGATATCTCTGATCTGGTCTATGGATATATTACCGTCACTGTACAAAGATTTTGATGAGTTGGAAACACCTGAAAAGCGCGAGTCTGAAACAAAACATGTTAATTAAATAAATGGACTATAATAGTCAATCAACTTATCACTAATGACATAATTTTATTATACTTGTCACTAATATCAAACATTTGTTACTAAAGACATAGATTTATCACTAATGTCACGGATTTGTCACTAAAATCACAAATTATAAATGTCATGGATTTGTCAATCTCATGAATTTGTCGTACATGTAATTTTTTATATCAATGAGCTAATGAGCTCACCATTGCTAACGCTGGATCTACTGCTGTCTCGTCTCTGGAGGATGCTCATCCTACAGAGTTTCTTATTGATCCTCTCGAGCTGATCGATCCTCGACTCCAGTTTGCCTGTCACCTTGCACAGCTCCTTCACTGCTCCGAGGTTTTCCATGAAGATACGGTCCTGGATAATTAAATATGTTAAAGAATGAGGAGACACCGTAGATGTCTTTCGCGTTAAGAACTAATTTTTAAGTACTATATTGTTATGTTACATTTTTACCTTATACACCTAAATCAAGGGGGTCTAGGAGAGGGGCCCAAGCTTCTATTTAAATAAAGTTCATTTCATTTCTTTAGCTGGTTCAAAACCCCTCTCCAAATAAAAAACTCGAATCTGCCACTACTAAAGAATATTTAAATGTGCTTACCTTATTAACAACTAAGAACTTCTGTATCGTATCGCCATTGGGAAGTGTGACGTCACCGGCTTCCTTCACCGCCTCGGGAATTACTTGTCTGACTTCCTGAGCTATCACACCAGTGTCACACTGAGGGGTGGATGAAGAAGGATCGAAACCCAGTAGACCGGAGTGTTCGGCGAATGATGGGTCGTAGTTAAACCTAAAAATGTATTTTGTTGTAGAAAATCGTAGTAGACCGAGTAGACCTTATGTTTAGTTATGGATACAAGATTTAATTATTTCAAGAAGACTGTAAAGGAAATTCCTAAATAATAATGACTTGGTAACAATATCGTGTAATTTAAAACGGAGATCTTGCTGCAATTAAGTTGAAAAGAACACAGTAGACCTTAGTGAAATATCGGTATTTTTGAGTAGACCAGAGCATATTTAATGAGTTTAATAGACTTACTTCACAACTCTAATACTTTGAACGTTTTTCAATTGCTGTGCGGTATCTAGTTCCGCAATATTATGTTTCGCGCGAGCATCAGATGGATGTACTATGTGACCCATTACTTTGAGGTTACCTGTAAACAAATATACTTAGGAAGTAGCAAAACATCAGAGGAGTATGAAGTTAGACAATAAAAGTCAATATCATAATTATGTACTCGATCCAATTGAGTTCATCGTTAATTCGTTACCAAGTTCAAAGTTTCGTCCCACCGAAATTTGGGAAGAAAATTCTTGGGTGATATGTGACTAAAAATTGCCTTTTTTCGTCTTTTTGTTGTTTGTAATAATTAAAATTAAATATGGGTTTCATTTATTTACTTCTTAATTGTGCGCTTAACAGTTCTGTAACTTTAAATAATGATGAACACTATATTGGGGATTGCATCTAGGAAGGCAAAAATTCATCTAATGCACTTAGAAAACAACTTTCATATAAACTTACCATTAATAACACAGGATTCGTCTGGCCTGTCCGTGTTGATACCGACACGTCCATTGAAGTGCACGCTGTTTTCAGATACCCCACGCTGCCACCAGTTCTCTGTACAGTCAGACTCGAATTGGCCTGGATTTGAAGCCTGCCGAGACGACAATATTTTTTTTTAGGTATTATCTTTGTCATAGTTTTAGAACTGAACAGCATACCTGACTGAGGAAGTCTGAACCCAATAACAACGCCACTCAAACGCCAAAAGAGGAAGCGTGGCCAAATTTTGTATCGAAGGTATTTAGAACAACTTAGAGACTTCATGTCACAATTTTACTTTTAAACTAAAATCTTTCCTTGAAGCCAAATTTTATTATCTTTAAAAACAGTTATTCTAATACAATAAGATGCATTAGGCTCATGTAATGAGGCAGCAGTAGCATTCAAAGATCTAGCACTTATGTATTTCCCTGATCTAGTTCAAAAATACGTATTGGTTCTTTTCCGTCTTTGTCATTCTCCCTCTATCTCCCAATCTCCCTTCCCTCTCTACTCACCCTAACAATAATTCTATCACTCGCTTGCGCAGCGACCATAAAGTCGTTATGAGCTGTATGCGCCCGCAGTGCCACTACTAGTTGAAAGTGTCTCTGGTCTGGATTGGGGCGTCCCTTCTTCCTCATGTTGTTGTTTGTGGTTTCAGCGAAGTGGAGGCGACCGACTGTCACCTTCGCACCTTCGCGGCGGAGTTCCACGCTGGAAAGAGATAGGTGTATTAATAGATTGCATGGTTTTCAAACTCTTAAAATCTTCAAGTTTCTTGAGTATTATACAAGACTTGTTTAAGTTCGTAAAGAGATGATGATTTAAATATTTTCTAATAAAACTCAGAATACAAATGAGTAGGTAGGTACTATAGTGACGAATTGAAAACTAATGAATTAAAATTAATTTGAAATTTAACTAAAACTTGTACGAAACTATTAATATGTTTAGTTTTATTACTTTTATGTGTTAATTTAATATGAATGTAAGTAAGTACGGTACATTAATGAAACAGTATCAAACATTTTAATAGGAACTTTTCCTTTTTGTCTGTGCGAACATCATTCGGCATTGTAGAAGGCAATTCATTCAGGTGCAGGTTTTAATTTATACGGTATAGGTTTCTCAAAAAGAAGCAAGGATTACTACTTAGTAAATACAAGTTTTTCCAAAACAACAAATAGACAATAATTGTAAAAATATATTATGCCCATTCACATTCTAAATTACTTCCTATAAAGTTCAAATTACCTTTATTTTTATATCTGGTCAAACACTTTGATATTGAAAAGTCGCCGCGGTTTTAAAGTTCATCAAACATAATTCACTTTACAACTGAAACAACCTTGAATAAACTAAAAAAGACCCGAAACGCACAGCACATGGACGAAAAATTTTACATCATTTGAAACCACTTCACCAAATCACACTTGAATCACACGTGCGTTTTGCAGAATACTCCAGTGAAAATACGATGCAGTACCACGGAACATTGTCAAGTTTTGCTAACTATTGCGTGATGGTAATGCTGGCGAAAGTGTACGTGTGTTACGGTAGACCGTAAGTTACGCATTAGTTCTAATTGATTACGCCAATTAAACTGGTGTAATGCTACAGCTGGCCTCACTGGCCTTTACCAAGTCTACCGTGAAGCTTTCAGTGCGAATGTACCAGAGAGAGACTCATAAAATGACGTTGAACGTTAGAGGTTTAATAATGATAATAATTGTGTATTAATAAGAGGAGAAGAGGACAAAAGATGAGAAAGAGACAGATAACCAAATAGGTGCAGAATAGCACATAACATTAAAAGTGGTCATCATTATCCATGGTATTGTATTAACATTAACAACCTTCCAGCAAAAAAGAAAACGGAGTCCGCATTATTTCTGGCTCTAGACATAAATGTACTTACGGCACTGGATGAAATGGTTTCTTCGTCCTGTCTGATTGACTCTGTTCCACTCTGACTTCTTGGCTGGGGTCCTCGGCCTGCAACAAATTATACATATTATACGTCACTTTGAAATTACTAATGTGGACTAAACAGACCCTGTACACTGATTTTCCAGTTCAAAAACAATATTCCATCATTTCACAAAAGGGAATTAATGAAATGACTGAAGTTCCCTAGGGAAATTACCCAATGGAGGTGTTATTTTATCATCCTTCGGGATTTGAACAAATCTCGGTCCCCTGCGACGCAAGCATACAAAATTTCCATCAAAACATTACACTAAAAACTTACCTTAACCCCATAGAAATGCAAGCAGAAGTTATTGATCTTCTTATACCCATCAGGTGCTTTGACATAATGTGCGTCTCCTTGCATGTGGATCTGACAGGTGACCTGGAAGTGGTTCTTCTTCTGACAGACGAAGGCCTCGTCGATTTGTGAGAAGTTGAACCCTTTGTCCGCCCCGACGACATACGAGGGAGATGGTCTGAAAGAAATTGTAATCTCAGAGAATTCTGTTTTCAATCGACCGATCATTTCTGATTAGTAAGCTATCGCTAAGAGCTAACAATAAATCAAGTTGAATCGTATCTTGCTAGGTCCTGGCTGAAGAAACTTTTTTTAAAGCCCAAGCGCGTATTACAGTGTTTAACCAACTTCAAAAAAGGAGGAAGTATTCAATAACACTGTATTTTTGTATTTGTTATTTATGTTTGTTACCTCAGAACTTTCGACTGGGTGAACCGATTTTGATAATTATTTTTTTAATCGAAAGCTGGTGCTTGTCATATGGTCCCACTTTGAGCTAGATCTGACGAGTAGTTTTTGAGTTATCCTTAATTTTGAAAAATTATTGCGGAAAATTGTCGCAACTCAGTAATAAAAGCATACGTTTTTTTCGCCGCACGTTTGCTGCAGCGGTGAAAAACCATAGTACTCACAATAATTTAAGATTGCAGTCGTATAGAGAATGCCAGATTGGCTGTTGAAAGGCTGCGAATCTGATGCACTGAAGAGGAGCGTCGTCTCCAGCCTCCGAGCCGTCTACTGACGGCGGTGGTCTGGCTATCACACTTTCTGGAGACAAGGCCGCTGTAAGAGAAGAATGAATGATTTCATCACTTAGTATTATTACGAAGAATATTTGCCAAAGAAAGCTATGACCCCAAGTTCATTACCTCAATTTGTTTGTTCATTTATTAAATTCTTTAACTTAACAGCAATGTTTTTCAGAATGATAGTCCACACCTACAAATTCCTGAATTGACAGTTAACAGTTATTAAATAATTATTACCTGGTTCACATTTCACTTGTGAATTGATGTCCTGTGAGTGCTTTCGTTTCTTTCCACCTGATTCTTGGAGATTCGTGTACACTGGAGTAAGCGTCTCATGCCCTATCGCCACGAGCTGAGGATTTATCATCCCTTGCTCCAGCTCCGGCATATCAACCCTCATCTGATTATACCTGTTCTGATAGATTGGGTCTAATCCCAAATCCTGTCGAACTGTCCTAATCCCAAGCTCGACGATATTTGGATCTTGTGGCAAGACCACAACGTCGTTAAGGTTGTTCCTTAAAACCTCATGGTCTATGTTATCGGATTTCAGTTCCTCGTAGATGTAATCTCCATTTTGTTGCAGGATTTCATGGGTTGGGATGTGATCGTGGACGAGCATGTAGTCTGGGCCCAACACGGTCTGAGAGACCGCTATGGTGTGGGACACTTGGTTCTCTGACGGACTGTACGGGTTCTCTGAGCCGGAGTCTGGTGGACTTTCTGGTAATTGATGGCCCCTGGGGAAGTTGAAAATCGAAATTTATTTTAAAGTTGCTAAGTAAATAAGTTGCTCCCAGCCTACCAGCTACTTAAATGTTATTTCATTGTTCGATATATTTTTTTGGAAATAGTCGACAAACGAGCTCACGATCCACCTGATGGTAAGTGGCTATTGTCACTCATAGACATCAGCGACAACAAAAGCGTCACTGAAGCGATCCAGCCAAGAAAGAGAGAAGAAAAAGATTGCAACAACTTTGATGATCAAAGACCATTCGGAGTAGGTACAATGTACAAAACGCAAAATGAACATAAGTCCCAAAATGTACAAAACGCAAAAAGACGCTTTATTTTTCACATCAGTAACACCATACACATCACAGGTGCCATGCCGGCCAAGAAAGAAACAAGTTACTGTTAATCCTGTTAGTACTGTTAGTACTGTCCTACTGGAATACGACTCCCTGTCTTTCCCAGTCTCAATGAACTCACCCAATCCGGCGCGCGTCTAGCGGCTGCGGGGCGTAGCAGCTCTCGCCGACGGGGGCCATGAAGGCTTCCAGCTCGTCTATCAGACCCGGGCCTGGAACAAAGGTAATACGTTTATTATAATACCACAAAGCAACACGGTTTCCTAAAGGACCAACTCCGTACGCAGTAAGCACAACTAGTGGTACGGCACATGTATGTAATTGGTATCTTAGAGGCGCTGAAAGAGGATAAAAACTGTCCAGCTGTCCGCATGAACAGTTTGCGGCAAACGGACTCACTACGCCCGGCGAACAACCATATCGCCGCCGCCGACTGGAACCGGGTTTGCTGTGAGTTAGCCTGACTACTGAGACAGTCGGCGCACGTAATGCTGCAAACTGCGTATAGTGAGCGCAAAACTAGCAAACTGTGGACACTCCATTTCAAATATATGGAAGGGCGTACTAAACCGATACGCCGCAAACTCAGTCGGCCGCTAACAGTTTGCCTACTGTGAACATAGCATTAGTGTTCCTATCGGCACAACTACATTATTGTCAATTAATCACGGTTTCTTACCGGACCAACTACGGACTAATAGTCCAAATCAATCAAACAATCAATAGTTAACACAGTAAATAAACACAGGCTATTAAATATCACGAAAAACGTTTTCCGAATTTTGAAAGTTATTATCCCTTGGTTCGGTAAAGGAAAATACCTTGAAGAAAACCTGCACATCCAGGAGTTCTCCATAATGTTTTCATATGTGTGTAAAGTTTTCTTACCCCGGCCTGTATCTCTCACTTTGTGAGCCAAACAGCCAACATTCCCTATGTTGGTTAGGCTAATTAGCTTCTGATGATTATGAGGTTACAAATACAAAAAAGCTCATAGGGCTTTCTCTTAAAAGGTTATCAGATGTCAAGAAGAGCTAAGCCTATTTAAACTCTACCAAGCCTAAGCCTAAACCCTCCATCTTGGTCAAAAGCACAGAAGACATAATAGTACATTCAAAAGGCAGATTAATAATAATGCATAATCGCATCTGTAGCACCGGCCGTTGGCATGCTTTCGACTGCGACGCGCAAACGGTGACGCCGATATGTATATGTGGAAGAACAAACGCATGTTTTACCCGGTAACCTCCGGTCACTGACCGGATAGTTGAATAAAGATATAAAAAAACAGGAATCTTGGGTCAGTTAAATTGTAAGTCACTACAATTTAAAATAATAAGATTGAGAAAATATTACATCTAAGTATTTTTATCACGTTGGTTCGAGAAAGATTGAAAAACTATAAGCCAATCGAATCGGAAGTCATGAATACAATTGGCATAATTTGCAAGTTTTTATAAGAATTTACATGAGGAAAACTATTACTACAAGGTACATTAATTATGTCGTATCGGAAACATTCACACTTTCATGTTTAATGAAGAAATTACGACGACTTTGAACATTTCAGTAGGTAGTTAGAGTATTTAATAAATCAATAATTTTCGTGGTTTAACCAGACTGTTTTTATTATTATTTTATTAAGATCACATACTTAACATAGGTACCTACTTACTTACCTTTTTATTTCAATTTAGTTCTTATATCTGTTTTATCTACGCACATATTATCTTCAGATCTATTTGTAGATATATAAATAAATAGCAATATCTATCATCATTTTAAAATAGGTACCTAACATTTAGTAACTACGTTTACGTATTTATTTATTTATTTAACTCTTTATTGCACACCAAGTATAGGACAACAACAATGTTACTTTACATTAAGCAAGTATATAAGGTACAAAAGGCGGTCTTATCGCTACACAGCGATCTCTTCCAGACAACCTTAAGATGCGGAATGCTGTATATAGATAGATAAGATGAGGTAAGGTGCACGAGAAGTATTAAGAAAACTATAACAATTTAAAAGTCAAAACACTTTGTAATTAGGGATGACAAAATATGGAAGAAGGAAAAAATTAATTCTGGAGATAGTGGGCTTTTACTAAGTTTTTAAACGAATTTAATTACGTTTACGTATCAAGAGAATTAAAAAGTTCAGCTCTCTAATTTCCCAACTACAAATTGACCAAAACCGCTCCTCACTACATTGTTTTTAATGTTTCTTTTCACACTTAAAAAATAACTTTTATAGGTATTTTCGTTAAGGGGCTAACCGACAAACGATCTATCAAAGTATCAAACCGCTAACGTGTTCACTCTGTACGTAACTGACCCAAGATCGCAGAAAACAATTCCGAACAACAAAATTTCTCTTAGTGAGTAATTCACTCTAATTATTGGAACATCTTCATCTGAATTTCAAATATCATTGAGGATTAACGGAGTCGTCTCACCGCGAATTTTCAGCGATAAACTAAGGCTCTCACATACCTACCTACTGAAGCTTTGATTACTTATATTGCGTTAGTGGCACATCAGCTATTAAAAAAGTTGTTACTTAGTTTAAAAACTAAATATTGTACAGGGTTTTATAGTGTCAATATAGGTACTAAAGAAAATAATGTGACTGTCGGAGCCCCCTTTATTGAGGAACCAAACGTTTGTGTAGAATCTGGTCACGCATAAGCACATTTGACATACAGCGTTAAAATGACTTCGTATATTATACTAATGTACATACAATAATTGGTGTAGTGAAACAAAATTGTAGCTCTTTTCGGAACAGATTTTTTGGGTGATTTACATACGTAAGGGCATAACGTATCTATCTATATTTAAATATCATTGGTTATTCAGACAATTTTATACTGCGACCCATATAACTATATAGTGGCATAGTTAAATGGCGACACCTTGCTTAGTTTTTTATTTGTTCTTTAATCACTACTCTCTAGTGATGAAACACTGCTTTTAAACATTACAGAGATGGTAATTTTCACACGATCTTACACATGTGAACATACGAATAAACTGGGCACTTAAGTATGTAAACGATTAGTGGTGACTGACCAGCGCGGCGTGACGGTGGAAAATGTCGGCTTAAGTTACATGTGCATTATAGTATCTCCAGTTACTTGTATGATATAGTTGTTTAACATTTCGACGACCCTGTAGCCTAGTTGGTAGCAACCCTGCCTGAGGAGCAAGGGATCCAGCCTCCAGGGTTCAATCCCAACCGAACCAGATATTTATGAGACACATGTTTGTAATCGGGTGATGGGTGTTATAAGTCTTATTTGTATTGTCCATGCATATGTCCATCTATATGAGTGTGCAAGCGCTAATTAACAGACTTCAAAAAAAGGAGGAGGTTCTCAATTCGACTGACTTTTTTATGCGTGTTAACATAACTTTTTACTGGGTGATGATTTTGATGATTCTTTTTATGTTCGGAATCTGGTGCTTGTCATATGATCCCATTTCAGTAGGTATGTAGTTCTTGAGTTATCTCTATCTCTCATTTGGAAGTCGGTTATTTTTTTAGAAGAATTATGTATTAGATATCAAAATTCAAAATTCAAAATCATTTATTCATGTAGGTATCATTGATACACTTATGCACGTCATTTTTTTAATTTACCAGCTTTTCAGAAAGGTGCTTTGTCATGGAGGAGAAGAAAAGCCGAAAGAAACTCCTCAGCACATCTTTTAAAAATAAAATACATTGGTATATTTCTTACAAAGAAGTATCACTAGCCTGTACGGAACTGGTTGCAGATCTGGTCATTTCCATGCGTCTTTGTCATTTATGTACTCATCTACAGTATAGTAGCCTTTGCCTAAAAGTTGAGATTTTACATGTTTCTTAAATAATTCCACTGGCAAATCACGTATTAACTTTGGGATTTTATTATAGAACTGTACACCACGGCCCATAAAAGATCGCTTCACTTTAGAAAGACGGTAAGATGGCGTTACTAACTGGTGCATATTTCTTGTTTGGCGATTAGTGATATCAAAATTTTGTTTATACGCGCTTATATTATTCCGTATAAAAACCACGTTACTATAGATATATTGTGAGGCTACTGTAAGTATACCTATTTCTTTGAACTTGTCACGCAAAGTTTCACGAGATCTAAGTTTATAAATAGCCCTAATAGCTCTTTTTTGTAGTATGAAAATTTGTTCTATACTGGCTGCTTTGCCCCACAGCAAGATGGCATATGACATAATACTGTGAAAATATGCAAAATAAACCATCCTAGCAGTTTCGACGTCAGTATCATCATCACAGGCCACCTTCCAGCGGTAGGCTGCTATACCTATCAGCTAACAATAACATTAATCATGTTATTAATTAAATAACAACTGCATCACGAGAACAGCACACATGCCAGTTTTATTAAATTCGTGACGCGCTTGGAAATACCGATGCGCAAAGGAAAATTTTGCATCAAAAAGGTAAAAAAGTGTTATTGTTATCACATACGAGTTAATCTTGATCTTTAATAACTGTTATAACAGCAAATTATCTCGCATCGCAACACACTGCAGCATATTTGCGTCAATTGTTAAATGTTATAATGACATCAGTATCTAACTGTGGTATCCAAGGGCGTTGCCAGCCGATGGCCCAGGGGGGGCAGGTTGATATGGAGAATGAGAAAAGTATGGATTGCAGGTAGGTCGAGAGCACATGAAACTTTAACAATAGCATAGAGCAAAGCGAAGTTGAGCGTACGGAATATTAGAAATGAAATTGGTGAATTCATTCGAGTTTCGACGTACGGGAATGATCGATCAAGCAAGTCAAGGACTTTGGTTGCTTTACATTTGGAAATTTTTGTAGAATCTCTAGGGCGGGGGCAGCTGCCCCTCCCTGCCCCCCTTGGCGACGCAAAATAATCAAAATAATCAAGAATGTCATATCGGACAAAAAAGAAGAGAGAAGAAAGAAAGAAGTTATAGTTGGTTTCGATCAGAAATATCAGAATATATCAGCTGACTTCAGGACAAAACTTTACTTGTTATTGTAATTTAATCAGAAGGCTTAGTTGTTGAAGTTAATTACTTAGTAGTTTGAAGCCATTTTGAAGCCGTCTTCGAAAGATTGTGACAGTTGTGTGACTGAGTGTAGGTATCTTGAAGCTATGCGTGAACTCGTCTAGGCCTTTTGACACATAAGTCACCCACCCACAAACATTTTCAACAATCGTAGAACAAGTAACAAAAGACGTCTGCAATCACCAAGATCCTAAAATATTCCTAATGTGTAAAATCCATTATCCTTCTAAAATTATAAATGCGAATGTTTATGAAGATGTTTGGATGTTTCGCTTACCATCACACGCTAACCGTTATACGGATTAAGATGAAACTTGGCACACAGACGGACCATGTCCAGACTTAAATTAAAAAAAAAAACGCCTGCCTTCAAAAACCTGCCACCCTTCCTGGCAGTCTGGTAAAAATACGGTCAATTTTATCTTGGTTATACGTTCCCGTGGGATGATTTGGACGTTTATATGTTTGTGAAACCACTCTTCCGCGGGTGAATTTAGTCCGAAATAATTGTAATCAATCGTAATTCTCACACGTTACTTTAATTATATTAAATACAAGTAAATAACTTATAAAGCGTTAAGTATATGTTTTAAATATCAAATCCGTCGTCGGGCAGCGTGCAGATCAGACGTGTCATTAGATATTTTATTTTTACTTGTGATAACCGCTAACTTAATTTGAACCATAAATATTGCAACTAAAGTACTAAAGTGCATTATACCTTTCTGTGCTCATTGCTACCTTACGTTTTTAAGTTACTATCGTAGCGTGAGTAGCTGCAAACAGTGCGTGGAATAACAACACAGATCAACATGCTACCGATACGCTCACCTACTGGAAGTGGCATGAGCGCAAGGCGTGACTCACAGCCTGATTTAACGAACAGTGATGAGTCTTTTGAATCTTCTGATAACCAAAAAATTACTATCCGTAGCAGGAGAAGATATTCTGAACAAGATGAAACTATTATTGCTATCAAGGAAGAAGCAGGTGAAATTAAAACCCAGATGGTACAAATAATGACTGTATTGTCTTCGTTAAGCACAAATCAAAAAGAATTTATGGAAAAAATATCAAAGGATGTGACTACCATGAAAGAAGAAATAAGCAACATAAAAACTACCACCAACAATCTAATAGAAGAACAAAAAGGGATAAAATCAGACATGTCCACATTTATGAATAAATACACTGTGACGGAAAATAGACTTGCAACCATGGAGTCCGAAATGAAGCTACTAAAAAGTGACTCAACCGCTTCCACCTCATCCGCAATTAAATCAACTGAAGCAATAATGGAAGAAATAAGAGAGCGAGATAGAAGAAGGAAAAATATTATCATTACTGGGATTCCTGAACCAACATCAGTGCGAAATGAAGAAAGAGTCGAGATAGATAGAAAGGAAGTTATGAAAATACTAAAGAAAATATATCCTGATTGCTCGGAGCCAGATACACTAATGCGCCTTGGGAGGTACAATCCATCAAAAAGCAGATCGATAAAAATTTCATTTAAGTCTCATGAAATATGTACACACATCTTGAAAAATAAGAATAATACACAAATTGACAACATAAAAATATATTCAGACCAAACGCCACAGCAACGAGAATTTCTTAGAAAAATAACAGAAGAACTTAAAACTAGATTGGAGAATGGAGAACAAAACCTGACTATAAAATATTTAAAAGGTGTACCAAAAATTATTGTCACTCATCCAAAAAACCCACCGCTTCCAAAAAACTGAGATCTGCTGTAGAGACCTCTTCTTCCCAGACACATTCAAAAAAATCTATATCTAATAATAATACTAATACCTACCAGATTGCTAAAGATTACGACTGTATTGTCACAACAAAAAAGTCACTTAGATTCTTATATACAAACATAAGAAGCATTGTAACACCAGGAAAGTTTGATGAACTTCTATGCATTGTCAAATCATTCAAAAATATTCTACATTTCATCATTGTGACAGAAACATGGATTAAAAATGATGACGAAACTAAAAGGTTTGAGATACCAGAGTATACACATTACTACAATTACAGGTCTCATGCCAGAGGTGGTGGAGTGTCAATTTACGCACATAATAACCTCAAGCATAGCTTAATTGAAGATATGTGCTTTAACGAAAACCACTTTCTATGGATTCATGTTGAAAACTTTTCGCTAGATATAGGAGTAGTATATAGAAAACCAGACAGTAATATTAAAACTTTTCTCGATAAATATTCAGAACAACTTAGTAAAATGAAAAGATGCATTGTTTTTGGAGATTTCAACATTAATTTACTCGCCTCAGGATCAGAAAAAAATACCTACAAAGATGTACTCGAAGAAAATGGCTACAGAATTACAAACAAAATTGACTCAACATACTGTACCAGAGAGACTTCTACTACCAAAACCATTATTGACCATGTGTGCTGTAATTTAAAAGACATCAGTTTTCACCAGGCACTGATAGAAACATCCATATCAGACCATAGACAATTATATTTTGAGTTAAAAAGATACCAGTCAATACCTCCAGAGAAAATTTCATATGAGGCTATTGATTACTCAAAACTTTATACGATGATGGCTAACAGTATAAAAAATGAAAATTTCCAATTGCGATCTTTAGAAGAAAGACTATTAACAAGCACAGCTAAAAGTAAGATAATAAAATACAAAATTCAAAATGCCCCAAGACAGGATTGGATTAATCAAACGATAATTAACGAAATAAATAGTAGAAACATATTATGGAAAGAACATAAAAGTAACTTAGACGATATACTAAAACGTGAAGAATTTATAACAAAAAGGAATGCGGTCACAGAAACGATACAACGAACAAAAAGTATATATTATCTGAAATGCTTTAATACTTGTAGTAAAAATCCGGTGAAAATGTGGGCCCTAATTAATAATCTCTCAAGTAACAAAATAAAGCGAAACACTGGACCAAGCAAGTTGATAATTGATAACATAAGTATCACCGATGAATACAAGATATGTGAATGTTTTAATAACTATTTTTCCAATATTGGACTATCTTTAGCAAATAAAATTAAGAGAGCAAATCCAAATTATGATGCAACATTAAGCGTAGATAAAACCATAACAAATACCATCAGTCAATTTTCCTTCTCAAATATAGACGAAATAAATAAAATAATAGATAACCTTAATTGTAATACTAGTTCTGGAATTGACGGTATAACCACAAAGTCTATTAAATGTGTCAAAAATCTAATAATTAATGAACTTACTCAATGTATAAATTATTGCCTAGACACAGGCGAATTCCCTGATAGTCTTAAAGTTGCGAAAGTTACTCCAATCTACAAAGCGGGAAAAAAAACAGACCCAGGTAACTATCGTCCTATTTCAGTACTTCCGATTTTTTCAAAAATTTTTGAACGGGTTATTTACAATCGCTTAGAGCAATATCTAACCACTCTTGACTTTATTTATGACAAACAATACGGCTTCAGGTCAAAGTCAAACACACTTTCGGCTACGACAGACATAGTTACTAAAATAATGATAAACATTGATAAAAAAAATATTGCTGTTGGGGTATTTATCGATCTAAAAAAAGCATTTGATACGGTAAGCCATAATATATTGCTCAAAAAATTAACTAACATTGGTATAACTGGTACTGCACTTAGCATTTTTAGATCATATCTTAGTAATCGCTATCAGGTAGTTAAAATTGGAAAGACTCAGAGTAGCCCCAAAAATATTAACTGCGGTGTTCCGCAGGGGTCTATTTTAGGTCCATTATTATTTTTAATATACATAAATAGTATCAGTGAAATTGGATTACAAGGTGAACTTTCTTTATATGCTGATGACACTGCTTTATTTTACTTTGGCCAGTCAATTGAAGACATTATAAAAAGTGCTCAAAACGATCTGAATATCTTGAATACGTGGTTTCAGGATAATCTACTTACTATCAACATTTCTAAAACAAAATACATAATATTCGCTGCAAAAAATAAAAAAATTACAGATCATCCTCCGTTAAAAATAGACAACGTAGAAATTGATAAAGTAGATAGCGAAAAATATTTAGGTTTAACACTTGATAGCTATTTGTCCTGGAAACCACATATCAACCGGATAAAAACAAAACTAACCACCCTCACAGGTGTACTGCGTGGCATTGTACGATGTCTTCCTCGCAAAGTGAAGTACCACATCTATAACTCACTTGTTAAATCACACATTGACTACCTTATAGAGATTTGGGGCACAGCAGCAAAAACAAACTTATCGGTTTTACAAGTAGCGCAAAATAAACTTTTAAAAGTATTGTTCAATTATGATTTTCTAACTCCAACAGAAAAAATATACAAAGAAACAAATATAATGAACATTACACAAAGTTATAAATACAACACATGCATCTTAATTAGAAAAATTCTTAACAGGGACATACACACACATATAACATTTACTAAGAAATCACAATTTCAAAAAATTCGACTTAGAAGGGCTGATCATATTGTATTACATGCACCGCGAACACAATACGGACACCGTAATATTTTGTATGAAGGTGCTCAGTTATACAATAAACTTCCTCTGGATGTAAAACAAGCTAAAACATTATTATCATTTAAAAAGGCTTTAAAATTTTATATTCTAAATAAATCATAATAAAATAAATTAAAATTACACATCACTTACATTTCTTTCAAGTTTTTCCTATTAAATTCCATACAGACAGCAAAATAATAATAATAATAATAAGATAAGATAAAATAAAATAAAAATAATAAATAGAAAATAGTAAAAAATAAAAATATAATAAACAAATGAAACATTTCATTCTTAAAACCCAAACTACGCTCAATGTCGCATCTAGTACCAAGTAATTCGCTAACTCTGTGTGATTTGAGCGAATAACAAAGAACTGTGCTATTGATATCTTTGTAAAACTACCCTCTAGTTATTATTTTATTGTACGCTATGCCCTTAACATGTTACTGATAAGTTATGTTTCTCAAGTAAGTGAATTTAATTCTTTTTTGAGAAATAAAGATTCTTAAACCTTAAATATAAAAGTGGACCATATATGCTACCCTGTGGAACCCCAAGTCTAGTCGTATTAGTACAATGTGTAGTTTCAGGTGGCATTCAATTTGATAAACTATATATAGTATGTTCTAAGTCGTGCAATAGTTAATAATAAAATTATTTAAATGTTTTTCAAAAGTCAGTAATAAAATATAACATTTAAAAGCTAAACCGTTAGTAGAAAGATACCTATTCATGGTTCAGTTCTGAACTATTTTGTCTAAGAAGAAGCGCTTTGTCGTTTTTTTTTGAACCCTCATAACTTAGGTTTGGATTATCTATACTAATATTGTAAAGAGGAAAGATTTGATTGTTTGTTTGCATTGAATAGGCTCCGAAACTACTGAACTGATTTGAAAAATTCTTTCACTTTTGGGAAGCTATACTATCCTCGGGTGACATATAGGCTATATTATATTTTCAAAAAATTAGTGATCCTTAATAAAACTCCAATAATGTAAGCCAAGGTGTAAAAAAATAAGAAAACCGAAGCAAAGCGAGGGCGGTTACTCGTACCAGATAAACAAAATTCGCGGGATATGATGTCGATAGTGGACTTACGAGTATTAAACATACCTTTTCGTAGCTCTTATACTTTAGATTAGAACGAAAAGGCCAAGCCTCATACTTATTTGACTAATCACTAAAGGTGTAGACTTGTAGAGTTTGTGAAGTTACATGGCTTGTATCGCTAGGAAGTGTAGAGTTAGAAGCATTCTACATGAGATATAACTTTTTGACATTGCGAACATAATATCATGATTTAAATATTATGTAGATATATCTAATTCGTAAAGATTTGTCTCCTGAAATTTAAACTTTTTGGACAGTATGTAGGTATTGTAAAACTTGTGATTCGTATGCTGTTAGTTTGATTATTCGTTCCATTCGTTCGATAATCCATTAATCTACGCCAATTAACTTAATTGTATTTTTTTTTTGTAAGTTCAGGAATCAGTAGTGACAGCTTCTACACTACTTTCACTATAATCATCACATGATTACAAGAAATCTATTCATCATACGTAATCAAATAATTCTACCAATTAATACTCCAAGCAATTCCAGGTCAAATTAATACTACAAGCAGTTTGTAGTACCTATTAATTGGACCGTAGTCAAAATTATTAAATTTTAAATTTCCACCAGGTAAAGTACCAAAAGAATTTAATTGTAATGCAAAATTTAGCTACCGTATGGAAAAATTTAGCTACCGTATGGAAAAATTTTGCTGCCGTATGGAAAAATTTACGTACCGTATGGAAAAAATTTGCTACCGTATGGAAAAACTTTACCTACAAAGATACAAGAAACAAATGTTTAATATAATTTCTACGAGCTCCTTGTCTTGATAATTCACTTATGTTTATGATAAATGTTCAACAAAGTGACTAAGACGACCCTCAAACGATCATGACACAGTAAGTAAACAAATTGAATACCTATCTTTACAAACATAATAATATGTTTATCCGACCGTAACTTCATTAAAGTGACGATAAAATTTACTTATTGTTAGTTATATTATACCAGAGAAGAAATAATAGTACATAGGTTATACCAGGATTACTTTAATCTAATATATAAAAATTTCGTGGCACGGTGTTCGTGGTCGCACTCCTTCGAAATTAAACGGCTCGATATATTTTTATGTTTGTGTATATTTAGTAGATAATGAGTAATGAGAATAGGTTGTAAAGTATATTTCATGGCGCTAGGTGATAAGGGTTCCCAGCGTTTAAACGGAAAATGCTCTCACGCGAACGAAGTCGCGGGCACAGCTAGTATTACATAGAATTTTAAAACATGACACTACAACTACTATACTACTAGATGAACTAGAGAAAAAGTAAACTTTTGATAAAATTTACATAACAGAAATAAAATTTGCCTCATCCGTTATTCAACACGATACCACTTAATAGGGAGTAGGAAAGACTTAAACTGGATAAAGCATCAATGTCAAACACATCAAGACAAGATAATGTTAGTCAGCAACAAATATTTACTCCGGTATAGCACCCCAGGAATCAGCAGATGTATTTCACGGATCAACAGCTAAAACAACAGGGGTAGAGGGCAGTAGCGTTTCACACAATTATGCTAACGAATTAGTGATATCAAGGGTGGTGGTGCTTGCTCAGTCAACCATGTGATTTGTCATTAATGAAAGCGATATTTTGTGGGGTTAAATAGCAATAAGCAGGTGGAAAAGGGGAAAGAAAAATAGGTGAGGGACTCTTTTTCAGGGAAAAATATTTCTGTAGCGTTAGAAAATAATATTTTGGATTTATCAAAAGCATTCGAATACGCAACGGGCAATGGTGGAAAATAGAATCGGGCTGACCTAGCCGGCTAAAACTAGGTATTAATTAACCGCACTACAGCTTTTAGCCGTAACAGATATAAGAAGAGCTGTGTTCGGGGATTAATAATTATTTGATTTTATTTGAGTACATATTAGTTTTCCTTATCTATACTAATATTATAAAGAGGAAAGATTTGATTGTTTGTTTGCATTGAATAGGCTCCGAAACTACTGAACCGATTTCAAAAATTATTTCACTCTTGGGAAGCTACACTATCCCCGGGTGACATAGGCTATAATATTATATTTTCAAAAAAATTAGGGATCCTTAATAAAATTCGAATAATGTAACCCAAAGTGTAAAAAAATAAGAAAACCAAAGCAAAGCGAGGGCGGTTAATCGTATCGTACTGTATAAAGCTACATATCGTTATATTTATTTCGTTTTAAATGTCATACTTACATAGTAGAAATATAATAAAGGGTTTTATTCTGGCCATCTAGCAACAGAACTCTAATAAACCATGTGTGAAGTGCTAAATATTCCACGTATCTAATGTATTTATATAATATACTACAAAGAATAACTAGACTAGATACCTATACCTAATCATACAATTAAATCTGATTACATGACTAATTAAATCATGCATTCTGCGAATAATTAATCAATATGTTTGTTTGATTCCATTTAAGAGTATGTTATGTTATAATAATCTTAGCTTAAGTGGAAAATTAAATCACAATAATAGTTTTCACAATAGGTACATAGTAGGAAAGCTTATCATACAAATATAATATTATAGGATTATATTTATCATTAGTAAAAGTTTAAACTGACAAAATCTATTTTTTTATCTGTGAATCGATTACAATATATTAAACACCAAACATTACACCCAAATTGTTTCTGAGAATAGCCGGAACAAAGTAACGCACAGTGAACAGGCAAATCAACAATAGAGAAAAATTCTAGAAATCATTGTAAAGGATCTAGTTAAATTTGTTAATATAGTTATATTGTTTGTTCATAGAGGTAAATTTTTGACTCTACCAACGTCTCGGAGAGGTCCTTTATCATAGAGTTAAGGAAACTGAAAGAACTTAATCCTGTATTAATCAACAGATCATATTTGGCATATTTCAGCATCTCAAACTGAATCTTAAAAACGCAGAGATCTTTGGTATATTACCTCAGGGCCTCAGTGCGCTTTTCATTCTTTTTTGCTTTTGATCGCCACTTACAATCAGGTGGGACAGTAACATTAACTTGTTATAAGAAAAACAACTTGAGAAATTACTCGATCGGTGAACATTTTCAATCATCAGTTCATCAGACGACCTCAGAGAGAACTGAGTCATTAAACATTTTCCTTGCATCATTTAAACGTTATTTTATCAACACAAATAAGTAATATCAAAATATCTGTGTCATAAATTAAAATTAGTGAACATTTAACAACTTCTCGTGGTTATTTTTATATATCATTGGTTATTTTATACATATACTAGTTGGATTATAATCAAAGTAAACTTTACATTAAAAACGTAAATATCAAAGACACGCATGAGTGTCCGTTCATACATGATGTTCATGAAACTTACATGTTCATAAAAGAATCGACCTTATTTCGATGTCCCAAAACTCTTTTTAAGCGCAATAGGAATATGCTCTCCTCTACAAGCCAGTCTTTATAAACGGACACTGAAAATGATAATTGTTGCAGATGTAATTATGATATTATCGCCAAAACACCACTTAAGGAAAAATATTGATTTATTTAACCAAACTTATTCCGAAAATGTTTTCCGAAACGAAGTACCGTCGCATTGTAACGTAATTACGTATAATGAAATGTAAACTGTTTCAGATAAATTCAATCTGCCTCTCATCCTACACAGCCAGTGTTTGACGTCATCACACGTCAATGTAAAACGATCTGTCTGATAATGTTATCTGTGAAAACTTCCAAAAAGGGAAACTGCGATTAGGCACATCACTAACTTCAACGTTTGTGGCTTCATCACGGCTCACTATTGAGCATGGGAGAGCTGTTGGGGAGGCCTAGGGCATATACATACTAACCACCAGGACCGACGGCTCTACGTGCCCGGTACTCGGTAGTGACGTTACCGTAAATAGGTACTTTAATACATTACGATAAGATGTGAAAGTGATTTATTATTGTACGGGTGTAAAGTAAGATAAACTCCGTGCAATAATACTATGTTGTTTTTAACCGACTTCAAAAAAGGAGGAGGTTCTCAATTCGACTGTATTGTTTTTATTTATTTTTTATGTTTGTTACCTCAGAACTTTGGACTGGGCGAACCGATTTTGATGATTCTTTTTTTAATCGAAAGCTAGTGGCTGTCATGTAGTCCCACATAAATTTTATTGAGATCTGACAATGGCATCCATGAGAAAACTACATAAGTCGTAAAGTGTTAAGATGTGCGCGACAAATTGACGAATAACTCAATATCACGTAAACCGATTTCGATGATTCTTTTTTTAATCGAAAGCAGGCGCTTGTCATGTGGTCTCACATAAATTTGAACGAGATCTGACAACTATGTAGTTTTTGAGACTTTGAAGTCGGTTATTTTTTGTTAGTAAAATTTAGATTATATAGAACAGTATGACCTACACCACTAGTCACGTTTTTTCGTGAGTCGTCCTTTTTTCAATTTGCGAGGATTTGTGACATAAGTCTAAGAGTCATCTTGAGAGTAATCTTGTTTTTTATTGCACGGTGTGATGTTAACACCCGAGTGAGCGTGTTAAATGCCGTACATTACAGATATTAGAAACTCACCCATTATTAGAATTATTATTAGAATCATTTATTAGAATTATTATTAGAATCATTTATTAGAATGTCACCAATTTTCGCACGGTGTAAAAAGGGCTATTTAACGCACGGAAGAGCGTGACATAAGTCCGCGTTTAGATGAAAGTGTGTTATAAATATGTACTCGTAATATTAGAACTAATAATACTGATGCGTGTAATTTTCATTATAATTATTAGTACCTAACCAGGTAAGTTGTTTGCTCGATAACAGGGAATGAGCTCTTGACTATTTCGCTTACCTTGATTCCTCCCTTGTATTCTACCACTCCTGGCACTCTCTTGACTCCCAGCCTCCTCCATATGCCATGAATATTCCATCTTAAGTCTAAATCATACTTCATTCCTTATGTAGCGTCCAAAACAAAACCACAGTGACACATTTCGAGATAAAAAAGAATCCGTTAAAAAAAACTTTTTTGATATTGGAATTAAGAACCGATTTTTGAAGTGAAAATCGATTGTTTTAATTAAATTATTGTTTTTTGTACGGATGAAGTCGGATAAGTTGGATACTAAAACTGTTCTGTTAGTGCACTAATTAGTTGTTTTCACTTTTGTTCACATTACACAGTGAATTATATTGGTCACCGAACCGTAATTTAGTCTTTGGTGTTCTATTAATTGTTTTTTTGTTTTTGTTATACACGAGTAATTTATTTTTAATACCGAGTTTTCTTATCGATTAGAATGTATTACAAAAAAGCAATATTCGGCCAATAAACGTCCGTCAATAGTTTAAACTTGGAAGGCACTGACAGTAACGTAACGTTGTTCCATTTCACCCTTGACGTGTGAAAGAGGTAGCCAATAGAGCATGAAATGAGTTAGAAAGAGATAGTTACAGTTGTCTAACGGTTTTCATGAAATACAGTGGTGGTTTTCATTACTGGCCAATAGCGTGTTCAGGGCCTTTCGTGTCATACTTTTTCTTTACGGGGTTGGACCGCTCCTAATTTGAATAAGGTGCAAAAGTTTAGCTGGAAATTATTCCAGAATTTTCGGTTATTTTCCGGAACCGACGCTAGATTGACAAGCATTTTAATGATTAGCGCATGATTTGATTATGAAAAACGAAATGTGTGCTGGGACACATAGTAGAAGTGAAACTTCAACGGACAAGTGGATTTCAATAAAATTTTGTTAAAAAAATATTTCAAAAAAAGCTATTAAAAATATTTGAAAAATTAATATTTAAAATATTTGAAACTAATGGCAACGTATTAACATTTAATATTTATTTTGAATATTTCCACGCGATATAATATCGTCTACCTCCTCCACGCGGCAGTAGATAACGCTTTTTCGTGACAGAAAAATCCAAACACCCCGTCTTTATAGAAGTTTCACTTCAAAAAATTCCCAGTTATTTATTAAGTATGGCTTCATAAAATAATTACCTAATTAATATGGTTCGCTGATGCCTATCATTAAAGTTATATAATTGCGCAATCCGTAAAGTTTATTTCATAGTAAAACAGCTATTAGCGTATTCCTCAGCTTTTTTTCTGACGACTGTCTCAGAAAAAGCGATTTGTTTTGAAAATAAATAAAAACAACAAATGGCCAATATCAGATGCGTTTTAGATGATCTCAGTACTATTCTTTTCAAACATCCAAGACTGCTTATCTTAAATGGAGATGGAAAAAAATATTTCTTGAAGTGTTATTGCAAATCTACAATCAATGACCACGTTATTTTCGTGCGGAATTGTACACAGATCCTCATGAATAATTAAAATACAAAAAGTAATAAAACGTACAATCGTTTAAAAACTCGATATCAAATCGTAAATACCCAAATCAACCGGCCTTAAGCGTGACGTACCTACATGCTGTACCATTTCGGATGCAATCGAGCGTAAAGCGTAGGTTTCCGTCAGGTGCTGATCGAGCCAATGGTGTGTGACTGAGGGTGGCTACAGCTGTTCAGGTGACTCTGGTCATTTTATTGGACATGGATTTAAACGGACAAATCTGTCCAGTCCTCAAATTATATCTATTCTGTGCTATTACCAAACAATAGCAAACAAGAGAAGCCTAAATAATAAATTACAGCTTTACTTGGAATTGGATATTTTGCGAAATGGACATTTTGCGAATTGGACCTTTTGCGTGTGCTGGGCATTTCGTGAAATGGATATTCTACGCCTATATCCTTTTCAACATCATCGAATCATACAGTCAGGGTGGTTTTTCATTGTCAACCAGATAAAAACCTTCTCGTTTTTGAACTCTGTTATAAAGATGAACTACCCAAGTACTTGCAACGTTATGCATGATGAACTGATCTTTATATCAATTAATTTCACGATTAGGTATTCGAAATACTTGGATTTTGATCCATATCAAATCCTTCCTCTTTATAATATCATCTTCATCTAATATTATAAACAGGAAAGATTTGATTGTTTGTTTGCATTGAATAGGCTCCGAAACTACTGAACCGATTTGAAAAATTCTTTCACTGTCGGGAAGCTACACTATCCCCGGGTGACATAGGCTACCTATATTATATTTTCAAAAAAATTAGGGATCTTTAACAAAACTACAATAATGTAACCCAAGGTGTAAAAAAATAAGAAAACCGATGTAAAGCGAGGGCGGTTACTCGTTTCTGTATAAAAAGAGGGATCAGATCTACAAATTATTGTATTTTGATCGTAAAAAATACACCCTTACCCTTGCACCGATTAGTAATTATCACGGTAAATGCGTAAATATTCGTATTAAAGGGGCGGAGGTCATCCTTGGGGCGATGGGGGTACGTACCTACTCACCGCTAATTGCTGTCGTGGGATTTATTTTATGTTCAGCAGGAGTCGCCAGGTGATAAACGGAGCATACATTGTGACGGAATAAATGTTTCTTCTTCTTCTTCTTTTATTATGCTGTCTAGCATGGGCTGTAAGTTTTGGTCTGATAATGAAGGATTGACTGTTACGGACAATTTTATGTGCTTTCATGCTTGGAAGCGATTTTCAGACGAAGGTAAACAATTGATTTTTAAAAGTAAATGGGGAAGGAGAGCTTTCCTTGGCTATCCTATGGTAGGCCTGTGCAGGTCTTTGTCTAATGATGAAGATGTCATGGAAAAGTTTTATCAGTGCTTCCATGTTTCGGAGTTTTCAGTCATATATTATAATATTTTTAATGCAAACGCCGGCATAAAACAAACGAGTGGAGATGATGGTAGGTAAGTCACCGTCATCCATGGATATCAGTAACAACGTTGGTGTTACCGATCACCGATGCGTTGCCAGCCGCAAGTTTAGGGGGACTGGCATTACGAGTATTTCTAGCTCTCCGACATCTGCTCTCTGCTTTCTCTATTGGATTGGCTCGGGTAGAAAAATTTATCAGTTTTTACTAACCACTATAAATACAAAGCTGTACGCTCCGGACTGTCTGACCACCAAATCTCAACACCAGTGGTCAGTTGGCACTCCAATTTCTCAACTGACTACCAGTTACCAAGTAACACAATGTTACCTATTCCCATTTTATCACCAGTGGTGTAAATTATCCTATTTCACCACTGGTGATGAATTGGGTGGCCCATGATCCACCATCACCACTGATGGTCAGTAGTTTCTCAATTGACTACCAGTGACCAAATAACACAATGGTACTCCCATATCACCCACCTAGTTACTCGTACAAAAGGGCAAAATAAAATCATCTAGATTTACCTACCAATCGTCGGAGACTGGGTTTTCTTCTTTGTTAGACTTTCTATTGCTTTGAGGGAAGGTTATACCTACATTCTGGACGAGATAGTAAGTAAATAAAGATTGAAAAGTAGATACGCATTTGAGGAAGGTTCGTCGATGGTAGAACCTTAATAAAATTAACTGCAGGGGTAATCGAATAATAAAACAACCCCCGTTGATCAAGCGGATATCACGCATTACCAGGGGTCGTGTGACCAACCTGTACACATTAAATTAATTATGTAATCGAGTCATGAAAACAGTGATAGTATAGTTGTTTCTGTGATTCGTTATTAAAGGGATCATAGTTAGTCAGTGTAGTTAAATAAAGATGTACCTATTTATTTATGTGACATGTATTTACTAAAGATAAGTAAGATAATATATCCCATCAAAAACATTATCATGTAAAATGTTGCCAAGACGAGACCATATGGCTCGCACTGTCAAAAAGTATGTCAACTATCAAAATGTAGAGCCAAGCTTCTTACTCTACACGCCCTAACTTCACAAACTCTACACCTTATCGTTTCCTAGTAATCTACAGTATCGTATAACAATAATCTGAATTTTACCAAGAAAAAAATTACCGACTTCAAACTTTGGATTATTGCCTTTCAAATGAAACTATTTTGAGGCATAACGGTTGGATGGTTTCAGAGCCTTTAAAGGACATCCGTACAAACATTTTGTCTTTTATATACATAGATTAAAGTACCTACATGTAAATTATAATACCTACTAATAGTATTCCTTATTAATGTTACTGTCTTGTTCCACGGCATCTAAATCAATAGTTATGACGGCTAAGGGTTGCTGAAGTCATGATCGCTGCGTCACGGCATCACGTTGCCGAGCGACCGTTGGTTCGATTCCCCGACTAAACCTTCGCTTCATGAATAATGATTGGACATCTATAACCACGGCCATTAAAGGTACCTAAACCCTCTTTTCATGTTGACGATTCACGCACGCACTTGCCCATGTTTTGTTTTGTAGCAAAAACACTGAAGTGCTGTCTTGGGGTTAAGGTAATATAATATTACAGGCCACGGATATTGACCGACCATAAACAAGGTCTTTTTTAAGCCGTCAAACGAGCTGATGATCCACCTAACTATCGTCGACCATAGATATCAGCGACCAAAGGCGTCTCTGATGCGTTGCCGGATAAGAAATAGGAAAATATAAGAAAGAAAGAAGTGGCTATCGAGCCCCCAGCCGATAAAAGATGATAACTCTATCTATTCTATTCTATTTTAGAGTCAACAATTGTTACTCGATAGCTGAAGGTACCTAGATTACCGGATGTTGGCTTCACTTGTAATCTAAAGCAATAAAGTAAGGATTTATCTTCAAGCGGTTAACTACCTCCACATTATATTCATACAAATTATCATATTATTTGTCGATGTTCACATGTAGATATGCATTCTGTATTCAACTTTTCTATAGCTACTGATGTGCATAGGTTTTCAATGACAGCCGCCCGAAACATAAAAAAATCTACCACGATCTTTCTTCCTTACACTTTCTTTCTTTTTCTTCTCTCTTTCTTGGCCGGCAACGCATCAGTGATGCCTTTGGTGTTGCTGAAGTCCATGGGCGACGATAGCCACTTACCATCAGGTGGATCGTCAGCTCGTTTGCCGGCTATTTCCATTAAAAAAACGATGGTTTAAAGACATCATGTTTTAATTGTCGTTAACTATTATTAAGATGGTATCTGATATAGAAATAAAACCAAAGAACTGTCATTAAAACCGTTAGAATTGACGGAAGTATGTCATTATTATAAAGTTAAACTCATCTGATAAGCATCACTATGACCTGATATGACAATAATTATTTTAAAGACAGGACATCATAAGCTTGCCAATCTGGCAATTGAATATATCTTCATTGGGAGTTTATTGCCGTTGCTTCTCGAACGACTGTTCGTCATTGCGACTAGCGAAAGCGATAACGTAACTCGAGTTCGAAGTGATTTTGAAAAACATCTACCTAAATAACATAGGTAATAGATACCCTTAATAAATATACAATTAATGTACCATTTTACAATACCATTCTAATTTTATAGGTATCCAGTTAACCACGGATTTATTACGGATGCATTAACGCAAAAATTTGATATTATCATTTCCTCCATAAAAATAAACAAATCCACGCAAGAATTCTATCAATCTATTCATTTTTCAAGGCTTACCGAGTCAACAACGTACCTATTAAATATTTGTGTTTTGTGAAGTTATCGATAAAACAATACATAGCAACCTGTATATTAGAAAGGGGCGGTCCCTCCCCACCATTCAGGACCGCGGACCAATCAGGGCGGAGATTAAATTAGCGTGTTGACGCGTCACTGGCTTGTAATGTCAAATTTGACGTATCTTCAAAATCAGAACAATACTGTACAGGTTGTTCTGTAAACTGGTTATAAAGAAGAAAGTTAATCATTTACGTACGCTTATTTGTGTTTAAATGGTCATAATCTTACTAATATTATAAATGTAAAAGTTTGTATGCATGTTTGTTACTCTTCCACGCAAAAATACTGAAAGGGTTTTCATGAAATTTAACATATAGGTAGACCATGATCTGGAATAAGATAAAGAGTACTTATTGTCCCGGAAAACGCAGGGAAAGCCGCGGGTAGAGCGTTAGTTACAAATGTATTAGGACTCGTTTCATTATTACAAGTCATAACTACCCACAATCTGGGTTGGTCTCATCTCACAGACTTCACTCTTCATAGTCTTTTATTAAGTTTAAAGGTAGGTAACATAGGTAATGTTACGCAATGTTATGTAATAGACACTACATTTTGTATGTTACCCAGCACGTACCGGCTTTTATAATCCATTTATTTATGTTTATTATATTCTTATTTATTATGCGTTAATAGGATATCTGACCCCTGCGGCCCTGGACCAAAATATTCTGACTGGACCCATGTACAAGCAGGCTGGACAGGTGATAACGTGCTATTGTAACTACGTTTCAATTATGTTAAGAATAAAATCTAAAGAGTAAAAGGTGAGGTTCATGTGGTGTGGTGAATGAACGAAATGTCAAGGACTTTCGACGCCGTTTGAATAATAAGAGGCTTCTGTGACAAACTTGAATATTTTCGAAGCTTAACTCTGTTGTTGTACTTGTTAATCTTAAATTCGTTTAGGTTTGGTTTCATGTGTATTAATTAAGTCGTTTTAAAGAATTTTGACAACAAAGAAGGAGATTCTCAATTCGAGTGTTTTTTTTTTGTTTTTTTTTTGTTTTTAACTTTTTACTGGGTGTACCGATTTTGATGATTATTTTTATGTTCGAAAACTGGTGCTTGCTGAGCGACATCTGACGAGTAGTTTTTGAGTTATCCATAACAATGCGTATTAACTTTATAGGTTGATGATGTTCTTATTTTTTTGAAGTCATTTATTTTGTTACTCATATAATCTAAATTTTACTAACAAAAAATAACCGACTTCAAATTCTCAAAAACCACTTATCAGATCTCGTTCAAATTTATGTGGGACCACATGAAAAGCACCTGCTTTTGATTAAAAAAAGAATCATCGAAATCGGTTGGCGTGATATTGAGTTATTCGTCAATTTGTCGCGCACATCTTAACACAAATTTACGACTTATGTGGTTTTCTAATGGATGCCATTGTCAGATCTCAATAAAATTTATGTGGGACCACATGACAGCCACCAGCTTTCGATTAAAATAAGAATCATCAAAATCGGTTCGCCCAGTCCAAAGTTCTGAGGTAACAAACATAAAAAAAAAATACAGTCGAATTGAGAACCTCCTCCTTTTTTTGAAGTCGGTTAAAAAAAGATTATGTTTATGTTATTCATTACAACCAAGAAGATTTAATAAAGGTAAATCTGGAGGGCAGGCTTCGAAGAGGTACCTAAACTTACACCGGTACCTAAGCTCTTCGAAGCCCCCAGGAATAGGTATAATATAAACTTCTTGATTAGAACCCATGACTGTCTCTAACAACGTGAGGGCAGGACACCTTTCAGAACATTATGGAGAACCCTTAGTTGTGCAGTTTTATCAAAGCAATGATTATGAGCAAGTGATCATTAACATTCAAATCGCTAGCCTATCATATTACTCAACTAATATGAGGTCATAATTATTAACAGCCTTCAAAAAAAGGTTCTCAGTTCGTTTTTCCTCAGAATTTTGTCTTTCGTCAACCGATTTGGATAATTCTTTATTATTTGATAGAGTTGTTTAGTTATACCTACTCTCAGGTTATTTCTATATCTGTATCAAAATGCAGTTCTGATGATCCATTAGGAATTGAGGGATTCTCTCAAATGTTATAGGTATACCTACACATGGCGATTTTGATACATGTTTTTCGAAGATTATTTCCTTAAATTTGGTTATTTTGTAAAATTTTGATATTTTTGCCGTAACCCTTCCTGCGAAGCCGGAGGTCCGGGGTTCAGTCTGGAGCAGACATTTATGTAAAAGAATATTTATTTTCAGTCGTAGCTGTAAATGATATTATACGTCTTGTACAGGGAGAATAGTATAAGTGTGTAAATGTTTTTTTGAGATTATTATGAACAAAAATAATCATCCTGTATTATCGTCGTGGTAGTCGCGTGCCGCTCGCCACAGTCGCCACGAAGCCGCTCTTTGTAAACTGCACATTCACTGGAACGTTAGGGCCAGGGGAGAGTACATAATACACCTCGTTTGAATATAACAAGGACAATAGATAATATTATGACGGACCTGTATTAAAACTTCTAAATATTCTTCTTGGTTTAATTGTAAGGTCCAAGTGAATTAACTTAAGGATTTTCTCACGTAAATGATTCATTTAACTTCCGTAACTATGTTAGTACAACGAAATATAGATAGTAGTAGGTTCCTTTTACGGCATAGGCAATGAGAAATATAATGGTGATGAATCACTGTCTTTAGTCTTAAAATTTTATTTTTATTTACAGACACATCTGATGTATACAATTTCGTCCGTCATGTCTGCCCTAGCTGGGATTCGAATCCGAGTTCTTTTGCTGGGAAACCAAAATTAATAACAAAAAAAAACAAACTTTATAAGAAGTGAACCTTGTTGAATTCCAACCTTAAACGCGACCACAATAACTTTGGACTTGGCTAAGCGAACAATATTCGTTCGCAGCTTAATAATAAAAGCAGCGATGCAGAAAATATTTTTTTTATTCCCTTATTTTGCCTTGTTATTAATTGTATTGAAGTCAACCGTGCCCTGTGAGACCCTGGAGTTTTAATAAAATTAATTTAAAAAGAGTATCTTAGTAGTAGAGAATCATATTATATTTAATTATAAATACACTTTGAATTGAATATGTGTTATGTCTATCAGTTAACACGTTTATTAGCGATTAGCATTAACCCACATAAATATCAAACACAGTTTAAAATTTATCTAATAAAAAAATACTATTCTCATCGAAGTGAAGGAAAACATCGTGAATAGACCTAAGCACCTAAAATTCTGCATAATATTCTCAATGGTGTATAATTCTAAAATTATTATGAGATGCTTGGGGTGCCACGTCTTGGTTTGCAATGATGAATCTCAAAAATGTTTAATAGGTAACGTTGATATTTATTTGTCTATACAATATTTAATTAACGTATATACTGGTGATACCACACACGTTACTACAGTATAAATTAATTTAAAACACCTGAAAAATCTAGCAGCCAGGCCGGTTCAAGGCAAAAACCTTTTCTATCATGAATAAACGCATATAGTTTTATTGTTTTATAATACAATGTGTACAATAAATATTCTTAATCATCATACAACACTATCATTACTAAAACGCTAATTGTTACTGACTTCCTGTCACATGTGTGAACAGACTTGTGAACGCACAGACTAAACCAGTAGAAGTAGAAGATTGTAAAGGAGTAAAAACTACACAATAATTAATGCAGTTTTATTTCCGATTATTTACTCTTTTCTTTAAATAAAATACTTAGTAAACATGATAGTAAGCGTGTAACAAAAAACAGGAAATCTAACACAAAATAAAGAATTAAAACGACATTTTTAAATTCAATCCCACATTTTTTTACAAACAAAACAGCGTTGAAAAACTAATTACTCATTGAAATTATAAAAAATGAATGAAATCTTGGAATCTTGGAACGGAACTAATCGATAACCTTTCACAGTCGGCTAAACGTCGTGACTTCGCAGTTATAGTGGTCATCCATAAGTTATGGAACTCTATTGGATTCTTTACATTAATTACTTCTTAATAAATATGAACAAATGTAAAAAACACCTGATGCAAGATACAAGTTTTATAACTGCAATGATAGCTAGCAAAGCAACGTATATTAGTCAATATTCTTGCACTTGCTTCCTTGAGGTAATATAAGAAAGAATAGATAAAGATGATAATATATTATGTCGTTAAAAAACAGTAATTTTGTGTTAATAAATAACTACAACTTCGAGAAAGAAGTCACTCGTAGAATCCAACTCGGATGGGCTGCGTTCGGGAAACTACGTCTACTACTACTCTTGTCGTCCAAAAAGTTACCTCAGTGCCTGAAGTCAAAGGTGTTCGAGCAGTGTGTGTTGCCAGTGATGACATACGGATCCGAGACGTGGTGCTTCACTATTGGCCTTATGCATAAGCTTAGAGTCGCCCAGCGGGCTATGGAACGAGCTATGCTCGGTATTTCTCTACGCGATCGAATCAGAAATGATGAAATCCGTAGACGAACGAGGGTGACCGACATAGCTCAGAGAATTAGCAGCCTGAAGTGGCAATGGGCTGGCCACATAGTTCGAAGGACTGATAACAGTTGAGGAAGAAAGGTCCTCGAATGACCACGCCTCGGTAAAAGGAGCACAGGACGCCCCCCGACCAGGTGGACCGACCACCTGAAGAAGACAGCGGGTATCCGCTGGATTCAGAAGGCTCAGGACCGGTCAGAGTGGTGGAAGTTAGGGGAGGCCTATGTCCAGCAGTGGACCTACAAAGGCTGATGGATGGATGGATGGATATAACTACAACAACAAAATTACTATCAGTGGCGTAGCTAGCCCTACGGAAGCCCCAGATCAATATTTGATGTGGGGCCCTCTTTTTTTGTGAGTGTTAGTGAGGGCCTCTATACGCTGGGGGCCCCGTATAATTGATGGGCGGTAGCTACGCTCCTTTTAACCGACTTCAAAAAAGGAGGAGGTATTCAATTCGACTGTATTTTTTATGTTTGTTACCTCAGAACTTTCGACTGGGTGAACCGATTTGATGATTTTTTTTCAATGATGGTTTTTGAGGTATTTTGAAGTTTTTTTCTTGGTAAAATTCAGATTACCTGAAGTTGGTTAAAACTACAACCGAATTGAGAACCTCTTCCTTTTGTAAAGTCAGTTAAAAGATCGATTACTGAAATAATTTTAAACGATTGTTGTCATCCATCCCAGCCTTTGGACCTCGTGGTGAACGATTGTCACAATGAGCATATTGTGTGAATATGACCATAACTCATCCAGTCTTATTTTTACATAATATACACTAGAATACTAGAGCAGTATCAAAGAGAAGCGTGCCCTTTAGGGGACATCAGCGGCTGACAATCATTCAACTTCATCTTATATTAGAGGCATTCCAGGTATGAGCGCAAAATTACTAGTAAGTATTACCTGCAATTACGTATAACAGAGACAAAAAACAGAAAAAAAATAAGCGAAAAAGAGACAAATATACAACAACAGGTACTAAACGTTGCCTAAGTCTTTACAATTAGAAATAGCTAGGTCTTTCCCACGGCTGAGAAAAATACTCGCAAGACAATAGCCCTTACATGACTATTGTATAACGTTACTATAGAACCCTATCAAGTACGAATACGGTTCATTTTACAATGTATTTAATTCCGTTTCAATTGAATGCAATCATGGCTGTCCTACAATTCAATGTGTAGCTTCTATTACAAAGGATTAAGGTCGATTGTAAAGCTTTTTGATTGGCTCTGGATAACGCAAAAGTGTTAATTCTGTGAACACCTGTGCAAATGGTATTTGTGACAACAATCGGGGTCACAGCACTGAAGAAATAGTGTTTTCTGATTGTAAATAGTTAAAAAGGGTTTCTTAAAGTCGCCTCCGTAATGTGAAGTTTCACAGTTGATGATATGAATGGATAATGGAATTAAATTCGAATAGTACTCTGCTAAGTACCTACCTATATTCTGGCAAAATTCGCAGTAACTTAAATTACATAATTAATCAAGTCAAAACCTATCTCTATGTCCAGATTTACTCACTCCACTTTTTTTCTGATTATCAAACGCATGATGCAGTAATTATATTAATTTTTTTTTTCATCACGAACTCTTTTCTTACATCTTATTCGCTCTGTTTTGTGAAATCACTCACGAAGAAGCTGCAGGAGGAAACTAGTTTAAATATAAAACATCTATATCCACTGAAAAGAAATCATCCTTGGTCTCGTACCGTGCAGATTATAACTGGTTATCGTTGTCCCGTTTCCGGGATAACCGGGGTTATCCAGATTTATTCCCGATCTACGACTACAAGTGACGTACAGAACAATAGTTATGGGACACTTTCATATAATTCATAGACTTTTAAATAAGATATTGCATTCAACCCATCAATAGCCCCTACAAGATACGGATCTCTCCTCATGACTAAGGCATAGAGAACCACGCTTCTCCATAGCGGATAAAAATAATAATAATAATTCATTTATTGCTAGAACATAGTACATGCAAAGATAGTTCACAAAATACGATAATGTTCTGCGTCTTTGGGCATGCAAATTGTTACACATGACTCTAATAAAATTAATGCAATATTATCAAATTACAATTATAAATGAGCGAAATAAATGGTGATTTAATTTTTATGTAAATGATGACTGGTGTAGGCGTACGGATAGCAAACACAAGTAGAAGATAATAACCAGGACTGACAGCTTTACGTGCCCTGCGTAGCACGGAAGCTCACTTAGCGACTGATTATAATCAGTGATAATTATCAACCATCTAACTATAGACCGTTTTTATACAGTCGATCAACGATCAACGCAGGTCGCTGGGATTTTTAAATACGTAATGTATCCATATTTATTTGACCATAAAGTGTGACGTAATTTATGAATGGCCCCTTATGTAAAGTCCATTTTTTTGGACGAGTCGTATTCGGTACACAATCTTACAGTGTTTTTCTATCGTAGTTTGTAATTTAAAATTTCAATAAAAAATAATGCTGAGATATTGTTGTGACAGAGATTGTTTATAACCACATTTTTGTCATCATTTAAATATTAGTAAAATATAAAAATTATAATGCATAAAATAAATAAAAACTTACATTATGAAGATGAAAGGAAAATATCCCTTTACTTAGATAAAATTATTTCTACGTAAAAGGAAGCAACTGCGTAAAATGCTTATAATGGTTCAATCTCCACCACGTGTAAAATTAACTATTTTACATATTGATTTCAACAACATTCTCTCAACACGTGGTGGAAAACACTTATATTTTCATAAATAGGATCATATTTGCATATTTTATTGCACATATGACACATATCATGTTACACTAAACAAAGTAATGTCGATATTACATTGTTAAAATTAAGTCGATGTCTTTACTCCGTTACATGGATGAAAACACTTTCGACAGGGTGGCGGGTGACACTTTAACAGTAGTTAGTTAGTATAACTTCACCAATAACAGCCTTCTAAATGGAACGCAGGAATTTCGATCCACTTTACATTTTGGAGCACAACAGTACAGTAGCATAATTATTTTAAATTAATAATCGCAGTAACGAAAACGAAAATTCTGCTTAATTTTTATAGGATTCATAGGGCTGCTTCACTTGGTTATAGTCATATATCGATATCGATATATTTTGCAGTAAAACATTACTAGGCGTTCTAATTTATAACGATACGGTACATAGAGAGATCCGCTTTCTAGGGCTGAATCCTTCTAAGTATATGAATAAAGAATTAGTTGGAAAATATTATAATAAACAAAAGCGAAACAAAATGTATTCATTTATAACTGTGATGTGTGATGATAATTTAATAGTTTTTCGATTGATCGTTTTTTGACTTCGACGCAATTTTAAATTGAAATAGCAATACAGAAAGACGTGATTTGCGTAAAAATCTTTCGAAGTAACATTATTTGATACGGGAAATTTCGTCCAAAATAAAAAAATCCTTGATGTTCTGAAGAAGACAATGAATCAAGTGACAGTAAAGAAGTCTATATTCAGCAGTGGATTTCAAAAAGCTTAGAGTTAGTACATTAGACATAATTATATGACATGAGTGACTTTAATGAGGCATTATTGTAACTCTCTTTTCATAGCCTTTGTGACTGAAGGACGTCAACCATATAATATGGAAAAATCTTAAACGATTTTCAGAGTATTGGATAATCAAAGCTGTGGAGAATGTATACCACATAATCCTGGGAATTCTTTCTCTTCTCTCTCATAATCCTAGGAATATCGTACAGAGTACGAGTACAGAGTCTTACAACATCGGTACTTCGGCAGCCCTCACCACTCGCCTGTAGCACCGGATGGTCGCATCAAAGATATTACCATTATTGTATTCCCATCTGAAGACGGACAAACGGGTCCCTTGACACACTTCACGGTGTATTAATATACTTCTAGCAAATCCGGCTCTGCTTTGCAATATCAATGAATTCAGTTGATAAAAAAATTACGAACATGAATATATTATCACCTAATAGATCATACAAAGATATGAACCATTGTTTCGGCAAAGAATATTGTGTAAATATGACCTCCAATTGGTATACCTACAAAGTAAAATGATCAAAACAGACACTCCAAGGATAATAAAGATGATTGATGGAGAATAGAAGGCTACATACAACAACGTTTTAAAATTCAAATTCAATTTAATCATGTTATTAATAAACATCCCATTATTTTTGGTATTATTTCATTAGGAACATTTTTCTCTACAGATGCGGAAATCTGAAGCGCAGCCCAACTACCTTGCTCCAATGCGATTAGATGCAGGAGTTAGTGATTAACCCAAAGTATCAGCAATTTTAATACCACCCACAGATTTTAGCTTAACTTAGTCAAATAATTAAGAATTTTATGATCGAGATAAAAGCATAATGAACGCTTTATGTTTAATATAATATTTTTTTTTATCGTACGTATACTTATCTATAAATATGTTTAAGATAGTTTTAACCCCATATGTGTTGATACGTGTGTTATGCTAGACAAATCGTGATTATTGCATTGATTTATGTCAAGGCATCAAGGTTAATAGCACATACGCTACAATAGATTAAACTAATTAATCTAATTCTATTAATAATAAAATAGTTACCGGTTCCATTTCTAAATCAAACATAATTTTTAATTATAGTTTGTAATACAATCAGTGCTGAAAATCTTTATTACATTACTTGCTGCATAGAATGTGCGAATTTATTTTCATTTAGAAAATAATATAAAAGTTAATAATACTTACTACCGCACTCAGAGTCACTTAACGGTTACTTAAATCGCTCCTTAGTACAGAATCACAATATAAATTATGTACTAAGGAGCTATTTAAGTAACCGTTAAGTGACTCTGAGTGCGGCCGCTCTTAGCAACGATCTACCGTTAAATGACCCGTTTTTAAAGAACTTTATTGACCACTATAAAAAATCACAAACACACATCTTTCCAAAATTCAAATGTTTCATACTCTCAAAAAAGAACACGATTCTACCATTCCGAACGATAGAAACCTTGAAGTGTATTTAAATATCTGGATAAAAACTATTAACTCAATCCAGTACTGTACCGAAAGCGATAGAATCAAAAGCTTTACTAGAATCTAGAAAATCCTTCGCACGGAAGGGTCTTGCTTGATTCTCAAATCATCTGACCTTCTATAGTAAAAATACGTATACTCAGCCGGCGACCGGATGGAAACATTATCGCTATTGTATACCCATTAGGAGTGAGAAGGGAATTGAATGTGGGACCGCTGGCCGCCTTCCTTAACTATTACTGATTGTTGCTCAATATTAATGAAGACAGAACTGGTACCAATCGTAACTGTGGACGTATCAGTTAAGAGAACATTTATTCACAAGTCTAGTCTGATTTTGATCTGAAATCTATCGTTTCAAAACAGAGGTTTCTACAAGGGTCACTTTACTTGATGTGGTGATATTGTTATTTTCTTGCTTTATTACTAAACCTGTTTTTTATAGTTTTTATTAATGAAATTGGTATTTATCTATAGTAAAGTTATAGAGTCAGTTAATAAACGAGCTACCCCTCCCTTTTGGCCGTGTATATTATGTTGTTGACGCTCTTAGTGTATATGATGGGATGCTCCGATGTTATCTTGAACGGTAAAGGCCTCTTTGAAAAAACCATATTTTACATATTGTTAGTAAAATTAATGGTCACTATACACTTCTTTAATTTTCTACGTTAATTTTGGGCTATTATTGTGATTTTTTTACAGAAAATATCTCATTGACCATTTCATCAGATACATTGTCTGCTCGTTGGACGATAAATTTACATAAAAATTAACATACAACGGTGTCCGAATTTGAAATTCACAATGACACAATACGTGTTGGAGAAACTAAAGCAAATATTTGCCGAGAAAGGATGGAGGATATTAGAAAAGCACGTTCGAATACAACAATGTCAGGCCGAAAATATTCGATTGTATGTCTGGAAGCTAAAAGCCAATAACGACATTTTCTAGTCCTCACACAATTTTTATACAATGACCATCGAGGCAATGACTCACTCAAAGCTATACAAAGTTAAGGACAGGTTTGACTTGATGCATTCTCCGAAACCGTACTTAATTCATGGTAATAACTAGTTTGGTTTTCATTTTCTGTCTCCTTTGTGACGATTCGTTTTTAGGGTAATAGAGATTTTTATTTTACAAAGTTTTTTTGCTTGCATTGCTCTTTAGTGTGAATCTACTCTCCTTCCATCCATCTGCCCGTCTGTCTGAAGCAAAGCGCCGAGACCCTTAGTGCTAGAAAGCTGTAAGGCATGGATATAAATTATGTATTAAAACTTCAAAATCGTAGAATCAAATCCATATTGAAAAACATTTTTTTTAGGGTACCTCCCCTACAGGTAACATAAGGATGAATTTTTTATTCGTCGCATACCCTTTATTGTGTGGGGTATCTTTGAAAAGGTCTTATAAAAATGTCATGGGTCTTCTAAAACCATTTTTGGCTTTAAAGTGCCAATTTTTGTTAGAGTCAAGTGTCCCCCCCCCCTGCCGGCTACCGGTTGGAGTTGGACAAGTGAAAAATTCTCAAAAATAGGTTATATGATGAATTTAGAAGGATAACTATCACGGCTATGTTACAGACACGCACTTTTTGTACCAACTTTTAATATATATTTTGGAAAGTTCCAAATATTTACTATATGATGGTCCTCAAAGCAAACTTTGTATTATGTTAAACAAAACACTATGTCTCCAGACCCTGATATCTAAGGATATTTATTATTTACCTACATGATAACGAGCTTCTTAATCTTCTTGGAAGAGATAATAGGATAATGACGTCGGGAGAGACTGTTATTGTGCATCAAGACAAAATTAGGATGCTTTTTAAAGACACTTTGAGTGGATCTTTATTGGCGTGTAGTCTTATTGTCTCTTACATAATTTGACCAGCGCTGTTCCAGTCCTAGTTAGTTTTAATAATATTAAACCTTGTATAAACAAACGTACCTATTAAAACCTTTTTACCCCTTTTTGTGTTCATTGATGTCTTCTCTATGCTTAGTAGTAATAAGAGCTACAATTGCAAATTTGCTTTTACCTTTTTATTTGAACCTTTAGTTCGCTTCTGTAACCATGTAACTTCTAAACGAGTTGAGGGATTGACGTCATATTCTTGAGTTAAATTATGTTCTTTTATTTGTCGAAGTAATGGTTCATGGATCCAAAGATCTGATAGGTGTTATAATTAACAAGAGTTTTTTGAATAAGACTTAAATAATAAATCAGAGTTATTAGCAAAATGTAATTTTATATGCGGCAATTATACATATTTGTATAACTTGCGGAGAAGAATGCGTAAATGTTAGGACAGCGTTAGAAAAAATAGATCTACACTTAAATTTATTTATTGTAATCTGAGGGAAAAATCTGGAAAAGTGTTTATTTTATAAGCAGGTATTTATTTATTTTATTAGCATCAGCAGATTATATTGTACGCAAGTAAGTATTATTTATAGTTCTACCAATTCATGCTCTAGGGCAGTGGTAGTCAACCTTTTTTTCATACAGGCCACAAACACGTGTTACTTATGCTGTCGTGGGCCGCAAAACAAAGAAATAAAAAATTGGTATTGATTTCTTAGGTTTTCGCGATTATTATAAAAAAAGTAACCCCAGCTGGGCCAACTATAAAAGCCTGGCGCATGGCGGGCCGCACGTTGAGTATAGCTGCTCTAGGGTATATGTATGAGGAATGTAATTCATCCAACTGGACCAAGCATTATTATCTCAATTTTATAAAAGCTATTGGATAAACAAAATTTTAATATAAGTATTTTCAGGTACATAGCCGACAAATTATCTTAAAATACCTTGAATATCAAGTTATAGAAATATGAATAAGCTAAGAGTAATTAATAATGTGACTAATATAAAAACAGTTTCAGAGATTTTTTGCTCATAAAGTTCCAAGCATCCTAAATGTCCTTGTCCTTGACCATGTTTGCAGAAAAATACAGCCGAAAATAATACAGGTGTATTAAAGTATTTGCAATTTTATTAGGAAATGTAAAAACGAACAAACATTCAAAGTTTACGGCACATGCGTGAACAAAAACAAAAAAGTTAAATAAACATGGCAATGGAAACAATCCAGTTTTTAAAGTTTCTATCAATCTATTGGCACAGCAATAGGTATAGAAACTGCTTCTACGCCATCATTCTAATAAGAATAAAAACCAATATAGCTCTAATAATATCATAATTCATAACATAACGATAATTTAATAACAGATCGAGTTTTCTAGAAAGTAGGTTCATTTCCTGTTGATCAGTTAAGGTTTCTATCGGCATAAAATAATTATTTCCATGATTATATTCTAATTACATCGATACAAGAACCTATAATATTGTTATTGCTATAAAACGTTGTCCCATTTTACTATCTAGACTTCCGGTATAAAGTTATTAGTAAGCTAAATTGTTATTCAAATATATTGATTAAAAGAATAATTGCATGTTAATCAAAAGATACACAATCTGCAAATGAGTAATTAGTTATTACTTTTTGGAATCAGGAGAAACTGACCACGTCTAGATTTGAGGAACGTTTTGGTAAGAATCAAATACCTATAAGATTGACATTATTCCGTTATAAATCTCTTGGTTGTTATCCTATCCATGCCTACAAGAGGGCTCAGAGGTTCCTTCGTAGTAATACACTCAGTAATAACATACTTGAGAGACTACTCCTTATTTCTGGATGTCTCTATCAATATCTAGTGATATAGGTATAGCGATCTTGATTCTTGAGGTTATACGACTATCCTCTTCTATCTTCTTTCTCGTTTATTCCTGAGGATTACGCCACTGTAATATTTTTTTTTGTATTTCCTAAATTAAAAACTAATATAGTGATAGGTTTTTGGAAAATTGAACTTTCAAAAACTAAATAAACAACGAATGGCGGTCTTAGTCGCAAATGATATTAAAACGAATTTATAATGTGAACACCAAATGAATACACACAACACCATTCTACGCAATTTTTTAGCCGTGAATGTCGCGATACAATCAGAACTCAGAAAGAGAAATAATAAAGTAATTTCAATTAAAAAGCGGAATAGTTTAATTTGGATGGAGATTGGACTATTGGTACATGTGTAAGAAAAACACCAAAAACTCGTTTTTCGTATAATGAAATGGTCAATTTGCTTCAGGTTTTGATAACCCAGTTATGACGTCGTTCTTCTAACAGGTTTGAAGATCCTATAAAAAAAAAATACCTAGCTACTATTGCTACGATGTCAACTAATTCAAGCTGGAATAGCATGATGAACTTTGTCCAAGAAATTTCAAGGAAAATCAGCAGTGTTCTGTGAATTGTATTTATCAGCGATTTCTATTTACGATGCATCTATCTACATTATTAAGCGTTTGTTCTGATCACTTTATAAATCATCAGAATTAAATAATAAAAAAAGATCTATCGACAACTACGTCACATCACTAGTCAAGCTGGACAAACCAAACCCAACAAAGAATTTCTAATAAATTCTATTATTTCTACTCGTTTAAATTAAACATTGAAAGTTACTTACTCAGAGGGGATAATTCCGAAATCATTGGATCCATTTTTCAAAATAACACTCAGGTACACAAATACAAGTTTTTTTCACTTTGAATGGATGTTTCAACCTGTCACCCATTTCTCTAACACTTTAAAGATACACAAAGGCATTTAGTACACAGAAACATTATAAAATTGATTATCCAATCAAACAGTATCACCGACCGCACATTTTCCGTGTTATATTTTGTATTCGATGCGATATGATCAGGCGCACGTCTGTTTCATTCACCGAAATACCTAGTTCTCGAATGACAACTGACACTTTACACACACAAGACTGTTATTTCAACACTTCCACATTAAAATAACTGCCTAAAAGCGTATAAATAAGAGATGATTGTATTTTTTGTGGTTAAACACGAATATAACGCGAATACTTCGTCTAAACGCGCACGACATAAAAACACCAATACGTCACGGCAACAAACAGGTTTGTGTTTTTTTTCTCTCCGGCGACTCCAGCGCAGACTCGCAGTGAACCACGTGATCGATTTACTGCAAGTAGTTCAGTGGTGTTTCGCTAGATGGCGTTACTTGTAGCAACAAGTGATGTGGGACGTTAAAAACATTTTTTTTCTCATCGATAACTCCCTGTTATTTGTTATGTATGAATAGCTGAAAATGATTGTAAATTGATCCCTGTAGTACAATCCTAACATACACCAAAGACACAAGAGAGTAAGAGAGAAGAACAGCTAGGTTTCAATTCAATTATAAAGTTTCCAGGCGGAATACTTCGGGTCCAAACCAAAAACCAAGCTAATTTGTCACTTTGTCAGTAACATGCAAAACATAATGCCAATGGCAATTGGCATCCCCAACGTATCGCCAACATAAAGTTTCCATCACTATCCGATAAAAGCTAACAGCATTTTTCATTTGTTTCTAGGCAGGCTTCCTCAAGAGGAGAGAGAGACTCGTGTTCAGTAGTGGGTCATTACTCATTACCTAATGAGTTGAAGCCAGCCAATTTTATTTATTGTGGGTTATGCGACCAAGTTTTATGAAAACCACTCAGATATTTTACTACTTTATTTAATACAGCTATTAATAATTATTAATGCAATGAATAAATTAATGAAGAAAGCAATGATATAATTCTGTTTGTTACTTTATCCTACTAAACAAAAATTAGATAACATTGTCACAACAATAAAAAACAGATCAGGCATTTAAAATTCGGATTTACAAATCCATATTTCATAGTAAAGTCAGTTAGTTAGCGAGAAGGTAATAAAAATGCAGTCTTAATTTTCATTTCGTTAAATGTGTACTGTGGTTAAACTAAGCGTAACATATGCTACTGTGAATGCCATTGCAGTGTTTGTTTTATGTTCATAACTATATAGGTATGCTATTCAAGTGTTTCACATCAGAAGCGAGCTACTGAATTCTCCTTTTATCCATCCTATAACGTTACTTAGGTTTCTCATGGACAGAGGACTCCCTTAATTATTGTCTTGAGAATGCAGAATCCTATGGTTTTCTATAGTTTTCTTTCGTTTAAGTGCACTTGATGGATGACAGTGAATTCTACTTTTTTGTACCTACTACGTTCGTTTCACCTTTGGTGAAAAGAGCATCCCCCGGACGGGGGGTGGGGCTTTAGTACCACATGGCGTCAATTTAATATCTCCGGATTTCTAGCGCTCTTTCTCAGGGAAACTGCGAAACTAGAGGTCTACCCCCGGCTATTCCCACGTTTTCCGGTATAATTAGTACCCTCTATGCTATTCTAGATCAGTGTACCTGCATGCTGCTTTTCATGAAAATCTGATCAGTATTTTTTGCGTGACAGTACCTATCTAATAAATAGAGACCGACCGAAGGTTCGGTTTCGGTTTCGGCCAGTTTCGGCCAAAAAATCTAGTTTCGGTTTCGGTTTCGGTTTTGGAAAAATTTGGCCGAAACTTTCGGCCAAACCGAAACTCTGTGTTCGTGAATTTTCGTGCGTCGTTCGGTTAAGTTCGTGTCTAACCCGTGGGCGCTGACTTTCCAAGTGAAGTCATTGATTTAACATGTTTATTATATTTGTTCATTAATCTGAAGAGCGTCTGACAGGGTGCTTTGGCACTTGATTTTAACCGTTTTTTGCTCGATATTAATAACGGCAACAAGTAGAAAAAAGGTCATAATATAGTGTCTAATGCTGTATAGATAATGATTTGGAATTCATATCCAAGCATGGTAATGAAATTGTAACTGGAAGATATTTAAGTAAAACTTTTACTAGGGGTATTAATTAGACGTAATAGATTATATAAAAAGTAGTTTTCGTCTATTTGTTCTGACTACTCTTAGGAACGACAGAACAGATTTACCTGCGCGGCGGTTTCCATTCCACTCCCTTATAACTTACAATACATACGTATTGTAGTGAGCTTTGGTTAACATTTAGTGGTTCGTTTATTTCAAACGGTTAACAAATAAATAAATTACGTTATGTCAATTTCACCTATACTTACATTTATTGAGTGAGGGCTTACCGAAAGGTTTACGGAAGCAAAGCGAGGACATTCAGTAGTAGTATTTTTGAAGTCTAAATCCCAAATCATCAATGAAACGGTAACTGATCGATATGTCTGTACATGGAAGATATTTGAGAAAATTTATCACGAGCGGTATTTGTCAACGCAAAAGAGACCATAGCAATTATTTTTAGACTTTTCGTCTGTTTGTGTGTATGTGTATGTGTGTTCAGGGTAATTTCTAAATCGGCTAAATCGATTTGCATGCAGTTTTCACTGACGTATTTAGTAAAATGGGGCTAAGATTTAAATGATTTTAAATTAAAATTTAAAAAACCCCCGACAGTTTGATATATACACTAAACATAGCTAAGAACACACTCGATTAAGTCACCTTCATGCAAAAAAAACTAGATCAAAATTGGTTCCTCCGTTTGGGAGCTACGATGCCACAGACAGACATAAAGATACACAGATACACAGACACGTCAAACTTATAAAACCCCTCTTTTTTCGTCAGGGGTTAAAAACAGCGTTCATCCATAGGTACCCACATTTTTTCGAATTTTGTCGTTTACGTTTAGATAAGTTTACCGAAATGAAGGCAGTTAATACACATACAAATGTACAAATAAAAATGTGTAAAAAACACGCTAGATTTCAGTACCTATACAGGTTTTCCCGTAAGTAGTGGGTCAACGTTAGGGGACAGATAGCTTGAGGGTTGACCTACCTAACGTCAAAAAATGACCTTTGTAAAATTTTAAAAATTCGGCTCCTTTAACCTACTTTTTTCTGTTGAGTCCACAAATGAGCAACTCAAAAAATACCCTAATGGGGTGGCCAAACGAGCGTAAATCGTAAAATCGCGTAAAATACAAATTTCAAAGAATTGAATTAGAACTTTTGTATGAAATCAGCTCATTTCACGTGACTCACAGCACCAAAAATACGCTCGTTTGGCCTCACCCTAAGTTTCGGTTTCGGTTTCGGTTTCGGTTTCGGCCGAAATTGGACCTAAGGCCGAAGGTTCGGTTTCGGTTTCGGTTTCGGCTGAAAAACCAGTTTCGGTCGGACTCTACTAATAAACAACTATAGGTACGTCCCCATAAACAAACGTTCATAGCTGTTATTAGTAGGAATATTAGGATTAAACCACATAATTATAATATACCTACGTGTTAAATAGCCACTGGCATGTTAATATTATCACTAACATAATATTATGTCAGTGATAAAATCACATTGCAGTCAAGCGTTGCTATGACAACGGGTCTTAGTAAACAAAAATCTCGTAAAGACGTCGACAAATACGTGCTAAAACAGGGAAAGGTATGTATTAAATGGATAAAAGAGCAATATAAAACCTGTTTGAATACCCAACGTGGAGTGTTTTCGTAGTTCAGTAGTAAATGGGGCAACTTTTTAATCAGCTTGATTTATCGTTCTCTTTTCGGCTGAGAATGTTGTCCTTGATAATGCCAAAGCGGTAATCATCCCTTCTTCTAGATTATGCAGCAGTGTCTTTCAGCGTTTTGGTTGCATGTGGAAGACTCGAAAGTGCCAGTAAAAAGCAGGTTTCTAGCTACGTGCCATGATAAAACATTTAATAACTTTGGTGCTACAGACGAACACTTAAACACTTTACTACGATAGAAGCAATAGCAATAGCACAGTCCCCAGAGAGGATTCCAAGGACTACTGAATTGATTTTGCTATGCGTTAACAAACGGAACCAAGAGCTCTACGTGCCTCTGAAGAACGGAAACCCTCAAATTTCTGTCGCTAGTTGTCACCCATCCATTAACTACAACTTTTAATTAACTCGGGCATGTCCTTATGATCGATACAAATCTTCGGTCTATGAGCGCACTAAGTTGAACTGTTATATCCCATTAACGTTATTATATCTCTTTATAGATAAAATAAAAATATATCAAAATGCCGGAGTTAATAGAGCAGATGTACTGCTCTCAGCAGATAGTTATTCCACCCAAATTCCCTTACATCTTGAAGAGGTACTGCAAAGGTGAGTCTATACGTAAATTTTGCATGGTAAATAAGTAGCAGAGAAGAAATACTGTATATTATATAAAACACTTGAAGTTTGCGGTACCGATTACAAATTATTTTATTGACGCAATTTTATTGATTAACTCAAAGTAGTGGTGCCCCTGACTTCGTCTGCAAACTCATACAAACTTTAAACCCTTTATTTAACCCCTTTAGGGAATGATTTCTTTCCTTTTTTGTGAAAAATTATTTTTAGTGGCCATCTGCTCTACACAAGGACTTACTTTTACATAATTACTTGCTTCAAGGCCTACTTCTTTTTCAGTAGATTTAAGTATTAAACAAATGTTTTGCAGCGGCTATAAAGACGCAGCCTTACGATCTCCTTCGCTGGTCGTATGAGTACTTCAAAGCCTTAGCTCAAAGCCGCCCGCCACCAGTTAAGCTCAGGCTAGAGTATCCTATCTATAGTACGGAAGGAGGACTTACTAGAGGATGCTTGAAGGTTCTAGCTCAGCAGGTAAGTACTTCTAGAAAGATAGTAAGTTATATTTCGTTTGATTCTTTGCAGGAATGCGAACAGGCCGATGACAAAAAGCATGGACATTGGGCTTATTTTATAGCAATTCGTCAATATTTGTCACCCCGGGTTATCTAAAGAGCCTTTGCACACGGCGTAGTTTTGAAGCGCGGACTAAGCGCAGACTTCAAAGTCTTCAAACGTGATCGAACGAGGAAACGCCTCGTCTGCTTCGTCATTTACAGCGCGGAAAACTCGCGGATTCCGTGCGTCGCGTAGGACCTGCTTCGAAAATACCCATGTTCAAGGCTCTAAGATATCTTTTCTATATGGTCAAAGGATCGATTGGCTAACTAAAACCACCTAACTTAAATGTGCCCTAAAATGTTATCTTGCGGCAAAACTTTTGTTGAAAAACTATTTAAGAAACAGAGTAATCATTTCTTGTTGGTATCACATCGGTGATGCCCCTGTTATCGTAAATATCCATGGTTGTTGATGAAACTTACTAAGTTCTGTGAAAATGAAATAGGATTTTCAATGCCATTAGTTAGCTTTAACCCGGAACTGGACACTTGTCTTTATGATCAGGAATTAGTTTTCTTCAACTGATGGTTTTGGGCAACAGTGGCAACCATTAAGTGGCTTGACTAAGTATTTGTTTTATCACCTATTTATATAATAATTTAATAAAAAGATGTGTCGTGGCGACATTGCCGATATCACGCAGACCTAAATCACGCTATTTAAGTTTTTTGTAAACGCTAGCATATATTATACAACGTTTTGGCTAGATCAGTAGGAGCCCGAGAGGAGGCATATGTCTTCTCACCTGATGGAAGATCTCTTTTTGCCAAAGTCTTCTCCAATTACTGTAATACATCATCTTTTCCAGCTATCTAGCATGACAGAGGTACCACTACAAACAGTGCGCGCCGCATGGCAAGGTTTCTGCCTGGATCAGCATGAGTTGAGAAGAGTCCTGTGTCTCTGTCAGGTGTACTTGAGAGAGGAAGTGGTCCCGTTCTTACACTTCATCGCTGTGGCGGGCGGGTTGCTGACTAAGGTTTGTTCAAGGTGTACTGAATACTGATGTCCATGGGCGATGATGACCATTTATGATCAGATGGCTGTTTTTTTGCTAACTGTCCAAAGTTATATAAGGCTGCACCTTGTGATGCTTAAGTTTCACACTCATAGCCCCACACTAGGATTCCCTGTATCGTGGGTGCCATGGACAACACACAACATAGACAAGGACATTCACACCCAGACCGAGAACAGAAATTCAAACTCATCATTCAAATTTCCGCCTCGCTGGGAATCGAACCCAGGACCCTTGGTTCGGCGATCCGGCATGGTAACCATTGCGCCACACGGGTCGTCAAGTTAACTGATATTTATTTTATACTTATGCAAATTGTACAAAACAAATTCCACGGAAAGCATTTTCTTTTGTCTTCCTGAGTTATCGACGGGAGGTGTATTTGACTAACCAATAGTTAGTATTCTTTCTCGCAGAATGCAATGTCTACTACATTGCATAGTAGTAGGGACATACAAAATACGCACACATTCTCAAAATCCCTGTCTCGTTTCCCATGGGTTCCGGTAGGCATGGACATACACAAAAGACACCTCGAAAACACACAAAACCCGAGAAAATAAATATTTTCTCTGTCGCATTAATGTCGTCTTCGGTATCAAACCACCACTTACATGATAGGCAAGATCGCCAAGAACACTACTGGATCATCATCTGCTTATCCACGTAAAGATCTACTAAAAACTATTTCTCTGATACTTCATTAACTAATTTCTGAAACGTTCTATCATATCTTATCAGAATCTAACCCACACGATGATCCTGCTCTGTGAGACGCTAACGAAAGAGCCTGATGGAGGATCAGCGGCCATACCAGTGCAGGACTTCCTCACCATGTACAAGTTCCTGGCCTGGCTGGACGCCTCAAAAGACGTCAAGTACTACAACGGATATAAAGAAGGTTTGTTACGTCTTTTCTGTCTAAGACTTCAGGACACCGACGGAACACTGGTTAAGAGACTTTCTAACTTATAGGTAAAATACTTAGTATTTCTACTTTTCTAAGTCTTCAGGACACCAATGGAGTACTGTTTTTCCCACCTGAGTAGGTATCTCAGCTGTTAGATGATTAGAGGCTATGAGTATGTAGCGTTTTGTTTTAGCGTTTATGATTAAATCATACTATTTGATGATCGCTTATTTTGTAGGTGAGTCACCGCCTCCCGCTACCATAGAAGAGGAGGAGGAAACGAATTCCATAGCGGAGACGTCGACAGAGGTGAATAACACTTGGACCAATCATAGTTTTAAAATACTAGTGGTAAACTCAAGTAAAATACTTGTGATAAAGCACCTTTACGAAAAGACGATAGAAACAAAAGAATTACATTCATAAGAGTGAATACCCAACCAGTAAATACCCACATGATTTTTAATTTTAACTTTATTTGGGAAATTTAACTTTGGCGTGTAATCAAATTCATATACTTTCGACAATTCAATTCAATAGATATATTTTAATACAGACCAGAATCAAGAGTTATAGTGTCCATCACGTTATCTTATGATAATATCATATAATATTATTATATCAAAAATGGTAGAATAGACCAAATATTACCTAACAGTCTTTAGCTCTTTTTCAACATCGAGAAAGAACATCGGCAGAAACATCGAGGTGTCTTTAATCTCGAGTCTTCTAGAGACCTTTATTAAACGAGTCATCTGAAAAATCAGTCCAACATAATCTAAACATTTTCTCCCCTAGAACTCCTCAGATGAATTCTGGCCAGATTGTCACGAATTTCGCGAGCTGACTGTAATAGACTCCACAGTTCCTCGCACCACCAGACTTAGTCTGAAACTGAACATGCCGGTGCTGGGCAAGATAGAGAGATCGCCGTCGATAGAAAGAGCTAGTCAGATCGAGAGGGAGAATTACTTGAGAGAACGAAAAGGTTACGTTAAAAAATAGAGAAACTGTAAGGTGCCAAAAGTTTTCTTCTTAATGCTTAAAGCGCAAATTGGTCTGAATAATAACTTGATGCAATAGAGATAGAAGTAGAGTAGAATATAAGAGAAGTCTAAAATTGTAAAGTAAGTTCTTATAATTGTGTTATCAAAAAAAAAAGATTTTACGTAACTAGTCAACAAACGAGCTGACGATGCAGCTGAAGGTAAGTTGCCACCGTTCTCCATGACCGTCAGCAACCCCAAAGACATCACTGATTCGTTATTGACTTAATTTGTATTCGTCGTTGCTAACCTAGCAAGAGAGAGAAAGAAAGAACCGATGCTCAAACTCCCAGCCTGAACACGACAAGTCTAAAACATCATTGAACTAACTTTAGGTATTTTTTCTTTCCGGGATAAGTAAATATTTCTTTACTTGGAAACGGCCATCTCTGTTTGAGTTGGCAATAATGTGTTTATTAATTTCCAGGACGAGCAGCACCAAGTGAAGAAGTAGAAGTTAGTTGACTATATCTATTACGAAGTACAGTCGGCCGCAGAAGTAGCTTAACATTTTAGTACCTTGTCACATTAAATTTCTTGAATTTTTCACAGATGTTGCTAGGAAACCGTCGAAACAGTTACTATTACAAAGTACTATAATGTTAAGCTACTTCTGCGGCCGACTGTACATCCTTATCAAAATCGTTTTGATGATGATGAGTAGGATAACGAAAACTTTAAGGGCATGTCTTAACTAGAGTAGTGTACTTGAAATCTTCAGAGACGTTATTAATTTTTAAAGAAGTATATATACTATGATAAGTCAAACACCCTTAGAACCCAGTTACATCGGTAACCTCTAAACAGAGAAGACCTGTTTCCATAACCTAGTCATAGCAGGAAAGAAATAGATAGAGCCCCTCACACCACAATTCGTTACTAAACATAATATTAATACAAAATACGCATTTATCTAATTGTTCTTTTTCTTTCTTTAGCAAAAACTCCGAGAGATGAGTAGTGCAAAATTGACATCTCAAAGTACAACAAAAGAAGGTGAGTCTTTTTAAGTATTATTTATTAAAAGAATCACATATTAATCAAACTGAAATTATAAAAATATTTTTTGATGGCAATAAGAAATAAATCCCTCACGGGCTTCTCATAGAAGTACAGAATAGGGTCTTTCGTAGGGTCTTCTGCAGTTATGCTTGTAAATATGATTGAGTCTTGAATTATAATGGGTTTGAATGCATGCACCTTCGTTGTAGAACTAAAATAAGTACCTATTTCATGCACCGTTTATGACTAGAAGTTTTGTCGCATTTTATTCTTATCTAACAAAATCTAATTCTATTCTTTCATGACACAGATGTACCAAAAAAAGAAGAGAAAATAGAGAAAAAGAAAGAAGGAGTTCAAATACTAGTGCTAGATGAAGATGATAATGAAATACCTTACAAGTTTTATGGTTACAATAAACGTTGTGTTATAAAATCTGTAGTGGGGTAGTTAAATTTAGTGGTAGATGTGAACTGATTGATGTTTAAGGGATATCGGGTAGATATATTTTTACAAGCCCTAAATAATGTTCTAGAGCAATGTAGTTAGTTTTTTATTCATATTAATATGAAAACTTGATTGTTAATATGACATCGTCGCTCTATGGTAGAAGATGATGTTATACTTTCCTGTCGTCCGAAAGGAGGGTTTGATTCCCATCAGAGAACATATAACCTTCCCTCAACAATCCTAATGTAAGGATGTGAGTGCGTAGCGTATATAGTTATTTAATTAAAGTTTGAACAAGCGTCGAATCTATCTGTGAGTTGTAATTATCATGCGTGCCATGAATAGATCCTATATAGAAACAGACATCTGACGGTCACGGCGGCCGTGAGTACGACACAATTCTTGTATTAACGAGGTAGATATAAGATATTTTAAATGTAAAGTGGTAGAAATAATTACATAATAGTAGAGTGGTCTCAAAATGCTACATAACTTTTGATGTTGATTTAAAAGTCAATACCAGCTTGACGTCGTTTTAGGCATTGCTGTTGTTAAAAAAGTTTGTAATAACAATTATTAGAGCCAGTATGTGACGACGCACTAGAAGATCGATAACACACGACTACAATGCGTTGCATTGTTGCTACGTAAGCATTTTATCATATACCATCATTTTGCAATTCGTTTTCATCGTTGGTAGTTCGTTAAATTTTATCTTAATGAACTTAATTCGGGAATTAACGACCAACAAATAAAAGTCATTCTCAAATTTCAATAACTTTTCTGACAATAAAATAATAGGTGAACCGGAACCAGTTATTATTGAAGAAGAAATTGAAGAAGAATCTCCAGCAAATGCTAATGAAAAATCTACAATGATGGAAGAACAAGTAAAAGAGGAAGAACAACCAGAATGGGAAAGGATTCAAGAGTTTGTCAATGAAGTAATTTCTTCTCTTTGTTTGAGACTGATTGTATCCAGAAATCTATGTAGTTATAGAAAACACAAAAAAAAAATTGTACGGATTTCCTTTATAGACTTTGAAATCATCTAACCGATATGCTCCAATATAATATCGCAATAATGCGAATATGGTTTGAGAGCACTAAAACAATGCATCAAGCACATTTTCGATTTGCGTAGTAGCACACTCCGGGCATCCACTAGTATTATTGTAAAATTGATCGTATAATTGAAATGATCTCATAATTTAATAGATGTAGTCTTATTTCAAAATGACTTAAAACTTAAAAATTAAGGTTAGGTGCAAGGCTTTATTGGCGTATTTTTCATAGATTGTTATGTATTATCTCTGAACTTACGTTAAAGTTCCCACTATATCTATGAGCGTAAGTGTACTTAATCTTACGATTAGGGTTGTCAGCAGCGGATTACGCATCATTCAAAGTACTTACGATTACATAATACTATGGAATTCCAGCGAACATTTTGATTTCGCTTTATAAAAAGTATTGATATTCCTTCATATGGGCGGTTTGATCAACTTATAGAAATCAGAAGACTAAGTCCCAAAAGATTCCCTTGCATCTCTGGGGCACAATTCTCGCATAATCTCTCTATCTCAAATACCACAAATCTAGAAAAAATGGCCAGTGTTTATAGAATAAGAAACCTAATTTTCTTATTTTCGGGATGTCAAATTCGTGAAAATAGCAGAATAGAGATACCCAGCACAGAGGCTGTAGACATGATGCCGAAATATTGTGTAGAGACTATGCGAGAATTGGGGTTGTGCCTTCCACCTCCTAATCCTTAATCCTCTCATTCCTATACAGTGTTACCAGGATCGAGAAGAACGCCGTGAGGATCTGGAACAGACCTTTGAAGAGATAGCCGCTATTGTGGATCGATTTAAATCTGCTAATTACGATCTTGGTTAGATGTTATTTTTTGTTTTAGTTTCACGGCATCATTGTATGTCTTATCGCCATTCTCAGCGATTACTTATTGTCTTGTCGAACATAATATCTGTTCAGTGTTAGAACATCTAAACCTTGCACTAAAACTTTTTCATTCCTGTCTTACTAAAGCTGTAACAATTTGTAATAACTAATAAAATATGTATAACGTTATATTTAATAGCATAACGTTCTGCCCTGTCTACGTAGATTCTCATATCATTTCTTTTTCTTCAGGCATGGTAGCCGGTCGACAAATGTCGACGACAAGCGGTGAGTTCATCGTCAGCCACATTGAGAGGGAGATGATGGACTATATCAACGAACAAATAGCCATTCTGCCTGATCCAGATTTGAAAAAGAAGAAGGTAATAGATGTTTGGTTTGATAGCCAGTTCCTTCTTTCATTTTCTCTCTCCTTTCTTGATCGGCAAGGTATCGGTGATGCCTTTGGTGGATCGTACTTTAATAACCATTTGATGGATCGTCAGCTCGTTTGTCGACTAGTTACATACAAAAACTATTACACAAGCATTACCTAAAACCCTAGTAGCGCCTTCTTATTTTGTTTTATCATCCATCATCTTCACAAACCACACTTTGCTTGAGTCTCCTCTCTCAATATGGGAGGTTTTTATTTACTCCTCTATCATATTGACAATATTTTGGAGAACTCTCAGGTATGCCAGTTTCAGTGAAAACATTTTGTTTATTATTTTAATTTATTTTATAGTTTTTCTACATAAAAGGTTTGACAAAACGGGCACTCAAAAATAACTAACCAACTTCCAGTACAAATTGGTAACTATCCAGTATGCCTCGCAGGAATAAAGCCAGTGTTTTTTTTAAAGGCGAAACCAGAAGAAGTGGCTATGATTCGTGACATTCTGGAGAACTTCCTCGATGAGAACATGGACGTTATAGTGCCTGAGCCTGAGGAGGTCGAAGAAGAAGAGCAGCCAATACCAGAAGTAAGTAAATCAGCGGAGAACTATAGGAAATGGAGTTTGCATAAATACTTAAGCATTTATTAAAGAATGAACAGGGTTTTTTATTTGTGGGTGTTTTCTTCTTGGGATCACATGTCGATGGACGTTGATTGTAAATCAGGTGACTTGTCTGCGCTTTTTCGTCCTTTGCACAAAAAACTGCTATGACTATTCAACAACACTGCAACTTCTTCAGCCTTTGGGTTTTCGGCAGTTCTTGCTTCAACATACTTCCAGATAACGGTAGTGTATGCAGTGCCCGGTATCGGGCCTCCGGTGGAAGAGGAGATCATGCGAGAGTTCATCGACTACGCCCTCGACGTGTGCAAGGTGCAGGCAGACTTGTTCATGCCGAGGAATGTTCGTCACTTCATGTGCCCGCCGCTGGAGAAGTGAGTATGCTTGCTGCAAAGCACATTAGGGTTTATGAGCCTCAGCATCTAGACAGAACTCTTTTTTGTAAACGCTCACGCCAAAAACTGCTTTGAAAATGTAAAGGAATGATATTAAGTGCGGAAAAATGAACACTTGACTTTTCCACACTTAATGAATTTGGCATTTTTTTTAAGTTTCGGCTAAAAGCTCTGGTGTCTTCATAAATTAGACTTAGTCAATATTATATGTACTTACTCGGACTCTACATTATCTGTTCCTAAGCAAATCTCATGTTCGTGATCTGGTTCTTGTTTTCTGATCTTCATCGGTGTTGCAGTCCTCGTGGGCCCATCTCGGTAAAACCCTCAAGGCCTTAGAAGTAACCTCGCTTTGCTTGTCAAGTTACCATTGGCAAGACGGCTGTGAGAGGCCATGACTCCGAACATCTACAATTCGTAGTAGTTTAACTTGATTTTCAATCGGAGTTGGATCGATTTAGTCTAAAAATAGTAATATGATACCATGGCATGGCCGACAATGATTCCTTGCTACCAACATAGTGGTGTTCACTACAACACTAAGTATGCCTCCTATGTGTGTGTTCTTGTCTTTGTGTGTTGTCTTGTCCGGCACCTACGACGCTGGGAATCGTAGTATGAGGCTATAATGGTGGTCACTCACGGTCAGTCCATCGCGTCATTTTTGGAGCCACGCCAAATGACATATATCAAAATGGCGCGATTTGACATACAGATTTTTTATCACGCCATCAGTTTTTCACATTCACGATCAAATTTTGGCTGTATACCACGCGATTTGACGTGATGGACTGACCGTGAGTGACCACCATAAGTGTGTAACTGTGTGGCGTTATTATTATTATTTTGGTTTTAACATCTCGTTATACTTTGGTGGCCAGTATTGTAATTGTTATTAATTAATAGTTTATATGATTTTCAGGTTTACAGAATATCAATACGATAACGCAGAGAAAAAGGAAGAGGTTCCCATGGCTGGAGTCATAACAGATTAAATGTAGCACAAAATTCATCTCGATCGTTAATAAAATTAGAATCTTTAACGTTACTGCACTTTATTATAATGTCCTTGTACCTACTGTTTATAATGTTATTTATTATCTTTCTTAATAAATGTTGTAATTTTAATCACTAAATATTTTTTGTCTATGTGGGAAGCTAATTCTGTATGTAATGCTCTATTATAGTATTGCGCCATATTCAATAGATGGCGCCTTGCTTGAGTCTTGTTCACGTGGTTCAGTCACTAGCTCAGATTATAGTTGTTCTATAATAATATCAAAAAGTCGATGCATACGTAACGTGGACGGGACGGGGACGGGACGTGGACGGGACGTGGACGGGACGTGGACGGGGCATAAACATACGTGCGTGCCCCGTTCCCGTCCCGTGCGTACCTCCGTGGCGTATGCGCTATCGTTTACATTTTCTATGAAACGATGTTTCTAAAACTTCACTAGTTATTCAGTATTTTCTTCGCTTTTCTTGCCCTTCAACGTATCTGATGCTTTTGAAGTTGCTGATGTGTGCCTACACTCAGCGAGACCTCCTATGCTAAAACGATATGAGTATGTCCAGGATTTAGTTCCAAATTTGTTCTATCAAATTCAGTCAAAATTAGATTTTGTTCCGTCAAAATGAACGAAGGGCGTTGGTTTTAAATAACCCAGTCAGCGGGACCCTTTTTATTTATAGGTCACAGAAACTTGAAATGGGTGTCAAACTTTAGTTCTACTTTCATTTATTACGATCTAAATGAAAACGATGTACTAGCGTAAATAATTCCAAAAATAAGGGTCCCGCTGGCTAAAGGTTCTTTTGAACCTTGTTATTTTTGAAATTATTTACGCTAGTACATCGTTTTCACTTAGATCGTAATAAATGAAAGTAGAACTAAAGTTTGACACCCATTTCAAGTTTCTGAGACGTATAAATAAAAAAGCGGCCAAGTGCGAGTCGGACTCGCCCATGAAGGGTTCCGTAGCAGCAAGTAACATAATATAAAAGTTCTTGAAGTTCGTTGTAACTTTGATCGAGGTAAATTGCGGTTTACGATTTATGACGTATTAAAAAAAAACTACTTACTAGATCTCGTTCAAACCAATTTTCGTTGGAAGTTTGTATGGTAATATACATCATATATTTTTTTTAGTTTTATCATTGCTTTTTTTATTTTAGAAGTTACGGGGGGGGGGGGGACACACATTTTTCCACTTTGGAAGTGTCTCTCGCGCAAACTATTCAGTTTAGAAAAAAATGATATTAGAAACCTCAATATCATTTTTGAAGACCTATTCATAGATACCCCACATGTATGGGTTTGATGAAAAAAAAAATTTTGAGTTTCAGTTCTAAGTATGGGGAACCCCCAAAATTTATTGTTTCTTTTCTATTTTTGTGTGAAAATCTTAATGCGGTTCACAGAATACATCTACTTACCAAGTTTCAACAGTGTAGTTCTTATAGTTTCGGAGAAAAGTGGCTGTGACATACGGACGGACGGACAGACAGACAGACAGACAGACAGACAGACAGACAGACAGACATGACGAATCTATAAGGGTTCCGTTTTTTGCCATTTGGCTACGGAACCCTAAAAAGGGTCCCGCTGGCTAAAGGTTCTTTTGAACCTTGTTATTTTTGAAATTATTTACGCTAGTACATCGTTTTCACTTAGATCGTAATAAATGAAAGTAGAACTAAAGTTTGACACCCATTTCAAGTTTCTGAGACCTATAAATGAAAAGGGTCCCGCTGGCTGGAGGTTAATTTGAAACCAACGCCCTTCTTTCATTTAGGTGGATATTTTAGGAAAAAAAACTAAATTCTCACCAGTGGGGACTTATTGATGGGAATTTCAGGAATACCTATACCAACGACTGAGTTTACGACCAATGGAAATGCGAAGTAATGTGCAGGTGCAGAGGATTCATTTCTCGGTAATAAAACAGCTAAAACTTTACATTGTTTTTATTTTAATATATATGGAATAATAAATTAACCCCCCTATGTATATACCGTCCTATCACCAAACACGTTGGCTGCCTGCGCACTATCTCTGTCTCGTTTTAGCTAGGCTATTTGTATAACATTGTCTCTTTCCAATAGTGTTGCCATGTAGTTGAATACGGAAGCATTATTTAGATTACGTGATTTTATTTTAAGATAGTACATAGACTCGTTATATAAAGTTAATTACAGTTATTAAAGACAGAAGTGTAATATAATTACAAAGATGTAATTCATACCACACGACAACGCCAGTTACAAGTTGTGTTAAATCTTGTATAGCTACACATATAGATTTAAAACAAAAAAAAATCGAAACATAATTAAAAATTATCTTATTATTGTAAGTACCTAATTGTGATGAAAATATACACATTTTGTCGTAACATTTTAACGATAATACATAACAGATAAATAACAACGTAGTTTCACAGGATACTTAATTAAAATTTTAAATTAAGTTTAATAATATCAGTGATGTAGAGGGTAGAAAATGTAACTTGTTTTATTATTACAATTAATTAATTAAAATCGTTACATACCTTGGTACATGGTCTCATGATGTCAGATCTTAATTTATTGCCATTAAAACCAAATTGGTCACGGCATATCCGTTGCAGCACACATCGGTTAGCCAATTACTATCCAAATGTAACAGAGTGTATTACCTACATTATTTATCAATTAGTTAATATAATATTTGTACATCAATTTGTTACTTGATGGACGCAGTCAATTTAAATAAACATTAATTTGCGCTACATCTAACATAGCCCAGCTATGTCGAGTAAGAGACTATCAAACGTTGAGCATTTTTTACCAGCACACTTCATTATTATAACATTCCACCAAGATTTTACGGATTTATTACCATAGCTATAACCGCTGGCATCTAAGCGAAAAGAATATAAATCAAGCATTTTCTCGCGCGGTTTTCGAACGAACGACATTGCCGCCATCTTGTAAAAAACGCGGAATTACAACCTACATATAACATGGCAACATTGAATAATTTGTACCTAAATTACCTTAGAGCCTTTTATGTATATTTTGTTAGTTCAGTGACTGTCTAAAATGGCGTTCAGTAACAGTTTCGTTAGTTCGGACACCGCCCCACAACACACACTCACAATTGTCTAATTCCTACATCGGAAATAATAATTAACTCATAGTCTTGCATCGAATGTATTTGGATTTAACTTTGGGTAACTAAATTCTATTTACACAATAATATAAAGTCCCGCACAAACTTTTTATGACCATTTCAGACGACAATTGAATACAAAAAGCATAGTCAAACGTAATAACTTTACAAGCTCGCTAAAACAAATTGAAATACCGAAGATTTTTGTTCAAAATGTACATATAAATATACTTACAAGCGAAAAAATAAATTGCTACTCACAAATCGCATTCCGTTCAAGAATCGAGTCACAAACTCACTAAAATTAACTTAAAATTATTTAAAACACTGGAAGAAAACGAAGTCGATTTTTTACGTCAAGCTCCGATCTTTTTTGTAATTTAACTTATCTGTTGACACCGTAATAAGATTATCTGTGTTGATTATTATCTGGACTTTAATAAAGCCTATAAAATTCAAACCTATTTAAATTATATTAGGTACGTGATTACTCTGTCGTGCCTATCAGCAGTATTGGCCTATTCTTAACCCTCAAGTCAATTGCCTAGCAACTGTTAGTTGTATTATTTCACCTACTAACTATCCAGACATTATGGGTAGATAGATTATTGAAAATCGCTCTAACTACATAGAAAACTTGACATTAAAAATCGATAACGCATGAACAATTTCGGTGACGTATCTTGATACGTGAAAGCGTAAGCATCATGCATTAGACTTATTATTATGAAAAATGCTAACAAATAACACTTCATATAAACTTAGGCAATACTTAACAAGTACAACTTATACCGAATATTGTGTGGGTATTAGAGGCATACGCAATAGTTGTTAACATTGTGAATCTGAAGTATTTAAATGTACCTAATATCAATTGATATATTCAATTTATTCAATTGATATATATCATTTTACCTGCACATTACATTTCAGTAAATAAATATCGCTTATCGCTTTTTTAATGTCTTTAGATTGTCTTATCACAATGGTTGGTTTTTTTTTACTAAAGTTACCTTTTTTTGTTTTATAAAATGCTGCTTAGAATATTTCGTTTAGAACATTTGACAAGCGTTTGTTTCAAGTTTTTGTAAGCGACATTTTGCTCTGAGCTTTCGTAACGCCAACGCAATTTGATGGGTGTTTTGACAAGCCTTTACAGCTCTAGAAAATTATTTGTACTATCCGTCGAAATTGTAATCATTTACTATCATTGCATGATTACTAATAAATTACGAATTGTTATTATATTAATTATTTTAGTGGAATTCAGCCGTGTCTGGGTCAGAGGAAGACTACCGTCAATTTATTGAAAGCTTACTTAATAACGTTCTAACCGCCATACCTAATGAGGTTATGAACAGAACAGACGAAAATGTACCAAAATTATAGTGCGTCGGATAAATGAGAATATATTTCAAATTTTAATAAACTTTAAAAAACCACAAACTTGCCACTTTAATCTGTAATAAATTGTAATAAATTATGGTGGGTGGTATATGTTGTATGACACTTGCAGTCTATGCTTGCAGTAGTTTTTGTATCATGGAGTATAGAAGTAAGGAGAGCCATCTCTGTGTATAAAAAGTGTCCGTAAAAACGCGTCCATTACCTAAGGGTGGCGCTGTGGTAGCCTAGGATAAATGTTATTGAACTCAGCAAACTTCACTCTGTCTACAACAGCTACATATGTTCATATCGTTAATCCGATACCCGCGCTAGCACTATTGTTGAAAGATGATGGTGGTAGGTCTATTTTCAGTATACACCTGGACACTTTTTCAACTTCCCCCCCATATGAGATGGCTCTCCTTAGCTCTATACTCCATGATGTATTTGTCATCTGACATATTTTACCCCGACTTACCCCACTTCACTGATAAGAGTGTTGCCCTGTCAGATTTTTAAAAATATTAAAATTTGACACGTCTTATCATTTATCCGACATAGTATACTTGATACACAGAACGCTCATTGGATGGCCCGTAAATGATGAACAATGAAAAATTACACTACGAACGTAGAGCGTTTTCCTGTTCTGTTCAAAATAACCTCAACAATCTATCACTCCATCCTGGAAGTAAAACTAGTTTTATTTAATAGGAAAAATTAACCGAATTAGGTAAACAAATAAATTACCTTATAGGTTAATCACTAGGGAAGCGTCGTAAGGTGGAATATATTATTATATTAAAAATATATATAACAAGAAATAAGTGTAGAGTGAAAATCGAAAATACTTTTAAAAAACGTTCCGTCCAACTATATCCACCTTTTTTGACTAATCTACTTACGGCCGGTCTCAATAATGTACTAACAGATGGAAGACTGTGGATAGGGCTGTCATCTGTCATATTTGTCAATTTTTCAGAGGCAAAAATTGACAAATATGACAGATAACATACTAATGGTAGCCCTATTCACAGCCTTCCATCTGTTAGTACATTATTGAGACCGGCCGTTAAATATTGGCGTTATATTTAAGATGTAGCTTAAGATACATAAATTAAATTCAATATAGCATGGCATGGAATGCAACTGCTCTGTTTTATTTATGTTTGATTAATAATTTTTTGAATTAAGTATAAACTTTAATGGGGAACTTTAATGGGGAACTTTTATCGAGCTCAATGAAGAAACTATTTCATTTGAGCTTGATGTAACATGCTCAGATTTAAATATTTTGTTATATTCGTGCCAAACTACATGCATACAACCCTTATGCATGAATGGGCTAGCGGATGGAAATATAAATGCAAGTAATAGCATTGTGTAGTCAGTCATCATATTTTTTTGTAACCAAAATTTTGTTTTGTAACCACCACTTTAAATTGTAACGATCATTTTGATTTGTGGTAACCGGTAGTGTAAGTGTAATTACATATTCATATTTTTAACAATTTTTGTCAATAAGTTTTTACTTTACTGTTCATAAGGCCAGTTCATGTGTTATATTTTTTTTTATTTAACATCCACATTTTGTGTATTCTGGCCATTTCTAAATATTATTTGGTTTTTTGACGGTTGTAATACTTACAAAAGAACTCCGATTTTACTAATGGTTTAAAAGAACAATAACATTGTAATTAAAATATTTTTTAACTAGTTAATTAGTTTAACTTTACAATGAAATGTCTAAATTTTTTGGTTTAATTATTTCATCTAAAATTTTTTTTAAAAATCAAATGGACATTTTATTTAATTTTTCAATACATTTTACTAAATCAAATATCAGCTTAATTTAAATTTTGAGCTTTCTCACCTAATTTATAGTATTTAAATAAATAATATCTTTTGCAACAAAAAGGAATGAATTTTGCTATGATTCTCATTAAAATTAGTTATTTTTCACAGTCATCAACTAGCATTATTCAAATAAAAAATAATTCTAACCGGTTATTTTGACATTTTGACTCTCAACAATCGTATTCCAACTAGATACACAGAAAATAACACGTCTACCCTACAAAAAGTTGCCATTTCGGAAAACATCAACGTATGAAAAATCTAACATATATTGGAGCATAAAAATCTTAATATACCACACTGTAATTTCATGCTTATTTCGCTTAAAATATAATCCTAAATCACACAATCACAATAATATATTATTATTACAAAGTTTTTTTTAATATCAAACAATACAATAGGTGTAAAGGAAGATCAAATTTCATTCATACAGCCTTATAAATAAAACTACCAAATTGTACAAAAAATCTACCAAATACTTGTTTAGAATTTTTGCATAGTCGTTTATTGTGCAAATAAAAAAAATGGAAGAGTCTAGATATGGAACACATAATTTCTTTGTATCTAGTTGAAGCACCTACAGATTTTTAGACATATTTATTTAATAGACGTAAGTATTAACCAGATGGTGTATTGCATTAGCTTTAAAAACTATTGTATATTAAATTATCCTATACTTTAACAGATTTCTTTGAACTTAACGCAATTAATTAATTTATCCGTATTTCAAAATTTATTAAATCATAAAGCTGATGTTGGTATGAAAATTGTTATGCTGTAATATAATATTGGTAAAATTATATTAAACTCAACGCTTAGCGATTAAATTAAACCGTGCGACTCAACTTATCGCTTAAATACTGTAAATTGTGAAAATAACTATTAGGATAGAACATAAGATCTGCTGTTCAGCGTAAGTTAGTAAAGAAATAGGCATGATGACAGTAAGTAAAAATCACTAAAACTATTTTTTTATTAATGGATTACAAAACGTGCATTTATTGTATTATTATGAGCGAGATTAATAATATTTTGATAAAACAAAACTACAAAATACGGCAAGCCGCCATGATGTCTTGAACGCCAATCAGTCTCAATCAGCGTGAATTACGTCACGCCTAAGTAAACAAACGGGTAGACAATGCTGAAAATGACATCTTGTCTATTACTTTACTGAGGGGTGACGTCACAAGCGACGCCATGACAATTTGAAGTGTTTTTGGAGCGAATTTTAAACATATAAATTGAACTTATTTTATATTAAACTTTATTTTTTGCGGAAATATGATATACGTTGTAATTATATTTCCCAACAATACAGAACAGTATTTCAAAATCTGTCTTCATGCCTATTGTCTTCGCTTAGTAACATTTCTGCCCAGTTCGATTTTAGGAAACCTAATTATAATATCCATGTTAAACCCTTACCTAAACCCAAAACTTAAACCCTTAAACCCATTATCGCACGGAATTTGGAAAAGCAATCAACCATAACCCTTTGAAAGTTTTAAGAGGAAAATGTACCTAAAAAAATTATTTCCCTTTAACCTTTATTGGTATCGAAACGCTTCATAACAGCGTGAATGAAAAATCAAGAAATTAACGATTATTTCTTCGGAAGCTTTTTGATTAATGACCAAGTTTCTAATGCGATATTTCTTACTATTACTATTATTTAAATCAATGATTTTATAGCCATATCAACAGGATAAAGTAAGACAAATGTTGTTAAAGAAATTAAAATCTTCGTTCGATAATTTGGGCAAATTTTTGTAACTTCCTAATTAATCGCTTTCAGGTCTACCGTCAACATCCAAGTTTTCCGACTACCCTCACCTTGAGTTATCGCTTTAGAAACCCGATTATTATCTATACGGGCTGTTATTGTGTTATTATCATTTGTTGCGTTCAAACGAAGCCGAGGATCAGGCGATAGCAAGCAAACGCGCGGCTCGTGTTAAAAAGTCCAAGATTCGATGCCACAAGTTCCTCAATGAATTGGAGCGGTTAAACAAAAATCGCCAAAGAAAGACCACGGCTGCCACTTGAGTAATGATGTGCACTATGTATAACCTGCAAATGAAGAAAATAATTATTGAGTTACCATTATTTGATTCAAGGTCAGACAGGAAATCAACCATACATACAAACAACAACTCTCAAACAAATACTCATTTAAATCCAAGAACAAAAGACACTAGTAACAGAATTTTGATAAAATTAGCTCCATACTCAAAATTGGTTTTAATGTCGAGGATCTACCCCAGTAACTTGCTCTGGGTACATTCAATACACACTGGTATCACTAATTAACTACTGTAAATAATGTTGACACATTTGAAAGAGGGACACATTTTATAAATATTTTTCTATCATAATTATAGGTTTCAAGTTCACTAACGCAAATTACGAGTATCTCCAGATACAATCTTTATACAAGTCATTGCTTCAATCAAAGAATGACCCATACGAGACAAGGTTTTGATACACGAACTAGCACGAAGACTGTTTTAAGTATTTTCAATGTAAATGCTGCAAAATGTGCCATAACCAAGAAAAAAATTCAGCACTTACCTACGCAGCACCTTTCTAGAACCGGGCAGCGTATTAGGACTCTCCTTGAAGAGGAACCTCCGAATGCCCAGTACATAGGATTCTATATACGCATCCCAGTCGATGTTGGTCACGTCAAAGTCGAAGGTATTACGGTCTTCTGGTGAGAGGAAGGTACACAACGCCTTTACATTGTCGTCTGCGAAGGCCCATTGACGCGTCGTAAAATACTCTAAGCAAGCCGAGGCCTTTTCTAGCTTATTCTGGACTCTCACCATCCTGAAATTGGAAATGATAGTGGGGCTTGAAGTTGGGTATCAAGAAGAATTAAAAAATTTCAGACAAAATGACACAAAAAGTTAAAATACTAAGTGGATAACGATAACCGATAACGGATAAATTAATAAAAAAGGAAAGTTAAACGTGCTGTCTTTTACACATAAAAGAAAAGGATAGCCAAAACTAACTAGCAATAGATGCCATGAAGCTAAAGTTTCATGATGATACTATCACAATTTTAACCATAGATGAAAAAAGTTTGACGCAAATAACTGCTGCTGTAGAAGCATGTTGCCAATCAATTAACTATAGGATTTAGCCTGTCCGTGAGTTAACCCCCGCGTAGTCGCTGCGGCCGTGATAATAGGTAAATTTTATTGTTACCCCACAGGAATCTCACTCGGTAGTATAATATATCACAACGAACTATTTCTCGAGTACTACGCACAGTTTGCTACTGAGAGCTTGTTCCGACTTATGTAATTCTTGACAAAAAATAACCGACTTCAAAATTAGGGATAACTCAAAAACTACTCGTCAGATCTCGCTCATATTTAAGTGGAACTACACGACAACCACCAGCTTTCGATTAAAAAAATCATCAAAATCGGTTCACCCAGTCGAAAGTTCTGAGGTAACAAACATAAAAAAACAGTCGAATTGAATACCTCTTCCTTTTTTGAAGTCGGTTAAAAAACAACCATAATACAAGATTAGTCTTGTTTTTAGGAATACTTACATAGGTTTCTTCCCAGTAAGCCAAGAAATGAAGTCCATAACGTTAGCAGGCGCACGATGTTGTAGCAGAGACAAGGCGCCATGTTTGAGACGGTTACTGGTTATGTCTCCTCCGGGGTACCAAACCACCTCACCTGTAATGTACAAAGATTTTATGTATGAAAACTTTCGCCTTATGGAGGTCACCAATATGAGGTGTGCGTGGTCAGGTGTGACCTGGTAATTGGTATAGTTGCGGTGATCAGATTATGAAGGGAACACACGAATGATGCGCCCAAGATTTGTTTTTATACTGGATTTGTTAAAATATAATGCAGGTTGAAAGGCGGTTTGAAAACTTCCGACACTTGGGTTGGTCACTAACCCCTCCACCAATCCGTACTGGAGCAGCGTGGTGCCATATGCTCTAGGCCTCTTCAAGAGGAGAGACCTGTGTCCAGTAGTGGGCCACTAATGGGTTGAAGCCAAATGCAGGTTGCGTGTCATATTGCTTAAATCAAACGTTGCATTAACAGAGGGCATTAATTTATGCTACTACAGCCTATAATTTTGCCAACGTTGGTCGATAACGGCCTGACATTAACCATGTTTTTAACCCATTAAGTCATTTGACGAGACGAGTCTTTTACGATGTAGGCACTAAGAAAGTATAAATCCTTTCAGATCATCCAGAAACATTTTATACATGAGGACTATACGACATTATTGATCCAATGAAGAATTCATGTACCGATTTTTGGTGTGAAAACTCTTTTCTTTTCATGTGTACAATTACATTTAACGTAAACGCGCCTATTACCGCCCCCCAAAATTTGTATCCTATTACCGCCAATTTTTTTAATCACTATTTTAAGGCATATTAAAGATTCCATGAAAGTTGTAGCCTAAACAAATTTTAGGTATGTATATTGAGAAACAAAAATAATAAAGTTTATGTGCGTAAATAATCAGCAAACAGAATAATTTGACAGTAAACTGCGACGCGCCCGCAACCGACGCCCGTCTCATAGTGTTACGCTCCCGGCTACGTAAGTATACATAATTATTACTTAAGAGAAATTTACTTCAATAAAATGTGTATACCTGCATGCAAATGTGTAACTATAATAAAAAATACATTCGTTTTCTAGATTTATATCTAATATTACCGTTCTGACTATTTTTTGTGGTTTAAATCGAATTTTACATTAAAGCGGTAATAGAAACATAATTTTCATAAGTTGCTTCTAATACCGCCCCATGGCGTTGTTAGATGTTTTACAATAGTTAGTATTTTAGATTTTATTTCTTTTAATACTTAATTTTATATGTCTTTTTTAAATCTGTTTGATTCTTAAGAGTATATTACATAATTGGATCAATTAACGCCCTACATTTAGTCTCATAGATTTTCTTTTAAACAAGATTCAACGTAAGCAATATTTTTTAGTAATGTATGGCAATGTATTTTAAATAATGTCTCATTATCATAATTAAAAAAAATTTTTAATACCAAAAAATAATCATAGCAATGGCATCCATCTAAACACGTTTGCATTAAAGCAGATATTTTAGCCAGTTATTGTTTCTTTTTGTGGTCGCTAATAGAATAAAGTAATCTTCATACTTAATTCTATTACCGACCCATACGGTCTTATTTATCAAAATCTCTTAATGTAGGTTTGTAGCGTACTTTATTGGCACGAAGTTCCTTATCGCGCGTTGCGAAAGAGGGCTAGGCGGAAAATTTGGTAACGACACTTTTTGCCGGTAACGACACTTTTTGCCTTCGTAGTTTTTTTTACATAGAAAGCAAGCCAGAGTACTAGGATAGCAAAAACATGCGAGTGTGCCAAAATAAATCTATTATTACGTACTATTATTTTACTAATAATTATACATATATTTCCTGATTTTTATAGAAACATGGAGCAGCATAAGCGCAAGAAATACACCTCTGTCCAGCTCAATGCTGCTCTCCTAGCTATAAGTAATGGAACTACTTTAGCTGATGCATCTAAAATGTACGGGATACCTAGAACAACACTACGCGAAAAGAAAAATAATAGATATACGAACAAAAATTGTGGAGTACAAACAGTTCTCACAAAAGATGAGGAAAAGAAAATTATAGACTGGATTTTTTATCTCGGGAAGTCAGGTTTTCCTGTAACCAAAGATCAGTTGTTGGAAACAGTAGCGAAATTAATGGAGAACTTGGGTCGACCTAATCCTTTTAAAGATGGGATTCCGGGAAGAGGTTGGTTTTTAAAGTTCATGTCCAGACATCCCATCATTTCGAAACGTATTACACAGAATTTGCCCACAAGCCGAAGCCAAATTACTGAGGGAGCTATAAGAGCATGGTTTAGTCGAGTATACACATATTTTGCAATTGCTACTAGGTGAACAAAGCCGATGAGAAATTTAATACCTCAGATTTGTTTTGGCACACTTGCTGCATGTTTTTGCTATCCTAGTACTGACTGCAAGGAACTTCGTTCCATCCGGGTGTCCCTTGACACCTCTCAAGTTTTTTTCATTGTATGCAGAGTTAATGTTGATTACGATGATTAAGATTGTTGATTAAAATAAGTAAGTGCTTCATATGATTATGGTTTTGATTTATTTAATAATAATGATAATTATTGATCGAAAGTGTTTGTGGGAGATAAAATAATGTTATACTAAAAAAATATTTCTTTTGGTTTTTTTTTTTCATTTCATTGCAGGGAGAGTTGGTATCTTTTACTCGACTGCCAAGGAAGGGTTATGTTTTTCGCGCTTATCTTGTATGTATGCATGTGTGTAATATTCTTTACTACCTAGTATCTTCCAAACGGCTGCACCAAATAATACAATTAAGATATCGTTAGATTCGTCTTGATAACACAAGTATTCTGAAATAAGTGACATAAAAAAAATGGTGGCTGTGAGATACCATTGTTCAAATGTATAAAAAAATTAAAATAAATCGAATAATGCAATATGGGTATCAAATTAAAGAGCTCAGCATAAGGATTTCAAAAAGGTATATCATGATAGCTTTTTTGATGGCAGGCAGTTTCTTTAATTTTTAAATTTATACTAGTTCAGTGGTCGGTAATAGAAACATCAAAAACGGTAATGGAAACATACATCATCCACCCGTCGGTAATAGAAGCAAGCGCTATTTCAGATTCAATTATTATTTATTAAATATTGTGTGATTTAATACTAAATTTAAGTACTGTATATCATAGAAAACTTAATCATGATAAAGAATAAATTAAAACACCTTTCCTAGCATAGCGGCGTATATCTAATTTTCTGAAGTTCATCCCAAGTCAGCTTAAACTGGCGGTAATAGGAGCGTTTACGTTATTTATTTCTTTCTTGACATTGTATTATTAATAGTGTTTCAATACAAACTAAAAGTATAGTTAATTTGAAGAATGTAAAAATAAAATGCGAGTTTTCCCACTCACTGAACGGATGTTTTCGCATATACTTGAAGCTAGTCTTGACGAATCGTTGCCACGTGATAGGATTCTGTTGGCCTGTGCAGCAGTTGTATACGACGACCCCATCTCCTCTGAAAAATATTAATTTGCGATATTAACAATTTGATATTAACAATTTTCCGTATGCTACATATATAAGTTTATTGTAACAGACAAACTGACCTGATATGAAAGGAAGTTAAAAGTAGTTAAAGTAGCTTATGATAACTACGACATAAATGTTCTAAAATAATAACCTGTGATAAGTCAAAATCATATTGTCATTGATCGATTCGATAACAACATGGAATGGAATTATATCATCATCATTAACTGAAATTAATACTCAATCTCTTTATTAAGCGTGCGTCGTGCAGGTTTCCTCATGATGTCCTTCTTCTCGAAGCAAGAGGTAATTACGAGTAGCTTGTATAAAGCGCATTACTTTGAAAATTACAAGTGCCTGCAGAATTCGCACCTATTGCATGGAATATTAGGGTCAACGCACACTTATTCAGTGCCATTCGCGTTTCGCTGAACGGGTTTGGTTACACTTATTCAGTTCTGGTTCTATCAGCCGCGTACAGCGTCGTAAGAATGTGAACGCTTCTATTTACTGCGTACGGCGCTGAATATGCTGCGAATATATTAAGCTACTCATTTAGTAAGTATTGTGCCCTCAACATGGTCAGTTCTATGTGCGATATTTTTAACTCCGCCGCGTTCGACGCTGACGCTGACGTTGACGCTGTACGCGGCGGAATAGCGCTGAACTCTATTATAGCACTCGCATAAAAACACATTAATTGTCCTCATTTTCTACTTGTTTGCCGCGAAAGCTGAATAGACGCGGAAAGCTGAACGAATGCGTACGCGTCTCCATACAAAATCGTTGTTTTCTATTTACATAGGCTAAATAGAGCTGAATAAATGTGCGTATTCCCTTAGTAACATTAAAACTACTAGTACCTACTACTAGTTACATTGACAATAATTTTAGGGAATGGAATTACAAAACTATGACTCACCTTCTAATATGAGTTCGCCATGCACAAACAATCATCAGATTGATGACCGTGTCGACTGGAACTAAGTCTGCTACCCTGGTGCCAGTACCCAGCATCGTGCGGAAGATGCCTTTGCCCACGGCAGCTATGATGCCATTGGGGCCGTTCCAGTTATCCACCCAACCCTTGACCGGCTCTCGTACTGATGAAAGTACTGCAGGACAAAAATTCGTTGATTGCTGGTTGGGATCCAACTCATCCAACCTTTTGTTTGGCAATGCTTAATACGATTGTTGATGATAATCAGAGTTAAAACCCTAACTAAGACAGACTTATATGATCGATAAATAAAATATTTGCTCTCCGCTATTGTATTTTTAACCGACTTCAAAAAAGGAGCAGGTTCTCAATTCGACTGTTTTTTTTATGTTTGTTACCTCAGAACTTTGGACTGGGCGAACCGATTTTGATGATTCTTTTTTTAATCAAAAGCTGGTGGCTGTCATGTGGTCCCATATAAATTTTATTGAGATATGACAATGGCATCCATGAGAAAACCACATAAGTCGTAAATTTGTGTTAAAATGTGCGCGACAAATTGACGAATAACTCAATATCACGCCAACCGATTTCGATGATTCTTTTTTTAATCGAAAGCAGGCGCTTGTCATGTGGTCTCACATAAATTTGAACGAGATCTGACAACTATGTAGTTTTTGAGACTTTGAAGTCGGTTATTTTTTGTTAGTAAAATTTAGATTATTGTGTTGTATTACTTGGGTATCTTTGTCAGATTTTCGATATTGTGTCTTAATTAAGACATGTTAATGGCCAATAAGTAGTTATTTATAATTAAATCTGTATACAATCCCTGTGAACATTTTTTTTACGCTGCACGATACTTACCAATAGACGGTCTCACGATGGCGACTGGCAGGTTACCACATTCTTTTATCAACATGTCTTCAGCAAGCGCCTTTGTAAATGTGTATGTGTTAGGCCTATCACCTGAAAAAACAAAATATTATTCTATTAAGGACCTATTCCGTATTTCGTTACCATATTTCACCTTAGACTGAATTACAATTACACTCTCTAATTCGCTTTAAACACTTGTTTCAACAAAATTATTTCGAGGAAAATGGTTTCCGAAAATCCCAAAGGATACAGAAAGTTTAGAGATAAAGAAAGCATTTCAGTCGGGTTTTATTGGGCAGCTTATGCCACAAATATTAGGTACCAATTTCAAGAACGGAATTAACGGCAGCAGCAGTTAAGATTCACCAGAATTTTACAACTGGTAAAAAAACACACACAAGTGGTCATTATTATCAAGGTTCCACCTTCAAAGATAAAACAGCTTCTGCGAGTAAAGTGTCACCCTCCCATATGATGCGTCCGAAGTAATTAATGTTTTATGTTGCAATGAAAATCCTTTTAAATGCAAATGCAAATGATGTTTCAATTCTGTTACTTGGATCATAATTACGACGGGACTGCGGAAAAAACTCTTCACAGATGACACTTAATACTCACCAACTAGATCTGGCGTGATTCTATCAACAAGTTCATCAGGCAGGGTCTGGACCAGGGTAACCACATGCTCCGGGTGTGCTGGTGGCGCGTACACTGTCTCCTCCACTCGTTCCCTCTCGCAGTTGCAGTATGCTGTAGATACGTGGACTAAAGCCTGGAAGAGTTTAAGGAACATAATAAGTTAAGGCAATTGAAGTAAGTACTTCACACCACAACAGCTTTTAACCTTGTTTAAAGCACAGGTTCAGCCTTGAGTGGAGTACTGCGGTCACATTTGGGATGATGCTGCCAAATGCTACCAGTCAGCGTTGGTATTCTTTGGAGAGGTGTGCTAAGTTTAATGGTGACCTCAAAATTGGCTGAGAAAAAAAACTTGAGCCTGTTACATGCCGTTGTATTTGCAATGATCAATACTATGCTTCAGCATTAAAGTTGGATGTTTCTCGAAATAATACCAGAAAAGAGACTTGTTTTTGAGATAATCATTTAGGCTGGGTTATCCAGCAGTTTTAGCACAAAACTCTTTTCTTTTGATATAGGTAACTTTGATAACTTTCATCAACTCGATGTCAAAATCATTAGTCATCACGATGTTTTTATGTAACTAGCCGACAAATTACCTGACAATTCAGGTGAATTGTCGGCAATCACTATCAGGTGATAGTAATTGATTACCGTCGCCCATGGATGGACATCGGCACCAACAATACGTTGAAACTAACAACAAAACTAAGAAAGAAGAGAGTGAAAGAAATAAAGTACTGGCTGGAGCCAGTACTGGCCAAAAGCTGGAACATGAAGTCGTTTCGCGGCAGACTCAAGCAAGAAGGTAGTAACCATAGCTAGCCAGGCAGGTTTTCCAGAATAATAATAATGCCAGTAATAATATGAATAGCTTAATAAAAATATTGATAATAGAATCCTTGAGGCTTCACGGCTTACCACCAATGTGTCAATATTATTGTGAATTTATGTTAACAATTACTTATTAAATTCATGTAATGAATTATAAATCATACATTGTACGTGTACACTGTCAATGGAAATTGTGTGTTTCTGTTCCGCTCAATAAGCACAAATTTGTTTGCATAATGCATAACTCAAAATATAACATGCAGTTATTAGCTCCATTAGCTACAACTTAATAAAACTGCACGATGCGCCAAGGGTTTACCCCGGCACGTGTATCTCTGAAGATTTACACGTTTTGATTCTATCAAGAAACACTTTGTCAATAATGTGCTTAGATTCGAAGGTCGAGCCAAACTCAGAAATACAGCACTCAGAAATAGGACGCTTCTAAAAACCGTATTGACTTCTTTCTTACCAAATGATAAATACTGGTTCCTGAGTTTAATTTTTGATCAGGTAAACCCATCGTTTGGTGCAATTAAAAAATTTCGATCATTACTAGTCTTCAATTAAAATTTTCATTTGGTAAACCTTCTATTGGTGCAATTTCAAAAACACAAAAATAAAATTACCTCCAAGCCAAGCATTCGATGACATAGCTGTACAAGCTGCTGTGTACCCAGCATATTGATGGTGACAGAAAGCTTCAGTTTCTCATCAAATTTCACCGTCGCTGCAGAATGGAATACTACTGACACCTGTTAACATAAAACAGAATAAAGAATCACATTAATTGGAAAATAACTTTGGAGTGTGTCAAGGTTCTATTTTTGGACCTCTCTTTTTCTTTACTAACGGCAAATGAGTAGTACAAGAGAAAATGAGTGGTTAATAGTGCTCCCTTAGCATTTGTCCCCTTTGAAATCAATTTACTTAAAACGTGTTAAAACTATCGGCAAACATAATAAAGTATCATTTTTCGATATGTTTTGGCAAGATATTTTAAAATTCAACTTTTAAATTACCTGCAGCTATTATCAAGCTTTAAAATAATGTACTAACTACTTGAACAAACTTTTTCTTGTTGTGATCAATCCAAATTTTAAGATATATTTTTACCTTTTGACATAGCATCGCCTGGTCTGCTGGACTGATTCCCAACTCCGGTTCCGTGATGTCTCCTACTATTGGCACTATCTTGTTTAACTCCTGTGGCCTTTCTTTTCTCAATGTCTCAAATAACTGGAGAAAAAAGATAAAGTTTCATTATGATTAGTTCATCTGAATTTGTTATTTTATTACTATTGCCCGGTCAGACTTTGTTCTGTTTTTTAAATTAAAACCTTCTGTGTGACTTATGGAATATTGTAAGCTATCCTATCTTTCAAGTTGGATCAAACTGTACACGGTGTGCAAAGATTAAAATCGTTAAGTAGTTTAGGAGTCTATCGCGGACAAACAACGAGACACGTAATTTCGTCCAGCAGTTATAACATTTTTCAATTATGAATTTATTTCATGTGATTAAAGTTATTCATTATCCACAAACTATTACTTCACAGCAATTATGATTTTCATGCAACTTATTGGACAACTTTTACTTACAGGTGATTGTGTGATTTCAGCAAGTCTAGAGGCGACATCCTGTCCACGCTTCGGTCGCATCAACAGATATATTTTCTTGATTTTTGGACAACTCCTCAGCAGTTTCTCTACTAGTACCTGGTAAATTGGGGAAAAAAATATCGTTAAAAATTCTTGTTGTGTACGTAATTCAGATGATGCATAAGAATCTTCAGTAGATTCTTTATAACATTTTCAAAGTATGTGTACAAATAGGACAACTTGGCTATTGCGAGATGGGACATCGAAGAATGAAATTATTTCCTTCTGAAACCTGAACAAGGTAAGAGTAATGAACCTGCAATGACTTGAAATGATTTATTCTTAGTCTTTTTTCTTGAACTAGTACGAAATTCAGCTTAAAGCTCATAATTTTACATTTTTCTGTGCCAGAGCATCACTGTGACACACATTTCGAATGGAAAAATGAAAAGAAAATTTGTTATTGTTTTGTTGCAAATACTCGCAACGAGTTCTACATTGCGATGTCATGACAATTCAACGTGAAATATTTTGGGCAACAACACACAAAAAATCTTTGATTATAAGATGCTCCTCGATAAAAACATCGCGAAATAAGTTATTAATCAAAAGCTAAATAGGTACCTACATGGTTTTAAAGCAGTGATTCCCAAAGTGGTCTATATCGACCCCTAGGGGTCTATGACAACCTGCAAGGGGTCTACGTCAGCGAAAAAAAATTTGGGGGTCCATGAAATGAAAATGGGGGTCCACGATAGTGGATTTCAACACATACACTGATAGTACCTATTTACTTACATCATACTATCTTATAATATCAAAACATATACATTATTTATAAAAGTACCTATGAAGTAAAAAAAATATTATATATGTTTATAAAATTGTGTAAGTTGTAGGATGTTGGTATTCGCTTTGTGGTCGCAATACATTTTGAACTTGTAAAAATGTTTATTTAATGCTACGTATATTTTACATAACATAACAACATAACATACAAAATTTTATTTTGTATCTGTTACAACATAACAGATACAACATTTTATTTTGTATCTGTTATGTTGTTTGTTTTAATTTAAATTCAATTAATAAATGTATAAATGAACATGTCTTTTTAACACTAAACTTCACTACAGTTAGAAATTTACAGGAAATCAATATCAGGTAAGTAGGGGGTCTACCCAACACGGAAAAACATGGCAAGGGGTCTATGACACAAAAAAGTTTGGGGAACTCTGTTTTAAAGTGTTAATCTACGTGCAAAAATATGTTACTGTGCTATCAACCGTTCCCTTCGTTGTCAGGAGTTCCCCCGTCTGCAGACCAACCTGAGTTTAGCAGCAGAATCAAGTCATGCTTGTAAATAAATGCATTTTCATCGGTACTTATCTCATTATTAAAGGAGACCCGAGCGCAGTGGGACATATTGGTTGCGCTAATTTTATTACTGACCATTTCTCCCATTTGCAATAAATAAAATATATACGTACGATATATCTCAAACATTAATTAGGAATTTAGTTCAAATTGCCCGCTATCAACCAGATGATCTTGATAAGTTGATCGAAAGCAGAAAACCTCGCAGCCTATCACCTATCCATTTGGCCTGATCAAGTGACCGCACTCACTGGTCTCTCAGTAACAACCACCCTGAGAACAGCCGAAAAATCGAACTCCAAGAAAAGTGGGGGAAGATTATAAAAAGCGAAGGACCTTCATCAAGGACACCTTCAGTAATAAATAATGGGGCTGAGATCCCAGTGACTGGTGACTTTTACCGTACGAAGGGCCCTGAAGCGAAGCCGCGAAGCGCCCTACCAAATTTTTATCTGCCTGACTTATTACTATTTTACCGTTATTATCTCTTTTTTCATTTAAATTTTCAAAGAAAGGCGAAGGTGTGGCTGTGGTTAAATTCCTTGTAATGTTTTTGAAGTGTGAAATAAAAAAATCTTGGTATCTATATATTTTCGTAACGAAGAACTCCTTTATTAAATTAGTCATGACTTATACTTTCCTTCACTGGACAAAAGTCATTTTTATTTTCGTGTTTTCACTAATATTATCCACTCAAATTACACTAATTAATCATCTACGTGTACAACACACGTTAGTCATGACTTTCACGAATATCGTTTGCATCATGAAACTAGAGTTGTCATATAGTATAATGTTTTTACTAAATCTAATTTCAGATGGGATAGTCACAATCGTGAAATATGGACAGATATGAATTGCCTTTCGAAAATTATTTTTTTCATCGGACATGTACAACTTTTAATAATGTCAATGTCGGTGGCAACTGACAATACAACTGAGAAAACTAATCCAAATACAGAATTATGTGTCTCTATGATCTCAATCTTTCGAATAGTTTCCATGAAAATCTTCTTCAAGATACTATGTGTGGTTACTTTTCTACTAACATATTGGCTTCAACTCATTAAAATACCACTACAGAGTCCTTTATCTGGCCTTAAAATTGAAAAGTCTGGGTCTTTTCTGGAACATGCGGCTGCAGTGCAGATTGGAAGAAGTTAGGGACCAATCAAAGGATTGGGAATTTCTATGCCGCCCGTAGTTCCAACATGTCTCTGCTCATCTAAACTAAACTTCAACACATGTCGGATGCACTCAAAAATATTGCCACTAGGCGTTACACATATTTTTTATCCTGAAAAACGAAAAACGCGACACCTGATGGCGCTAAAGGAGAATTATTTTTACACCTTTTTAAGAAAGTATGCTTTAGCACTCCGAATGCTCCGGGAATACCTCAAAAGGAAGCATGGACATTGCAAAAACATTTTAATACCCAAAAGTCATAACATTATTACCTTCCCCATGAATCCGGTACCACCAGTTACGAACACCGACTTATCCGCGTAGAATTCTGCCACTGGCACGTAATCTGGACTTGCTGCCCCATAGTGACTTCCCAAACATGACGCCATGTCTCCTCTGGTCTGTGTATTGTGTCTCAATCCGCCGTGACTGCTGAAGGCATCAAAATGTCCGCTTCCTGAGTGTGATGCATGGGTTTAATGGTGATCAAATGTTAACAGCTGTGGTGCTTTTTCTCAACATGGTGTGTTATCTCATCTGGAACAAGAGACAGGTTACTTTAGCTTGATTTTGAAGAAATTGTTCCTGAGAAATGGATAGGAATGTATTGGAAGATACTTTAATTGGATCCAAAATAAGAATTGTGAAAGATTATTACGTGTTTCAACCGCAGAAAAAGTTAGTAACAAATTCTACGCAGGCAGGCAACGCATCAGTGATTCCTCTGGTATTAGGTACTGTCTACTGATGGCGGTGACGGTGATCATGTTTCACCTACCGAATTACCATAGCTGGGCTGTTTGTTGGCTGCTTATCTCAAATAAATAGCTAGCTAGGTTTGCACTCTGCAGGAATTTTGTGAAGAATTGTTTTTATCTTCCTATTTATGTAAAAATTATATATTTTATTTTATTGTACTTTTCATATGCATACTTATTTATACAGTGTAAGAATTAGATGTTTATTAGTATAATAAAATTTGAAGACAATTGTCAAAATAGAGGAGAAATTCACACACCAAGGAATATGTAGAGGAACAGATGAAACTAAAGAATTTATTCTCATGCACAAATTGTTGAAATACGCCCTGACTATAAATTTTTATCTCCTTGAACGTTTCCATGACTCTCTTCTACACATAAAACCTAATGAAATACCAATAATAGTAAAATTAATCGCCAATAACTGAACATGTAAACTGACTTTGGTAACTTTATAATGTGATTAAACTGCTCATACGTCGGCTTGCACTTAATGATTTGAAATGAAAAACTTACGAGAAAAACAAATCCTGAATCCACTTTAAGAAATCACTGAAAATCCGTAATCTGACAGCTACACACTCTTACACTTTTCGGACGTATCTCTTACGATATGGTACATTAATATTTCGGTGATGAGCTCATACGTGACGATTCATTTCTTTGAACGTGTAGGATTAAATCAATACAATATCATATCACTTTTATCATACAATTAATATTTTATTGATAAATGCAAGATAGATGACTTAATTCTTCAGTGACAACTTACATAATGTCAAATGTGATATTATTTATTTTTCTAATCCAGCAGTAGAAGTTGAAATCGAAATAGGTTTGAATCCTATGCTTAGTCATGAATTATGGAAACCCAATAGGGACAAATCTATTTGGCCCGATAAAAGTTGAATTAGGGTCAGATGGAGACCCGAATCTTATATTGCGCTGTGTTAAAACGATCTTATTACTAACTTAGTTTATTACGTAGATTCCTTGTTGTATAAATTCATCAGTGCAGACTCCAGATTTCCCTTGCCTTATTATGTTTTGAATTTAAACTGTTAAATTATTTGTGTAAATTATTATAATTATTTTCGTCACGGCTGAGATGTCTCTGAGCTTCTTATATCAGGATTGCTTGGAAATAGATTTGTAAACGGTTTCACTTAGGTATTCTTTATGTATCTAAGTATGTATTGTATTGTTTTGTGGAAGTTGGTTAACCGAGATAGTGGGAAGATAAATAAAGAAACTGGCCATTATATTAATCTAAGATATCCTGCCGATAGATCACCTCCGTCCGATGTACCCACTACAAGACAAATGCAAATTCAAATTCAAAATGGTTTAATCATATTGGTATCACCGATACACTTATGCGTGTCATTTGCAATTTTGAAAAGGTGTGTCGTGAAGAAGGAGAAACGGGATAAGAAACTCGTCAGCACATTTAAAAAATCACATCCAACACATTCAGTTAACTGAATATACATATTACACGATATTGGTGGAGAGATTATTTACTGGTCAAGAATTTTAAGGCCGTCGAACATGTCTACCGATGATTCGTGGTTTGTGTTATCTAACGGATGCCTTACGACTTATCGATAAAATATTCCGACACACAACTTTCTTTTTTACTATGGTCACAGAAGAAACAATAGTACTTATAAATTGGTGGACAATGAAATCATATTACAGTCATGCCGACTCATGCCATACCGACACCGATATCCAATACATACGTCTTGTTACTCTTAAATCAAAATTTTGGTCAGAGTTAGTACCATCTACCTAGTACGACCGTTTTTTAGACGACATTTATTTGTTAAAAAATATTAGCTCTCCTTTTTAGAGTTCCGAAGTAAAATCGGAAGTTTCGTCATGTCCGTCCGTCCATCTGTCCGAAGCAAAGCGAGACCCTTAGTGCTAGAAAGCTGTATTTTGGCATTGACATATTAATTAAAAGACCAGAATCGTTACAATAAAATATTAAAAAACCTTTTTTTTTCAGGATACCTCCCCTACAGGTAACGTGAGGATGATTATTCGATATTCGTCGCGTACCCTATAGTGTGGGGTATCGTTAAAAAGGTCTTCCAAAAATATTATGTGTATTAGTCTTCGAAGACCATTTTTGGAATTAAGGGTGCGCTTGGGAACTTTGTATGTTAAGTGCTAGGGTACAACGATGGACATAAAGCTCTTGTTTTTCAATTTCCCAGGTTATTCTATCTATATGTTTTTGACTGTATCCAAGTGGCACGCAAAATTTACAAACCAAGTGTACGAAGTAACCGCTAAACTAAAAGGACTAAAGTTATATTATTATTATACTGAGAGCCCGACCTCCATCATAACAGTACTACATTCGCCAGCTGTGTAGCCAAATGTTTTGTTCTGAAATGTATGGCCAATATATCGCCAAGCCATACATAATATTTGGCCAATAACCTTGACGTTGGGCGTCCTAGAGAGCCATGGCTCGAAGACACTCCTCGTTTTAAGTCATTACTAATGTGCAAACAAAAACTACTATCGCAATAATTTGATTTCGCCTTACCCTGTTTTTGTAGGTCTAATCTTCAAGCCTAATTAGACCTATTTTAGTTCTAATGAGACTGCATTTTTGTGACAAGCATGATACTACACACAGATTTGGCTAGAGACCAGGGAATTCCTAACAAGCTTTGACGACCCTATAGCCCTTTATTCTTTAATCTGAGCGTAGCATAGTTGGTAGCGACCCTGCCTGCGAAGCGAGGGGTCCCGAGTTCAATTCCCGGCTGAAGCAGATATTTACATATTACATAATAATTATGTGACAGATAAATATTTGTACTCGGGTCATGCGTGTTATTGTGATGTGTTATAATTATGTGTAGTCCATGCCACCCGCGACACAGGTAAAAACCTACTGCGGGTATGAGTGTGTAGCGTTTACCGGTTACTTTTTTTCAGTACCTACAATGACACTAGAAAACCGTGTATCTAGTTAACTTGTTTTTATATCGCCAACGAGCAGACGATCCACATAAACGTTAGCGGTCATCATCGCCCATGGAGATCAGGAATGCCAAAGTTTCACCGTTGTCGGTCAAATAAGAGAGAAGAAAGAAGAAAGAAGAAAGAAGAGAGAAGAAAGAAGAGAGAAGAGAGAAGAAAGAAGAGAGAAGAAAGAAGAGAGAAGAAAGTAGAAAGAAGAGTGAAGAAGATAGAAGATAGAAGAGAGAAGAAAGAAGAAAGAAGAGAGAAGAAAGAAGAGAGAAGAAAGAATAAAACTTGTTTAAGCAATGCGACTCGAGGCCCATGGGTCAGCTATATCACCGTTATATCTACTGTCAAACAGTAAGACCCTGACTAAGTTTACAACTAGCATATTAAACTAGCAAAATCTGGTTAGTCGTATTATTATATGAGTTATTACAAAACTGTGTTAGACAAGTTGTGTCATGCGTTGTCGAAGCGCATAATCCAAGGCACGCGCAAATGCGATTTGTGGATGGTTCATGACACTGGGAGTTAAGGCGAAGTTAGTTAGATATATACAATTTTATTGACGCTTGATAATAATCCCATAATAGTAAGTAAAGAAGTCCAGATGGTGTTAAGGTTTGCTGCATCTGACTTAATATCCATAAAATTCTTACCAGTAAAATGGAGGAAATAATTAGTAATAATTGTTTTGTTTAGGGTAAATATTGTTAAAAAGAGAAAACTATTCGATTTATATACATCACAGTCCAAAACACTAAATTGAGAGACACTTAAAAAAACGAGCACTCTTCAAAAACGAGCTTTTGGCTGAAACTTTTAACGGTATGAAAGGTAAAATGTTTTTAATGTTATCTTGTATTTCAGGGACCATCGACCACTTTGGGAATCCAAAGTTTCCCAGGGGTCGACCTAAACGAAAACTTATTTTGGGGGTCGAAGAGGTCTAAAAATCGACCGCAATTAATTAACAAAAGTTCTTAATAGAAACTTGTAAGATACTAGATAATAAGAAGACACTAGATAGATATAAGTTGCACTTAACCCAAACTAACTAAACTAAACTAACTAAACTATAACTTTACCCAAAGACATTTTAAAGAGTACAAAATCTAATAATAATATAAGCTAAGTATGAAATAGTTTTATGTGCTACTGTATTAAAGTGTTTAGTAAATAAGGTTACAAAAGTGAATAAAGTTTTTTCTTTTTTCTCCCAATGAATCACATTTGACAATGACCTTACTTCCCCTACAGGGAACACCCTTCAGGAAGGGTAGGTACACCCTTCATTTACCAGAACACAGTCGGAAATCAGAAACGGGATCCATTGAAAACTTCATAAAAAGAACAAGCATGGCTCCCAAGAGCGTCAGTAGCCGTATGTAGTAATGGCCGATGAAACAGCATTTTTATTCGGAAAAAAAACACCAAAGCTTCCCCTTAAGCAGAATTATCGCGATGACGGCATGTCGGTCGCGTTGGCGACCCGACTATTTAAAAATCGGTCGATTCAATTCAAGTTCATGCATCATAATTCGTGAACTACCCAAACAAAACGGTATGAAACCATATTTCAACATTATAAGGACTGGAAAAGAACGAATCACATCTTTGAAAACTATACATATACTAGCAGCGAAGCCCGGCGTTGCCCGGATGAGGAGTTCATAGTCATAATTTTTTAACTTATTTTTAGATACGTACCTACCATTAATTCCTATCTGGGGTATTATGTAGAGATCTATTTACCATTAAATAAACGGTATATATAAAGCATATAAATACCATTTATTTATTTATTTATTAGCACACCAACAGCTTACATACAATATTACATTTGCTTAACATTCTACAAGTTACAACATGATCTGGTATGCTTGCCTACATCATTCTTGATGGTTACATGCTATCTGACAATAAAAAAAAAAAAAAATTTTTTTCAAAACAGGCCGTGTAATTGTTGATTTTTGTTAAAGTTACGTACTAAAAGCTAGGTACAGAAATGTGCGGTAAGTTTTTGTTTCAGTCTTAAACCTTAATCGTGAAAGATATCTAGATCATTGATGGTCGCAGAGAATCGGTTATACTCTGAGCATATTCGTGATAGTGGGGAGTGCCCAAGCACATTTGTCCTGCTTGAAGGCACAAACAGAATTTTAATAATAGGCTGTCGTGGATAGCTGTAAGGGCCCGGCCACAGCTACTAGTGGCGCGGATTGCGGCGCGGTGAGCGGCGCGGCGGGCGGCGCGATTTGCGGTGGTATGCCACAGCTACATTAGTTGCGACCGCGGCGGCGTCAGCGGTGGACGTACTTAGACGACTATATAATAATATTATATATAATAATATTGATAAATAATCTGTAGATAAATAGTAACATTGTTTTGTGTCACATGGATTATTAAGAAAATATGATGAGAACAAGTCTTTGAAGCAACCGATTGTTTTACTATTGTTCATGAAATAAAGATAAATATAATACATCAAGAATAAAAAATAATAAATAATAAGATAAATATAATACATGCTGAGTTCTTCCACCGATACGGCCGCGCGCGGCATTTGTTTCACTCGCGCACCGCGCAGTCCGCTGCCGCCGCGACTCACCGCGCCGCTCACCGCGCCGCAAAACGCGCCGCTGTAGCTGTGGCATACTCCATACATTGTCTACCATTTGTTCTCGCCGCTCACCGCTTGCCGCGCCGCTAGTAGCTGTGGCCGGGCGGTAAGGGATGTTAATTTTTATACTGCTTAATAAATCACTAATTAATTTTTATACTGCTTAATAATCACTACCATTAAATAATTAGTTAATTAGAATAATTATAAATGAAAAAAAACTTATTCAAATGAAATATTTATTTTTATTGTATCAAAAAACGTAAGTAGTAGATGAAGGAAAATTACCCTGAATATTGACGACGCTTTTACTGAAAGGAATTTGAAGGAACTGAATTTTCCTTTATTTTAAAAACTAATGGTGATCACTCACGGTCATTCCATCGCGTCATTTTTGGAGCCACGCCAAACGACATATGTCAAAATGGCGCGATTGGACATACAAATTTTTTAAATCACGCCATCAGTTTTTCACATTCACGATCAAATTTTGGCTGTATATCACGCCATTTGACGCGATGGAATGACCGTGAATGTCCACCTTAAGTAAAACTGAACTCAAATTTTTTTTTAAATTCACCTGCTTCAGCCGGTTAAATGTAAAAAAAAACATCCTGTATTTTTATGATGCCAACCGAAAGGGTCATTCACAAGAATCAGTGTCTGATAATCAACATAGTATATTAAATTAAGGTAAGACTAAGAAAAATGACTTACTTAAAAAAAATTTCGTGATAAGTTCCTACTTACTATCAAAAGTAAATGGTCCACTTACTCGTATTTAACCTATGAATTGCTCAAAATGAAATCCATTTTCACGTGTGCACAGATTTTATTCTTGGACTGAATTCTCTTGGTGTCGCTTTTTGTATCGAGTTATGGTGAATATTTATAATAATATTTTTAACGTCGCTTTTTAATTCCTCTACTGACCAGCAGTACCCAGTCGCGCGTCGGAGCACACATCTTTTTTTCGCTTGTTTTTAAATAAAAAAATGCAACCCTGCGTTCATCGTATGAATTCTAGGACATTTTATCACTTAGTCCGTATGAGGATAAGGAACTCATAAGTGCGATGACCTCAGCAATTTATTGATGGTTTAAAAATTTTTTGGTGACATATGAGTTTTTATGTATATTTTCCGTAGGATGAAAACAAGTAAGTAGTTCTCACTCAGCTAGCAAGCAAGTTGACCCATACATATTACATGCTAACAAATTAAGCGGACAAAATAAATTCACTAAAAGCTTGTAAAGAATAAACATAATAACAATAGTTATTAGGTGTGCGAAATACAAATGGGTTGGTGAAAACCCTACAAAGGAATTTTAATGGTTTGTTTACATCGAGTCCAAACTGAATATGACTGGAGTATAGTTAGGTAACGAATTACTCCCACGGGTCGGCTATTTAACTACTTATTGTTTTAATTAAAATGACTATTAATACTATTAACTAGGTAGACAAAGCTTAATAATATGTATGTATATTGACAGCGCTATGTGAACTTGACTATATTTATTCCAACAGTAGTTACCTAGGTACTTAGGGTAGAGATACAATTACGTGAAAAGGCGTCGCGTTGAATAAGTATGTAATAATATAAAGGAAAGAGTTCAAAATCACACGACCCAAGGTCCGGGCTATAGGGAGGATGATCCAACAGTATAAGTCCCGATTGGGTCAAAAACTCCTGAATAAGGCTTGCTCGATGTGCCGGCGTGTTACGTGATGGAAATGCCAAGTACTGAGGCGTGACTTTGGTCGCAATCCCTTCAAATAATTTATAACTTAAGGTAAACAAGTGCCAGGGTGTGGTGACTGCCTGTGAATCCAACACCTAATCAATCATACAAGTAAAAATTTGCTAGGTCTCTCACATTGCAAGACTTATGGAGCAACCTACGTACTTATTACTTATTCGTACTTATACGTACTTACTAGGTACTTACAAATTTTTAGCATAATAGGACTAGTACCTATATAGTCAATGAAAAAGTCGAACCCAAACAAACCTATGTTTCGTTAGAACGAAAAATATTACCATTACCTATATAGGTGTCATCGACTTTATTCACATGGGTTTATGACTAAACTAGACTAGACTAAACCTAAACTCATAAAGATAACTAAAAGTACGTTTCAGACCTATGCTCCCATGTGAACTTAATGCACTTAAACTCCGTCCAATTTGGTATTTTACTTTTGACAAATTCAACAGCAATTGTACAAAATAATCACAATAGGTAAAGTATTTACGATAAAATCCCATCCAACGATATCATTGACCTAATTTTAATTTCAATCCTTTTGCTAACGAATTACATTTTCCATAAAGTTTATCAACGTAGTATGTAGTAAACACTAAACTTTGATAAGATAACGACTGATAATGATAAGACTCACGTGAAATCGATCTACCATGGAAATCTGATTCATCAAATTTCGTTAATTTGCTACGATAAAACAAGTTATAGGAATATTCGCGTCCGTCTGTCTATCTGTCTTTCATTGGCTACATTTCTCTGAGTACTGTACTATAATTTTAGATCTTTTTTTTTTCATGGAAAAAATAGAGGTGTCACTTTCTGCGCTAACTACTTATTCGAGCAACGGTATCAAGTCTTTTTTAGGATTCCGAAGTAAAATCGGAACCCTTATTGTTTCGTCATGTCCGTTCGTCCGTCCGTCCGTCCGTCTGTCTGAAGCATAGCACCCAGACCCTTAGTGCTAGAAAGCTGTAATTTTGCATGGATTTATTTTATTAAAACTCCGAAATCGTAGAATAAATTATTGAAAAACATTTTTTTCAGGGTGCCTCCTCTACAGGTAACGTGAGGATGAATTTTTTATTCGTCGCGCACCCTATAGTGTGGGATATCTGTGAAAAGGTATTTGAAAAATATTATGGGTCAATTCTCAAAAATAGATTATTATGATGAATTTACAAGGAAAATTATCACGGCTATGTTAGCATAAGTGGTTAATGAGTAATAGTCGATAAACTTACTACTTCGGAACCCTACACGCACTTGCCCGGTTTTTTTCATTATTAGTTGAATTAACAATAAAATTATTAATTAATTAATAATTACTTTTTCAAGTCATACGGCATTTAACCATAATGTGTAAAAGTTTGCGATAAAAACATGCGTATCTTATTTTTTTAACGTGCAAAAAACCTTATGGTTGACTTTTTCTGGCGTTCCGTACCTTTGCACCAAGCCGCGTTATAGATGTGTTATCTAATTACGTATGTGACTCATCGCCTTTTTTAACACACACAACACAGACACACCCGTAACACGTATCCGAAATGATAACATTATCACAGTTTATACCACGCCTATCTGAATTCTGAACGTAAGCATGATTAATTTAGACGTAGGGCTGTCAACAATGTTTATGTAAATAGCTTCAACCCATTAATGGCAAACAGTGCACGAACTCCTCATGATTGGAGAGGCCTAGAGCATAAGCATACCATGCTGCTCCAGTGCGGATTGGTTCAGGGGTTAGTGGCCAACTCAAATGTCGCGTTTTTATACCACCCTCCTGCTATTTATTGATAACTAACAACCGGGACCAAAGACATACCCTCTAAAGTACAGAAGGGCTCAAGAATTTTTCCATTACCGGTCCCCATCTCCCATTTATCTGCCAACCGCAACTGCTGTTGCTTAATTCTGTCGATGATTTAGGATTTTCATTATGTACTCTCTGCTTAGGATCGACACAAAATGCCGGGCTATGAGCGCTTCAATAAATTGTAATATTTATTAACATACTAGCTCCGCTGTAATAACAGGCAATTGACCGTTCTCGTAGGCGCTCGATACGCACGCTTTTTATGTTGTCAGAAGTGCTTGACATTTGACATGCAGCGTTAAAATGCTTTAGTGTATTAAAGCAATGTGACTGATGTAGTGAAAAAAAAAAAGATAAACGTGTGTGTGTTGTAGCTCTTTTCGGACCAGATTTTTTGGTTGATTTGAAAGGGCATAACCTATCTATATTTTTTAAATATCATTGCTTTTTCTCACATGTCAACCGATTTTCTTTTTTTTGTTTCCTATTCGTAGTTACGTGAGCTTTAGTTTCTACCCACAAAAAAGAATTTACAGAGTCGAGCGTTCGAAATATGCAAATTCATGTTTTCCCAAACATTCAATACATTATGGTCTTCCGGCCAGTACTCGAGGAGGACAAAAAGTTTATTATATAAAACATTTGATATAGGTACTATACTCTGTCAGCGCCTCTGTTTTAGTTTAGTCTGCGTTACTTTCTCTCAGCCGGATCAATACACCGGGTTCAGGGTCGGACAACAGCCCCGATTCCAGCCACTTTTACTAAGGTAGGGTAAATGAATCAGGGTAAAGTTGTGATATACAGGTCACCTGGTTTTCTGGGTGTGTTTACCCTAAAACAGCTAATAATGTCGCAGGTAACCTTACCTTAGATATCTATGTTTTATCTATAGGGTGCGACTGTTGTTGATATTAATGCTGCATTATATTTTATGTTTCACTCCACTCGAAAGAGTCTTCCAAAAATACGCATTATTAACTCAAAAACTACTCTTACGTTATTTTTGTACCTCAGAAAAAACCTTTTTATAACAAAAAGAAGCGTCAATAACCTGGAATTATTTAATCTATGACATCTGACCTCTGAACAATGATATTGTATGTATAAAAAAAGTTATATTTGCCTCTGAATAATGAAACTAATATCTGACAACTGACACCTATGGTTTTTGTATTCTCTTTTTGTACCTCCTAAGTTTGAAGATTGACGTAAAAATGGAAATGAAAATGAAAAAAACACCAGCAAAATATTTAAAATATAAACGAAAAGTAAATATAAACCTGCTTGCTTAAATCTGGCGCTAAGCGACTCGTCGTGTTCCGGCTGGAGGCTTGAGAGCCAGTTCTTTCTTTCTTATTTCTCTCTTTTTGGGGTTCCGAAGTAAAATCGGAACCCTTATAGTTTCGTCATGTCCGTTGTCTGTCCGTCTGTCCGTCTTAGTCCGTCTGTGCGTCCTTAATGCTAGAAAGCTGTAATTTGGCATGATATATTTATTAAAACTCCAGAATCGTAGAATAAAACATTGAAAAAGTTTTTTTTCAGGGTACCTTCCCTACTGGTAACGTGAGGATGAATTTTTTATTCTTCGCGTACCCTATAATGTGGGGTATCGTTGAAAAGGTCTTTTAAAAATATTATGGGTATTTTAAGGACTATTTTTGGAATGAGGGGTCTGTTTGTGAAATATTTGGCTTTGAAGTGCTTAGTGGTTGGCAATATTCGACCTCATTGCCAATGTTACACATAATGTAAGTAAGAAATACTACAATACGGTTCTATTTTTCGATATGTCCAGTGCTTTCGACTTTGTAAGTCATGAAATTTTATTAAGAAAATTAGAAAAATGTGGAATAAGAGGACTAGCTTATGATTGGCTTAGAAACTATCTTGACAAACGTTACCAGCAGGTCGATATCACCGCCTTAAATGAAAAATCTATTGCCACATCTTACAAATCGCGCTTTAGACATAATGCTTGTGGAGTCCCACAGGGGAGCATACTTGGACCACTTCTTTTCTTGGTTTACGTTAACGACCTTCCCGAAACTATAAACCATAAGACAGTTCTCTTCGCGGACGACATATCTATAAGTGTCGTTACAAAATGTAAGGAAAGTCATAATGAAGACTAGCTGTTGCCCGCAGCTTCGCATACGGAAATTATGTTTTACCTTATTTGTACCTCTTGCAGAAAGAAATTTAAAAAACGGTGAATTTATATTGAAGTACTTATATTTAGTTATTTATATACTGAAACCCACGATAAAATCACAAAGGATTCCTCCAGGAGCGGGTATTGAAAAATAAGCAATATTCACATTAATTTGATTTTTTTTCTTTGTTTTTTTGCAAAATTTTGAAAAACTGAAAAATACATATTTCATCAATTTAAGCAAGGAACATTTATTGCAAATTTGAAGCAAATCCGTTGATGTTTTAAAAATATTCCATACAAACTTTCATCCCGTTTCCCGGGGAAACCTTTTAATTTTCCGGAATAAAAAGTATCCTAAAATATGATCCGGACTATAAGTAAGAACATTACCAATTTTCATCGAAATCCGTTCAAGGGTTTTCATGTGATGCCCGGACAGACAAACAGACAGACAGACAGACAGACAGACAATAATTCTAAAAAAAATATTTTTGTGCTCTAACACGTTATTGAAGTGCCCCCTAATCAAAATTTTTAAAAAATATTCAATGTACAGAAAATTTGCCCTTTGAGTTTTATTATAGTATAGAAGTAAATTTAACAGCTACGTCAACAATAGAGTGGCTACAAAGAAATAATTTAAGTGTTAACGTAAACAAAACAAAATATATTCAGTTCACTAATCATAATGCCATTCCATTAAAATTAAATATCAAATATAAAAACGAAATCGTAGAAAGTGTAGGTTCCACAAAATTCCTTGGGATCCAAGTAGACAGATACTGCAATTGGAAAGAACACATAGAAAATACTTGTTGCAAAATTAGTAAATTTGTATACGTACTGCGTAGACTGAGCAAAACAGCTGATAATAAAATTGCAGTAATGGCGTACCATGGATATGTGGCATCAAATCTCAGGTATGGCATCGTTATTTGGGGTAATTCAACAATGCTAAATAAATTATTTCTGTTGCAAAAAAAGTGCATTCGTGCCATAGTTGGTCTGGCTCCCTGCGAGTCATGTCGTCCAATATTTAGGGATATTAATATTCTACCTCTGTCATGCATGTACATTTATGAAGTAGCCATATTTGTGAAAAAACATCACCATATTTTTGTAACCAGTAAGAGGTCTAGGCATCCCATTAAAAGATGTAACAAAAACAGGCCTATACCTAAGAAATTGCTATGGCATGTGTGTCCGTATTTATAATAAATTACCAGACCAATTGAAAGATAAATCCTTCAAGTTATTTAAAAATGAATTATTTAAATTGTTACTATGTAAATGTTATTACTCAGTAGAAGATTATTTATGTGAAAATGTAAGAACTTGTTTTTAATTTCAGATTTAATACAATTTATTTATAAATTGGAAGTATAAAAGTTGACTATGCACTTGACATTTGACAGTTTTAAATGTTATTAACTTGATTTGATTGTTATAAATATTATTATAAAAGTTGACTATGCACTTGACATTTGATAGAACGTTATACGATATATGTTATTAGTTTGATTTGATTGTTATTTATTATATTATTACTGATTTAATCTGACATTAATATATTTAGTGATTTAATTTAATTTCCTAGTAAGAATTGTTTTAAAATTAAATTTTTCTTTATGTTGCATACTCACGAAAGCCAAATATGTATGAACGATTAACTATTTTATAACAGCCTTTGTAACCATATTTGAAGCAATGAATAAATGATTTGATTTGATTTGATTTAGTTTTTAACCGACTTCAAAAAAAGGAGGAGGTTCTCAATTCGACTGTATTTTTTTTTTTTTTTTTTTTTATGTTTGTTACCTCAGAACTTTGGACTGGGCGAACCGATTTTGATGATTCTTCTTTTAATCGAAAGCTGATGGCTGTCATGTGGTCCCATATAAATTTTATTGAGATCTGACAATGGCATCCATGAGAAAACTACATAAGTCGTAAATTTGTGTTAAGATGTGCGCGACAAATTGACGAATAATTCAATATCACGTCAACCGATTTCGATGATTCTTTTTTTATTAGAAAGCTGGTGCTTGTCATGTGGTCCCACATAAATTTGAACGAGATCTGACAAGTAGTTTTTGAGAATTTGAAGTCGGTTATTTTTTGTTAGTAAAATTTAGATTATGTTAGAGTCAAGTGTCCCCCCCTGCTGGCTAAACGGTTGGAGTTGGACAGATGAAAAAATTCTCAAAAAGAGGTTATATGATGAATTTACAAGGAAAACTATCACGGCTATGATAGCATTAGTAGTTAATGAGTAATAGTCGATAAACTTACTACTTCGGAACCCTACATTGCGCGTGGTCTGACACGCACTTGCCCGGTTTTTTCAATGTAGCACGTAGCGTCCAGCTAGCAAGAAGTATGGAAACTCGCATAAGGCTCATATTCAAACAGCAATAAGTCACCAGTCTTGCAACTTAGAGCAATGATTTTGATGTCATTTTGTACATAATATCCTTGTTAATCAATGCATGTACTAAAAAAGGTGAGATAATGTGCTATTTTTATGTATGTTAGAAAAACTTAAAAAAAACAATTTTGACTACATTGAGTATCATTTTTATTAATAACCTTTGTAACTTGAAATTTCATGCAATCTTTTTTGTAATGAATAGATGGTATTACCTTTCAATTAAAAGATTTTTCATATCTATGGGACTTTTAAGTCCAGAGAAATCGAAGTCTTTCAGCAAAGTCGTCTAACAAATCGAAAAAAAATTAAATGGCGGCCATTCCAAAAGGAAGAGAGCTACCCCATATTATAATATGTAGGTATTTTGGTCGTTAAATTAGGTATATTTCATGCCCTTAAGCTATCGCTAGTTGGTCACTGTATAATATATGCATTTCTACAGCTCAAGTAATTGTTTTCTTTATACTGCTAGAAACGGTGACCTTCTTTAGAGTTATTAGAACCTACTCGAGAACACACACATAAGCAAAATGTATACGGGACCATATATTATTTTATTTCAAAGCAAATAAGTTTGCACCATTTATTTAAGTCTATGGGTTTTTTTTTTGTTAAAACTGTGTCTATTATGCTGACTAATTTCATTGTTATTATAATGGATGTCTTATACTTACATAATATAAATCAGTGCAGTTGGATCATCTCAAATCAGCGATTGAAATTCAATTCAATTGATTTAATCATAAAGGTAAAGAGCTGACGATCCAAAGGATGGTAAGTGGCTATCGTCGCCCATGGACATGAGTGACATCAAAAGCATCACTGATGCGTTGCCGGGCAAGAAAGAGAGAAGAAAAAAAGAAAGAACTGAAGAAGTATCACTGATACACTTATGCATGTATTTTTTTAATCTACTACCATTTCACAAAGGTGCTTTGTCATGGAGGCGGAGAAATGGCGAAAGAAACTCCCCAGCACTCAGAAAAGTAATGTGTTTACACTTACAACCTTTTTTGAATCGGGTAATAAAAACACTGATACATTTTTATTAGTAGTGATATCTTGGAAAATAGGGTGCTACTTTTTTTTGTTATCACAAAATAATATCTTTAGCAGATCGGTAAACGGTATATCACGTACATATATCGCTTTTCTGAGTACGTATGTGTACTCGGAGCATTCAGAAAGTTTTGCGAAACTAAAACTCTCTCTTTATTTATCATGCTTTAACGGAAAGATGCACATTTACCTGAGTACCTGAGTGGTTTCTTTTTAAACATAATATTATTATCTTTGGCACAGTACCTTTCAAATCGTATAATCGATTCCTCCTTTTATCTATCTATCAAGATAGATATATTACTTACAAGGTTGATCAACCTTGTAAAGTCCACTGTTGGACATAGGCCTCCCCAATCGGTGCCAATTTGACGTACCTTGCCCTGGGCCCTCTGAATCCAGAGGTTTTCAGCTGTAATGTTTACAAATAGATAGGTAGTAAGATACTTATAATTTACAACATGTTTCTAAAGTTCCCGTACTAATAACTACGAGGTTAACTTTAACTACGGGTTGTGCCACACTAAATATAAAAAAGTATACATAGTATACCGAGCAATGTTTTTAGTGAATTCTACCGTATTTTGACACAAAAAACAGATTTATGTAAAAAAGTCCAAATATAATAAATGCTACCGTATTTCATGGAAGATAATCTTAATTTCACTAACAAAAAATAACCTACTTCAAAATTACTCAAAAACGAATTGTCAGATCTCGAATAAATTTATGTGGGACCACATGACAAGCACCTGCTTTCGATTAAAAAAGAATCATCAAAATCGGTTCACCCAGTCGAAAGTTCTGAGGTAATAAAAAAACAGTCGAATTGAGAACCTCCTCCTTTTTAACCGACTTCAACACAAGGAGGAGGTTCTCAATTCGACTGTATTTTTTTTAAGTCGGTTAAAAATACCGTAATCTAGTTTTTGGACCTGGCAGCATTGCTACCGAGACCCATTAATAAATTAGGCGCACCATACACTTGTCAATCATATCCATACCGGTCAAATGACGGTAGAGACCGTCGGTCGGTGCGGTGACTTTCTCCGCGACAATACGAGTAACGGTCCCGGTAACAATGCAGGTTGTTCTCAATCTACATTACTTTTGTGGTATTCCGTATTAGTAGGGTGATGGTACCAGTGAATGATCGATGGATAGTGGTTAACAATATTATGTCGCAGGGAAATGATTAATAAATTACACATGATCAAATCCCTAGGAATAACATGAACAAGTTCTCTAAAGTCCTGCAGGATTTCATCAAATCTGTTATGACTTAGGAATTCCATAGGGGTTTGATCAAATCTCGGTTTTCATCATTTCCGAGTAACATACACATACTCTAAGAAAAAAACTGGAATTTAAACTTGTTCCTTGTTGTTGTACAAAATTATATCACCTCGCAATGTGATAACTGATAAATGAAGGCTTTTCCGAGGTCGATACCAGATTGGTTTTTAAATAAAAGCATAATATGTATTAATGAAAAGGTTCAAGTTACATACCTTACTTTTTAAATAAATTATGTAACATTGTATGAAATAAATACAAAATAAATAAACGCAAACATACTCGTACACACATGACCCTATAACAAACATTTATTAGTTCCTTATAATTCCCAATAAAAATAATTTCCGTATAAAACCCAGACCCCCACGCTTGGCTCTTCTGGTTTAAGACATTTATTTCTCAAAGAAATAATAATAAATTAAGTTAAATCCTCCATAACATATCGTAGATTTTTTAAAATTTGAATCAAGCCATCGAGCTAAATCTATTGATCTATTTAAGCATGTTACCTAAAATAAGCAAAAACCATATTGTGATTAATTAAAACAATTTGTTATACTTACTATTAATTTTTTTATGATAATGTGCATCTTTCGATCGCATGCGCCTTGTTAGAACAGAGGGACTAAAAATTTAATTAGATATCATGCTACTTATTATGACAACATTTATTACATTAAGTTAAAAGAATAATATTTAGGATAATTTAGGTTATAACTTTTTACTCTAGAACATTAGCAGTGTCCATTACTGGTACGAACACCTTATTTACTTAGTTTCAATAACAACAGTGGCATAAAAATCTTTGAAATAACTATCTTCTTCAAGATGTCTATTCTTATATAGCATCCACAAACTGAATATACATATGAAGGCCTTTTGATGCCTTTTTAATCCCCGAAGAAAACAGAGGGCCCAGAGGGGTGTTATAAGTTTGAGTTGTCCGTGTATCTGTGGATTTGTATGTCTGTCTGTGGCATCGTAGCTCCCAAACGAATCAACTCATTTTGATTTTGATTTTTTTTTACTTAATCGAGAGTGTTTTTATTTGTTCTGTTTTTCTTCTTAGTGTTATTAAAAATGTTGGGGGTTTTTATAAATTAAATTTAAAATTATAATTATGAATACTTTTCTATAGGAAGCAATGAATGTCAATAAGGCGCACATTAACTTATACGTATAAGGACAGGGCCAAAGCGCTCTAAAAACTTGTCGTTGGTCGGTAGATGGCGCTTAATTAAAAAATACCAATACAGGGATCAAATCTTCAAGGTCAACGGGCAAGGTAATACCCTTAAATTGGTCTACTAATTGGAGCAATGCTCCGTACAATGTACATTGCGCGCGGCGACGCGACGCTCTCTCACGCCTTTGGGCCCTCGCCGACAGCAACTTTTTGTAGCGCAGCTGTCGCGCGTTTCATGAACGCGCAACAGCATCGCTACGTCGCATTTGCAACGCGCTACAGAAGCGATGCCAACGCGCTACTAACGCGCTACAACATCGCGACTGTATCGATGCAACGCGCGACCGTGTCCATTTTGCAACTGTAGCGATCGCAGTTACCATGGTGCCGTTACTAAATCGCGTTTGAATCACGACAGAAGCGCTTTTGTATCGCCACTTAATCTGGGCATGTGGGCGAGGGCACACAGCTAGCGACCACTTCGCAACTGTATCGATGCGGACGCGCGACAAAAGTCGCCGTGAGCGAGGGGCCTTTGGTCTCACGTAGTTCGTAAGAGACAGAGAGAAAGATGGCGCTACTTATTGCTTGTATGAAGAACATTTTTGTGTGAAACGTTCCGACCTTCCAACGCGGCTGTTACTTCCTTCCTACTAATATGATAAATGTGAAAGATTGTATGGATGTTTGTCACTCTTTCACACAGAAATTACTGAACGGATTTTCATGAATAGCACACAAGTAGACCATGATCTGGAATAACATATAGGATTACTTACTTATTAATCTTATTATCCCGGAAAATGCAAAGTTGCGGGTATGGCGTTCGTTTGAATTTTTTGTACGCTATTAACTTTTTAATTAAAAGTGCGTACAGGATTGAACCCAGCGCCCATGACCATAATTAAAACCACTAAGTCCATAATTATTCCTTGCAAAATAAGCTAAAAGCATAATTATGTTATAAACATGAACTGTTACGTCAATATTACCACTGTACATATTATTATTTGCTATTATTTGCTAGTTGCAAAAACTTAAACACGAAATTTAAGCAAGCAATAATAATGGACATTTTTTTTAACACAAAAACTTAACGAAAATGTTAATACAACGAGTTTCTTATTACCTAAAAATATTTACAGACGTGGTAATTTACATACTTTAGCTAAGACTTGAAACAAATAAAAAAGCGGCCAAGTGCGAGTCGGACTCGCCCATTAAGGGTTCCGTAGCAGCAAGTAACATAATATAAAAGTTCTTGTAGTTCGTTGTAACTTTGATCAATGTTTTTTGCGGTTTACGATTTATGACGTATTAAAAAAAAACTACTTACTAGATCTCATTCAAACTAATTTTCGTTGGAAGTTTGCTTAGTAATGTACATCATATATTTTTTTCAGTTTTATCATTCCCTTATTTTAGAAGTTACGGGGGGGGGGGACACACATTTTACCACTTTGGAAGTGTCTCTCGCACTCAGTTTAGAAAAAAATGATATTCAAAACCTCAATGTCATTTTTGAAGACCTATTCATAGATACCCCACACGTATGGGTTTGATGAAAAAAACATTTTTGAGTTTCAGTTCTAAGTATGGGGAACCCCCAAAATTTATTGTTTTTTTTTCTATTTTTGTGTGAAAATCTTAATGCGGTTCACAGAATACATCTACTTACCAAGTTTTAATGGTATAGCTCTTATTAACCGACTTCAAAAAAAGGAGGAGGTTCTCAATTCGACTGTTTTTTTTTTTTTTTTTTTTTATGTTTGTTACCTTTGAACTTTGGACTGGGCGAACCGATTTTGATGATTCTTTTTTTAATCGAAAGCTGATAGCTGTCATGTGGTTCCACATAAATTTTATTGAGATCTGACAATGGCATCCATGAGAAAACTACATAAGTCGTAAATTTGTGTTAAGATGTGCGCGACAAATTGACGAATAACTCAATATCACGTCAACCGATTTCGATGATTCTTTTTTTAATAGAAAGCTGGTGCTTGTCATGTGGTCCCACATAAATTTGAACGAGATCTGACAAGTAGTTTTTGAGAATTTGAAGTCGGTTATTTTTTGTTAGTAAAATTTAGATTATAGTTTCGGAAAAATGTGGCTGTGACATACGGACGGACAGACAGACAGACATGACGAATCTATAAGGGTTCCGTTTTTTGCCATTTGGCTACGGAACCCTAAAAATGTGTACCATATTCATGCAATATTCATTAATAGTTATTTAAATCACACGTCACCGACTCATTTATTATTTTTATATATTTGACGAACGAAGTTTTAAAATCTAGAATTCTGTGTCTGTATTCGAGGACCTCTCTTCTTGCATAGTAACTCCTCACGAGGGAATAGACTTATGAGAGTATACTGGCATGCAAATATCTAAAAATTCATTATATAAGTTCCCACTGCCCAAAGGTTGACTGGCAGAGAATGCTTTTAACATTAAGTCCGCCTTTTGTTCATATACATTTGTATGGTACAATAAAGACTAAATAAATAAATAAATAAGTTGGCAAAATGTAGGTATCTAATATATATATTGACATTAATAGAATTTTATTATCAGTATACAGAAGTACTTATAACTAGATGACAATATAGATATATGGTATTTAAACTCTTCTTTAAAGTGAAACCTTTATTACATCGTCTCAAACTTTTTCGTCTGTGTGTTGCATGTCGCGTGACGGTCAGCCGCGGAGTAGGGATAAAGTGAAAGGCGCTTGTCAGAGCAGCCAAGGCCAATATGGCAGCGCCTATAGTTCGCAGCAGCTGACCGTGTAGTGTATAGACTATTATAATTAAGTTACTAATAATTAAGTTAAAATTAAAATCGCAGTTTTAATACCCCAAATCGAATAATTTCCTAGAAATTTTTAGTTAAATGTCTACAAGCCGAAAAAAGTTTCACTTGCATCGTGGTTTCATAAAACCACACTTTCTCTTTTTTTATTATGGTATTTAAATGTTTTTCATTTAAGCAAATATGGGCTCAACAGTTCACACAGAAATAATATTAAATTTAAATTAAAAAAAACCCTGACAGTTTTATTTACACTAAACACAGCTAAGAACACTCTCGTCACCTTTCAAACAAAAAAAAAATATCAAAATTTGTTCATCCGTTTGGGAGCTACGATGCCATAGATACACGGATACACAGACACAGATACACAGACACGTCAAACTTATAACACCCCTCTTTTTTCGTCGGGGGTTAAAAATAATTCGTCATCTTCCAAACTACACACTTAAAATTTCACGTGTGCGTGCGAATGACGTGGAGCTCAAAGGTCCTGTCACACCAGCAAATAAGTGTGAAGTAATTTTTCAAAACAATTTTTTTACTGTAGTGCGGCGGCACCATTTGAATTTTAAGGCAGAGTCTTGTCATATTGTCCAATGAAGAAACGATCGGAGCTCGGTAGAGCGATGAAACCATGTGTGCTGTGATATAGGAACCCCATCGAGTGCATAATACGCTATGTCATAATGTTTCCAATAACAAGAAAAAAAAGACAAAAAAATCGTCAAAATAAAAAGACTAACGATCTATACACCGTGTTCCTGACTTTGTGCACAAACTTCGGCCTGATATTCAGCCCATTAAATTGGTCATCTTTCGTTATGGATTCATTATTGAAATTTTTATTTATTTTTTATTTTTCATTTTCATACAAACTAAATACTTGAACGTAAATTGCCTAATGTGTAAGCTCTTTACGCAAGCTGGCAACGTCGCATTATGATTGATATGAAACTTTGACATGAGTAAACTTTTCTTGACGTTAACAATAATTATTTCTCATCGACTTCGTTCTGTGCGGCCAGTGATCTTTTGAAAACCAAATAGGTAATAATACGGGTTCAAAAAGTTTTACCATGTTTGTTTACTTTAAGGTCCATTTAGACGGAGACTTTCTAGTATCTATCGTACACTACTATCACTAGTAATAATCGCCATAACATTACCGTATCAAATGTTTACATACAGGAAATAACTAAATTCTCACCTACGATTATCTCATATGACATTCGCAACTTATCAATAAAGGCGATAATTTCCTACGTCTATTTAGGTACACATTGTGCGTAAGATTACTTACGACAATCTCGACTTGTATTTGACTTACATTTTTCAAATTCATACGTGTATCATACAAGACGGTTGAAAACGTTTTGAGTGCGAGATTTGTCAGTAGAGTTAAGTTAACAATCAATATTCCATTGCGAGGAAATTGTCGTCAAATAGCGAGAGGTGTAAATGTAAGAAACATTTTTTTATAAATTCGATCGTGGCTTCTTCGAGACGAGAAGCTCTCCGTCTAAATGGGCCTTTATTGACAAGTCAAGCCAATAATGACATGACATTTAAAATTAAACAAGTACAGTTTAAATGATTATGACCGTACTGAGCGGCAACATAGCACAAATAAAGACCCTTTTACAATGTACACCCATATTAAATGGAATTACCAATAACTTAAAAACTAAGCTTTATAATGCACTAGTACCTGTTTATGATATGTTTAGTAAATGCTATAGAATCATTTGGTAAAGTTTGTGCACAACCTCAAAAAAACCCTGTATAAAGAAACTACGACATCATGTCCATTGACGTTGACAGTGGGCAGCATGTCCACACTTCTTATAAATACTTTAATTACCCTTGAAACCATGCTTGCAACAATATATCAAAAAAAACCTTCATGTTATTGTTATTAAATGGGTACAATGCCCTACTATAAAATTCCTATTTAATATGAAACATATTGGAACGAAGTTCCTTATCGCGCGTTGCGAAAGGGGGCTAAGCGGAAAATTTGGTAACGACACTTTTTGCCGGTAGCGACACTTTTTGCCGTCGTAGTTTTTTTTACATAGAAGGCAAGCCAGAGTACTAGGATAGTACTGACTGCAAGGAACTTCGTTCCATCCGGGTGTCCCTTGACACCTCTCAAGTTTTTTTTTGTACATACCTATACATAATTACAATAATGTAGTAGTTTTAGTTTAAGATTTTTTCGTATAATAAAAGATAAAAAAAATACAAAAAAATATTTGTAAAAATTTTGTACAATAGGTGTTTTTGTTATAAGTTCTATAAATATTTTAGTATTGAGTACTTTAATTAATTATTTTTTGCTCGTATCCTTATAATTTACATTTTTATTTCAGTATACATGTTCTAGCTAACAATTTTTCATTGTTAATCGTTACAAACACAATCAGATAAGTTAAATTTATAATAATTTTACTGGCGATTGAAATATTCCTCGCTATTCTTGTGAGTCGTTACAATTTTATTATCAGTGTATCGAATCAATTGACGACACATATTATACATTTTTTTTATTTATGCACGTGTTTTATTGCACAGCCAAGAAGACTCAAAGTATAGATACGGAAATAAAACTACATATAAATTTCAATTTCAATGCTGTTCATTCCTTATCCCGTGAGAATATCGTATAGTCCAACTTTAACACGTGTCCAATATAAAGGACAACGACAAGGACGATTGTGTAGAAAACTTTAGCCACTCAGTCAAAATTTGATTATAAAATTAAAACAATTATTATAATTATCAGTCAACATAACAAAAAGTAAAACAATTAAATACATAAAAACATGATTATGACAATGCAGTGATAAAATTATTAAAACAATAACGATACGAATTCAAATTCAAAATAAATTTAGATAAACCATATTTATGTCAATTAACTACAACTTCATTAATAATTATCAAATTAAAATAAATACAATTGTAATCGTAATTAAAAATTCTCACAGGAGTTATGTTTAGTTATGAGACTCACGCCCCAACTCTGAGTCACTTATGGTTACTTTAATCGCCCCTTAGTAAAGAATCACCATACAAATTATGTACTAAGGAGCGATTTAAGTAACCGTTAATGACTCTGAGTTGGGTGTCAGTGAACCTCAGACATGCGGTAAAGACCTCTCTTCAGTTGTTGGCAAAAAGGTCAAAGTCTGTATACGTCTTTAGGAGATTTCTCAGTGCAGAGAGTATCCTGTGTATGCGCCTGAGTGGACGTGCGCAACCGTGCAGCTGGATGGCACGGAAAGTCAATCATGTAATTGTTAGGGATGAAGAATCGAGCCAGTTCATTACAGAAGACATTATGTATGCCTAAACATTGTCGGAAGGTCGTTCACCATGCTGCGGAACAATGGCCCAAGAATTGAACCTTGCATTACCCCCGAACGAGTGTGATGACTCGTAAATACATAATATAACAAATTTTTGCCGATTGGGCAAATATTGACTGACAACTTTAGAAGGCCTGGAGCAAATCCGATAGCATTAAGTTTTGCTAATAGTGTACAAGTGAAGGCATTCGATAGAGTCGATAATAACTTTATTGTCGACTCTATCGAATGCCTTCTTGAAGTCATCTGCTGCCTGTGAATCGTGATCCAACTTTAAAAAAAAGGGATTTTAATGGTCTAGTAACTAGAACTATTAGTCTAGACTCTAGTTTATACCTAAAAACTAATATAAAACATTAGAAGTACTAAGAAGTACGTACCGATGAATTATGAGTGAAATAAAAAATATATTGGGACACATGCAATTTGAGTGGAAATATTAATTAGTTTCTCGTATCTTTACACGTTTGCCACGAGACTAAACATGAAAACTAGAGCCTCTATTTTTTTATGTAACCAGCATGAACTGACGATCTACCTAATAGTAAGTGGCCACCATCGTTATTAAAACCCAAGGCTTCCAAAATGGGTTGCCGACCACCTAAAGAGAGAGAGGGAAAAGATTAAATTTACTTTCTTTGCGTGATTAATATGTACCTGTACTCATGTCATTCAGGTTTTTAATACTAACGCCTCAACTCAGAGTCACTAACAATTACTTTAATCGCTCCTTAGTACAGAATTTGTATGGCATTTTTTAATAAGGAGCAATTTAAGTAACCGTTAGTGACTCTGAGTTGGGACGTAAGTTACGTCACGTAACTTGACGTAAGTCTCTCAGAGCCGCAGTAAAGGACTTGAGGATATGACGAAGGTAAAAGGATTCCTTGACGTAACGCTTAAAAACCGGTCATCTCGAATTTTAGGTCCGAAGGTATTGAGATGTTTTTATTTCTTCGGATACTCCACTACGTTGGAAAACGTTTTAGAAAAAGATCACATAGAGATCAATGATAATACTAAAAATAAAATATTGCCTGCTGGGCGAGTTCGGTTGTGGTTATAATTATTATATACGAGTAACCGCCCTCGCTTTGCTTCGGTTTTCTTATTTTTTTTACACCTTGGGTTACATTATTGGAGTTTTGCTAAGGATCACATTTTTTTTGAAAATATAATATAGCCTATGTTCACTGGGGATAGTGTAGCTATCTAACAGTGAAAGAATTGTTCAAATCGGTTCAGTAGTTCTGAAGCCTATTCAATGCAAACAAAAAATCAAATCTTTCCTCTTTATATATGAGTACTAGCTGCCCGGACAGACTTCGTGCTGTCAAAAGTTTTTTTATATATTGTGACTATAAATTGAGATGTAAGCTATCCTATCTTTCCAGTTGGATCAAACTGCACACGGTGTGCAAATGTGATTAAAATCGGTTAAGTAGTTTAGGAGTCCATCGAGGACAAACAACGTGACACGTAATTTATATATATTAAGATGATAGATTTAATGCCATAAACGTGTGATGCTTTTTTCTTATTTAAATAAGTATGACATGGGAAATAAATATGACACAACGCGGGTAAGACAGTGGCAAAAAATTAAGAAACATTATTGATAGATTTGTTTGATATTACGTATAACCATAGAAGAAATAATAGTAAATGTATAACATCAATAAGTTGAAGAGTTTGCTTGTGTGTATGGTTCCAATTAAAAAAAAATGTATTAGATAACGGCTATATGTTGTATAACATCATACTACGACCAATACGAACGGAACATCAATGATAACGTTGGAAAAATCAAAAAAGAAAACCAAACTGAAGTGAGTTTGAGTTATCTGCCCTCGCTGGTGCCTCGCAATCTAGACACGCGGAGCGTGTCAGCCAATTTTCTAGCTAACAGTTGGCGAGCAGCACCGTGTGTAATATTACACGAACCATTTGGAGCCACTTTTGACCACCTCATAACTCAAAAACTATTCAACATAAACCTGTCAAATTTGGCTCATTTATTAAAACTTGCAAAATACGTACGTCTTCCAAATTTCATAAACACATCTCAAACGGTTATTTAGATATTAACGTCCAAAAATCGAGAAATTTAACACTGACTGACCTATAGACTATAATTATCCAACTTCCAGGTGACCTAGAAAGTTAAAATTTGGCATTCAGATAGGTAGTCGGGTGAATACAAAGGAATAAATCTGAAAGTAGTAAATTTTTATCATTTTATGATAATTTTTCAAAAAATTGATTCTATTAGGAACACTTACTTATAACGCCTGAAATTTATGAACAGCGATCAAAATTGATGACAGGTGGTCATTATGTGGAATATTTAACGAGTGGAATACCACCCTTAATTTTTTTTAATCGAAACATATCAGTTTTAGTACTTTGTGAAGCTTTCAACAGGGGAAGATGTTCAGTGTCCCAAGTGCCTGTTGGAAGTGCAAAGCAAAAGTACGTATTATTTACGTACAGATTAGTGAGACGTCAGTAGCCGTTATTTCCAGTGTATTGCATTGTTTCATTTTTAACTTGTGAAAAATTATTCTTCTCTTATCTTGTATGGCATGTACACCACAAAATTTTGTATTATTTCCGAAATTATACCAGTTTAAAGTGATTCGAAGTATTGTTTCCAAATATATTATGGCACGTTATCTCATCGAACGCAAAATATTCGACTATCGTATTTATTATTATTATTACTACTATCGTATCGTATCGTATATATTATTAATAAAACAGACTGGGATTTAGTATTAATTATTATTTCAATATTTAGCGGACATGAATAGTAGAAGATCATTACTTATAAATAATGAAGTAACAGGTATTATGGACCACGGTGCCCTAACTACGGATTTATTTGAAGGGCACTATTACAGTTCATGTATAAGGTAACAGAATTAATCAGTAACGTTATGAATAAGTACCTACTAATAATTTCTGTACAAAAAGTAATGATATCCCATCAAAAACATGAATGTAAAGTAAAAGCCAATTAAAAAAAAAAGAATTGAGATCTAAATGGGTGCCAAGTTCTGTGTAGAAAAGCCTAAAATTTTAGTCACAAGAACATGTAATTCAAGCTTTACATTTGAATTGGCTAGTTTTCATTAGTTAGCAACCAACAAACCAAATTTTAGAAAAGTAACATAGGTCATCAACCTAACAGACTTAACAAAGATAATTATACAAATATAATATTGTAGTCTAGATAGGTACGTGAAAACTAACCAAGTCAAATGTGGAGCTTGAATTACATGTTCTTGTGACTAAAATTTTAGGCTTTTCTACACAGAACTTGGCACCCATTTAGATCTCAATTCTTTATTTTTAAATTGGCTTTTACTTTACATTCATGTTTTTGATGGGATATAAGGTTAGGTACTTGCCTTACATAGTGACATATAAAAATTCCCACGAATAATGATTAGCTGCGATCCTCTCAATATCATTGCAAATTTGCAATTAAAATAAGTTTAATTCCGTAATTACTACTTTGCCATTGTTGGTTCCATAATCCACGTTTTTGCTGCGTTCGAGTGATGGGAATACATAGTAATAAACATTAGTGATAATTTTGAAATTTAAATTCAAATTGATTTGTTTGTTTATCACATATAACTACTTATATGAATGAATATTTTATTTACTTTTTGGAAATAATAGCTTACAATAATACATCAGGGAATCGCGTCTCAACCGGTATATGGCTTTTTCTGAAATTAGCGGGAACAAATACACAGGTGTCTTCAAGTGAATAGGCTTTTACTAAGTTAGTGCGTTTTACCGTCCATGACTTCATAGGCACTTACCACAGGTGGTTTTGTAGTGAACCTAGTGTTCACAAAAAAGACACAAAAATTCTAAAAAATATTAATACGGAATCTATTTATAACATTTATGACGGTAAAAAAAAACCCGCAATAATATATTTTCTCAAATATTTTCTTCATATTATAGGCATCGACTGGTCACAGTTTTTATAATCATCAATTATAATCCTACTAATATTATAAATGTATTTTGTATGGATGTTTGTTTTTTATGCAAAAAAACGTTTTTCATGAATTCAGCACACATATCTCTGATCTCATATCAGATCTGGAATTACATAAAGAGTACCCGAAATTTTCCTGAAAAACACATGCAAAGTCGCGGGCATAGCGCTATTTATCATAAAATCTGTGGGCTGAGTCATCAAGTCCTACTGGATTGAGGACAGAGTACTCAGACCTCGCTTTCTGCGTGAGTAATACAGATTTACCATGCTTTCACTCTCTGTCGTTAACGTTCGTATATAACATGTAATACGTATACAGTAAGTTGCTTTTAATGTTACGTTACCATACCACAATAATGAAAGGATGTATGTATGTACTTTATAGATTTCATAATAAATTATGTTGTTAATCATAGTAATATAAATAATAATAATAACGCTTCATATTCCTAGCCCCACACTAGGATTCCCTGTGTCATGAGTGTTATGGACAACACACTAGACAAGGACATTCACACCCAAACCGAGAACAGAAATTCAAACTCATCATTCAAATTTCCGCTTCGCTAGGAATCGAACCCAGGACCATTGGTGCGGCGATTAGGCATGGTAACCATTGTACCACATGGGTCGTCAAATAAATAAAAACTGAAAGTTTGTATGATTGTAACTGAATCATGGCAATTTTTTTCTGTGAGTATCTTACACTTGATTTTTTTTTTTGTTCGACATGCATTTTTCATCCACGCCCAAAGCCACTGATATGGGCTAGTGATTTTATTCAAAATTGTACTTAAATAGCTGAGCTAATATATTATTATTGTATATAACACTACGTCACCGGTCAGATTATAAAGTATAACAATAATTGAATTTTACTGATTTGCGTAGGACTAGTAACCCTTTCGCTTTCGCTTTGATTACCTAAATATTGTCTTAATACTCAGTACTTCTAAACAACTCCACTTTGTCAGAAATTATGATAATATTAGCCTTCCTCATGAAATGGCTATATCATACACAAAAATAATTTATCAACTCTGACTGCCAGTTCCAAAGATTAGTGCGTTCAAACAAAAAAAAACATTCCGTGTTATATTTGTACATGTATGTAAACAATATAAACGCGTACAATATCCTGCGTTCTTTGCGGGATTTTTTTGCAGGATACCTTTGGAAAAGTAAATATAAAATATTTACCAAATCATAATCTTATCAAAAACTGAATTCGGTACGATGCAAACCAATTTTCTGTGAAATGTATTCACTATCAATAGTTTTAAACCGTACAATACACAGTTAAGGACTAATAAATTATCTTATTTTATGTTTAATTTATAGTAACATAAAAAAATCTTTAAAATATTTTTATAGATCTATTATTTATTTACTAGTTAAATTAATGTGTTTCGTAAGGTTACAGTTTTTTAAATAAAAATATTGTATGAAAATAATTTAAACAATATGATACTAAATACAATAAAATAATATACTACAAAAAAATGCAAAATGACTTTTTTAAAGTTATTTTTTACTAATTACGTTCATAAATTATTTTCTTTTTTATCCATACCATTACTTCCATATCTTTTTGGGTATTTAGAGAGATGAATTTTACGTAGATTTAAACTTTAGATCTTAAACTTTAAATTTTAATTTAAGTCAATAATGTTATATGATTAGCACTATTTTCATATTATGTACTATAGCTATTAATATAAAAAATAAACATACCTATATCCAAGATCGTTTTAAAACGTCACTATACTTAAAAACGAAAACGAAAAACTTCGGAGGGCACGATTGTAATCGATTAATACACATAAGCACGAACTCGTATGTAGAAATGCGCGCGCGCACCTTAAGGTACGTATACAACGACTGACTGAGAGAGAGCGAGTTTCTCATTTAAAGAAGGCATCGGTTCAAATGACGACCCTATCGTTATCGAAACATCGCATTAACTATCGTATTTTCATTCTCAGGTAAAAGTTTGAGAGTTTTTTCTTTTTTTTTATTGGCCGGCAACGCATCAGTGATATTTAAAGTGTTATTGATGTCCATGGACGACGCTGATCACTTACCATCGGATAGATTGTTTGTCGGCACAACAACAGAACAAAGGGGGCCAAGTTCTGTGTAGAAAATCCATAAAATTTAGTCACAATTTTATTAAGATCATTAAATTCAAGCTCTACATTTGACTTAGCTAGTTTTCACAGGCTTTATTATATTATTTATAATTAATCAACTTATCTTCGTAAAATTATACGCAAGTTAGTCTATACTTATGTTACTTTTCTAAAATTTGGTTTATTGGTAGCTTACAAAGGAAAATGTAATAGTAATGTCACTTTTTGTTTAGAAATTATTAGTATTTATTGATAATTAATATAGTCTAATCAATAAGTTCAAAATGGTTGAAAATAGAGATACTGCTCTTAAAAATACGTGCGATAGCTCATTCTGTTCGGAATGATGTCTAGAAAAATGTTTCGGAAGCGTTTACCAGCACCTAAAAAATTGCAAAAGTTATTGACAAAATAAAGTTGAAAAAAAAAGTATTTTGTTTTTGGTAATCACTCCGAAACTATTAATATTTAAGAAATTTAAAAACAAGATTCTTAAAGAAGAGGAAATTTCCAAAAAATGACTTGCGGCTCTCGGAACTCTTATCTCCATTATTTATAACTTTAATATAACGCTGAAAATGGGTCTCCACGCGGCATTTTTAGCTTGCGCGTGCGACTTCAAAACCGAGTTCGTCACACTCAATAATTTTTTAAGGTATTAATTATTAATTTAAAAAAATAAAAAAAATATGGTGTATTCGAAACACTTCAAATAATTTGCTCCCGTAGGAAATTTTGCTTAAAGTTAATTTTTCAACAAGTTAGACGATTGTTACTAATTAACTAAATTTTCTCGAACTTCCATTTTCATTGTACATTAAAAAAAATGTTTAAGTAATTGTCCTATAAATTTTTCGTTTCGTGGAGCCCTTCTTATATACATGCTTAACGAGATCACGTCATAAAAGTTTAAAAAGTTTTAATACTTTGTGTATAATAATTTTGTCTGTCTGTCAGTCTGTCTGTCTGTCCGTCCGTATGTCACAGCCACTTTTTTCCGAAACTATAGGAACTATACTGTTGAAACTTGGTAAGTAGATGTATTCTGTGAACCGCATTAAGATTTTCACACAAAATAGAAACAAAAACAATAAATTTTGGGGGTTCCCCATACTTAGAACTGAAACTCAGAATTTTTTTTTCATCAAACCCATACACGTGAGGGGTGGGGTATCTATGAATAGGTCTTCAAAAATAAGATTGAGGTTTTTAATATCATTTTTTTCTAAACTGAATAGTTTGCGCGAGAGACACTTCCAAAGTGGTAAAATGTGTGCCCCCCCCCTGTAACTTCTAAAATAAGAGAATGATAAAACCAAAAAAAATATATGATGTACATTACCTTGCAAACTTCCACCGAAAATTGGTTTGAACGAAATCTAGTAAGTAGTTTTTTTTAATACGTCATAAATCGTAAACCGCAATTTACCTCGATCAAAGTTACAACGAATTTCAAGAACTTTTATATTATGTTACTTCCTGCTACGGAACCCTTCATGGGCGAGTCCGACTCGCACTTGGCCGCTTTTTCTCTATTTGAAAATGTGTTTTCTCTGCATGTATAACATCTATGAAATTTCATTGAACATATTTATGAAATACTAACGCCCCAACTCAGAGTCACTAACGGTTACTTAAATTGCTTCTTAGTAAAGAAACACCATACAAATTCTGTAATTAAGAAGCGATTTAAGTGACCGTTAGTGATTTTGATTTGGGGCATAAGTATTGTTGAAACCACGTTAAAACATTAAAAGATAAATCTTTACCAATAACAAAATATAACCACGTGAAAAAAAAATGTACAGATAGTGTCTATATCCAACCAAACGTGAGATTAACTAAAATTGTAACTTATTTTCAAATACATATAAAAAATATTTAAAAATTAATTGTGTTTGTTTCTTTCATTTCACGTTAAAAAAGAGCGGCAGATTGACTTGATTTTTTGTGTGAAGATAATTTTAAGGCTGGAGAGTGACATAGGTTGGCTGGCTTCAACCCATTAATGGCCCACTACTGGGCACGGGTCTCTCCTCTTGAGGAGGCCTAGAGCATACTCCACCACGCTGCTCCAGTGCGGATTGGTGGAGGGGTTAGTGGCCAACCCAAGTGTCGGAAGTTTTCAAACCGCCCGAGGGCCTCTGACATGGCTTAACGACTTTTATCTTATGATAACAACCGGGACCGACGGCTTTACGTGCCCTCCGAAGCACGGAAACGCTCAAGAAATTTTTGCCACTAGCGGTCACCCATCCAACTACCGACCGCGCCCGCTGTTGCTTAACTTTGTCGATCACATAGGATCGACGCAAGCCGCCGGGCTATGAGCGCTTCCACGCGTGACATAGGTTATTACATAGATATTATCATTCCCACTTCTCCTTTGCCCTGCAGACGAAAACAGCTGGTAATAGAATGTAACAGCAGAATTTAATAAACTTTAATAAATTAACCAAGGCTTTATCCCAGACCAAAATTATTTTTAACAATGAAAACAGTTTCAAGCAGAAATTGAAGATTAACTCAGCACATTCATTTGTAAATTATTGAAGTGAAAACTTCTTTAGTGAGTTTAGGGGGTGACTTGAAATTTTATGAAACGAAACTGTCCAGTGGAGACTAGATATGAGTGGAGACTAGAAATGAATGGAGACTAGAAATGAGTGGAGACGAGTTGAGTGGAGACGAGTTGAGTTGAGTTGATTTGAGTTGAGTTGATTTTACATTCGTCTCATTATCTTGAAAACAAAATTTTTAAAGGTTTCACTTCTACCACGTGTGAATTGCACACATTTTAATTTTTCTTTTTGTACATACTAAGTACGTTTATTTAGATGTCCTGAGATTTAAATAAATATTTGTTTACAGTTGAGGATGCAAGCAACTGTTCTGACCTCTATATAAGGACGAGGTATACTGGCGACCACTTAGTAAAAGTAAATATGTAGCTTTATAACAAAAAATGTATTTTTATGTTAATAGTGGACAAACTGACGAGTCTCCTGACATTATCGAAACAACGCACGGATTCATTGCCGGGTAAGGAAGAAAAGAGAAGAAAGAAAGAACTGGCTCTCAACTCCTCAGCCGAAATACGAAGAATCTTGTTTTCCAATGGACAGTAGCTGTTGGCTCTAGCAGCAAGCTCAGGTGGACATTTTTTTATTTTTTTATAATCTTTATTTGTTTGGGGTTTTGATATTTTACATATATGACAACCCCATTATTTCCTTAAGTACACTTAACACCAGACAACAATATATAACTTTTAAACTAGCAACGAACATACATCTAGCATTATTAGTAACTGCGGATATAGCAACGTATAGTCGAATCACGAACCCAGTGAACCAATTTAACATCTACAGTGTTATCACTTATCAGTTCATGACGAAATTTAATAGTGTCCTGCCCTGACAAACCGATTTTGGTATGAATCATTGATACGTTATGGCTTGAAATGTATTTTTTAGGGACCAAGAAGTCACTACAACGAATTACTACGGCTATAATATTTCACAAAGTGACATTAGTTTCTGTCAATTTGGTCCAGCGAATTAGTGATTCGACTATAATCGTACGGCTGACTGCTGAGTCAAGAAAGAGGGAGGTAATTAGCCAGGCTGGCCTCACATGAAGATAATGCTACTTATATTATAAACTAGCTGACCGGGCAGACGCTGTTCTGCACCATTTTTTCTGAAATAAAAGTAGCCTAAGTTACTCCTTGTTACATCAGCTATCTGCCAGTGAAAGTCCCGTCAAAATCGGTCCAGCCGTTTCAGAGATTAGCCGAAACAAACAGACAGACAAACAGACAAGAATTGTAAAAACTGTTGTTTTGCTATATGTACCGTGTACATCCAAATGCACTTAGTAAAAATCGGTTATTTGAATATTACAAACAGACACTCAAATTTTATTTATTTGTATAGATCGATGTATAGATGTGAAAGTTCATGAGGATGAATGTATGTTTGTTACTCATTCACGCAAAAACTACTGGACGGATTTTCATGTTTAACACACAGATAGACCATGATCTGAAATAACATATAGTGTACTTATTATCCCGGAAAACCCAGGCAAAGCCGGTAAGCGCTAGTACAAATATAAATTTACTAGCTGACTCGGCAAACGTTGTTCTGCCAAATAAATTTTAGGGGTAGGGGTTAAAAAATAGATGTTGTCCGATTCTCCACCCTAGCTGATATGCACGCTAAGATTCACGAAAATCGGTCGAGCTGTTTCGGAGGAGTTCAACTTCTAACACCATGACACGTAAATTTTATATATTAGATTTCAAATTCACACACTCTCAAACAAGTTAATCCCGTAAAATATTATACATAATATACTCCCATCAATTGTGTTTTAACAACTGATGCCCTACAAATGGAAGGGATATCCTCAATTTAGCAAATTTGATGTGTTTAATTGTAATAAATGTTGTAGTTTAATGTGCATTCCATGTCCTACGCAGATACTATCTCGATTTTAAATGTAGTCTGCCGACACTGCCTGCGAAGCGAGGGTTCCCGGGTTCGATTACTTCGATTACCGGCTGGGCAGATATTTATGTGACAGATATCTAAATATTTGTACTCGGGTCATGGGTGTGATTGATTTCAGAATTCAGAACAATTTTCAAGTAAAAGCAATTTCAATGTCAAAGCGGTGAATTTGACTCAAAAGTTATTTTGTTTACTGTTATGGGCTGAACTTCTTAAATGGTTTTTGCTTAAAATTACGTTCCGTTAAATTATAGTCCCCGTGAACTAAGAAGCCCAATTTGTCGTTTGTCATCACAGTGACACTAGAGATGTACAAAAAAATCGGTTCACGAAAGAAACCAATTTTTGCAACAAATCGATTCAAAATTGTAAGACCTTCTACTCGATTCGATAATTAAATTATAAACTAAAAATCGTAATATTTAGGTACCTACCTACTACCTTGATTGAGCTATCTCGTGCCGCGTATTCTCAATATGTATTTACGACTTAAATAAAATATTATTTTATTATTTCTTCCTAACAACTCATGCTGCTAGATATGCATGGAAATAGCCGAGCCGGCAAACGAGCTAACGATCCACCTGATGGTAAGTGGCTGTCGTCGCCCATGAACATCAGCAACACCAAAAGCATTACTGGTGCGTTGCCGGCCAAGAAAAAGAGAACAAAAAGAAAGAAAGATAGACCAGGATAGAATGAAGGGCATCCGCTTATTTTCATAATAATATTATGAGCGTCAGGGAAAAAACTACGGTGAATAAATTCCTGTTTATTTCGTAAGACACGTCATTCATGTAGACATAATTATTATTGACGTGATAACGTCTATTAAAACGATGAACACCGGGCGCACGCACGAAAAACCATGACTCATTGTCCCGTTCCGCGCGAGCGAGAGCGCGGAACAAGCGATAGAGAGGCACGATCCGCTGAAGCGCTCAATTTTATCTATAAAAGTATGCAATCATTTCATCAATGTTTTGTCATGACGTTAAACTACCGTCCGTAAACCGACTTTACAGATATTATTTTTTTATTGAAAAAAATATGTTTACAGCAACCTTAAATACATAATTACATATAATATTATATAATCTGTAGTTACTGTCCATGGATGGCAAAGTGCCCATACTTAAGGGAAAATGTACTTTGTTAGCATCCAATGCGTCGTGGTATAATTCAAATGCAAGTAAATCATTTTTAACAATGTAATTAAATGAATCAATTTTCATTTTTAAATTTCGATTATAGTAATGTATCGATTATGTTGGTTTTATAAACGGTTTCAAGCCGTCAATCACTTTATGTCAGTTTAGATTTAGGCCCCTTCATAAAACATTGTTTGGAAGTCATATATTTTTATTAAATTTTGCATAAATTATGATGTGATGGGATTTTTACTAGATTATAACGTTTAATATGATTTACAATCAACGCCTATGAAAATGGGTAGGGATTTTTAACAAATTTTGGCAAAATCCTTTGTCCGTAAGTATCCAACTATTCATGTCAAGTAAATGATTATTCCATTTTGCTCAAAGACGCCCATACAAGGTTTGTTCATATTAATAAATGGCAGCTATCATTATGGGCATCTTAGATAATTTTGACTATAGTGATCTAATAAATATTTAAAATAATGATGATTTTCCGATATTTCAACCTTTTAAAGAAACAAATTACCTCAGAATTACATGAAAAATATTGCTATTTAATAAATGTTGCTATTATTTACTGTTTTTTAATACTAAATTAAGAGATTTATGTTATTTCGTACGTATTATAAGCGTATCTACAAAGTCGTGGACAACAGCTGGTAGATACTCGTAATAATATCGCTCACCTAGTAACATAATGGCACATCTGTAAAAAATGTGAAATTGAGTTTATGTGGTATACTTGTTTAAAAGTGCATAATCTACATATAGGTATGTGTCTTTCCTAGTAACCAAACCCATACAATCTGTAAAAAATGTAAAAAGAACCCATAAATTAATTTTAAACATTTTTATATATGATTCTCGTTTCTGTAAAATACTTATGACAAACGTAAATGTGTCATTATATTACTAGGTGAGTGATATCTGTAATTAAATATTAGTTCATTGGTAATTAGTCGCTCCTCCAACATTCCAATTACATCCTACATGACCGTGTGTGGCGTGCATGAAGTAACTTTTTATTCCTCATTCACAACGTTTTTACTAACTGTATGTAATTTATAACAATGTTACAATAATAAAATTAATGTCATTTGCAACAGTGTAACTGAGCAATTAACATACAAACAAATCATACGTGGATTATTTATTTATTTATTTATTCATTCATTTTTTATGTTCAGTATGGGAACATAAAAAATGAAGGAATAGAATGTCTGACTATAAGCAGTGGCGTAGCTACTAAGGGAGGCCAAACACGATCAAGTGTACTTGATGAAGCGTCAAGCGGACTTGACGGGGCAATCCGGGGCATCCAGTATACTTGATCGTGTATGGCCATGGTATAGCTATCTGCCGTGAATAAAGTCGACGTCACCCCATACATTTGTATCATGCACACTGGATGGTGCGTCAACTCAAACTGCTTTGACAAGTCAAACTGCAGACTTGACAAGTATACATTTTTACTGTAATACGGATACTCACGATATAATTATTTTATTTTATACGCCGCGATATTTCGACCCAGTTGCAGGGATCGTGGTCACGGCTAGACTCCCGTATTACAGTATTACACCCCGTATTACAGTAAAAATGTGTTCAGTCCACGATGAGTTAAGTTTAAAATCATGTATTGACAAGTATACTTGATGGTGTATGGCCTCCATAAGGTAAGGCAGGATACCCCCAACCTCAGCAGGCCTTCGGACCCGGACCAGCAAATCTCGTATTGAACTAGCTTAAATTCTACCACCTTTAGAATCTAAAAAAAACGTTGCAAAAAAACTTTGTCAATAACGGAAGGGATATTAAAAGCTTCGTCAATATCGGATATGTACTTACTTTGCATGTGGGTACAAGACGCAGACTTTGACATTTACCTACAATACAACGTTTTCAGACTGTTCGTCTAAATATTCACCAATACTGTCAGCGGATCTTTTTGACGCATTGACCTAAAAACTTTGGGCAGACAGCAGACTCTTCGACTATTCGTTGTAACATAAATTATATTTGTTGGCGTTTCATAAAAAGAAGTTTGTTCAAGTGTGCCGTAATCTAAAAAAGTACAAACTGGTACAAACCGTCTAACTTTGACAAGATGGCGGGAATAGCAGTTTGCAATTGACATTAATTTCATAATTTCACACATACCTACATAGTATAATATTACAGAGAACGTCTTCTTTAAAAATAAACTTGACAAGTACGAGTTAAACTCACAAACTACAAATTCTGCACTAAGCAACGATTTAAAAGTATCTAACTGTTAGTGACTCTGAGTTGGAGCGTTAATCACAGTTATCCGACGTTCTATATGTAGAAATATTTATTTATATTTTTTTACACCTTTTAAGTTAATGCTTGACTACATATTACAACATTGAAATGGAAATTTTTATTTAGATTTATTTAATAAAAAAACGTTTCCTAAGTAGATATTGCCAGCAAAGCGTTATAACAATCGTTCATTTTGTGGACGATCCTACGTCTGCTTATTTTTAAAATATCCTTCTAACAGTAGTAACATGGTATGTAAACGTATGTTATTTATATAGGATTTTTTTAATGGAAATAGCTGGCAAACGAGCTGACGATCTACCTAATGGTAAGTGGCTATCGTTACCCATGGACATCAGCAACACCAAAGGCATCACTGATGCTTTGCTGGCCAAGAAAGAGAGAAGACTGGGGCGTGAACGTCGGAGACTCCGAAGGCCGCTGCTCGCGGTCTCTCAAGCCCAGGGGCGTAGCTACCGCAGTATCAGCCGTATCAATTATACGGGGCCCCAGCGTACAGGGGGCCCCACTAACATTCCCAAAAAATACTCGCCAGCGGCTTACGACCGCTACAGTTGGCACTCGTTTTATATTTGACCCCCCACTTTTGGGCCCCACAACAAATATTGATATGCCTCCTTAGGGCTCTGCGCGCTCCTGCGCGTTTCTGAGTCGTTACGCGCTAAACGCCGGCAGAGCTACGGGCCTTACCGAAGGCCTTCTTCCAACTTCTTCTGTGACAGAAGAAACTTTATTCTGTACTTTATGAACTCTTATTTCTCTTTATAATCTTATTTATAACTTTGTAACCGCCAGGAAAAAATGTTAATCATCTCCTTTCTCTATTAACTCTATAGCTTCTCTCATAACACAGCAAATTATGAAGGTGAGGTTGCAACTTTTAAGAATCTCGTTTTTAAACATTATTTTCTGGTATGGGTACTGGCTTTCCATTAAGTATCAATTTTGTATGAATTTTAAATTTTTCCTATTAACCAATTCACTAGTCATCAGTCAGTCATCTAGTACATTTGAAAGTTGTCTGAGAAAAGTCCAAGTCTAAGTTCGCATTATAGATTTCACCCTTAGTTACTACAGTCTCTACACGCCATCTTAGCGTTGCGGCATAGGGTGGCGCCAGGTCACAAACTCACAACACATAGGGTTGGCAGATAGCCGGAAAAACCGGAAACATTTGTTTTTGACCCGACGCGACGCGACGCCGCGATGACGACAACCCGTGTGGCGGTGGTTACGGTCCAGGGTTCGATTCCCATCGAGGTGTAGATTTAAATGATGAGTTTTTTCTGTTCTCGGTCTGGATATGTGTGGTCTCGTCTTTGTGTGTTGTCCATGGCACCCACGACATAGGAAATCCTAGTGGGCTATGAGTGTGTAGCGTTATTTATTCTGGATAGCAACGTGTCAGTGATGCCTATGACGTCTGACATCCATGGATGATGGTGACTCTTACCGTCAGTTGGATTGGCAGTTTGTTTGTCGTAAAAATGTTCCGGTATTTTGCTTCTTGCCATTTGACGTTTCTGTCTCGGGTTCCCAATCTAGTTACTTGTTTCTACTGATAACTGAAGTTAATTTCCGAGATAAAAGAAACGAGCTCACCTTCACGGACCACATCCCCACTTATCATCAGCTAGGATTGTTGGATGGGTCAAGAATTAACTTCTCTCAAGTAAAAATATATAAGTCATAGGGGGCTGTTCGGTTTTTATCGTTTTTAAAAATATTGTAAAAGTAAGTATTACGTACCTAACGTACCTTAAGTATGCAGATGGCTTTTATATAATAAGCGACGGTAGACTTATATATTTGAAAAAAAAACATTTTTCTTCGTTTTAAAAATAAATAAAAAACCAAACGAGGTTCAATTATGTATATATAATCATTTTCAGTTTTCACCTTGGTTACTCCAATGGAACTGACCCGCAAATGATATGCCTGTTAGAATCGTCAAACCCAATTCGTTAGTTAATCCAACGCTTAAAACAGATTGAAACTTGTAATAATCTTAAATTAAAATTAAAAAACCCCCGACAGTTTTATTTACAAATTACCAGAGCTAAGAACACTCGATTAATTCACCTTTCAAACAAAAAAACTAGATCAAAATCGGTTCATCCGTGTGGGAGCTACGATGCCATAGACAGATATACAGATCCACAGATACACAGATACACAGACACACAGATACGTCAAACTTATAACAACCCTCTTCTTTCGTCCGGGGTTAAAAACTACTAGCATCAAATTAATATATTTTCAGCACATTTCCCCTCTGCAGGCCACTTAACTTTCCTCGTAAAGGATGAAGGGATGTACATACGTAAGTAGCTAGTAGGGTTGCCAATCATAAAAACAATTCAATAATGAATTTCACTGTTTATACCGTTACTTAAAAAGTACACTTAATACTACTTTCATAATCATTTACGAAGTCATAATTGATATTTCGTTTATAAAAATAATATCCTTACTTTTTTTGCAAACTTAAGTTAATTTCAGGACAAAATACTTAGCGTCATTCAATCAAAAAGAGCTCCTCATTTATTTCAATTACAAAATTAATTATTATCGCGGAAACTTTTACGTATATTTAAAAAATGATATTAAGTTGTAAATGTTACGAGAAGTTCCCATTTTTTATTTTAATAATATTGTTATTTTAAATCCCTGACCTCAATATACAATATTTTTCGTGTAAAACGTTGGCAACCCTGACTCTTTCAAGTGCCAACAAAATCTGTGGTCAAACGAAGTAACGGAAGTTATTGTGACACCAAAAAGCATTCGACATGCTTTAACGACGTTAACACCAAAAAGAGGACCCTTCGTTACTAGTGACCAATTAGCAGTTAACACCAATATTTAAACCCAATATTATACAGATTATACTTCTATCTTCTTGTACATAAAAACAAAATAAAAAATCAGACACATTTTCAGCTCTACTTATACATAATCTCACAATATACAGGTGGATCTTATAACGTATAATAATGCTGTAACATATTTTACTGCAGCTTACTGAAAATTAATAATCGTATGTAAATTTTTTAGGTCGCTCAAAAAATTACATGAAAAAGAAAAAACCAAGATCTACCGCGCATGCTTAACGCTCCATTCAGCAGACCTTGAGAGGGAGACGAGACTACGAGTGCGAGAGAGATGACGAGAGGAGTCCCGAATTTCAGGGAGTCCTCCGTACCTACCAATCACAGCATTAGACATGGATAACCAAAGTTATGTCACTAATCGGTCGTTGAAACAAATCACCATCGACAAGCATGATATCATTACATTTATAATTCATAATTTTTAACAAGAGCAAGAAGCGAAAAAACACCGGAGCATCGCTAACCGCATTAAGACTAGATTTTTAGGTCACTGTAACTGAACTAAACTAGACTTAATTAATGGGGCTGCACTTACCTAAACCACTCGTCGGAGTCTCCCGCACCGTTTTACACACAAAACCATAGCCTTGGAGCCGTTTCGACCGAAATATCGCGTGAAACTTAGACGGATCACGAGACTGAATGCAGGTTATAATTGTAAACTGATATATTTAAACGCGACTGCACTGTTGCTCCCTGATTTATTTTCGTCTTTGCGTTTGCTTCAGTTTTTGGTGCTAACGTTACGAGTACGTTGTGAATAAAAAATCAATTGGATGTCGGGACGCGTTAGTTAGTCAGAGGCCATCTTGTCTTGGGTCGCTGGTCCGACAGGAGCGCGCATGCGTGGGCTGTCCCCAGACAACTAGACGGGCTCTGGTTAATCAGATATAATTCCTACCAACTAACCATAGCTTCAATTAACGAAATTTATATAAAAACAAAAAGAAACAACCTGTACATAAAACATGGTTCGAATTTGGTGGGTACATTCTGAATTTGAAAATTGTGCTGGAAATTGGTTTCAAAATAAAGATTGCCAGCTATGAAAATTTATCCTATAGGGTTGCCAGTACGGAAAAACAAAATTCGTTACATATTTCGTTTTTTCAAGATAAATAAATTGTTCTTTTCAGGGTCAATACTAATTGCTATTTTTAAGAGCAGACATAGGTACCTGTCATTCATTAAAGATTAACGACTTTGACTAACGAATTATTGCATTAGATCTCATTAAAGATTTGTGTGGCGTGACGCCAGATTATATAACAATATTTAATCATTCGGGTTCAAATCAAGGGTCATCGAAAAGACTCACTAATGTCTATAGTTCGTACTAACCGTGTTTAATAGCTTACACTCTGACCGCAGTTTTCCCGCGTTTTCTGGGATAATGAGCACCCCATGTCCTATTCCAGATCATGTCGACTTTATTCACCTGGGTTAATTCACCCTGGTGTCTAAATTCCTGTGACTCTGAACTGACTGTGATTACATAATAATGGACAGGTGAATTTAACATGTTCATTGCGTATCACGCACCTACTTACTATCTATTAGGGAATTAGGAAGGGCCTTGCTTTACAATTTTTTTTTGATTATTTTCCTCAGCTGGTTCAAACAGCGTCAGCTATAGGGCACTAATAGTAGACCAGCTTTTAGAGGGGCGTCAACGTAGTGGTCCTTGGGCGTCCGGGTGGAGAACTGGAGAGTCAATATTGGCGAGCTTTTTGTAAAGGTGTGCCACGTTTAATATGTGTGTTACTGAGAAGAAGACAGCCAGCAGACAGGCAGTTGACAGACAGCAGGAAGGACAACAAAGGTTTTTTCATTTCGAGTCTTTAACTTAAATATTAATTTTGCGTCAGTAAAATACTCCTGACGGAAACGGGCCGACTTCGACATTAGCGGTGGCTGCGGAAAGCCACAGCCGCTTTTTAGGATGTCTTTATGAATCATATTTTAGGTATATATATTCAGAACTCAGAACTGTCGACTAGGTGAACCGAGTTGGATCAATTTTGTTTTAATCGAAAGCTGGTGCTTGTCATGTGGAACCACTTAAATTTGAGCTAGATCTGACGAGTATCTTTTGAGTTATTTTGAAGTCGGTTATTGTCATGAATTATTGTTTTCTCCGACAAGATGTAAGTAGCCGGTTAAAGAGCAGACGGACCATCATCCCAGTCACCGAGGGAGAAGTGGTCATGTAGGTATTATGTATATCATGTATTATGTACGAGAATGTTATGTATAGCCATGAATATTAGTAGCACCAAACCAAAGGCATCAACTGAACAAAAAAGCAACGGAGAATTCGCATTATTTCTGTCTGTCGGAAACTGCGAATGAAACTCATACTTAATAATTCTTCTGGAAAAAAAGCGACTTCAATACATAACTCATAAACTACTCGTCAGATCTGGCTCAAAAAAATGTGACACATGACAAGCACTAGCTTTCGAATATAAATACACGCGGTATGTTATGAGGTAACACATAAAAAAGTCGAATTGAGAACCTCCTCCTTTTTTTGATTTCGGTTAAAAAACAATTTCAGAAACTATGCCCTAAAGAAAGAATTAGCTCCAGCAATAACTGTTTGAATTAGTAACAGCAATAACTGTTTGAAATTAATCCATTCGATACTTTAATAACGTTATTGTAATTAACATTTCCTATTACCAACCCATAATATTAAAAAATAATTATAATTATCCTTTTAAATTATCCTGTTAACAACAAATTAATTTCAACAGTTTCATGTACCTATTTAATTATAATATAAAAAGTTCACACAATTTATCCTGTGTTAGGCCGCTACGCGTCAGGATTTTACGTAAATAGGGTGACCATGAATCAAGTCATGGTTTACCGCATTTACTGTAGGTATATTAATTAAATCCTGCTATCCTATGCTACTAATTCTGAGCCTCCTGTGATAAGTGATACGAGTGAAAAATCTAAGCTTTACAGGAGGACGAAAACAATATCAAAAAAGTCTAGTTCATAAACTAAACGAGCTAGGTGTAACATGAGTACATTCTTTTGTGATGATGGAATCCAGCGTATTGAGGGAACTTCTTAAAAATATAGGCAAATAAATGATTTTGAAATAAGGATATTTTCAATTTTCAAAAACAGTTCCATTGAAGTCGGTTTTTTGGAATTTTTTTTAATTGTTATATGGAAAGTCTCTGTTTACCACGTAAGGTTGTCACTATACTTATAATACCGATTTAATTTACCGAGTATCACAAACAATACATACAGAACGGTCGTAGACTTAATAGTGTAATTTATTGTCAGTGGCCGTGAAAATATTAGTATGTAAATTGTGCAGTTTTGTGAGTGCATCACTATGAGATTATTAATATGTTATTGTATTATATTACTAACTATTAGTAGTGTTAATATGAGTATTCAGAGTATTACTCGTAAATCTCGTAATAACATGTTTATCAAGTTTAGTCCTGTGAGTGATCGTACAGATGGCTTGGCAGTTATACCTGCACAATCAACCTCTAATACGTTAGTTCCACCAAAAGGTAACTTATATTTTTTACTCTTCTTATTACTACTATCTTATATTAATAAATTCACTTAACACATCAGAAATAAACTAATAAGGATACTAAGAGAACTTAATATAATTAATTTCTGACTCATTTCATGGCGTCGCAAAAGCTTACATTTTGTTTTTGTCCCATTACATCCACTTTCGTCAGTTTTCCAATTTTTATTATTAGGAAACACATTTTCTTGCCGCAAATGCGTAAAATTTGAATTAAAAAGGCATCTGATCTGTTTAACGCACTGGAACGTTGAAAAGGAAACCTTGAAATGCCTATTAAATGAGTCATCATTCTATCATCTTGCGAGATTTGTTCAAATCCCTTAGGGAATTGATCAAATCACGGATTCCTTCATTTCCCTGCGACATAGCGTTATTTAAAGAAAACAACTATCCAATTTCTATGAACAAGAAACATATTTACCTAGCTACTTGTCAATATAGTATAAAATTTTGAACGGGAAATTTAATAATCTAAATTTTACTAACAAAAAATAACCGACTTCAAAGTTACTCAAAAACTACTAGTCAGATCTCGTTCAAATTTATGTGCGATCACATGACAAGCACCTGCTTTCGATTAAAAAAAGAATCATCGAAATCGGTTGGCGTGATATTGAGTTATTCATCCATTTATCGCGCACATGCTTAATACAAATTTAAGACTTAGGTATATGGTTTTATCATGGATGCCATTGTCAGATCTCAATAAAATGTGGGACCACATGACAGCTACCAGCTTTCGATTAAAAAAAGAATCATCAAAATCGGTTCGCCCAGTCCAAAGTTCTGAGGTAACGAACATAAAAAAAATACAGTTGAGAACCTCCTCCTTTTTTTGAAGTCGGTTAAAAAAACCTTTGTTAGTCAATGAATCCAAACGTAAATAATGGCTTACCAGTTTTTCATGAGTTATAAATAATTCATTCAAGTCAGTTTATAAAACATACAATAAAATAGAAAAGAATGCCACAAATACTAAAAAAATCGATGCTAACTTTTGTATAAATTAAGTAAGTAGGTAATTCCGAGGTAATTCCCATATCAAATTGACGTACGTTAAACTTGAATAATTTGAATGTTTCGTAGCTCGAGATTTTTGTGAAATTTTCAATTTTCAGTGGAAGAAAGCGCTTCATTTTTTGTAATATTTTAATGCTTTAATCATAAGTAGTAAAAGTATATTATTCTATCTTCTGTGCTTTAATTCAAAATTGTTTCATGTTTGTATTGTTTCAGATTATTATATATATTTCAATAAGACCCATTGTCTAGTGAGCAACAATGAAACAATTTTAAGTAATAGTAAGCCACGTTCGTTTCCAGTGCGAAATTTATTAAAACCAGGGTAAGTATCAGACAGTAATTCACATATAATTCCTCTCTTACCCCACTTCTAGTCGAAAAATAACCTGACCAAAGGCATCATGCGTTAACGAACAAGAAAGAAAAGAAAAAGAAAATAACTGTATCTGGAGTAAAAATAGTGCATATAATCTTAAATTTAAAAAACTCCCGACAGTTTTATACACACTAAAATAAAATAAAATAAATGTGTGCAATTCACACGTGGTAGAAGTGAAACCTTCAAAATTTTTGTTTTCAAGATAATGAGACGAATGTAAAATTTCGGGAAGATGATAAATGTAGGTTTCACCACTCCGCTCCGCCCCGCTCTGCCCCGCTCCGCCCTGTTCCGCCCCGCCCCGCTCCGCCCCGTTCCGCTCCGCTCCCCTACCCCTCACTCCTCTACCCTACCCCCGTACAATGCTTCCTATCTCACTTTAAAATTTATGTGTTTGTCTCTTTTTACTGGACAGTTTCGTTTCATAAAATTTCAAGTCACCCCCGTACTAAAGAAGTTTTCACTTCAAAACACTCTCGATTGAAACAAAAAAAACTAGATCAAAATCGGTTCATCCCACAGATATGCATGTCTGTGGTTCATCCGTTTGGGAGCTACGATGCCACAGACATACAGATACACAGACACGTCAAACTTATAACACCTCTCTGTTTTCGTCGGGGGTTAAAAATAATAATTAATATAAGACAGGTTTGCAGAAACGAAGCGAGGACTGTTACTAGTGAGTTTTGATAGCAGGCGGGGTTTTTTTTATTTTATTTTTACTACTTTATTCTTATACAAGAAGCATAGCGCTTCCTGGCCTATCTGCTATTGGAACGATTAAATTAAATACGATTCGATTCGATTTTATCGAGAGTACCTAAATTCAGCTTTGTTATTGATAATGACAATATAAAAAATGTTTCGTTGACAGGGGTTGCGAAACGAACCAGAATTTACATTTGGAAATGGCTGTTCCTAAATACGTAAGTTGTAACTATCTTAAAATTCTCGTGTCACGTTTTTTTGAAGTTCTCCGTCACTCCTCCGAAACGGCTCGACCGATTTTCGTGAATCTTTGCGTGCATATCGGCTAGGGTGAAGAATCGGACAACATCTATTTTTCATCCCCCTACCCTAAAATTTTTTTGGTAGAACAACGTTTGCCCGGTCGGCTAGTATTATATAATTACTTACATAAAAGCTTTACAGTGCCAGTTGTCCTATCAACTACACGGAATTAGTGGGATAGACTCGCTTTTACCCGCGGCCTAACTCGCGTTAAACTTGGGCAAGCGAAAATTCCTTCTTTTTAACAGACTTCAAAAAAGGAGGAGGTTATCAATTTGACTGTATTTTTTTATGTTTGTTACCTCAGAACTTTCGACTGGGTGAACTGATTTTGATGGTTCTTTTTTAATCAAAAGCTGGTGCTTGTCATGTGGTATTTAATTTGAACTAGATCTGAAGAGTAGTTTTTGAGTTATTTTGAAATGGGTTGTTTTTTTTTTGGTAAAATTCAGATTATATTATGTTCTATTATTTATTTTAGCCAAGAAACGAAACCACATTGAAAGTGATGTCCGTTGCCCATTGCTGCATGCATGCCCCCTCAGTAACATTGAAGACATCAACACAATTTACTGGCTAAATAAATCAATGTATTACTATAGATCTATATACTGTGGTATTACCTACCAAAAAACTTTAAGCGGCTTTAAAAAAAGCTGCCTTCGAAAAACGTTTTATATCAAAATTAATTTTATTATGATATTGAGGAGTTCCTTCAATTCCTTGTCTATTCCATCATCACAACTCTGGAAGAACCCATTCATTCAAAAAGATTTTTCTAAATCACTTGATGAATGACGGAGTTCTGTGGTAACAAATGTTTAAAATAATACTACTGAGTTAAGAACGTCCTTTATATTAAAAGTCCGTTAAAAAGAACTATCAAGATTAATTAACGGTTCATACATTAGTTCCGTAGACTTTATTTATGTACCGAGTTAATGTATCCCTAATTTTAGCAGACTTTATTACCTTAAGGCTATCCGCCCAAGACCGACAATCGGTGACCGATTTTTGTAGGATAAAAGTAGAATGTAGTGCAACGCACACGTCCTACAAAAAGTCGGTCAGAAATAATATGGAAGGCAAAATCGGCCCGGTTATCTATCCTACAAAAAGTCTGACTAAATTATAAAAAAATAGGTTTGTCTTTATGTTTAAAGCTGTCATGAAAAATGTGTTTTTCATATTTTACAGTATGCGACTAATTTGGTGCCAGATTTTATCGACGATAAAACAGACTTTAAAAACAGGGAATGTACTGTAAAATTAATAATTAATAAATTAATAGATGAATGTCCTATTACAATCACGTTCAATGGTAAGTAATTTGAAGTATCATGTACGTACCACAATATGACACAAAACCTATTTTATGAAACCAAACTATACAAAGGTTTTTAAAACACTTCACACGCAAATGTTATTTTTACGAAAAACTTAATATGAAACATCTTAATTATTTTACTACACGCTTTATATTACCTTCACCTGTATGTATGTATGTTTGTTTGTTTGTAACTTGTAACCGACTCCTTTGGACTTGATTTTGACCCACTCCAAACGGTCAGACTTCTTTTAAACTTCGTAGATTTATCGAGGACCAATAACAATTCAATATTTAAAGAAAATAGAAAGAAAAAAAAAAAAAAATTCATTAAAAAAAATCAAACTAAAATATGAAAAAAAACTTGAGGTGAGGTGTCAAGGGACACCCGGATCACAATATAGGAATCTAATAATGTGCCCGGATGGAACGAAGTTCCTTGCAGTCAGTACTAGGATACTTTAGGATAGCAAAAACATGCAAGCGAGTGTGCCAAAACAAATCTAAGGTATTAAATTTCGTGAGAAATTTTGTATCGCCTAATTCAGTGATTCATGTACGTTGTTGTTACTTTTAACTTTTATAGTTTGGTAAGCTTAACAAATCAGATACCATTAAAATCCCTCTCCCTCCCGCTCCCTCTCCCAGCCCCTCACCCTCCCCTACCCTCCCCTCCCCCTCCCCTTCCCTTAACTTAACTTGTTTTCATAGAAAATCATTTAAATATTCGGATATTTTGTCACTGCTTCTACCACCTTAACAGAAAGGTTCTTTATCAATAGACAGAACTTTTTTATCAATGGGCATAACATTTTTAGGTTTATTCAATACAATATTTTAATGTTAACATTCAAATTATCCTAACAGGAATAGGAGAAGTAAAACCAGGAGCTACGTCTACCGTTACTCAAACGCCTGATGAAGGTGATCCAAGTGAGTAAAATATTTTGAAGTTATCCTTCAAGGGGCGTTTGGAAAAAATTATGTAAGTAAAATTTTTACGATGTGACAGCCAAAAAGTGACATGATGAAGGTGCGTGATACTATAAGTGTACTAGGCGCACAGCATTCGCTAGAGTTGTTTTGGGGTGAGACCTAACCTAAGCGAATGAGCGCGCAATATGTCAGCGAATGCAGCGAGCGCCGGGTCGTGGGTGCGAGCGAGAGGTATAGTAAGGGAGGTATCTAAGTATAAATTATTAAACCAGTTTCATTTTGTAAAAAATCTTGGTGCTACTTTTTATTTACTTACATATTATGAATTTAAATTAACTATTAAGTTTACAAAAATAGTTAATTACTATTAATAAATTAATTTTCTATTAATTATTTTTTATCACTTTAAATTCTTTCATTTTATATCTTTTCAGTGTGGTCAGGTCGTTTGTTTACATCCTAATGCATCTAATTTGCAAATCGATATAGAAAAAAGAACCGTAGAGCGATAAATCATTACTAACCCCCCTGCAAATATCAATATTAGTTGCGAATGTGAATATGACTATTCGCATTAGCCTGAATATTATTCATATCCACAGAACCAATATATTTTACAGATCTATACATATACATTGGAGCTGGTGTAGGCGTTGTGGTCCTGATCGTTGCAATTCAAACTGCTTGCATCGTTTCCTACAGACGAAAAGGTAAAACGCTTTTATTTCGATATAGTACAGCAGGATAGTACAGCTTCACGCGGACAGATAATTAATCGAACCCGAGACCCCTCGCTTCGCAGGCAGGGTCACTACTTACTAGATAGATTTTAACATAAAATAGAATTTCTCATTTTCCAGTAAGGCATATTTTGTAGTTGTGATGTTCTAATAAAGTAGTGCGCCATAGTCGATAGATGGCGCTTTGCTTCATAGTCTAGTTCAGTCACTAGTTACTCAGTGGCGAGTCAGTCTTTGCTTGGCTGTCGGAACGGATGAGCGTGTCTCTACTGTTAATATTTCTCCTTGTCTGTGGGGCGGAATCCAGGAGTCCAGTGTGGTTTATTTTTATTAATTCATGTTAAATGATTTATATTTATGTAAATAGAACATAATAATAAGGAAATAATGGTTGTTTCATTTAATTATGACGTCTGTTTCGTTGTTTTGCGAAAAAAAATTGCATATTTTTTTCGCATTTAAATTATGAATATAGTAAAAAGCAAAACTGGACTAATATTTTTTTAATGTTTAACATGTTTCATAACGATTCCAATGACATAAACATTATATTATAATAATATAGCTCTGATACAATAATTTTGAGATATATAGTCATTTTATCAAACACGCGCCGCGTACTGCCGGGGCCCCCGCACTGGCCGCACAGATCCAAACAACCTCTAGGAGGTCGCCCCACACACAAGATTGATTTATTCTAAATCTAAACACTTGTGGTTCGTTAACTACATGTTAAAGTGAAATAGACCATTAATAGGCGTACTGGAGCAGCGTGGTGACGTATGCTCTAGGCCTCCTCAAGGTGAGAGAGTCGTGCTCTGTGCTCAGTAGTGGGCCTTTAATGGGCTGAAGCCAAATATGGTACGGGTGATATTCCAGTCTTACTACCAGACGAGACGCCTGATGGTATGTGATCCCTGTACCACCAGTGTGAAGTAATCTCTTGCTTCCATGTTAAAGTGAACAGCGTCATTTGGTTGTTAACGATTTTAGAATAGATAAATTCCTTTAAATAGCACAATACGCGTAAATTATAATAAGAATTATAAATATTAATGACATGTCTATTGAAAATAGCATTAACATGTGAACTCTATACGTTACAATACATGGTTAATTTTATGTTTCCAGCCGCAAACACACGGCATGCTCTACAAAATATATTGCGAAGAAGGGAAGAAAGGAGTGACGCAAATGGTAATAAGTATACATTGTTGAAATTTTTATACGTGTTTAACCTATAATCCGTTCACAAATCTTAAAGACTAAATAAACGTTTCATGGGTGACCAGTTTCGGGTGCAAATTAAATAGTGATAACCATAAACCGAAAAGTAAATCGGAAAAAATTCACAGCTTTTAAGGAAGGTCGACTAATTCCTGGTAGATTAGAACTAAATTACGTACTGGTATTGTAAAACAACTATGTGCGAGTACCTACTTGGAAAAAATATCCAAATATCTATTTATTTGTGGACTCGGTGATAAAAAGTGTTCTAATTCAAATTCAAAATCTCGAAGACAATGGCACTTTTATTGAGGTAATTTTTTTACATCAGTGAGATGTCAAAAAATTTAATTAGATATAGGTCAACCCCCGAGGACCCCAAGCTGGATTCTTCCGTTTAAGTTTGTTAAACTACTTTTGGGATAACCTGTATAGATTAAAGAAAAATGAACCTTGAAATATTACATTGTTCACAATGCTGCCCTCCTTATGATAAACAACGTATCTGCATTGCAGCATGTTTCGAGAAAAACGCGTCTAAAGTTTTTTTTTCTTATTTTTCTTGTCACGACTACACTAATTGAGATATTTTCAAAATTGTTAAAATTAATTGTTACTATATGTGTGTATTTTATTACTCGTTACATTTTTCTGTTTTCTAAATGTTTTCTGAGTTAATAGAACCCAAAAATGTTTAATTTTTAAGCAGTTGCGATGCTTATAGCTAGGAAAATAATTCAGTTACGTTCTTTATCACTAGGAAAGGATTCTTAGGATGTTTATGTCTAGTATTCATATATGTATATTAAATGATTTACTAAAGACAAGCAACAACATGCGTTGAAAATGATTAGTTACAGGTACATAATATTAATGTGCTTTGCAATTTTATTTTTAGATCGTAATTTTAAACAGTGTGATACTGGATCTGATGTAGAGTTTTATAACTTTTATAAGATTGTGTTTCTAATTAATTATTGATAGTAGATACTGATTATAAATAGATAATAAATTTCTTTAATTGCTTAGTAAAATAATAAAAGTCAAATTTAAAGTATTGTACCAGACATAAACATCGCATTTGCACAACTTGCGTTGTTTATATCTAGGATGACCCTATGCAATATAAATTTCATGCGAGAAATGAAGATAGTAGGAGCCAATGCAATTTTTATTTATAGGATTTTGTTAAACTATATGAAAGAAGTACAAGGCATAAACATCGTAAGTGGCTCATAATGTTTATGCTTTGTAGTTGAGTGGGCTGTGAAAAGGTACTACAAGTCATAAGCATCGTAAGTGCTTGTGCGATACTTATGACTAGGAAATTCTTGCACATACGTTGTTTATGCTTACGTTTATTTTCATTTCTATAAAACATACGAAAAAATGGATAACAGATCCAGATAGATCTCGTTTCGCTGATTACGAATATGCCAATAACTCGTTTTCGCCAAAAATGTCAGATACGTTGTTTATCATTACGAGGGCAGAATGTGCGAGCGTCTAATTTAAAAATTTTAGGGTAATCTTATATGCCATCTAAGATTAATATTTTTCATTTGCGTAATTAAAATTTATCGCTTATTATTAATAAACAAATTAATGAATACGCTAATTACACAATTTGAACCATTTTGCCTTTTTTCCAATATTTTAAATCTATTTATGTCAAAATATAAGTAATTTTAATAAAAATAAAACAGGAATTCAATTTCTTTATAGGAGTACCTACCTAATAGAAACCAAAAGAATTATCTCTAGATTTTTTGTTTATTTGTGTGTATTTATGTTAAGTACGAAAAACTACGGGACAAAATAGGATTTATTTATTTAACAATTTATGTACACAAACAGAGTACTAAAACTAAAACTTTTAAGTTAGTCTGTGCTAAAGCGAAATCTATCTACATTGCTGATAAAATAAAGAATTCTTCAAACAAAATTAAAGCAACCTGGAATGTTATTAATAAAGAAACAGGCAAAATAAAATCAAATAAGCATAGATATTCGCTAAAAATCAATAATGTAAATGTCACTGCTGATAGTGTGATTGCCACCGTATTCGAGGATTTTTTTTCTAAAATACCGCATGTGATTACAAAAAACTTAAATGCATGCCCCCAACTAGCTATGACCATCTTAGAATCATGTGTTGATAAAAGTAACAACTCATTTAACTTTAAACCCGTTACTTGTAATCAAATTATACAAAGTTTCAATTCGATAAATGTTAAAAAGTCAAGTGATATCTGGGGTCTTTCTACAGTTGTAGTTAAATCAATAATCAACTCAATTGCCCCCCACTTAAGTTTTATTTTTAATAAATGTGTTGAAGATGGTATTTTTCCCAATCTTATGAAACATGGGAAAATAATACCGGTTTTTAAATCTGGAGATAAAAACGACCCAACAAATTTTAGACCAATATCCATCTTACCAGCCCTCAGTAAAATTTTCGAAAAAATTATCTACAACCAACTACTATCGCATTTTTCTACAAACAAATTATTTCATATTAATCAGTTTGGTTTTTCAAAAGGGAAAAACACCACTGATGCAGGCATCGCACCTCTTAAACACATTTTTAATGCTTGGGAGGATAAGCATGATGCTATTGGTATATTCTGTGATCTCTCAAAGGCATTCGATTGTGTTGATCATAATATATTAATAAACAAACTTAGGCATTATGGTGTCTCAACACAATCAGTTAGTCTTATAAAATCTTATTTATCTGAACGTAGTCAAAAAGTAGTTATTAATGGAATAGAGTCACCTGGAGTGCACATGACCATGGGTGTGCCCCAGGGATCAATATTAGGACCACTGCTATTTTTAATATATATCAATGATCTTCCTTATTTCACTAAGGACATGTGTGAAACGGTATTGTTTGCTGACGATACTTCTCTAATTTTTAAAGTAGATAGGAGGAAAAAATGTTATGACGACGTAAATAATACTGTTTCGCAAGTATTACACTGGTGTTACAAACTACTGGCAACACTACCAAATAAGTCTTAATGAGACACTGTATTGACTCTGATTTTTCTATATAAGCGCATGTAACGTAGATCCAAGATCATTCTGTGACAATAAGAGGTGTAAGGCGTTACTCTGCCCAAATATGATCATACGGAAAGTGATTAATTACGTATTTTATATCGGCCATCCGACCCACCTCTTAACACTGGTTTACATGTAATAACTTGATGTTAAACGCGAAAAAAACTAAATGTGTCAGATTTGCCTTACCTAATGTGAAACAGATCCCAGCTCAAATTGTCCTAAATAAGGAAGTATTAGAACTAGTAAATTCTACAACGTTTCTCGGCATTACCATAGACTCTCGACTACAATGGGGTCCTCATATTGAAGCCTTGTCAGGGAGGCTCAGTTCCGCTGCTTATGCAGTTAAGAAAGTAAGGCTCTTAACTGATGTAGAAACAGCAAGATTAGTTTATTACAGCTACTTTCACAGTATAATGTCCTACGGTTTGTTGTTGTGGGGCTCAGCTGCAGATATTGAGTCAATCTTTGTATTACAGAAAAGAGCAGTTCGCGCTATTTACAACCTCAGGCCTAGGGACTCTCTTAGAGAACTCTTTAAAGAAATCAATATACTAACTGTTAGTTCACAATACATTTTGGAAAATATTATGTATGTTAAAAAATACTCCGATACTTTTCTTAAAAAGAGTGATGTTCACAATATTAACACAAGAAATAAGGCTAGACTGATTGTGCCTCGTTTTAGACTCAACAAAACTGGTGGCTCGTTCATGGGTAGATGTGTAAAAATCTACAATAAAATCCCGTTAGAATTAACAGAAATGCCATACTGTAAATTAAAAACTCATGTAAAAGGTATTCTCATGAAGAAAGCATATTACAAAGTTGATGAGTATTTAAATGACAAGACTGCTTGGACATGAGTTTTTTTTTTTAAATTAAATAATGTAATAAGTAGTAGTAAGTACTGTCTGTAACTGTGAGTAGGAAAAAAATAATCCCGGGAGTTTCTTGCCGCTTCTTCTACCGGGACCACTCACGGTAGGGATTTGTTGAAGCGATGGCGTTGAGTGACTTTCGAAAAGTGTTTGTAACAAACCTACTTCGAATAAACTAATTTCATTTCAAACTAATTTCATTTCATTTCATTTCAAGAGCATATAAAACATAGTAAAACATATTTACTTTTTAACTTTCCACACATTATAAGTCATTAAGCACATAATTAATAAAATAGAAGTGTGTATAATAATCCATCGACTATCGTAGCTTTGGTAGCTTTCTGACTGACCCTGTATATCGACGTTATTTCAGATAGATACAGCAATGGGCCTGTTGCGAAGAAAGCGTCTCCTCCGAAAGAGGAAGACGATTTGTACGAGTCTTTGGAGCATATTGCTTTGACTGCTGCTAAAGGTGAATATATTATATTAATAATAAATGTCTCCAAACTGATCATGAAATAACAAACATCCCTCCACCAACTATTTTACAACCACTCTAGCGTAAAATAATATACAAAAACGCTTGAGCTAGGCCAATGTCCTTAGAAAACAGGTTAAATCCGAGAAAAATAAATAACTTGAATAATATTAACACTACATCGTCATAGCTCCACGCTAGGATTCCATGTGGATGCCATGGCAAAAGAAAACCGACACCTGCAAGGCTATTCTGTAAGGATGTTTTTGTAAATCGACAGCGGAATCCGCAATGAGTTTCAAAATTCCTATTCTCTAAAACTCTACAGTACAGGTGGCGCCGTAGTGTAGAATGCGGCGGTGAGAAAAACTACTTGTTCAGGATAATTTTGACATGTTTGGTATTCGGTAAGGGATTTATTATTCTCGATCATCGAATTACGTCACCGTTGAAGCTCGTATCCAATTCTCAACCGAAAAGTGAGCTTCGATTTCAATTTCGTATTTTAGAGAATAGCCTCCTGAACCGATCAAATACATGAACCCGAATGAAACATGAAACCGATGAAATAAATGTCTTTGATTTATTCAAGGTGATGGGGGTACAATTAAATCGGTCGATATAAAGAATCGACCTCCGCTACCTTTGCCTCATGAGATGTCTTCGGGGTGGGAAGGTAAGGCCATAATCAATTCTTTGTCACATATTGACTGGTACAGGTGATTAAATATTTTTTATATTTTAAAGATGGGAACACACTTAAAAGGATGGAATCCCAGAGACCTCGAATGCCTTTACCTCATGAGTTGTCATTTTCAGGATATAATGGTAAGATGAGATTACTTACTAATGAGTATTTATGTTGTTGTATTCATTTTTCTTAATACCTAGTTATATCATATTTGAAAATAATTAGATTGAAAAATATTTTCAGTAAAGACCCTTCCTCACTGGAGCAATACACAGAAAGAGTTCTTCGAAAAGCTCCCTGAACAACCAATGATGGCCACGTTGAAAACAACGAAGGGGAAACCAAACATGATGCAGCGTAAGCAGTTATAGTAGCTTTACCCTATGTTTTATGCTTACCTACCCTACGTTTTACCCTACTACAACGAAGCTGACGGAAGGTTATGTCTTCAGTCAATTTGTACGTATGTTCTACATGCATGTTCCTAGATAACTTAATTGTAACCATAAAAGGTGCAGCGTAGACGGCACACTGTCTGTGACGCTCTTTTAAGTCTGTGAAAATAGAACCTTTGCAATTATATGCAGTAACGCATACGACGCGCAATAAGTGCGGTGCACACAAAATACGTGTAATTCAGGCAGACCGCGCCGCCCCGCGTCGCGCAGCTCCGCACAAATGGTGTGCGAAAGAAATACAACGTTTGCTTCAACACGCGCTAACACAGACGGCGCACACTTTAGTCTGCAATCTGCATTCGTTAGTGGTGGGCATAACGTATGCGATATTAGCATGGCGCCAGAGATCGATTGAAATACAAAACAACCATTATTGGAACCTCTATTTTCAGTAAACAGCTGGACACTTTTTCAACTTTCCCCTCATATGAGATGGCCCTCCTTCTACCTTCTATGCTCCATGACTACTGGGCTATTTAATAGAATAATATTGAGTTTCAGAGAACCATAACGGATTCTTCCCATAGGCAACAAAGCACTGATGATCTTGACCAAAGCGTTGGCTATTAACACAAAAATAATTTTTTTTTTCAGGTAGTCCAGTCAACACATTTCATAACAACGTCTTCCAACACGGATCTCGAGAAAGATTACCAGACCCACGGATAAACTCCAGTATGACGTCACTTAGATTTGGATCAAACGCCCAATTAAGTAAGCACATACAAATATCTACGTTAGTTTGTACCCGACTGCAAGGTTATGTTTTTCGCGCGTATATTGTGTAGGTATTAAAATATGTCATGTATGCACATATGTATGTAATATTCTTTATTACCTCATGTCTTCCATACCGCTGGAACAATTTACATAATTAACGCCCCACGTAAGACATATGTATAATTAAGATTAAGATGCGTCTTGAAAATATTTTGAGCGGGATCAATAATATTGTAATGTAGCACAAAAAAGCACAAAAAACCACGTTGACATACGGATAGGGGGGCCCACTGGCGTGGATTGCTTAGGGCATCAAGTAGTCTTAATCCGTCACTGATTACACGCATACTTTTTTATATTTTTTTGTGTACATTTGGTAGATATGAGAATAAGTCGTAAAATATATTTCATACTGCTAGGTGATTAGTAAAAGGAGTGCCAACTATAGTGGTCGTAGGCCGCTGTAGAGCTTTTTTTTGAGAGTGGTAGTGGGAGCCCCTATACACTGGGGGGCCCGTATAATTGATACGGCTGTAGCTACGCCCCTGTCTATACTCTATACTCCTTTGTCAGCTCTTTACATAAGTACCTACATTACTGATCAGTGATACCCTGGCCATGTCCTGGCCTATGAATCGCTGGCTTTCGTAGATTAGGTAAACGTTTTGGAATACAAATTCTGTAAAGTTTACTTGTATCGTATTAATTAAATAAATAATAAATAAACAAATAAAATTACAGAAACAAAATCATGTCAGTTTCAAAATATGTTTCACTCTACATGGAATTCTTAAAATTGGACATTGAACATTTTTTTAGGTTATCCAGTAAACCCATCATTGTCACGGAACGCTTCACAACAAGAGTCCCGTGAAAAAATCCCAAAGCCACCCGTTGTCGCTGGTGTGACGTCACCTAGAGTTGGACCTAACGTTCTGCCAAGTAAGTTTTTTTATGGAAGTAGCCTGCAAACGAGCGGACGATCCACCTGATGGTAAGTGGCTATCGTCGCCCATGGACATCAGCAACACCAAAGGGATCGCTGATGCGTTGCCGGCCAAGAAAGAGAGAAGAAAAAGAAAGAAAGAAAGAACTGGGTCTCAAGCCCCCAGCCGGAAGTGCCGGAACATGATGAGTCGTTTGGCGGCTGACTCATGCTCAATGGTGGTAGCTATCTAGGCGAACCCCATGGAGAAATAATAATAGTAATAATTGTATTAATTAATTAATTAATTAATTATTAAAATCAATATTACCAATATAATCCTTCGAGGGGCCCTACCACCAGCGGGCCGGATTTAGTCGCCTTTTACGACACCCATCCGGCGTGGGATTGGGGTTTGTATTCTAAGCGGCCCCAATACGGCTACAACCATTGAAGTATAATGTACAAAAGTACCAGAACAGACTTCGCGAACATTTATGTCGCGCCGGGAGGTTCTGTTTTAAAAATCGAGCCCCCGTTCTCTTTTCAAAATCGACTGAATTTACTGAAAGCGTAGCCAATAGGCTACAGTCCATTGCGCAAACATCGGGTTCGCGGTGTCGGTTCTATACGCTAGTAATTATAGTTCAATGATCTTTAACTATAATGAGAGGTAATTTTACTATGTTTACAGAAAATGTTAAGGCGAGTCCCGTCACAGGAAAGCTGCCGCGTAAGTTTTACCATTATCGAAAGTTAAGACTATGTAACGAATATACAAAAAAAATAACGCTACATAGCCCCACACTAGGATTCCCTGTATTGTGGGTGCCATGGACAACACACAAAGACAAGGACACAACACCCAGACCGAGAACGGAAATTTAAACTCATCATTCAAATTTCCGCCTCGCTGAGAATCAAACCCAGGACCCTCGGCACGAACGATGGCATGGTAACCATTGCGCCACACGGGTCGTTAACTACTTATATGTATGCTATCACCCTATTTCATAGACAACTTCGAGTCCACTTTATTTTATTTTATTTTATTTTATCTTAGTCAAATATGACCACAATGTCCAATTCCACCTGATGGTAAGTGGAGATGCAGTCTATGATGATGGCGCACTAACTTAGTAAAAGCCTATTCACTTTTTTTGAAGACTCCCATGTCATGGCGTTCGGAAACGCGGACACAGGTAAATTTTCAAATCATATGCGTTTTATAGCTTTTTATAAAACCTGTAGCCTATTTGTTAGCGACCCTGCTGCGAAGCGAGGGGTCTCAGGTTCGATTCCCGGCCGGTGCAGATATCTATGTGACAGGTAAATATTTGTACTCGGGTGATGGGTGTTATTGCGATGTGTTATACGTGTCGTCCATGCCACCCGCGACACAGGCAAAAACCTACTTCAGTAGTGTGTAAGCGTTTATTTATACCATGTGCGATTTATTAAACCCTGTATCCAGGTTATCCAGATAATGCATCGCTACAAAAAAACGCTTCTCAGCCAGAATCCCGCGACCGAATCCCAGATCCATCGGTTGCTGCCAGCACCACACCACTTCGAACACCACACGTAGTTTCAAGTAGACCGACCTTTATTTACATATCGATGGTCATACGTTGACAACTCGTAACTCACATTTTTTCGCAAAGTCTCGTAACCCACATTTCTTCGCAAAATATACAGTAGAAACTCGATTAACCGGACTAATTTATTGTTGTCATTAGGCATTAGGATAATGGAAAATCCGGACAATCGAATGTATGTGTTATGTATAGAGTTGTGCGCTGGTGTCGCTAGATGACACCCCGTTTGATGATCGAATGAACTAGTCATTCGATCATCTATTCGATTATTGTATTATTCGATTACTCGATGGTAACCGACCTACTCGGTACAAGATAGCCAGTCTACACTGGGAGCTCGGGGCGGACGGTTTTGTCCGTACAGTGTTGTGCGTACTTACAGTGAATATTATAATACTTATAATATTGATTTATTATAAATAATAATACTCGTGGTTCGTTGAACATAACAGTATGCATAATGCATAATACGTACTTAATCTTAGGTAGGTACTTACTTAATAGAATATCAAAAATAACAAAAATACATGAAACTTTATGTCAAAAATCAATGTTTATTAAAAAAACAGGACAATTATTACCTAAATACTGCAATCTTAAAGGGTTAAAATATAGGTAAATTTCATTTGACGTGACTTATTTGATTCTGATTGGGGTTTATACTTTTATAGTCCGGATAATCACGAATCCATATAACTGAGGGCCGGATAATCGAGTTTCCACTATATTTTCTCTCTTCTGTCTTGGTCTAGCTATTGTCTTCTTTATTAATTTATCCAGTCGTATTGGTGTGACTTAAAATACTGACCCAAATCCCATGCCGTAATTGGTGTCGTAAGAGACGACAAACGCCTCTGTGGTAAGCTTCAAATAAAGATAATAATATTATGTAATAGCATTCATATTTTTTTTTAGAAAAAAGTGCACCAGGCAACGTCGTAAACGAGCTAAGTAAAGTTTTCTCCAGGATAAATCGTAAGTACTTTGAGTATTTTTTATTAATCTTGATTAAAAGAGAAAAATTAATAATAGGTACCTAATTTGGTTGCAAATGACCTCCCCTACATGCCCTTAACGTATTGCAAAGACGTTACCAAACACCCTGTATTTCACGGCAAACTACCCGCCAAAATACATAATATCGACGGTTAAAAGGCGAATTGATTCAAGCGCCATCCTGGGCGATATTGAGTTATATACATCATTGGAATCGGCGAATTTTTGCGCGTCGATGGAGCCGGGTTTGAGGTTAATCTGAGCACTTTTTTGGCGCTTGGCTCCATGACCAATTTGGGTATCATTTTTGCTTACGCGGTATCAAGTGTAGCGAATTTGGTTGTTTTTTTCAAAGCATGTATATAGACCCACGAAAAAAAAGGGTTTTTCTTACTATTTGTAGTTTAAGCCATTTATCCTCGGATGGAATGAAATGGTATCGGCATTTGAATTCTTTTTACTTGATCTTAAATAATTAAACAAAGGATGTTAATTCCTTTTTGCTTGAACCAGATTTATTAGTGTATGTTACTTAAATCATTTTGCCTTAAACATTCAAACATTATCTCTGTCGCTTGAATCAATCTTACCTGAACTAGTATATTGAAGAATATGACTTGTGCTAATTATCCTTGACCAGTTTTAAGTCTTTATATCATTTAGAACCATTTTCTTTTTGCAAAAAATAATGATTCATGAAAAGCATTGTTTTATTAAATTTTAATTCTTTCGTTGTATAAAATCGACTTTAAAGTCTAAGTTCTTAAAAGTATGCCATTTAAGTTACTTTTCTTTGAATTGACAATGTCCTTTCATTCGTTTTCCCTACATCCAAGTCAAATTTTAATAAATCTTGCGATTAAAACAATTTGCTTTAAATCTTATTACATCACTGTGTAATTTGAGTCATTACTCCTTGAACAGTTTACAACTAGGTGAGCGGTTTAAATCATTTATCCATGAACAGTTTATAACTAGGTGAGCGGTTTAACTCATTTATCCATGAACAGTTTACAAATAGGTGAGTGATTTAAATCATTTATCCTTGATCTGCTAAAGAAGTCATTGTACACTTGAATTATTTTGCTTTGAACAGATAAATAGTAATCGTGTACTTTGATTCCTTCTGCCCTGATCAAAGAATTGTGCAAAATGGCTCAAGTTACATCTAACTCCGTTAAAAAACACCTTTTATTTGTTATATATATATCAAAAAATAGCACAAAATATGCCGCTTTATGATTGGGGAGACTCGTCAATTTTTATGGTATACTTTAGGAACAATGATTTTTTTTCTCAAAAAATAAACTTTAAAACGCTCTCCTGTAAAGTTTGCAAAATGGCGCTTGAATCAAGTCGCCTTTTAACCGTCGATATTATCTTTCTCAGCTCCAGTGGAAGCAACGGACGATCGTCATAACTCGTCAGATGAAGAGTGGACATACGAAAAGTTGCCTCCGATGAAGAAGTATTTGCAATAGAAGAATGAGTGAATTTCGTGTTTATGCTAATGGAGTAGGTATAGTCAACGATTCTTGCATGGTAGCCTGGTAGTCAGTGCTGGAGTTAAAGCTACTGACACCCTAGGCAAGAATATTGTGGCGCCCACATAAGAATAATAATATAAAAATCGAGCTTTTTTTGCTCGAAAATTTTTTTACTGACCCAATGGAAACGTTTAGAATTTTATTTTTGGAACGAAGTTCCTTATCGCGCGTTTGAAAGGGGGCTAGGCGGAAAATTTGGTAACGACACTTTTTGCCGTCGAATTTTTTTTTACATAGAAAGCAAGCCAGAGTACTAGGATAGCAAAAACATGCAAGCGAGTGTGCCAAAACAAATCTAAGGTATTAAACGATAGCAAAAATCGCTTGCATGTTTTTGCTATCCTAGTACTGACTGCAAGGAACTTTGTTCCATCCGGGTGTCCCTTGACACCTCTCAAGTTTTTTCCTTTTTTTTTTGCTCCTCACCCCAAATGTGGCACCCCTCCAAAGGCGCCCTAGGCCGTTGCCCCACCCACCTCAACCCCCCCTAACGCCCGCTCTGGTAGTGTATTTCATCTGGCTCTGGTAAAATCAGCCGTGAAATGTTTTTGGTGAGACCTCCCTCCCTAGTGATGTCACATTTTATGATATTTTACACCTAGAAATTATTAAATTAAAACAGCAGTTCCGAAATAAGTTTTATTTCCATTGTTTTTTAATATTTACCTATACCTACCAATTATTCGATTTTGAAATGTGATGTCACGAAATTTAGGACCCCCTCCCACCCCTTGTCACACTACATCGACCCCACCCCTCCCTCCTAAAGTGGGACTTAATTTATGGATGGCCCCTAAGTTCTTGCTACACGTAGATATTAATTTATAATAATATAATGTAGAAACAAGTAAGAAAGCAGTAGTTGAAAATCTCATCATTGTTAATTTAATATTTATTTTATTAATGTAACCATCAAAGTTCTGATAAAAATGAATAAATAATTTAAAAAATGTGTTGTTTTCCAATTTTCTGTGTAACTGTCGTACACAAATTACACTAAAACATAGATACATTACATGACTGTATATTATACTCAAACTAGCTGACCCGGCGAACTTCGTATTGCAACAACTCCCTCTCCCTGTGTTATACATAATAATAAAATATACCTTGCTGTGTATTGATGATCACTGCATTAAAATCCGTTTCTTAGCTTGTAAGATCTAAGCGTACAGACACAGAAAGCGACTTCATTTTTTTATACTATATAAAGAAAAGATAACACAACAAATCTTAAAACTTTTCAAAGCGACAAATAAAAAAATTATGTCATAAAACTAATATTTTATTTAACAACATAATGATCTATTTATAAACCTAAGTAACAACTAACTGACTAGTCAGTACGCAGAGACGGTGATACATTTTTGCCTAGAACATTTTCTTTATATTTTAGTTTTTCTACATGCGTTGGGTCTTTGAGGAGTTCGTCTTCTAACCTCTCATATCTTTGATCCTGAACTGCTTCTGTAACAAAAATATTATATTGAGCTGTAGATGATAGCTGAAATGAAATGCAATGAAAGTAAAATACTTTATTGCACTTAAAAAAGGTACAATAGGCAGGCAATGGTAAAGGCAATTTATTCTAACCAACCTACACCAATGAAATATGAAAAAGGTTTACTTAAATCTAATGTTGTAAAAGAATATAAAAATTCTTTTGATATAATCCTCAGCAATCTTGTAAACCAGTTTTATTTAGACTGCAAGAAAAAAGTCCACGGATCAATTTCCAAATAGGGTGCAGGAGAAAAATATATTTACACTTACTATTATATGGCGTATATTTATCTGATAACCAACTCTCTAAATTATATCCTATAACACCAACCACTGCAGCAAATGGTAGTGTTAAGTATGGGGCATTGGTCCTTAGAAACCGGAACAATAAGGGCCACATCTAAAATAAATAAAATACATCTTAATTACCACGTATTACGCGAAACGACTCAAAGTAGAGTTTTAAAGAGAAAATTATATAAAAAATACAAAGTAAAATTAATTTTCATTTGTACTTACCATAGCTGTGCGACTAGTAAATTAAAATTAATTAAGTTATTTTACCGAAAACTATTAGGTATGTACGTGATGCATTCAATTGACTTTATAAAAACTTTAGTTTTATTTTTCGGTGAAGTTTTACGAAAGGTAAGGTTAACTTTTTACGTTTTTAATTTTTGTTTGACATCAATCAATGAGTGACATTGACAATTGACATACCCTACGTTCCACTAGACGATCACAACGACCACGCTCACGACCGCGATTTTTCCGTTCCACTAGCTTGTGAGCGTTACAATCATACACCCAAGTGGAACGGGTATAGTGAGCGACGCACGTGAGCGTTCAAGCCACAGAGTATTTACACGTTTTAGCCGTTGATACAAAATGTACTCTATGATGTTGAGAATAAGACAAGTCTGAAACATTAGAGGTTATGTTATAATTTTTAAGCTATAAAATAAACGTTACATAATTAATTATTAATTTTATTTTTATACTAGCAAAAAAGTATATCTACAAACAAAACATTTTTTTTTATGAAAAGACAAATTAATCTAATTAAAAATTGCATATTAATTATGTTAATGATATTGACCGACGAGGAAAAATGTATACATGGCTATATGTATAGTGAATTAAACATTAAAATTATTTACATAATTTAACATATTTATATCAACTTGTGACCCCACGTCGAGCATCTGCTGGAGAAACTACTATAATCCACTAAAGCATCTCTTGTCGAATCGTATACAGTAATTTTTTCCATCACCATCCTTATCTTTTATAAAATTGTGCCAAATTTCTATCACCATCCATTTCTATCCAGTGTTGCCAGGTCTAAAAACTGGCGAGAGTAACTTCGTCGTGGCAACACTGCAATTCGACCACTTCGACTCACCCCGTGAGGTGGGTTCTTTTGAGCGTGCCGTGAGCGAAATTAATGACGTCATCAATGACGTTTTCACCGCGACCATGACGACCGTGGTCGCCATGTGGAACGCGTTTTGATCGTTGTGAGCGATGTGAGCGTCTACTGGAACGCAGCCATAATTAAGTGACAGTGACATTGTAGAAATCTGACCACAGAACAGACTGTTTAATATATCCATAGAGTATATTATGTATCTTATAGTCTATGTATATCCATGGATGTATACATAACTCTGTGCTTGTGCATTGCACTATTTAATCTGTCGTTACAAAATGACTACCACTGTCAAGTGTCACAATTATCCCTACGTTCCACTAGACGATCACAACGATCACGCTCACGACCGAGCTTGTGAGTGTTACAATAATACACCCAAGTGGAACGGGCACTTCGACCCACCCCGTGAGGTGGGTTGTTTTGAGCGTGCCGTGAACTGCCGTGAGCGAAATTAATGACGTCATCAATGACGTTTTCACCGCGACCATGACGACCGTGGTCGCCATGTGGAACGCGTTTTGATCGTTGTGAGCGACGTGAGCGTCTACTGGAACGCAGCCTATGTGTCAATTGTCATATTGTTGTCACATGACAAGCATCTGGGCCCAGTGTTGCCAATGCTACGGCAATTACCGTGTTCTACGGCTTTCAGGCCAAAAAATCACAAAATCTACGGGCTACGGCTGGAACCCTATTGCCGTAGCAAATTCTACGGCTTTTCGCAAATTCCATGATCTTTTTTTTATTTATTGTTTTGCAAACATTTAACGATTGTTAAAACCCTTAAAACAGCGCCACTAGGCTAATGTTGATACTAATGTAGGCTACTGAAAAATATTCTTCGTTTTGTGGGCATCAAATTTACTGCTTTACCTTTTTTTTTTAGTTCGAGCGCTGAATCGATGGTATATATTGGCGCAATTGGTTAGCTACGGCCCACACTTGATCTTTTCCAATATAAACAAAGCTTTTTTATCTAATGTACACGGCCTTCCAAAAAATTTCATTGGCAACACTGCATTTGGCCATCCCTGACAATTCTGACAAAGTCAAAGTGTCAGCTGTGTCAATTCAATACTCAATGGATAAAATCATACATGAAAATAGAAAAAGTAACCTTTGATAAACAATAATAATTATTGAATAATCTGCATACATAATCATACAATTACATAATAAACGTACAATTTATTGTAAAAAACAAAGTAAACAAACCAGCCTAAAGGATGTCACAAACAGTACTTTTAAGTACGATGCCAAAAATGTGTTTAATTAAAAAAGTTGCAAGTTCAAATATTTTACGTAATACAGACAAAATTATTGTTAGAAATCAAAACACAAATACAACAAAAAAGAAAACTGCTAGTTCTGTGTATCGCACTATGAATATATTTGATAGAACAGCAAAAAAACTGCAAAGAGAAAGGTCAGCTCAAAGGGAAGATTACTATTTAGCTGAATATATAAAAGAAGAAGTCGGATGGAGAACTGCTGATCGTGTTTTCGATATAAAAAGGACATTCAAAGATGCAGTGGAACTTGGTAAGATGTTTTGGAGTATTATTATTCTACAAAAAACCCTGAACAAAATTAAATTTAGTCGAACAGGACAATGGGATAGTTATTAATAATAACTTAATATAGTGTTCTCAAATATTGTTTTTTTATGAGTCTTATCATTAGTGTGTAGGGTAGGGTAATATATAGCAATGTAACTTGTGAACTAAGACGTAGTTCTTCTGAACTACTTTAACCTGATTACTTTTTATCTACCTACAGTAAGGTGCCCATTATATTAAACCAACGCAATTTAACATAAACAGGTGCAGGCCGAGGATATGTATCAAGACATTTCCTCCCCGATAGTGTGGAGAAGGTCACATTGTGTGACACGTCTCAGACACATCTGGATAAAGCTATTGTTGGCGATGGAGTCCAGGTTGAAAAGATTGTGATGGATGAAGAGAATATTGATGTATGTATGTATGGTGTTCCAGTGTTTTGGATTTCTTTCTGTTTCTATGAATATCTTCTCTTTTGTATCTTTTTACAATACAGTTTGAGTTCCTCACAATCTGTATGAAACTTATTCTTATATTTCGCGATTAGAAATGCTAAATAAAACTGAAAAGTATACTTTTTTTAAGTTTTAAAAGTTTTTAAAGTTTACTTTTTAAAATTGAAAAACTATTATTTTGTAGTAAAATAACTTAAGAAACGTGTTTTTTTCCAGTTTCCTGCCAATAGCAAGGATTTAATAGTGTCATCTCTCTCGCTGCACTGGGTGAATGACTTACCAGGCTGTCTGGACCGAATAATGAACTGTTTGAAGCCAGATGGAGTAAGTATATTACACAACTTTGAGTAAAGCTGCAGTTAGATGCTTGTCAAGCTTCGGCAAGCCTTGCTGCAGTTGGTTGCAACACCACATTTTATTGGTCACAAGCATCTGCAATGGCATTTAGTCCGGCCAAGCCTCCTTCATGGGAGAAAGAAAAAAAGGACCAGACTGAAATATCAGCGCTGTGCTGCCACGGCTTATGTTGTGCAGCACAGCTTATGCTGAGTCTGGGCCTGTTCGGGGGTCACGCTGCAGCACAGGCACCCATTTAGACTTAATGTTAGATGTATTTTTTTTTTCTTATCTCATTTCTTTGTTTGTGCTGTAATTGCCCTCGAATAAATGCATTTCATTTCATTTCTATCCAACGCAAGCCAAGGCTAACGGCCAATTAATGCTTGCTTCTGTGATGGTTTGTCGAGGCTTGGCAAGCATGTAAATGTACCTTAACAATGTACTCCTATGTGACACATACTTGTGAGACACATGAGTCTCTTCATGGGAAGTAGTCAATGTTGCCCATGGATATCAGCAACACCTTAGGGCTTAGGTAGTTTCCAACTAATACTTTACTGGCTAAGAAAGAAAAGAAAAGATAGAAAGAGTGAACCAACTGTAACGCCCCAACTCAGAGTCACCTACCGTTACTTTAATCACTCCTTAGTAAAGAATCACCATACAAATTCTGTACTAAGGAGCGATTTATTTGGTGGCTGACTCAAGGCGGTTTAACTATGTATGGACTTGGGATGAATGCTTCTGGTATTTTATTAATGGATGATCATAAAGGATTCTTGTTGGTTTTTTATTGGATATATTGGCAAAGAAACAAACAGGGTGTTAAGTGAACATTACCTGCCACTTAAATATTCCATTTGACATAAGGACTAATGTGACCCAGATAAAAAAAATAATGAATCAGAAGTAATTAATTAATTAGTTAATTCCTTATTAAACCTTAAAAGCATGAACAATACAAAAGATAGACTTAATGCTAAAAGCATTCTCTAAAAGTCAACCTTAGGGCAGTGGGAGGACAAAGAAGGTGGTTGCAAAAAGAGATAGAAAAATAGACAAATATAAAATACGAGTAACCACCCTCGCTTTGCTTCGGTTTTCTTATTTTTTTACACCTTGGGTTACATTATTGGAGTTTTAGTAAGGATCCCTAATTTTTTTAAATACTATAGCCTATGTTCACCGGGGATAGTATAGCTTTCTAACAGTGAAAGAATTTTTCAAATCGGTTCAGTAGTTTGGAACCTATTCAATGCAAACAAAAAATCAAATCTTTCCTCTTTATATATATTAGTATGCAAACAAAAAATCAAATCTTTCCTCTTTATATATTAGTATAGATGATGAATTTCTTGTTTCAGGTTCTAATGGCATGTGTATTTGGTGGTGACACACTGATGGAATTACGACAATCACTTCAGTTAGCTGAAACTGAAAGGCTGGGAGGTGTGTGGCCCCACATCTCACCCTTCACTCGAGTTAGAGATATAGGCGGTTTGCTGAATGCGTGAGTTTCGAATTTTTATGTAAAAAATAAGAAAATGGTCGGTGCGTCCAAACTTTAAAAGTACTCATTCACTCAGATCTTATGCAGATCCTTGGAATGGGGATAGGAAGCTCGCCATATGAAGCTCGGACATCTATGTCCATCATATTGTTTCATTTCATTTCTTCAGCAGGCGTAAGCCTCCCCAAATAAAAATTCTGGAACCATCAATGCATTCATTATAAAAATAAGGAAAAATGCCCTCCTTGTACTCACTGGCCACTATGAAAATAAAAACTAAACCGTTGAAAACTCAGGGAATTGTTAACAGATGGCGTTATTTTCACATTTTCCACAGGGCCGGTTTCACGCTACAAACGGTGGACGTTGACTCGCTATGCTTATGGTACCCAAGCGCGTGGCATGTCATGAATGATCTGCGCGCGCTGGGCGAGTCTAACGCCGCGCATAACCGCCCGCTACGCCTAAACCGCGATGTACAGTTCGCTGCCGCCGCTATATACGATGAAATGTATGGAAAGGTAAGTTGCAGTTAGCTGTACTTTATTTAATCTGTGACTAGCAGGCTCTGAGCGTATGGGCTTGAGTGTGTATTCAAAAATGTATACATGTGTGCGTAAGTAGCATGCTAGTTTCCTGCAATTGTATCAGAGGCCTAACGACAGTTATTGATACTAATTAGATATACACCAGATTTTATATTTTATAAATTTTTTAGCCAAATATGGTTTAATTCTAATTATTCTCCTTCAGGATTTTCCCAAACACAACTCCCGTGGCGTGCCGGCGACGTATCAAATCATCAACTTTCTAGGATGGAAGCCCGACGCTTCTCAACCCAAACCTATGGACAGAGGCACTGGAGAATTGTCACTTAAAGACCTCCATCGCATTGATGAAATTATACAGGATACTAAGAAAATTAAACTCACTGATGAAGATAAGAAATAAACTTAATTTGTGAAGTTAATGTATTTAATTCAAAACTTTCTTACCTTTATAATATAAAACTGTTGTTTGGCTCCTTTTTAGGGTTCCGAAGTAGTTTCATCATGTCCGTCCGTCCGTCTGTCCGTCTGTCGTGTCTAATTTTAGTTAAGAGTCAAGTGTCCCCCCCCCCCCCCCCCCCCTCCTGCTGGCTAAACGGTTGGAGAGGGACAAGTGAACCTAGTGAACCGTTTGAAAATAACTATTGATTACCGGTATTTTAGAAATCGGTATATTTTTTTGGGAATAAAAATAATGGTTTCGTTATTTTATTGAACGCTATTTTTCCATTCTAAATTATTGTGCTATACAATACAAAGAATCTACATAATATTGCTGTCTTATCTTTAACCAACGGCCCACTGGACATTTTTATTCAATTTGTCAGTCAACTTTCTACATCCTTGCCTATTCCTCTTCGCTTGTATTTTAATTTTTTCAACTGGTAACTAAATAGCCGTCAAACTTGAAAAGTTATCGCTGTCATTAGCCGTATGAAAAAAAACCAACGCGCTTCGCTTCTCTTTTGGAATTTATGGTACTGTAACAAGGCTCGCTTTTGTGTTTCACGGGAGAAAACTTCTAAATTTTGGGGCGCAATCATGTCAACAATGCGTTAATTGCGCCTACGATTGCATTAACGGGAAGTTATTATCGTTTTGTGGAAGTTTGCTAAAGATTTACGGATCAATATCGAGAAGCGCTCGTAATGACTCCGTAGCGTCACTTCTGCAAATGGAGACGAAGTCTGGGGTGGGCATTACTGATCACTGGATGAAAAGTATAATGGAACCGGCCGGCAGCGACAAACAAGTTCAAAACGATAACAGGTCGTCTGTAAAACGCGAAAAAATGGCTGAAGCTTACAACGGTCAAGACAATAACACTTACGACATGAACAAACACCAGAATACCGCGAGATATAGATGTGACGTCTGCGATTTGACTTTCGAAGGTATGGATTATTTGATTTTGCATAAAAAGTTTCACGGGAACGATAAGGACGGGCCGCCGTTGGAGCCCGAGCCTCCAGTTATTCATAAAGAGGGTCCCAAGAAGCGGAGAAAGTTTAAATGCGACCAATGTGATGTTAAAGTCAACTCCCAGTATCATTTGGATATCCATCGTAGTAAACACGAGGGTAACGCGTCCAAGAAGTTTATTTGTCAAGTTTGTGACCGTAGTTTTGTTGCCCCACAATTCCTAAAGAGTCACATGCAGACTCACTCTTTAACAAGCACAATAAACTGTGAGATATGTAATAAAAGTTTCACGGGGCAAGCGTACCTCAAGTTACATATGCAGCTACACAATGATATTAAGAAGTTCAAGTGTTCAAAGTGTGACGACATGTTCCCTACTAAAAACTGCCTTAAAATACACATGAAAAAGCATACAAAAGTCAAAAACTTTAAATGTGACTTCTGTCAAAAGCTGTTTGTGTCGAAGATAACAATGGAGAAGCACAGGCAAACGCATGAGGGTCAGCCTATTGACTGTCATGTAAAATGTTCTCAGTGCGATCGTACTATGCATTCATCGTTGCTAAGAACTCATGTTGCACGTGCCCATCCAACAACCGCAGATGATGATGTCAAAAGACCACATAAATGTTCTACGTGTGGGAAATGCTTCATCGTTAAAATAAATCTCAACCTACATATACGTGTGTGTCATCCTGATTTAGCAGAACCTGAAGATGAGGATGAAGACGTTATGACGGACAACTCTTAGCCCTAAGCCAATATCTAACATGTATTATTATGGATAATTATACTTTTTTACGATAAACAAATATTTTCTTCTCATTTATAACTTGTCTGTTAATAATAATATATTATGAAGTAAATTTTTAAATACATTTCTAAACAGATTGATACCATCCATAGCAGCATCAGAAAGAAACTCCATACGAGAATGTTGCTCTTAGAATTAAGCTCGCTTTTTATACCATCTATCTTAGGTATATTAAAGATCAAATAAATAAATATTCTATGACATATCTACATTTTTATTTTTTTACATTCTCATTGTTCCAGCAACTTGAGAACAACTTTAGTTTACTTTATTAATTATTTGTCCAGTAGATATTCTCCAGTCTTAAGCATTTGAATAATATATTATTGACGACCCTGTAGCCTAGTTGGTAGTAACCCCGCCTGTAAAGCGAGGGGTCCAAGGGTTCGATTCCCGGCCGGGGCAGATATTTATGTGACAGATAAATATTTGTACTTGGGTCATGGGTGTTTTGTGATGTGTTATATGTGTCGTCCATGCCACCCGCGACACAGATTAGCTACTGCGAGGGTATGAGTGTGTTAGCATTTATTTATTATTATTAGGTTATTACAGGTTTTGTTAATGAATAACTAGGTATAAAATCTACTTTTCTTTGTTGTCAGCTCCAACTTTTACCTTCCAGCTCATTCATCTAACTTTGCCTGACTAACAGTAACTCGATTTTTTAGTATATTGTATGTTTTGACTCAAATAAACTGACCAATTTTGGAAGTTCTATTATGCCTTAAAAACCACCTGTGACCCGACGTCGGTACTTCCTACTCTATTGGCCGGCAACTCATCGGTGATGCCTTAGATAACTATGGTGTAAGTAGTGTTCATGGGCGACTGTAACCAGCGTAAAGGATTGATATATACATAGCTCCACTAGTTCAAGAAAACCTTGATTACGAAAAAAAAAACGAAACCAATTTATAAAATCATAAATAATCTTAATTATGTATAAAATGTAAAACTACATTATTCTTCTTTTTTGGTTTCTTCTTGCTCGACAGCTTCTTTAGATTCCTTCTTCTGTTCTTCTGCTACTTTATTTTCTTCTTTAGCCTGCTGTTATACAAAAAATACAATTTAATAACTCTACATTTTAAAATAATATGTAGATTGTAGGTATTATAAAGAGATAATGGATAAACTCTATAATTGCTGGAGCAATTTAAAAAATTCTTAAACCAATAGAAAGTTACATTATTTCGGAGTGACAAAAAGCTATAGGTATTTGATTATGATTATATTTTTTTTGTTATATAAATATAAAACATGTAGCGCCATAACGCATATGTATAACGTCTGCCGAATCAGCTAGTTCCAAATATAGCTAAGAAGTTAAGAACCATCTCGATCACGTCAGCCTACAAACAAAAATCGCATCATAATCGGTCCAGTCGTTTAAGAGCTACAATGCCACATGCAGACACAGTCAAACTTATAACACCTCTTTTGTGTCGGGGGTTAAAAATGGCTGACATATTTTCAGAGCCAACTAGGATAGCGATAAACATATAAATAGAAAGGTTTTTCTGCGGAGCCAATCGAAGACAGGCACTTTAAAGTCACATAAATCTTAATATAATAAATTACGTGTCACGTTGTTTGTCCGCGATGGACTCCTAAACTACTTAACCGATTTTAATCAAATTTGCACACCGTATGCAGTTTGATCCAACTTGAAAGATAGGATAGCTTACATCACAAAATAAAAATAAAACTTTTGGCAGAACGAAGTCTGTCCGGGCAGCTAGTCTAATATATAAAATTCTCATGTAACGGTGTTAGAAGTTGAACTCCGGAACGGCTCGACCGATTTTCGTGAATCTTTGCGTGCATATTGGCTAGGGTGGAGGGAGAATCAGACATCTATTTCTTATCCCCCTACCCCTAATTTTTTGTTGGCAGAACAACGTTTGCCCGGTCAGCTAGTCTAATATATAAAATTCTCGTGTCACGGTTTTTTGAAGTTGAACTCCTCCGAAACGGCTCTACCGATTTTCGTGAATCTTTGCGTGCATATCGGCTAGGGTGGAGAATCGGACATAGTATTTTTCATCCCCCTACCCCTAAATTTTTGGCAGAACAACGTTTGCCCGGTCAGCTAGTAATCTATACTAATATTATAAAGAGGAAAAATTTGATTGTTTGTTTGCATTGAATAGGCTTCGAAACTACTGAACCGATTTGAAAAATTATTTCACTGTTGGGAAGCTACATACACTATCCCTGGATGAAATAGACTATAATTATTATATTTTCAAAAAAATGAGTGTGGAAGTGTTTAATAGTTAAACCATAATCAAAGAGGAAATCTTGCTGGAGTCAGTTCGGCTGGGGGCTTGAGAGCCAGTTCTTTCTTTCATTTTCTTCTCTTTGTTGTCCAGCAATGCATCAGCGATGCCTTTGGTGTTGCTGGTGTCAATGAGCGAGGATAGGCACTTACCATCAGGTGGATGGTCAGGTCATTTGCCGGCTATTTCCATAAAGAGAAATACAACTTACTGCCACTCTCCTCATGTCTTCTTCCTTCTTCGCCTGCAAATCTCGGCTCACTTCCCTGATCAACTCCAACTCCTGCAGCTGTTTAGGAGTCAGGGGATCGTACACAATTACGGGTTCCTGGTCATGATTGTTGATGGTATCTTGTAACTCCTCGTACCTTTTCCTGATGATCTCAAAACGTTCTTGCGAGACATGCTGCTGACGTATCATTTTTGGGCTGTGGTAAGAAAAAAAATGTTATGGTGCGAATTTAATTTTAGCGTTGTTATTGTTACACAGTCGTTAAGTCATGTCGGAGGCCCTCGGGTGGCATGAAAACTTCCATTTGGTCCCTAATCCCTCCACCAATCCGCACTGGAGCAGCGTGGTGGAGTATGCTCTAGGCCTCCTTAAGGGGGTCTTATCCCAAAAATGGTATTTTTGAAGGTGTTTTGCTCATAAATGGTACATAATACAATTCTAAAAAAAATATATGTTATTTTACAGTCTTTGTTCTTTCTTTTTATCAAACTTGATACACGATAGTCGTTACTTCATTAGATAGAAATAAATCACAAAGTTGGGTCTGATCTGGCATAAAAATGGCGTTTTATTCGCGTTTTAATCGCTTCCAGATAATAAAAAATATACCACAGTATAGGTCCTATAGATACCAATATTGTTATCGCATCATAATATGAAATTTTGAAAAACATCCCTTTCAATTCCAATTTTTTCCCTTTCCACTAGCTACGAAACGCCCGACGCGTTCATTTACTCAATTTTACTCTCGCGCCAGTCGCCTTCGAGGTAGGACCTGTGTCGATCCGTATCGCAGCCGCACGACGTCGAATTTCCGATACTTATTTTAATTTCGAATTTGGCGCGCGCGCCTTCTGGACTTATATTACCCAGTCCAAAGTATCCACGCTGCTGTACTTTGAAATAATAAAAATTGTTCGTTTTTAAACTTTAGTTACTGTTTATAGTAATTAGGTATTGGTATAAGTCAAGTCCTAATTACACAATTATTCTTGCCGTATTAGGGCGGCTTAGAATACTAACCCCAATCCCAAGCCGGATGGGTGTCGTAAAAGGCGACTAAATCCGGCCCGCTGGTGGTAGGGCCCCTCGAGGGATAATATTGGTAATATTGATTTTAAATATTAATTAATACCATTATTACTATTATTATTTCTCCATGGGGTTCGCATGGATAGCTACCACCCTTGAGCATGTGTCAGCCGCCAAACGAGTCGTCGTGACGGCTGGGAGCTTGAGAGCCAGTTTTCTTTGTTGAAGTTATACCTACTTTTTTAGGCGTGTTATGAAATAAATGGAAAATCGTTTTGAAAAAATGATTATTATTATATTGTTTTTTGAAGTGAAAACTTTGTTTAGTACGGGGATGATTTGAAATTCAATAAAACGAATGAGTTGAGGGAAGTTGAGTGGAGTTGAGGGGAGTTGAGTGGAGTTGAGTGGAGACTGGAGTTGAGTGGAGACTGGAGTACAAATAAGACATTACTATAATTTCCATGACCATGTTATATGTGTAGTCCATGCCACCCGCGACACGGGTAAATACTTGTAACCTATTGCGGGGATATGAGTGTGGAAGGGTTTTATTATTATTATTATTAGTAACCGTTAGTGGCTCTGAGTTGGGGTGTAAGTATACTTTATTTTGATATATTAACTGGAATTTTAGGTGCTATAAAATAAGTGATGATATTTTTAGCTTATTTTTGTTTTTATTGAAGTGAAAACTTCTTTAGTACGGGGGTGACTTAAAATTTTATGAAGCGAAACTGTCGGTGGAGACTAAAGATGAGTGGAGACTGACTTGACTTGAGTTGAAGTCAAGTCAAGTGAAGTCAAAAGTCAAACAAAAGTCAAAAGTCAAAAAAGTCAAAAAAGTCAAAAAGTCAAAACAGTAAAAAAAGTCAAAAAAGTCAAAAAAGTCAGTCAAAAAGTCAAAAAAGTCAAAAAAAGTCAAAAAGTCAAAAAAGTAAAAAAAAGTCAAAAAAGTCAAAACTAAAAAAAGTCAAAGTCAAAAGTCAAAAATGTCAAAAAAGTCAAAAACGTCAAAAAAGTCAAAAACGTCAAAAAAGTCAAAAAAGTAAAAAAAAAAGTGAAAAAGTCAAAACAGTAAAAAAAGTCAAAAGTCAAAGTCAAAAGTCAAAAAAGTCAAAAACATCAAAAAAGTCAAAAACGTCAAAAAAGTCAAAAAAAAAGTGAAAAGTCAAAAAAGTCAAAACAGTAAAAAAAAGTCAAAAGTCAAAAAAAGTCAAAAAAGTCAAAAAGTCAAAAAAGTCAAAAAAGTCAAAATAGTCAAAAAGTCAAAAAAGTCAAAAGTCAAAATTTGTGGAGTGGAGTGGAGTGAAGTGGAGTGGAGTAGTAAAACCTACAATTATCATCTTCCCGAAATTTTACATTCGTCTCATTATCTTGAAAACAAAATTTTTCAAGGTTTCACTTCTAACACGTGTGAATTGCAAACATTTTAATTTATTTATTACGTATCTTTAGGTATTTTATTTTAATATTAAATTATTCTTATACTTTTTATCATTCTCAACATACTTGTAAAATATCTTATCCAAAGGGTTTGAACATTTTTGTACGGAACCTGGCATACAACCTACCTACCTACTCAAATTTATGTGGAACCACATGATAAGCACCAGCTTTCGACCAAAAAAGAATCATCAAAATCGGTTCACCCACAAATAAGTAGGTACTTACATACAAAATTGACTAAATTTAATATCGTCTAAATACTAACCAACTTCAAAATAACTCAAAAACTAATTGTCAGATCTCGTTCAAATTTATGTGGAACCACATGATAAGCACCAGCCTTCGACCAAAAAAAGAATCATCAAAATCGGTTGACTCACAAATAAGTAGGTACTTACATACAAAATTGACTAAATTTAATATCATCTAAATACTAACAAAAAATAACCAACTTCAAAATAACTCAAAAACTACTTGTCAGATCTCGCTCAAATTTATGTGGAACCACATGATAAGCACCAGCTTTCGACCAAAAAAAAAATCATCAAAATCGGTTGACCCACAAATAAGTAGGTACTTACATACAAAATTTACTAAAATCATCTGAATACTTACAAAAAATAACCAAATTCAAAATAACTCAAAAACTACGTGTCAAATCTCGCTCAAATTTATGTGGAACCACATGATAAGCACCAGCCTTCGACCAAAAAAAGAATCATTAAAATCGGTTGACTCACAAATAAGTAGGTACTTACATACGAAATTGACTAATATCATCTGAATACTAACAAAAAATAACCAACTTCCAAATAACTCAAAAACTACTTGTCAGATCTCGCTCAAATTTATGTGGAACCACATGATAAGCACCAGCTTTCGACCAAAAAAGAATCATCAAAATCGGTTCACCCACAAATAAGTAGTACTTACATACAAATTTGACTAAATTTAATATCGTCTAAATATTAACAAAAAATAACCAACTTCAAAATAAATCAAAAACTACTTGTCAGATCTCGCTCAAATTTATGTGGAACCACATGATAAGCACCAGCTTTCAACCAAAAAAAGAATCATGAAAATCGGTTCACCCACAAATAAGTAGGTACTTACATACAAAATTGACTAAATTTAATATCGTCTAAATACTAACAAAAAATAACCAACTTCAAAATAACTCAAAAACTACTTGTCAAATCTCGCTCAAATTTTTGTGGAACCACATGATAAGCACCAGCTTTCGACCAAAAAAAGAATCATGAAAATCGGTTCACCCACAAATAAGTAGGTACTTACATACAAAATTGACTAAATTTAATATCGTCTAAATACTAACAAAAAATAACCAACTTCAAAATAACTCAAAAACTACTTGTCAAATCTCGCTCAAATTTTTGTGGAACCACATGATAAGCACCAGCTTTCGACCAAAAAAAGAATCATGAAAATCGGTTCACCCACAAATAAGTAGTACTTACATACAAATTTGACTAAATTTAATATCGTCTAAATATTAACAAAAAATAACCAACTTCAAAAGAAATCAAAAACTACTTGTCAGATCTCGCTCAAATTTATGTGGAACCACATGATAAGCACCAGCTTTCAACCAAAAAAAGAATCATGAAAATCGGTTCACCCACAAATAAGTAGGTACTTACATACAAAATTGACTAAATTTAATATCGTCTAAATACTAACAAAAAATAACCAACTTCAAAATAACTCAAAAACTACTTGTCAAATCTCGCTCAAATTTTTGTGGAACCACATGATAAGCACCAGCTTTCGACCAAAAAAGAATCATCAAAATCGGTTCACTCACAAATAAGTAGTACTTACATACAAAATTGACTAAATTTAATATCGTCTAAATACTAACAAAAAATAACCAACTTCAAAATAAATCAAAAACTACTTGTCAGATCTCGCTCAAATTTATGTGGAACCACATGATGAGCACCAGCTTTTGACCAAAAAAAGAATCATGAAAATCGGTTCACCCACAAATAAGTAGGTACTTATATACAAAATTGACTAAATTTAATATCATCTAAATACTAACAAAAAATAACCAACTTCAAAATAACTCAAAAACTACTTGTCAGATCTCGCTCAAATTTATGTGGAACCACATGATAAGCACCAGCTTTCGACCAAAAAAAGAATCATCAAAATCGGTTGACCCACAAATAAGTAGGTACTTACATACAAAATTTACTAAAATATCTGAATACTTACAAAAAATAACCAAATTCAAAATAACTCAAAAACTACTTGTCAAATCTCGCTCAAATTTATGTTGAACCACATGATAAGCACCAGCCTTCGACCAAAAAAAGAATCATCAAAATCGGTTGACTCACAAATAAGTAGGTACTTACATACGAAATTGACTAATATCATCTGAATACGAACAAAAAATAACCATCTTCAAAATAACTCAAAAACTACTTGTCAGATCTCGCTCAAATTTATGTGGAACCACATGATAAGCACCAGCTTTCGACCAAAAAAAGAATCATCAAAATCGGTTGACCCACAAATAAGTAGGTACTTACATACAAAATTGACTAATATCTGAATACTAACAAAAAACAACCAAGTTCAAAATAACTTGAAAATTATGTGTCAGATCTCGCTCAAATCTATGTGGAACCACATGATAAGCACCAGCTTTCGACCAAAACAATAATCATCAAAATCGGTTGACCCACATATAAGTAGGTACTTACGTACAAAATTGACTAATATCATCTGAATACTAACAAAAAATAACCAACTTCAAAATAACTCAAAAACTACTTGTCAAATCTCGCTTAAATTTATGTGGAACAACATGATAAGCACCAGCTTTCGACCAAAAAAAGAATCATCAAAATCGGTTCACCCACACATAAGTAGGTACATACAAAATTGACTAAATTTAATATCATCTAAATACAAACAAAAAATAACCAACTTCAAAATCGAAACGAGTTTTTATTTTCAAAATGGCGGACTTGTAGGTATGCCAGGTTCCGTACAAAAATGTTCAAACCCTTTGGATAAGACATTTTACAAGTATATTGAGAATGATAAAAAGTATAAGAATAATTTAAAATAAAATACCTAAAGATACATAAAAAATAATAAAAACAAAAATAAGCTAAAATTATCATCACTCTTATTTTAAAGCACCTAAAATTCCAGTTAATAAATCAAAATAAAGTATACTTACACCCCAACTCAGAGCCACTAACGGTTACTAATAATAATAATAATAAAACCCTTCCACACTCATATCCCCGCAGTAGGTTACAAGTATTTACCTGTGTCGCGGGTGGCATGGACTACACATAAGTATAACGCATCACAATAACAGCCATGACACGAGTACAAATATTTATCTTTCACATAAATGTACTTATAAAATAATTTAAATTTGTACGATAAAAGTAGTGCCGTGCTCCTACTGTACTGTGGTCAGTCACCGGGATCATACGAGTTCAGGCTCTCGGCGCGTTAGCGGTATTTAATTCAGCCGGTCTCGGAACGTCAGAAATACCTACTTCTTTGGAAGAAGAGGGCCTTAAGAGGAGAGACCCGTAGCCGTGCTCAATAGTAGGCCATCAATGGGTTGAAGCCAGGTATAAACGTTCGTATTGTTTTAGCCTTACCTAGGTCTGATTTGGATTACAAGAAAAACACAAGTGAAGAAATTTTAGTCTACTGCCTATTTAATTTTTTCCTTAGACTTAAACTGCCAGTGATTGTAAACCTTTTCACTGAATTTAATTTTTCATGTTTTTGTCAACCAATTTAAAAGATTGTTTTTTATTTGAAAGGGTGCCTATACCAGATTGGTCCAATATTTTTCCATATTTCTCTGACGATAGAACCCAGGCGGAATTGAGAGAAATCCTCAAATTTTATATAATAATAGGTATTAGTCGTATTGGGACTGCCCACGCCAGATGGTTGTCGTAAAAGACCACGAAAACCGGCCCACTGGTGGCCCTCAGAGGGATTAAATATATTGGTAGATAATAATATTGATTTTAATCGTTCATTAATACCATTATTACTATCACTATTTTTCCGTAGGGTCTACCTAGATAGCTACCACCCTTTTGCTTAAGTCAAATGACTCGTCGTGTTCCAGCACTTTCTTTCTTTCTTTTTCCTCTCTCTTTCTTGGCCGGCAACGCATCGTTGATGCATTTGGCGTCGCTGATGTCCCTAAGCGACCATAGACACTTACCATCGTGAATCGTCAGCTATTTTAATTAAAAATACAATTGTACCTATAGTATCACAAATATTTAAAAAAATACAATTTAGATCCTCGTCATTTTTTGAAGTCGGATAAAAGGTAAACAAGCTGAATAAAAATTATGAGTTTATATATAATTTACGTTTGATTTACCAAAGGTTTAGAAAACCTGATGTTAAAGGTGTAAAGTAATAAATAAAACATAAGGTACCTATATCAATATCCATTTGCATACAGACAAAACTGTTGTTTTTAATTATCGAGAATTTTTCAATAATGAATAACATAAATGGCTTCAATACACTTAATCGTAACGGATATTTTAATTTGTAACAGGGTTAGGAGAGTGCGTATGCAGTATGTAAGTAGGTACTTAGTACCTAACTGTTTTTTGGTTTATTACCTATATCATGGGCGTAGCCAGGTTTTAGTTTCGGGGGGGGTTCAATTTCGGGGGGGGGGGGGGGGTTCAAGAAAATACAACGAGTACTAAAAGTACACAAAATAACCCTAAACAAAATTGAGACTTTATTTTTTCTCACGACGCCGCGACGTACATAATATGTAGTGCCATCTATTATTAGTTTAGTCAAAAAGTTCAAAAACGTGTTTAATAGAAATAAATCTCCTAAAAATACGAGTATGTGCGATAGCTCATTCGATTCGGAATGACGCACAGTGGGAAATATCGGAAAAAATTCTACGCACGCGCCAATTTAAGTCGTACCATCGTAATTTTTTTTTTGTTATTCTCTAAATATCCTCAACTTTACTATTCAGATGCAAAAATTACACTTTTCTGTAAACAAAGTCTCACATCGACCTGCATGAACCATTCGCCTCAATATTAAATAATTGTATAGGAATTAATTTGAAGCAAAATGGTCTGAAAAATCTGAAAAAATGTATTCATATGTTTACATGTATACATTTTTTCAGATTTTTCAGACCATTTTACAAAAATTCAAAAAAAATAAATTCAAAAATCTGAAAAAATGTATTCATATGTTTACATGAATACATTTTTTCAGATTTTTCAGACTATTTTACTTCAAATTAGTTCCTATACAATTATTTAATATTGAGGCGAACGGTTCATGTAGGTCGATGTGACACTTTGTTTACAGAAAAGTGTAATTTTTGCATCTGAATAGTAAAGTTGAGGATATTTAAAGAATAACAAAAAAAAATTACGATGGTACGACTTAAATTGGCGCGTGCGTAGAATTTTTTCCGATATTTCCCACTGTGTGACGTCTAGAAAAATGTTTTTTAAGAGTATATTGGCACATAAAAATGTCAGTTCTTAACATTTCGGGGGGGGGTTTGAACCCCCGAAACCCCCCCCCCTGGCTACGCCCATGACCTATATAATTTCAAACGACAGTAATTTCCAAATCTATTCTCATAAACGTAGATCGATGTCTAGATGATACAAAGACAAACTATAAAAATAAATGTAGAAACTCTAGAATCTCTAAATGTAAAAACTTTAAAATGTGTAGGTATTTATTAGTGCAATTAATGAATGAAACAATGATTTTTATAGAATTAATTTCTTGGGAATAATATCTAGATATCGCACCTTTGGTGGAACAAGGGCTCAACTGCACTTTTGTAATTTTACAGCAGAGCCATTTTAAAGTTATTTTCTTTGCATTCCAAGTCGTATTATTCGTCTTTGTATTGCTTCAAAGTGTTTGTTCTTTGCATGAGATACGACCCATTTATTTGTGAATATGGCCATGTACTTTGAAGGTGTCAAATATTTTTTTGTTAAATTTTTGTCATTTTACGATTTTTTGTAAGATGTGCCCTTGTACCACCAAAGGTGCGATATGTCGAACTCCAAATAAGTCATAATTTAGATTAGTAAAATAATACTCAGATAAAAATTTTAACTCTTTTATACTGCGATCAATAAGTATTTTAAAGGTACTCGCGATTTTAACATTTAAAACTTATGGTTGAATATTAATATAGAAAAGGGAGAACTATGAAACACGATTACGAGTTACAATACATTAACCACTCCGCTTCTATTCTACCCTCGTTCATGGAGGATAGAGGAAAGGAGAGCCATCTCTGTGTATAAAAAGTCCGTAAAAACGCGTCCGATAACGGGTGGCGCTGTGGTGCACTAGGATAAATTTTATTAAACTCAGCAAACTTCACTCCGCAGCCCTGTCTACAACAGCGTCAATAGCTATGTTCATATCGTACTTATTGCGACGCCAGCGCTATTGTCGTAGCCCGTAGGATGGTGGTAGGTTGGAACTAATTCTATTTCCAGTAAACAGCTGGACACTTTTTCAACTTTCCCTTCATATGAGATGGCTCTCCTTACCTCTATACCTACTTCATGCCCTAGTCAAACAGCACAAATTATTTCGTTATTGTTTTTTAATTAAAATAAAATCGACGTTAGTATTATTCTAATAAAAATCAATGCAGCTATCGTTATCTGCAAAAAACTACGCAAGTAAAACGGAACGCAAATCCACCCCTCTAAGGCTAATGACTCACAGTTTCACCCCTAGTCGAAAATGCGCGAACCGCTCCGACAGGGCACGAAATGTGCGCTTACGAAAACGCTCCAAAAACACTACAATTCGTCTAGAATTATGTAACCAGTGAATTTTTTTACAAAATGTACACGTTAAGTTAATTTTAAAATGTTGAAAAAAACAACTGATAGTGGGAAAAACAGTTTTATTCGTGTGATTCTAAATGCGAGCGTGATGTGAAAATATTGATTTTCCTGTGACGTACGGCTAAACGTTTTGCAGAATAGTGTTATTTTTACGTGTTGTGCTTACGTTTTTATCTAAGAGTGATCTTTTTACACGGTAAATGGTTTTTTCCGATGAAATTACCCAAATATTTAACTACCTTCTGAGCAGGATTTCAGTGCCTCATTTAAAAAAAATCTAGTTCCTCGCAATATTTTTATCAGGTAACAAGGTGGAAATACCATAGAGTTCAGCTATACTCAATAGCATTTTATATTTTTTCATTTTAATGTGTTACTAAATTGTTATCTCTTTATTTACATAGGGACGCCATATTCACGAGAAACTCAGTTTCACACTCAATTTTTTTATCTTATTTTACCAAATTTTTCAATTTTAGAAAATCGTGTGTGTTCTAGAACTCCGAATTATTTATTTGAATTGTAGATGCTAATATAATAAAGTAAATACCTATCTAATAAAATAAATATCTGCAGATGTAAAAAAAAATATATTCGATAACGAAATCTTACCAACATTAGTAACATATTAAGATCGTTTATTTTCTCGTAAGTCTATAGAAATATTGGGACCATAAAATTAAAAAAAAAAACAAGAATAGACAAAATACAAAAACTGTATTGAGCAATCCCTATTAGAATCCAATGTCAAAATATCAATTCAATTCCTTGGAATGGACGACATTATGCCACCGAGCGCAATACCCTGCAATGAAGCATTCATTATTTATTGGGTCTCTGCCGACGTGATTTCTGTATCGACTTTACTATGAACTGTTGCCTCTATTTTAAGGTGAATTACACAGTGTGTTTCAGAAATAACTTAGTATTGTATAAACTTTATCATGGAATTTATTTTATTTTAGGGTTTTGAATTGTCATCGATGTACTTACCTATTTTCAAAATGTTGCACGGTTTTGTCATAACTTGAGCTGGGCAATGTTTTTATACTCCTTCGTGAATCTAGTGCAATACGTTTTACGTTGTTTTTTAATGTGATCGTCCCTCTTCCAGTTTTGCCATACCAATTCGGGCGGTTCTCTGTTGGGAAAAGATTTTGGATTGGATTATCGGGATGACCCTTAAAGAACATTCATATCCTTTGCAGGACAATTTCCTTATGTCTCGCAGTTCTCACAGTTTTCGTTTCGTTTGTATCCTTTTCGGATGGAATTGCCAAGATTCTTAAAGTCCAACAGAGCTAAAAGACTCCTGAAAACCTTAATTTCTGGTCTTAAAATATTGTGGTCGTTACATTTGAAATTAGCGTTTTAGCACTACCCATTTCTCCAGCTTTTTCACTTTTACATTTTGTTTCAAGTGAATTAAAAATTGTTTTATCACTTGCACCGATGCCTGCCACTAGCTCTGACGTAGTTTGCGATGAGACGGCTTCCACGATCACCTTTACTTCTTCATTATCAACTAGAGTCTTCGGTCGTCGATGGGGTTTGTTCTGTAGGTCAAAATTTCCAGAACGGAAACGTTGGAATCAAAAACGTTCTGTGCTTTCTTTTATAGAAGCTTCCCGATACACATCATTAATTCTTCGACCTGTTTCTGCAGCGTTGGTGCCGCGGTGGAACTCGTATTCGTAAATAACTCGATGTTTTAAATTTTTAATACACTAATTTCATATATTTATTTATTTATTTTCTTTATTAGGCACGCCAACAGCATAATATACATACATTCAACTTAGGGGTAACAATTATAAGCTGATACAATTCCAGGTATATATGCCAATAACAGGCTTGCACAACATTCTCGTAATCTGGATGACACGTTAATGCGCTAAGAACGATAATATAAAGATATATAAAGATTTAGTTTAATTTAAAGGCATCTGTATCATTTCTGCACCTTTTCGAAACACTGGTAGATTAAAAAACGACATGAAAGTGTATTAGTAAATTATTTAGATTTTTTTCTATTTTGAATTTAGTTAATAAATCTGCAATTATAGCACTGCATGCACAACGTTTTCCTTCTGATGAAGAGCATAATATATTCAGGGACGGATTTAGTGAGCAACGCTATTCCGGAGTCGAACCACCGAACGTTCTAGTCTAAACAACGAAAGTTGTTAAAGTATGTATAACTTACGTATGCAGTATACGTTATAATAGTTACTATTGTATAGAAGTGCTTAACTTAAAGTATATGGGCGCGGTTGCGAGAATGCGTGACAGACAGCCGCAAAATATCTTGAACCCTTCTGTTCTTCGGAGGAATCGTTGAGCCATTAGTCCCAATTGTTATTTTAAATAGCATACGTTAATAAGCCATTTTGGATGACCTCGGATAATAAAAAACTTCCGACATTAGGATTGACCACGCAGTAAATAGCTGTCTTGTGCAGGGATGTTATGAAGCTGCGTAATCTCCGTATCCGTAACTGAATAATTTCATAAATAATTTCATATCTTTAAGCGTAAACTAAATAATTTCATATCTTTAAGCTTTTCCGAAACCGGAATAATGTTATTCCTACATCTGTATCCGTAACCGTATTTGATGTTTCATATCCATAACTACCCTGGTCCTGTGGCGATTTGTAAATTATCAAGTGACAAAATACCTCACGAGCTTCCATCGTTACACAAACTTGCAGTTTTTATAATTACAAATATCGTCGGTTGTCAGGGCCCTTCTGATGGCTTAAAACTCATTTTTTCTTTTAACCCACCTAATCTTCATTAAAGAATTTTGGTGGACTGTAACTTCCTCTATCTCAAGATTCGTCTAAATAAGAGAGTCTTCTAGTAAAGCTTTTCCCTGTACTGGATTGATAATTAGTGAAAGCACAGAAGAAATAATAGTACCTACTTATAATAAGTAAAGATTTGCAACGCCGCGCCGCACTGTAGCATTTAATAGCATTATTCAAAATTGTAATATAAACATGCCATGAAAACCCCTACAGAAGACATAAACTACCTAACTATCGTTCTACTCGGTATCGTGTCAAGTAAATTTTCCTTAAATTCGTAAATACTACACGTTAGTTAAGTTTAACCTTGAAGAACTACTAAACTTAAATAAATCATTTCTGTCTGCACGTTTCTGCTCAACGCTTTGATGATGAATATTTTATGAAATGAACTAATGTAGGAAAGTTTTATCGATGTCTTACCGTAATTTGCGTAGTGACTATAACCGTTTTTTATTTACCAATCCACTTATTTTAAGAATTGCATGGATGAGTTGGATGGACGTCGGACGACCGCTAGTGTTAAAATCTCTTAAGCGTTTCCATGCTTCGGAACATGCCGTTAAGCCGGTTAAGCTATCATACGTTATATAGGAGACATGAAGATATGTCCTAAAACATCAGGCAGCATAAAAGTATCCGAGACTTGGGTTTGCCACTAAATTCTCCGTTGATCCACATTGGAGCAGTGTGGTCTGATGGTCAAATTTGCTCTAATCCTCCTTCTGAGCTATGATCTCTTCTCGTATCTTTCTATGTGATCATTTGTCACCTTATCGCGTAGTTGTAGACCTTAGACGAGTTACGCCCCAACCCAACTCAGAGTCACTAACGGTTACTTTAATCGCTCTTTAGTAAAGAATCACCATACAAATTCTGTTCTAAGGAGCGATTTAAGTAACCGTTAGTGACTCTGAGTTGGGGCGTAAGAGTTAAAACCTTAAATTATGACATTACATGGATATTTAAGTTGCTATATGCATAATACATGAGTTTGCTATTTGTATATGTTAGATTGGTCCATGTAAACAATTTCGCTCTTGCAACAGAATCTCATTAGTTATTATTTCCCTTAGGATCTCTTTTGTTTTCATTCTCGAGTCTTTTTGCGCAAGAGCTGTCTTGCTCTAGCCGTAATTTTGCGAGATCTAAAATTCTGTTTTAGGTGTCCTTACTTGAGAAGAAAGAGAAAGCTTGAGGGATGACATTTCAGAATCAATTTCGTATAATGTTTTGTTTTCATATTTCATTTCTAATTTATCTCTACACTCTACAGTTACACTATAATAGCACTGCGGATAACATTTTAATCATTAGTTAATTACATATTTCTCTGGTTTAACAGAATATTGTAAAGAGAGGTAAGGATAGGGTTGCCAAAGCCCAAATGGTCGGGATTCGTCTGGATTGTCCCGACGTTTCACATGATGTCCAGACAAAATACAAGTAGGTATAAGGGTTTAAGGGTCGGCAAAAAACAAAATGTGCCGACAAATTCCGACTTCTTGTAGTCTTCTTGTCCAGATATTTCAGTCTTGCCAGCTGGCAAACCTAGGTGTGGCTTAGTTGAAATACTATGACGTAGGTACCACCGTAGGTACGTTTAAAGCGCAAATAAAAAAATGGGCGCGGTAGTAATCATAATGATTGAGATACGAATGGAATAATAATAAGATTACTTATTTGAAGTTGATATTTACGATACGACATCTCAATCTCATTTTTTAAATACATTTCTTGGCAAGAAATAAGCCGAATACTAAGTAGGTAGTTAGACCTTTGACGTGACCTTTAGATGGCTGTCTTGGGATACTTAATAGCAGAGAATTTGTCACACGGCTACCTTTTCTAAATTTAGATTTGGGTAATAATGTTTTTTATAAAACCAAAAGCTATATTATAGGTATATGAGTTTTGCTTCAAACTCTCATGATCAGAAACTATTATAATTATTATCTTGAACAGTCTTGAACATTAAGATTTTCATCATTTAATAATTATGTTGTAATTAATAACTTAAGAATTAAGATAATAACAATAAGATAATGATAGTAATTAAATTAACATCTTTGCTCTTCATCGCAAAAATTGTATTATAAATACCTCCAATCTACTACTATACATATAATCTAAATTTTACTAACAAAAAATAACCGACTTCAAATTCTCAAAAACTACTTGTCAGATCTCGTTCAAATTTATGAGGGACCACATGACAAGCACCTGCATTCGATTAAAAAAAGAATAATCGAAATCGGTTGGCGTGATATTGAGTTATTCGTCAATTTGTCGCGCACATCTTAACACAAATTTACGACTTATGTGGTTTTCTAATGGATGCCATTGTCAGATCTCAATAAAATTTATGTGGGACCACATGACAGCCACCAGCTTTCGATTAAAAAAAGAATCATCAAAATCGGTTCGCCCAATCCAAAGTTCTGAGGTAACAAACATAAAAAAAAAACCGTCGAATTGAGAACCTCCTCCTTTTTTTGAAGTCGGTTAAAAATCTACAAAACTACATTTACCTAAGCTAGATAAATAATGTTGGATTAATACAAAATTATTTCCCAAAAAGAAAAAAAATGTATTAGGAACAGACTATACCAACGTACTTTCCTCGATTAGACCGCATAGTATCAATTTACATTTCCTAATTTATCACTGAAGCGGACACCCTTACGATGAATATTCCCTTTCCTCATATATTTTAATGGAGCTTGCTAGTACTACCTACTCACATTTCACACTACACTTGATAGATTGATAAATCTGATCTAAAAACACTTGTCTCGATATCCGATCTTTTTCCGTTTTAATCCCTATTAAGAATCCTTTCGAGTTCAGTTTCAATTGAAAAACCCTCAAGGCTTGACTCAGTCGCTAATTAAGTAGTAAGAGAGATAAATCGATACTTTATTTAAAGCTTACCACGATCATTGAAGTATTATTACTAGCGTATAGAACAGACACCGCGAACACAATGTATGTTCCAATGAATTGAAGCCGCGCGGCTGCATTTCCAATGGATTCATTCGATTTTGAAAGGAGAACGGGGACTCAATTTTGAAAATAGAACTTCCCGGCGGGAACACACATTTTGTTCGAGATGTCTCTTCTATGATATTGTACTTCAATGACCACGATGGAATATTTTTCACTCGAAGTTTTTTGGCATGTTTTACTGAGGTTTAAGTGGAAGGGTAATGGTTTGACCCTTGACACTAAGCCAACCCCTCCTGCTTGAGCTATGTTGGTTTATGTATGAGGCAATGGAATCGGCCCCACCATTAAAGAGTTTGTACCTCCCAGTGTAATCGAGACGACACTTTAGCATGACGATCAAGTTTTTTACTTGTCTGGGAAACTTTCCAATATTTTTTTATTAATCAAAAATTAAACTTTTTTAATCGTTAAGTTTGGAGCGCTAATTTAATAGTAATAATAGTAGGTACCTATGTTATTATTAACTTTTAAAAGACAAATTGAGATGTACCTAAAATTACTTAGATTACAAGAAATAAAAGGCTTTTTTATTTTTATTTTATTTATTTCTTAATATTAGATACCTCAGGTAATTCAAGGAATTTCCGACATTACTGTTAAAGAAAAGGTTAAAATGTAATTATTTTTAGCTATAGTATAGTATTCGAAAACCTCAAGAAGTACTTATGGAGTGACGTAACTCACGCAACCTAGTTATGTCATCATCATAAATTTCAAAGTTTTTATTATTTTGTATTACTAAAAAAAATAATGACCCCGGGTTCATTCCATCGTATTTGCAACGTTAGATACGTTCTTCCCGCAGCTTTACCCGCATTTTCCGGGATAATAAGTACCCTATATCCCATTCCAGATCACGGTCTACTTGTATGCTAAGTTTCATGAAAATCTGTTCAGTAGTTTTTGCGTCAAAGAGCAACTAACATCCACACATCATCACAAACTTTCACATTTACCTATAACATTAGTAAGATATCCATAATACACGTATACCTATCCACCATCTTTCTTTTGCTAGATATTACTATTAAAAAATTACATATCGACGCTTAAAAAGCAAAAATTACCAAGCGACATGTTGGGCGATATTGGGTTATAAGTACATACATACATACATCAGTGAAATCAGCAAAAAATTCTGCGTCGATTGATCATGTGATTGATGCTAGGAAGAGTTTTATTGTCGCTTGGTACCTAACTTAAAAACAATTTCAGCGATTTTTTACAAATTTTTTTTCTAAAATTAAAAACTTTAAAATGCTCTAGTGTTTCCAACATATGTCGCTTGGTAATTTTTGCCTTTCAAGCGGCGATATTCAAACTGCATAACAATCCTTATTCCCCCACAATCCTTATTATTGGAATAAGGATTGCTATAATAAAAAACCGTTATTAAAATCAATTGGTATATATAATGTTTACATTTAATTCATAATGGGACATCAATTTGCTCAATTTTTAATACTGTTAAGTGAACACTGTTTGCATAATGCCGTCCATTCGTTAAATGAGCGCTCTTGGCTTGGCACATTTGGCTTACCACCCACCAGCAAACAAGGGTTGGCACTTGTAATATACATTTCGTTCCTACAATAAAAGTCAGGGCTTTACCTACCACTTAATATGGATTGGATATAGGAATATGATTGTAGTATAATAATTGTTATTGTTATCTATACTTATCTGTAATACTTGTATATTAACTGAAGTGCAGGATTTTAATTCAAAAACAAAACAGTAACAATAATGTTGTTCGTAATTATTTTAGTAGGTATCTCCTTGTTTTATTTTTTACCAGCTCTAACCTGAGACTTGGTACGTTTAAACTATAAACAAAACCTTTATTTTGGACTTTTAATAAAGGTCTTATAATTAATTTTCACCCACCCCATGCAAACTTCTATCCCCTATTTTTACCTGTCAATAAACTACCTCCTGCCAAATATTTTCTGGCCTCTAAAACGACAATAAAGTCTACATTAAAACAAAAAAAAATCAGTATTATGTCTTGTACCAACATAACAGTTTTATCCCGTACTCTTAGCAGAACAACTCCTTCAACGTCCCAAAACACTGGTCGAGATCTGGGAATTCGTCGCTCCCCGCTACCCCGCACAATAGACCTGTGTTACCCTGTGTAGTCTAGACGAGTCTGTTGGCACTCTGCATAAAAGAGGTCGTTAGGCTGTGCTGTGCCAATACCCTGGACCACTGCCAACAATTTAACATTAATCTAAGCTTCGATAACCAATCTACGACTATGCTACAATCAGTGGCGGATTTAAGTTTGATGTCGCCCTAGGCCCGTTAAGATATGCCGCCCTTTTTGGTCTGTGAGAAGGTGATTATCGAAATTAAGTATGCAATTTTTTAAAACCTTAATTATTATGAATCAAAAATTAACTTAAATTCGTTTTATTAGTTAACATAGAATTATCCTTTACAGTTGCTAGTTAATTGAGATGAAAATGGTCAAATGTCATTACGACATCCACAAAATATAATCCTGCGTGTTTTTTTTTTTTCAAAAATGTTTTTCATTTTAATTTTTACATTTTTTTTAAAAGAAAGTCCAAAAAAATATGAACGAAGCAAAAAAAAACAAACCTGGCAACGCTTTAAGTTACACAATCACCTCGTACAAAGAAACCCACTCAAATGTTGCCAACTTGTAAATTTCACCTCAAAAATGCCAATTTTCATACATTTTACAAAATGGGCGCCACGGCGTCCGCCGTCTTGTCGAAAAAAATATAAGTACCCCAAACAGCAAAGTTGAAGATAGACCCCGAGCAAAGAGAGAATAAATATTTTAAAAAACGTTATAACACCACCGCGATGTAACCCCGCAGACACCTCGAAAATTGAAAAATTTCTAACTTAAATATCTCGGCAGCCATCTTGTTTTTAATTTTTTTTCAACTTGATCGTAGTAGTCAACTCAAGATTAGCCGAAAACGATACCAATGTCGGGTAAGTGGCAAAAATAAAAAAAGTTGATAATTGCAGAGCGGTCGTCATCTTGAATTTTTAAAAGGTCATATTTTTCCCATAACCACCATGTTAAGCAACTAATACCTTCGGTTGGGAAGAACAGTCCAGTAGCGTGTTGCCAGTTAAATTTGATGAAAATGGTCAAATGTCATTAAGACAATCAAGAAAAAATTGTGAAATTTTTTGATTAAAAATATTTCTCCTACTTTTTATATTTTTGAATAGAGTTCAAAAAATCTATGAGGGAAAAAAACTAACGTAACATGGCAACACTTAAAACCAAACCCTACAACCGCCCCATACAAAAAGCCCCCTGAAATGTTGCCGCCTCAAGATATTTCAAAAATGTAATTTTTTGAACATTTTGCAAAATGGTCGCCACGGGATCCGCTATCTTGTCGAAAAAATAAACACAACCCAAACGTCAAAATTGCGAATTGACCCGAGCCAACAGAGAAAAAAAAATAAAAAAACTTAAAAATCCAACGCAATCCGACCCTGCAAATTCAACTCGAAAATTGAAAAAATTTAAACTAAAATATCTCGGCAGCACGGGCGATCTTATTTTTTCAAATTTTTCCATTTTCATCGTGACACTTTTCAAAAAACTTTTGCCGAAAACGACACCAATCTTGGGTAGGTGAATAAAAAAAGTTGGTCATTCAACTCGGCCGCCATCTTGAATTTTCGAAAGGCCGGATTTTTCCCATAGACACAGAGGCAAACCAAAAATTCTCCCCATACATCGTACCCCCTACCACTCCTCGGAGACCAATTCCACTTTACGTAAAACAAAAAAAAAGCGGCCAAGTGCGAGTCGGACTCGCCCATGAAGGGTTCCGTAGCAGCAAGTAACATAATATAAAAGTTCTTGAAGTTCGTTGTAACTTTGATCGAGGTAAATTGCGGTTTACGATTTATGACGTATTAAAAAAAAACTACTTACTAGATCTCGTTCAAACCAATTTTCGTTGGAAGTTTGCATGGTAATGTACATCATATATTTTTTTTAGTTTTATTATTCTATTATTTTAGAAGTTACGGGGGGGGGGGGGGGGGACACATTTTACCACTTTGGAAGTGTCTCTCGCGCAAACTATTCAGTTTAGAAAAAAATGATATTAGAAACCTCAATATCATTTTTGAAGACCTATTCATAGACCTATTCATAGATACACCACACGTATGGGTTTGATGAAAAAAAAAATTTTGAGTTTCAGTTCTAAGTATGGGGAACCCCCAAAATTTATTGTTTTTTTTTCTATTTTTGTGTAAAAATCTTAATGCGGTTCACAGAATACATCTACTTACCAAGTTTCAACAGTATAGTTCCTATAGTTTCGGAAAAAAGTGGCTGTGACATACGGACGGACGGACAGACAGACAGACAGACAGACAGACATGACGAATCTTTAAGGTTTCCGTTTTTTGCCATTTGGCTACGGAACCCTAATTAATAATTTGCCAAAAATCTGAACTTTATTGTTTTCAAACTAATATACATTAAAAAGAATCCATATTGCACCGACAAATTAAAAGGATAACTAAACATTAAAAATATTTTAAAAAGAAGCGAAAATAATTTACAAAAATATTTTAGGTAGGTAGGTACGAATAATTCTCATATTTTACCGTTCCTAAGTTTTTAGGGTTCTGAAAATTTTGCCGCCCCCAAAATCATGGCGCCCCTAGGCCCGGGCCTCACGGGCCTAGGCCTAAATCCAGCACTGGCTACAATGCAGCAGCCATAACACTCTATCGTAACCGTGAATCGATAATCAACTGCCTAAAATAAGTAAAATATTGTTATGTTGCATTGTTTCTGCAAACCCTTTGTGTAAATATCTTAAATAACAGCTATTTTCAATTGCATTGTAAACAAAAGCTTAGTGGTTCTGTGCGTATTCTATGGAAATATTGACCATGTTACCATGACAAGTCCTTTGATGGTGTGTCAATTATACTCAGGGGCGTAGCTACCGCTGTATCAGCCATATCAATTAAACGGGGCCCCCAGTGTATACTGTGTATAGGGGCCCCCACTAACACTCCCAAAAAAAATGGAATCGCCAGCGGCCTACGACCGCTACAGTTGGCACTCATTTTATATTAGACTACTAACTTCGAGGTGGGCCTACTACAAATATTGATATGGGGCCTCCTTAGGGCTCTACGCCACTGATTATACTCGAGTCATTATTACCGTGTCAGCTGTCTGGCTTGGAAATCATGTTCTCCTTCCACTCGCAGTCAAGGCTTCGCTATGTCATTTAAAAGAATATCTCGAAGAACAAACACACAAAAAGTTTCCTTAACACCATTGACTACCGAGGTCCTATTACATAGCAGTACCAGGGGTAAATGCCCATGTTCCTACGTGTACCTACTTATTAACTTTATTATGATTTACGATGGATGTAATGAACGAACTTAAATGAAAATTAAGATTAGTATGGATTCATTTCCAATCGCAGTTGATCCTGATTTAATCGTATTCAAGCATATTTTTTTATCTAACTCTTACCAAACACATTTTCAAAGATCTATTTTTACTCTAACAGCGCTGTGCGGCCTGAATTATTACACTTTATTGCGTTGGAGCAAGAGTCACTATTTACTTAAATAATTTTGAGTGCGCCTTCTGTACTTATTTTAAATACTATACTATTATTTCTTCTGTGCTCTAACATTAATTTAATCTAACACTTTTATACTTTGAAAATAATTTTACTTCAACGATGAAATAAAATAATTTTAGATTAGCATTTAGGTACTTAGACTATATATTATTAAACGAGGCACTGAAATAAAATTTCCAATTAAATCCCACCTAAATACAATAACAATGATTTTATTGCTATTATAGTTAATCTAAAATCGGAATGACCGTCCATATTACTCGAAGCAAGTTAAAAAATACAAGTCATGCGTGACGCGTGCCCGAGCAGTGTTACAGTGTCGATATGACCCTGTATGTGTTCTGTATCTGACCGGGTCCCGTGAACATGGAGGGAGGGGGAACTACAACGGCCTCCGAGGCCTACCAATATGTTGGGCCTTTTAGATTGGAGAAAACTCTCGGAAAAGGCCAAACAGGTAAGAGTATCACTTATTTACTTATGGAAATAAAACTAAATTTTATTAACAAAAATTAATCGACTTCAAAATAACTCAAAAACTACTTGTCAGATCTTGCTCAAATTTAAGTGGGACCACATGTCAAGCACGAGCTTTCGATTAAAAAAAGAATCATCAAAATTGGTTTACCCAGTTGGAAGTTCTGAGATAACAAACATAAAAAAATACAGTCGAATTGAATACCTGCTTCTTTTTTGAAGTCGGTTAAAAACTAAATGTAATTAGGAGATAACTACAGATTTTTATTTTTAATCCCGTATTTCCCTATTTTTAATAAATTTTAACTCCGCTCTTCCACGTATTATTAATCATAAGCATAATATTTGTAATAAAATAAGCAGAAAAATATTTCCAAATAAAATTATATTAAAGAAATTATAAGAAGACTCCGTGTTTCTGCGAATAAACTTGTAAATTGAGGTAATGTGTTAAGATTTCGCTTGCAGAATTTGTAAACATGGCATTAAAACTTGGCGGGAACCCTGCAGTATCCTAATTAGGCCATTTACGTGAATAGCTGCTTGAACTTTATATTATGCCGGTAACGTTTTTAATTTACGTGTTATGAAAATTACTGAATTTTATATTTCTGACTTATGGTTTCTTTATGTTCGCGTGGAAGAATTTTTTCGATTCAGAAGTTCGGCGAAATATTCGGCTTATAGTGGCTTATACCTAGTGCTAATTTTGGTAAGTCAAGGGTCTAATTGTAAGCCAGCTAAATAGTAGATGTTGGGCATATGAAAAAATTCACCGCACCGCAGAAGTAAATTTATGATCAATAAAATGGCAAACTGTGATAGCCAGGTTAGCTTAAGCAGTTATAGTCGATGAACTTACAACTACGAAATTCTACATTGCGCGTGGCCGTCAGGCCCAGGTGCATGTCAATGCACTTGGTCAGTTTTTCCAATATGGCGGCACGAACGGCAAAGATAGGTACGAGGGCAAAATTGAAATTTGTATAAAGCACATCGAAATCTAATATAAAATGACCCATTTTCAAAACACCAGGAAAACTTTAGGAAAATGACTGGACTATTCATCGGAATGGATATCATATCAAAGGTCCTTCTATCATCATCATGCAATCTCTAAAATAAAAGAAAAACATGAACACGTTCAACAAACGATATTGATGAAGTGTTCCGGTCAGTGGGGACATGTATTCATTCGTTCGTTCATTCACTGCGATCGAACCGGCCTGTCAATGGCTGTTAATTATCATAGTGCCGCTTCGGATTTAAAAAAAAATAAAAATCAATGCAAGCTCTAGTTTTTTTAAAGGTCTCAGTTAATATCATTATGCGTCTTAATGCCGATATTTCCACCCAATCTCATCTCAGGGTTTAACTGGGCTGGAATAAGGCCCGGTAATATTTGATTACAGATAACAATTCAGGATATTCTTCAAAAATTTCAACCAAGCCAAAAAAAGTTGTTTGATGAGTACAAACAAAAACACCGACTTTAAAATAAAAATGATTTCTTTTTTCTTCTTAGACTATATCTCTATATCTTTGCACTCTCTTCTTACTGTCAGATTCTTCTAGAAGAACGTTGAATAGAGGATTTGTCTGAAGTGGACCTAGAAAGAAAAGAAGTTATTAAATTACAAAACAGAAACTTTAGAGAATGTAATGTATAGTGACCAGAAAATTATGAAATAGAATATTTTAAACAAAAAATGGAAGACAGATATTTATGTGACAGATAAATATTTGTACTCAGGTCATGGGTGTGATTGTGATGTGTTACATGTGTCGTCCATGCCACCCGCGGTATAACCTACTGCAGAGGTATGAGTGTGTTAGCGTATATTTTTTTTAGCTATTTCATATAGGACATTACGAAACGGTTTTGTAATACCAAAATTTTTTACTGACTGGTAGTACTGGTATATTTCAAGTCCAACGGTTTCTATAATAATGCTCACACCTTAGAATAATAATAACTCACACGAACAATCCCAGTGAAGCCACAAGACTCGCATACATAACAATTGAATTATATTCAGACAATAACTGCGTGTAACACAGCTACTTAACGCCAATAGGTCGTGACGCAGCTTTGTGGACTTGGGATGTATCTAAGCATCCTCAACTACGAAGGTAAAGCAGACATCTTTGAAATTCTCTATTAGTTACGTATTTGAAACAACGTGCCTTGCTCACGCTTTATAGAAAGAATTAATAATGTATTCCTCATAATAAGCCCTTTCATTTGATTTCATTTTCATTTGTGGTCAGAGCCGGCGTTAGGGGGGGCGTGGTGGGGCGACGACCTATGGCGGGAGGGGCGCCACAGTTGGTGTGAAGAGGAGCAAAAAAAAAGAAAAAGAAAATTCTTTAAAAACGTTCCCATTGGTTCAGTAAAAAATTTTACGAACAAAAAAGCTCGATTATTTTTCTTATGTGGGCGCCACAATATTCTTACCTGCCTAGGGCGTCAGTGGCTTTCCGGCACTGTTTGTGGTGCAAAAGAGTCTACCGTCCAAAATCGGAGTTTATTTATTGTTCAGTACCAAGTAAAATCCTACTTCCTACTAATATGATAAATGGGAAAATTTATATGGATGTTTGATATTTATTCACGCAAAAACTACTAAACCGATTTTCATGAAATTTAGTACACGGATAGATCATGAACTGGAATGACATAGTGATATTACTTTTGGCACTTATTATCCCTAAAACGCGCGCAAAGCCGCGAGCAAAGCGCTAGTTATCTACGAATACCCTCGCCTTAAAAAGAATAATACTGACTCATATTAAGAGGACTTCCGTCAGAGATTTGCTTCACAACACCCGGAGACAGAGATACGCTCGGAGGCATCGCTTGGAGAGAACCTCGTTCCAAGTCCGGCTTGCATATTACCATTGAGATTGTTAATAGAAGTATGCTGAAATAACCACAGAGTACTTAATCACTACGTCTGAAATAACACTAACAATTTTATTATTCTGTGGTAGCGACGCGTCTGTCACTGTCACTGAATGGAGGCTCAGAGTACTTATGGTCCAAGATCCCAGGGCCACCAGACGTCACGTATTTTCTGACGGACGAAATGTGGACGATTGAGTAGTGTTAGTGTATACTACGGTCGTATGCCTACCTGCTAACTTGGTCAAACGGCCAATTTCCAGGTATCAGGTGATCAAGGTACATAAAACATTATAAACTTCACGTGAATTCTCATGGCTGATTTTCACGATGTTCTAGATAATATAGTTAAAAGTAAGTCGTCAATGCTCCCAGATACTTTCCGTTGGCCATATTGCTTTGTAGACGCTTTAAATCTCCCAAAATAATTAGTTATGTGCGCCTACACCAAAACAGACACTTTTACACCGCGCAATTTGATTGCTCTTCGAATTCTACAGGAGTCGATTAGTGTTGATTGATACCTTATTATTTTGAGAGCTTTAAAGCGTCTGGCAAGCAATATGGCCGACGGAAAGTGTCTGGGAGCATTGACGACTTATTTTTAACTATATTATCTAGAACATACGTGAAAATCAGCCATGAGAATTTACGTGAAGTTTATAATGTTTTTGACCTTGATCACCTGATACCTGGAAATTGGCCGTTTGACCAAGCTAGCAGGTAGGCATACGCTCATAGTATATACTAACCCACAGAAAATCTAATAATAACAAAACATCTAATAATATTAAAAGGTCTATTTAAATTTACCATAAACGACAATCTAACAATATTAATATTACCCATTTCGTAGAATTGACTCGTTTGGATACTTAGTTTTCTTGATTATATTTTCTTAATAATTAATCTAATTATGTTTTTTTTAATGTAAGTAGATTTGCAAATGATATAATACAAACATAATTATATCTACTCGTAAACTCTAAAGCACTTACTTGTAAACTAAAACCATTTTAACTTTACTCTAGTAGGTCGGTATTTACTGGAATGAAGGTATTTTCAGCTAAAAATCGTGGCTTCAAATGAAAGAGCGGTGATACAATGAGCGAAATAGCGTGCTACAGATATCTTGGGATGCCTTGCAATGAATTGTGAGAGTTGATATTACCACTATTGATTTTTAAAATATTGATCAACTAGCGCTTTGCCCATGGCTTTGCCCGAGTTTTAAGGGATAATAAGTACCTACCTTATATGTTATTGCAGATCATGGTATACCTGTGTGTAAAATTTCATGAAAATTCTTTCAATAGTTTTTGCATGAAAGAGTAACAATTTTTTCACATTTATAATATTAGTAGGATTAGTAAGATATTGTTAAGTGTTTGATGTCAATTCAGTGAATAATTTCCCGTAAAGACCATGTATCCAGCTGTATTAAAATTGGCAACGTCCATTCGTTTTCTGGCGTATTCTTAATTTAAAAGTCTGGGCCTAAACCCAGTAGTTACAATCTACAATTTTAGCTTTTTTTACACGCTAGCTAGTGTTAAGTTTCAAAATTATTTCTCTTCCAATCGTAGAATGCAAGCTAAACCAAGTTTGTAGACACAGTTTGCATAATTTGAGGTCTAAAGTTGGCTTCGCTGCCAACTTATCCGCGAAAAACTCATTAGTTAACTTAAGCTAGGCCGTCTACCCGCAACTAAGTCGTTTAAAATTCAAATATCTGAAAGTTACATGTCGTTAGCTTGTTCAAGTTTTTTATATTAACTAAAGTGACTAAAAATAACAGTGGGACAATGTTTTTCAAGTAAAAGTTTGGATAGGTTGTAAAACTTTTTGTTGCCGTTGTAACTTCTGGTTTTACTCCAGAGGCAATAAACTGTAGAGTTCATAATAAAATTGACTTAACCCTAGATTTTAATATCAATATTATAACCTCCGTTCGGTACCTCTCAAAATTTAACAAATTAGTATCTATTTTCATGTACAATATATAGGTTCTGTTTTATTAATTCACAGCAAGAGATGTTCGCAGAAAACGATCCAACAAAAATAAACTCACTAAATTAAAAAATTAAAATGTGTGCAGTTCACACGTGGTAGAAGCGAAACCTTCAAAAATTTTGTTTTCAAGATAATGAGACGAATGTAAAATTTCGAGAAGATGATAATTGTAGGTTTTACTACTCCACTCCACTCCACTTCCCTCCCCTCCCCTCCCCTCCACTCCACTCCACTCCACTCCACACCTTTCCAAGTCACCCCCATACTAAAGAAGTTTTCACTTCAATAAATAAAATTTCAAGTCAGTCTCCACTAATTTCTAGTCTCCACTGGACAGTTTCGTTTCATAAAATTTCAAGTCACCCCCGTACTAAAGAATTTTTCACTTCAAAAAGTCTGTACAATAACTCCTCCTTTACCGGTTATTAGAAAAAAATAATTAATAAATAGCAATACTAAGTTGATGATGGTAATAACCACTCCACATTTATCCGAATACCATCCGGAAGTTTGTTTTACAAGTTCATTATTTTCTTTCTCAAGAATTTTCACTATGGCTTCCTTCTCTGTAATGAGAAATGTTCGTGATTGTGACATTCAATAAATCTTTCCACAGAACAGCATTAATTAAAACAATTTTTTTACCTATCGGTTTTCCGTTTTCTACTCGAAGGACCAAAGTTCGATTCCTATACCTACGCATTTTAAGTGTTGCTCCTTGTAAGTAAAGGGCTAAATCCATAGTTGAGTCCAAGATAACTTCTGTTCATAGCGCGAATTTGGTGAACAAAGTACATACTCGTCTGAAGACATGATGACAAAAAGTCCTGGTCAGTATGGTGAACTTTTTACTATAGTTTTAGCCCGTAGCATAGCTGACAACCGACAAACGTTGGGAAAGAAAGATCCTCGAATGGCAACCACGTCTCGAAAAAAGGAGAATAGGACGCCCCTCGACCAAGTGGACTGACGACCTAAAGAAGACAGTGGGCATCCGCTGTATTCAGGCCGGTTAGAGTAGCGCAAGTTAGGGAAGGCCTAATGTCCAGCAGTGAACCTCCAAGGGCTTATGGATGGATAACTGCCCATAGTCCACTAGAGATACTCTCCCATTGAATAGTATTCATATCACAATTTTTTTTTGTTTCCAGGTCTCGTGAAGCTTGGAGTACACTGCGTGACAGGGAAAAAGGTGGCCATCAAAATTATAAACAGGGAAAAATTAAGCGAGTCTGTTCTTATGAAAGTAAGTACATATCATCGTAATTATTATTATCTAACGGCTAGCGTGGTGTAATGGTTACCATGCCAGACCGCCAAGGGTCCTGAGTTCGTATCCCAGCAATGCTATTAGATGAATGATGAGTTTGAATTGCTGTTCTCGGTCTGAGTATATGTTTTGTCTTTGGTAATTGTTCATGGTCCATGGCATACCTACCCGTTTTTTTAGTTTTTTCACCTTTCATCATTCAACTTTGATTGTTAATCTTTTAACTTTCAACTTATAAATCACTCACATATTACGTTGTTAAAATAACAATCCGTCGATGTTAAAGTTATCAAATTATAGCCGTAGCCCGTAGGTAGCATTAACATGAGATAACAATGCATTAATATGAGTTTTCCAATTATGATTCAGAAAAATTGCATTATGTTGATGAAAACTGTTGAATTCCCAGGAATTACTGCGAAAAGTATATTGATGGTTATAATTCAGCAAACATATCACTATTATTATCGCGAATCCAATGCGCGATTCACATTTTTTACGACATACATACAACGCAATAAAACTTCAGATGAAAACAAGAGTTTGTGTGTTTCGCTGAAATTATGAAAATATAATTAAAATAAAGTTTATTTATACTAAATTAAATTAAATATAGTTTAGGGCAAGGGGTACGTAGGTAATGTAGATCTTTTAAAAAAATTATATTATCTAATAAAAAAAAAGAAAAAGCTGCTGACTATAACTGCCTCTCTCTCCCTTTTTCACCAAAACTAAGAAGCATGAAATTAAAAAAGTGCAATAAAGCAAAACATTGAAAAATACCGTCTGGAAATTCCCACAGAAAACGAAAACATTCCTAGAAAAATTCCTGGTTAAAATTCAATCTAATCCTAAGCGAATCGGGAATGAAACAGTTTTTTGCTCTTCACTCCCTTATCCGATGGTATTATGCTAAAAACTAAAACCTAAGTAAGATTAAATATTCCATTTAGAGCGAGACAGATCGATCTGCTATCTCCTGGATTAGGGACCGTGTCTTGAGAAAGTTTCCAGCTGTTAGTAATCCAGGCATTTGTGGCAAGAATATTTATGTTCTCTGCAGTCTCGTTGTGTAAGAGCGATGCGGACGGGAGACTGAATGTCTGGTCATATGAAACGAGACTGCATCTTGAATTAGTACAGTCACCTGCAGAGAAAAGTAACCCATCTGTTTACAACGCAACAGGCAGCGGAGACGTTGCTGTTCGTATATGTATAAACAGGTGGGTTTCTTTTCTCTGCAGGTGACTGTACCTCGCATAGTAAAATTTTGCTGAAAAACCGACTTCAAGTAATATTCTCTGAAAACCACACAATTTTTGCTGAACAAAATATCAAATCGCAGAATATTTGAGTTATCCCTTAATTCCTCATGGATCCCTCCATTGGAACTGAACTCCGCCATATCAAGAACTTTTAAATTGTTAACCGACTTCAGTAAAAAGGAGGTACTCAATTCCGTTGTATTTTTTGTTTGTTGCCTCAATACTTCGTCATATTAACTGATTTGCATTTTTGACCAATGTTCAGATTGCTCCAAAAATTGGAACTGAATTTTGGTCACAAAATTTGGAACATTGGTCAAAAAATACAACGGAATTGAGTACCTCCTTTTATTGAAGTCGTTTAACAATTTAAGAGGTCTTGACATGACGGAGTTCTAGGCTGACGCAACAGACTTAAAAAAATACAACGGAATTGAGTAGGTAGATACGTCTCTTTCTTTTTCATAGTCGGTTAAAAAGATAAGAGATCTTATCTGTACCTACAACAATTATATTGTTTTTATTGTAATGTACACACCATACCCACTCAAAGCCCCACATTAGGATTACCTGTGTCGTGGGTACCATGGACAACACAAAAACACAAGAACACACACATCCAGACCGAAAACAGAAATTCAAACTCATTATTTAAATTCCGCCTCGCTGGCAATCGAACCCAGGATCCTTGGTACGACGCGGCGTAGTCCGGCATCGGGCATGGTAACCATTTTGCAGGGTGTCAACTCAGTTTAGGTTGTTGAGTTATCGTTGAGTTGTTAAGTTCCTGTGTGTTTGTATTTATTCTGAATAAAATTGTTTTCTTTCTTCTTTCTTGTAATGACGAAAACATAACTACTTTTTGGAATTGTTGACTGTTCGTCAGTGCTTAAATCAAGTAAAAACATACCACGCAATATGATTCACAGAATTGCGAGTCGCTTGGAGAGTGAGTGAGGCATTACAAATGAGACACCACACCACAAACGCCCCGGGAACAAACATTTGTCCGTCACATAAATGATTGTCAGACCCTTCACTCGTCAAGGGCCAAGGACATGAATTTGGCTGTAGGGCTGCAATACCTACGTATAAACATGTTTAAGACATTATTCTGTAATACTTCTGTTAGGTAGGAATTCAAAAGAAGTTCAGAAGAGTTTCTTTGGCCTCTGTAATACTTTTGGATTAATTCAAAAGATGTGCTGAGGAGTTTCTTTCTTATTTCTTCTCCGTGCCAAAGCACCTTACCTACATGGTGGTAGGACAAAAAATATGATAAAGAAATAAACCCTCACGCTACTTTATTGAGGTCAAGCTCCTTCTAAGTAAATATCGTTTCCAAAGTTACAGAAGTTCATAGCTATCCGGCCGGGTTGACATAATGAAAAAAATGTGAGCATCTTCCACGACCAGAGTCAATATGATCTTACTAGATAAGTCTTCGATCAATTATACTTATTTAAGTCTAAGAGATAAGAGATAAGTGCACTTTGCCACTCTAGACTGCATCTCTGCTTACCATAAAGTGGCATGGTAATAATTGTCATCTACCGTGTAAAGTTCCTTTGATTTTAAGATTTCGATCTTTAAAATTGCTTGTATTATTTCCAGGTGGAAAGAGAGATAGCCATCATGAAACTAATAGAACATCCACACGTCTTAGGTCTTTCGGATGTCTACGAGAACAAGAAATATCTGTGAGTATCCTCCATTTGGCGTGGTTTAATCGTACATCAACTTCTTTGATAATTAGGTACATATAAATCTTTGGTCTAGGGTTTGAAGAAGACAGATAGTTAGCATATTTGCTAGAAACAAATCTCGTCCGTAGATGCAATGTTTAATTATTACGACTGAGGTCTGGGACCCAAATAACTTAGTCAAAGACGTTTGTAACAAACTAGTCTCATTACAGAGTTTTCTACGTGATTGCATAACTTCTATGATGACCTAAATAATTATCCTACCGTTTCACGAATAGTGTATAAGTAGACTAACTTTGAAACTTATTAATACCTAGAAGCATAGAAATTTAGGTAGGTATATCAGGAATTATTGTACTTCCGCCACTCATGACATTAATTTTATTCCGCTAGATTGATACCTAATAACACAACTCTTTACGTGATCTAACGGTGCTTTTACAAGTAGCTGCTTTATTAAATTTATTACCAATATTACTTTAGCACCCCGTTCGTATAATTGAATATTATGTGCATTGTCTTCGCTACTACCCTATATCCCAGTTGCTAGTGATTCTACTTGTATAGCAAAGGATTCCGGTTCGATTCGTCTAGACTGACAGTTGTGTCAAAAAATATTGCTTCCTGATATTGCCTGCTGTTGGTCAAACTATCAAATGATGCCATATCCCTTTTAGATAACACCTGTACGTATGTGCTATGTGATCTAGATGAAATAATTTTAATAAACTGACTACCTATATTTGCAGGTATCTGGTCCTAGAACACGTAAGCGGAGGAGAGCTGTTCGACTATCTGGTGAAGAAAGGTAGACTCACGCCAAAAGAAGCCAGAAGGTTCTTCAGACAAATCATATCGGCGCTAGATTTTTGTCATAGTCACTCCATTTGGTGAGTTATCAATACGTTTATTATTATTCTAAGATCAACACTATATTCAGTCGCTATTGCAGATTATTTATAGGCGCCAGCTTAACCTAGCGAAGTTTATTATAGCACGGCTATGTAGTTATCGTGAATTAATTACTTCAGCATAATTATTTGGTTTAATGGCAAAATTTCTCAAACGCTTCCTTGTTCAGGTCGTATTATGCCTTGATGTCTTATGATCTATGACTAAAGCCTTCTTGTGGTATAACACCTTCAGACATTTAGGTTATCCAGTACCTACTCTCTACCAATTAACTTCGAAATCAACCGTTATCTGACACAGAGTCAGTCACATGCTTGTTTTTACTTTTGGGGACAAAGAGACTGGCACTAAAATACTATCTATGACTGTATAAAAAAATGATAAAACATCTCTATAATGTTCAAAGTGTGAGAATTTCGAAGGTTCTTGCACTAATTATTCAAATACCTGTATAAAATATTTTTACTTTACAGCCATCGTGACCTTAAACCTGAAAACCTGTTGCTGGACGAACGAAATAATATAAAAATAGCAGATTTCGGCATGGCGTCTCTACAGCCCGCCGGGTCGCTTCTAGAAACGTCCTGTGGTAGTCCGCATTACGCCTGTCCAGAAGTTATAAGGGTAAGTAAAAATGTAGATCCGGCTCGAAGGACCAACCCAGCACAAATGATTTTATTTATTTTTAGTGTACCTAATAAAATTGAAAATTTCATTTTTATTTTATTTTTATTTCCCACACCTTTCCTAAACTTCCCTTTTTTAATTTAGTTTTTACATTCATTCACCCACAAACTATTTCCCTATTTGGTATTTCTGTGACTACGGCGGCATCATTTCGACAAGACTCAAACAATTATTATTTCATAACAGATTTCTTCTGTATATTTGAAATAATTGTTTGAGTTTGAGAAAAGCTACAGATTTTTTGAGATGATTGACTAAAAATCTGTTTGTCTAAGCTAATTGAAAAACAAGATATTTTATCAGTTAAGTTAACGCCTAGATTTCACAGAAAACCAGAACTTTATTAACTTATTTATTTAATTTAATTAGCTATAATTGAAAAACTGTTAAGACAGTGAAGGCGGATGAAATTGCAAACAAATCAAAGACAATTATTAATTGTTTATTGCATTTCCAAAGAAATAATGAAAAAGAATACATAGGTTCCCTAATATGATTTAACATAATCAATAATAACATACAGAGGCTCGACTAACACGCAGTTAATATGACATAGTAACATAATGTGAATTAATTTAAATTAAACCTTTACAAACTGTAATCGTAAATTATAGTCAAGCAAAAAGTCTTAAAGACATTCTTCATCTTGCAAGGTGTAACCCCTCTGAAATTATACAGGCTGCCGTGGGTATATTTTGCCGGGAAATGGGTTTAAATTCATGCCGGGAAATGGGTTTAAATTCATGTAAGTCTTAAACACATAAGATTTCTTATTCACATTCAGAGGGTGTTGCGCAATGCTTTCCAGAAAATCAGATAAGTATAACAACCAAGTGCGTTAGGTACCTATTAGTTAAAAAAACGAAATTATCCACACATTCTATACTAATTAAGTACTTTATTAATTGGCTATTAGACAATTTTTGGAAAAATATTTTAAAATTTTCGTAGGTTTATTTTATACCTCTTACAATATTTATTTTTTCAAAAAAGTGTTATTTAGTAGGAATAAAAATAACTTTTAATCCATTAATTTGAAATTCGCGCGAAAATAGTCCGCCATCTGTCACTTGCTGGCTGTGACGTCACATTTCTAATAACAACAGTTTATGCTCTAACTCTGAAGATATTTTATGTGAAAAACTTACACCTTTTTCACTGGAATTGTGAAAATGACAAGCTACAAGACATGTGCAGTGTCTATGTGTAGAAGTACTACAATTAAATTTCCTAACAAATTGTTTATACACGTTCCTAAATGCCTTCAACGTCGAAAACAGTGGTTACAATTAGCACGTCGAGACCAACAGTTAACATCTGTTATATCAGCAATATTCTTTTGTGAGGACCACTCTGATGTACCTAAGTATTTAGAAGAAATCAACTTAGCCTCTGATTTACTAAAAAAACAAATTAAACCTAACCTAATATTGTTCATAAACATAACCTATAAGTAATTTAAAATCATTAGTAATATGGTGTCGTTAAGGGGACGTTGAGGAAAAACTTACAAAAAAATCCCCCTGTGACCACTTAGCAAGACTGACCAATTTTACTTTATTAATTTCAGTACTTACAAGGAGGTTTTTGCATTCCGAAACTCGGTAGAGCAAAAGTCAGGGTTACACGCAAAGAAATTTGCGACCATCAATGAATCAACTTTAGGCAAATTTGCACTGTCAGCTTTTATATAGCCTGACTTCATTTTACAAAACCTCTCAAAAGCACAAATCAAAATATATATTATTAATTTTCTCAGTAAATTGCACACGATAATCGATGTAGTTAGTAGTACACAACGCTATATTTTTGGAAGTGTGACGTCATAGCATGCTCAATCATGGCCGCCCGCGTTTCGGTTCTCATGTCCACAGGTAAAAAAACTCAAATCTATTTTTCAAAAATAAAAATATTTACAATTTATTTTCATGCAAAAAATGTATTGTTTAATTAATGTTAACCAATATGCAACCATATTTAACACATTTCATATTTTACCGTGACAACTGTCAAATAGCCAATTGTATATATTAATTTCTAGAATTAGACACACTATTTTTTAAATTTTTAACTAAACATAGCTACGTGTGTAACTAAAAGCATATTAGGATTAATTCAAATTAATTACCGTTATTAAATTAATAGTATTTGGAACTTGTGTTAATAATTTTATTAATTGTTAAAGTAAAGAGATTCACAAATCCTATCATTATACCTATCATTCAATGAGAAAATCAATTTTCCAACATTCTTTTTGAGCCAAATTAGTAAGTACAAGGTAGGTATATCTAAAAAAATCACAAGTGACACAAAATTAAATTTCAATCTATTGTAAATGAGCATGAAATCAAAATTGAGCAAAATTTTGCTAAATTGGCTACTATTTTTCCATAGATAATTAATATTAAATTCTATAATATCACATTGGTCAAAATGTCCATGATAATAACAAAGCTAATGAGGCAATCATAAATATATACAGAAATACAGAATGTCACAGTTTAATATTAATATCAAAATTGATTTACACAATATACAAGATATGAGAATAATACTTGAATTATGTAACAGTATAAATTACTTACAAGAAAGAAAGCAGCTGATACATTATAAATAATAAATCAATATCATTGAACTTCAAACTAACTTAATTTGGTAACTTAAAAACATATTTAAACATAGATAGTAGTAATACTAATCAATAACTAAGAGTGTTACATAATTATATTTATATTGTACTTGTTAATATAAGATCAGCAATTCTACTAGGCAAGTCATAAAAGTATTGATTTCCTAAGTAGAAGAATAACTCAACAGTTCAAAAGTTTAGAATACCCAGATTAAATTAAATTTTACAGAGTAAAACAAGAAAACTGTTAACAACAAACAAACAATTTATACAGCTTCTTCATGGCCCTGAAGATTATCAAATGGATGGAAAAAAATCTGCAAAGAGCAACTAAATAGCTTTAAGAAAAATAAAGAATAGAATCAAAGTGAATGATTTCGACTGAAATTGTTTCCACCAAAGTCATGGGAGATAGACTTAAAAATTTACTTCACCCAGGACTTCAAAGATCTATTAATCGTCATCTACTCTTTGTTTCTTACTCGTATTTGATGGAGTTTGAGGAGGAGAGTGCCCAGTGTCCCGCCTCTTTCCCGAATGCCGAGCACAAGTTGATCCCGATCGGCGATGTGACTGAGATTCCCTAGTAGGCGAGAACTGTTTTAACATTTCTACATCATTGAAGATAACCTGAGCACCGCCCCCACACGTTGGCACCACATCACCTTTATACAGCTTTGTTTCTAACTCTCCATCAGTATCCTGTTCTTGGGAAATCAAACAGTACTTTGAAGTCTTTGAATTGGCAATGTCCTTTACGTTCGTAAGTTTGTTAACGAATTTACTATTCGTGATTTGCGGTTTAAGGACTGTGCCCATCGGGACTAGTTTATTTGGAGCGTGTTCTACCCAACCGCGTCCGTCAGCCGACAGTGAACGTCGATGACGGGGATTGGCTATGGCTACCCCGCGGCGTGATGAAGCAGGAGTATCCCTGCTCTCCCTAGTCTGTGGTACAGAACTAAATGGTGTTAGCATATGCGCTGGTAATGCCCGCGGTGTCGACCCTGGAGTGAAGTCTCTAACACTCGTTTGAGCACCCATGTCTCCGGTTTGTCGAGAGACTACATCCTTATTATCTCCCCTATCACCCAGGGCTTCAGCAATAATTCTCAGCCTATTCTCTTTTTCTTCGTTCTCGTTTCTCAGTCGCTCTTTTTCGGAATTGATTTCTTTCGCCTTCTCATGTTCAGCTGCCATTTTGTGATGATACTTTCGTTCGAGATGCTTCTTCTGTTTTTCTTTGTCCAACTTATTTTGACTTAAAAGTAACTCTTTTTCTTGTAGCTGTCGTTTTATCGAGGACGTGTATTCCGTCATTTCTGCGAGCTTGCGTTGATGTGAAAGAGACGCCGTTTCTGTTGCCGTAAGACGTTCTTCCAAAGCTTTGACCCTCCGTTCTGCTGCAACTAACTGTCCACGTAGAGAAGCATTTTCACTTCTCACTTCCAAGGAGTCTTTTTCCAAACCTAGTAGAGCTGATCTCAGCCTTTCGTCTTTGATCGCCTTGCTTCTCTTCAATGTTTCCCTGCGACTAATTCGCATCTCTAGATGCGCCATCAGCTCCTTAATAATATGAGATGCTTGAGAACTGTTGAGTTCCAAGCTTGGAAAATCAGGTCCAAGGCTGTAAACCAATCCCAAATCAAGTTCCAAGTCTTTGGCCTCTTGTCTAGCCATGTTATCTCTAGCAGTAGTGAATAGCCTATTAGCCTTACGTCTGCCAGACATAAGCCCTATAGTAGCAGCAACATCAGTGATTTGAGGTTTAGCCACTTCAACTTCTGCTGCCATTTCAGCAAATCTCATGACTTGGAGGGTCTCATCATAGTCTTCAGCTCTAGGGTTAGCACAGACTATCATTCTGATCTGACCTTCTCCTTCAAAGAAGTTTTTAAACAGCAATGTTATTTTTGAATCTCTGTATGGTACCATATTGTTTGCTCCATTAATCTGATTCTCTCGCAGTGCCTCCATACAGGTCCGCAGTGTCATTAGTGATTTATTAATGTTGCCAGCTTCACGAAGTCTTTGGCCTGTATTTTTAGTCCTATTTGTTCGTTCACTACCAGCTAAATCAACAAGGCTAAGTTGACTGATGGATAAGAACTTCTTGTTTTGTATTACAGCTTCTCCCATTTCATCGACTGGTGCCTGCACCAACCTTATGGTAAAAACTGAATGACTTCTACTCGACTCTGCATTAAGAGTGGTGTGAGCCATCCGTTTACGTTTCAAACCTAAATAAAATGCATCAAATGCCTCTTCTGCTGATTTAATTTCAATTTCAGTAACGCCATGCACATACATATTATGTGCTGCATCTTCTCTTATAATTTTAACAGGCAAATTCTTGCAAATTGGTGGACCATCCTCAAGTAAATCAAAAACACTGTTATTGTAGATTTCTACATAAGTCACAAATATTGCATACTGGTTATCCTCGTTGATGCCTTCAATTTTAGTAAGATCGGAGTCTGACATAGCCAAGTCAGGGTTAGAGTTATTTTTTCTACCAGTTTTGAATTTATGTAGTTCCTGCTGACGTTCCAACATGGCTTCCGCCTCAGTCTGAATGTCGAACATATTCATTCTATCAGGTTTGAAGATATACTTGTGGGCTTGGAGATCATTTATCGTTTTGAATATTACATTAAGGCACCTGGGAAGTATGCCACAATTTTGCTGCTCGCCAGTCATTGTAAACGTTTTCCCGCTCCCTGTGACGCCATAAGTGAATAATAAGCCGTTTTTACCTTTGATCAGTCCTTCGACAAGTGGCAAAGCAACTTTATCGAACACTTCTTGTTGACTTGCTTCTGGCGGGAACACTTCTTTGAAGGTATACTTCATTGTTTTGGCACTCTCATTTCTGTAGCTGATAGCGGTAGCCGGAGGGCTCATTAAAATTGTTGTGGGTGATATAATTTTAATGCAGGCGGTATCGGAGTCCCTTTGCATGGGCCGTAAGCGACAATATACATGTACTGGATCCTTTTCACCGGTCACCAAGTTTTGCTTACTTCGGGCCGGCGTACGCATTTCGTTTAGTCTTTGTTTCGATTTTGCTGACTTCATTTTGAAACACTGATAGAAATTACCCTCACACAAACTTTCACACAAATTGTTCTGCAACGGTTAGATAGACAAATCAAAGCAACGGTCGTTCCTGCCGTTGAAATGTTGAATAGTAAACAACAATTTGAAATATTCGTACCGGCAAACATTCAAATATGATTTTTCTCCCTCTTACTCGAACGATTTGTATAGTGCTATTTCATGTCATACGATAATATTTGACAGCTCCATATATTTTTCAATTGGCTGGATTTTAGTTATCGGAAATTAATGTGACATTGAAAATTAAAGCTGTGTTGCCATAGCCCTATGGCAAGATTGTCTATACAATCAATTTTATTACAATAATGAAAGATAAGTATTTTACAATACAATACTAAAATATGATATTTTTAAATAATAATACTAAATTTATATAATAAAACACATTAAGGAAATTAGTTTTATCCAATATTGCTTTTGAAATTAATTGATTAAGCAGACCTTTTTTTTAAATAAAGTTAATATCGTGACTTCTACTTTAACATAATTAAATTATAAGCCTTTTCCAAGAATTTATGAACTCTGAATTATGGATTCAATACACCATCTCCATTCCTAACCAATCCCATTTTGAGTTTTTTTCCTTTATTTCATTATTATTTATTATTAACTTTCCAAAGTAACTTAGTAAATACTAATTACTAATTAAATTAAAGTAAATTAGTAAATACTAATTTTCAAAAGTATGTTACAATTTATTTAAAAAATTACTCAACAATTTCCTATACACAAAAGTTATGTACATTTTACAATTTTATTACATCATAATGTAAGAAAATTAATGTTATAAGTTATTTTTCCACTTATAGTTGGAAATATAAAATAATGGCAACTCATGGACATAACGTTCCATTTCTCGCAAACAGGTATACATATATTAAAATTACAGGAATACATTAAAATTACATCGTAGGCTTTGCCTACGAAGAAAATTAGGTTGTAACAATAAATAATATACAAAACAAATATTTGTAAGTAATACAACATAATTGTATTATTATGATGTAAACATTAATCATGATATTAATAAAAAGATCTTTAATCGTGAGTACTAACAATAAGTAATAACCAAGCGTAAAATGGATTAAATACATTAGTTTTCCACCAATCGTCGATCGTATTTCAAATTTTCAATGTCAATGTCATAATCAAAACATTCAAAATAAAAACAAACTTGATTAAGCGCGCAACTTTATTTGTGATAGTGTGTATTTCTTGTAAAATTAAAATTTTAATTACCAGGGAGAAAAGTATGACGGACGGCGCGCAGATGTATGGTCCTGTGGTGTTATCTTGTACGCTTTGCTCGTCGGCGCGTTGCCCTTCGACGATGATAACTTACGACAGCTACTCGAAAAGGTAAACATGTGTTTTATTTGTTATTTATTGTATGGAAGTTCTAAAGACTAAGCCTCTTCTTGGGCTTGTTTGGTGATGCCCAACTTTATGTAAACGTAAATAATCACAAGCTTAATTGCCTGATAAATTAAATGTGAAATAGATAACTAATATTTTTTACCATCCACACCTAACTTCTAACTTTTTACGAATGAGCTATGGCAGTCACTTAACATTATGTGTATTTGCTAATTTACCTTATTTACTATCAACATAAGTCATCATTAACCTAACATTGTAGCCTGCTTGGCTAGTCGGCTACTGCTATCTAGTATCTTGCTTGACACAGCCACCTAGTATACATTAATATCGACGCTTGAAAGGCAAAAATTACCAAGCGACATGTTGGGAGATATCTTGTTATAAACATCACTAAATTAACAAAAAAAATTCTGCGTCGATTGATCATATGATTGATTGATGCTAGGAAGAGTTTTGTTGTCGCTTGGAAAAACAATTTCAATGATTTTGTACGATTTTTTTTTTGTAAAATTAAAAACTTTTAAATGCTCTAGTGTAAAGTTTCCAACATGTCGCTTGGTAATTTTTGCCTTTCAAGTGTCGATATTATAGTTATATAGTCTTCTTTATTTATTTATTACTTACATATTTAAGATTTTGAACCTTATAAAAAGTTAAAGGAACAAAGGCGGACTTAATTAAAAGCCACAAACAATAATAATCATCTATACTATAATAAAACTCAAAGGGCAAATTTACTGTACATTGAATATTTTTTAAAAATTTTGATTAGGGGGCACTTCAATAACGTGTTAGAGCACAAAAATATTTTTTTTAGAATCATGGTCTGTCTGTCTGTCTGACTGTCCGGGCATCACATGAAAACCCTTGAACGGATTTCGATGAAAATTGGTAAAGTTGTTACTAATACTTCGGGTCATATTTTAGGATACTTTTTATCCCGGAAAATTAAAAGGTTTCCCCGGAAAATGGGAAGTTTGTATGGAATATTTTTAAAACATCAACCGATTTGCTTCAAATTTGCAACAAATGTTCCTTGCTTAAATTTATTGAACACATATTTTTCAGTTTTTGTAAATTTTGCAAAAAAACAAAAAAAAACAAATTAATGTGAATTTTCCTTTTTTTTCAAAACCCGCTCCTGGAGGAATCCTTTGTGATTTTATCGTGGTTTTCAGTATATAAATTACTAAATATAAGTACTTCAATATAAATTCACCGTTTTTTAAATTTCCTTCTGCAAGAGGTACAAATAAGGTAAAACATAATTTCCGTATGCGAAGCTGCAGGCAACAGCTAGTTTACATCTATTAGTCTTTGTATCGTCATATTGACTGTGTATAAAATAAACTACTTTTAGTATAAACCACTTTATTATATTGCAGGTGAAACGAGGAGTGTTCCACGTGCCACACTTCGTGCCACCGGACTGCCAGCAGCTTCTCAGAGGGATGATTGAAGTCAACCCCGAGAAGAGGATGTCTGTAAGTTATCAATTCTTAGCACAAGGTCATCTGTCAGGATATAATAATGCCAATGAAAAACTTTTGCTTACGATTTTAAACTTAGCATGGACTGTGCAATTATTAATAGTAAACTAAGTAAAGTATGTCATTTCTTTATGGATTTTGAAGTGTTGAATGTTTATGAAACAAAGTTACTAATACAGGTACAGATAAAATGTATCGAATATTCTTTACATATTGTTTTTTAAACTGCTCATGCTGCATCTACCTCTATAACTCATTATTACATTTGTTGTTAACTCTGCATTTTAAGTTACTTTAAGGTCCTCAACTACAATATTGATAAGAGTTTTCCTACTCCCTAATAAGGAGATAAATTAACAACAAAACTCCATCCCCAGCTGGCTGAGATCACCCGACATCCCTGGGTAACAGCAGGCGGTCGTGGGGAGCTAGAGCAGGAGCTACCGATGATGGAAGTAGTGCAGACCAGGGTGCTGCCTTCAGCAGAGGCTATCGACCCTGACGTCCTCCAGGCGATATGCAGTTTGGGCTGCTTCAAGCAACGTGATAAGCTTATACAGGAGCTGTTGAGTCCTCAGTGAGTTCATATTATATTGTATATTATTTTTTTAACTAACTTAATTAGTTTAACAACTAATTCTTTCAATAGAACTTGGTATATGTAAGCAAATATTAGTTAGCCAACTGATTAAAATAAAATCGAAATGTTGAAATTAGTGTAAACAGAATGGTGGATTTATTAAAATGTATAATTGGATATGAGTGTTGATGATGCAGCCAATTTAGTTGTTTTATAGTTGCATGGCTAGCTCCTTCATTAGACAATGCCATTAAAGTCTAAATGTTGACTAGCCGAGTTGCTGAACACTATGAATGAACAGCTAGACGACGCTTAAAGCTCTATGGAACCCCTCTGGGCGGGGTTCCTATTTCTGTTTTTTTTTTTTCAATATGAGGGAAATTATCATGGATACCTCTCCATTGCAAGGGTGATTAATAGGTTACGCTGGGCTACCAGGTCAATCAATCAGTAGTTTACTTTTTAAATGTTTTTACATGCTAATCTTTAACCTTTTATACACCGTTTCCGTCACTCCTTTCAGCCATAACACAGAGAAAGTGATATACTTCCTCCTACTGGAGAGGAAGCGACGCCGCCCAGCGCGAGATGACGAGCCGCGCCCCCCCGCGCCTGCCGCCCCCGCCGACCCGCCCCGGAAGAGGCTCGACACTTGCCGGGTAAAGGTTTGAGTAGATCGCCATCATTATATTTGAATAACTTGCTTCATTGTGTTTGAATAACTCACTTCATTTATTTGAATAATTTGCATCATTTATTTGAATAATTCGCATCATTATATTTGAATAGATTGCATAATATACACTTACTTGATTATTGTCACCCTCAGTATGAAGGAATTTTCATAGTTATTTAGATTTTATGTATGAGTGAGTATAGATATATACAGACTTATACCTCCAATTTCACCCTATAAGGTAATTAATTTTCTAAAGTTCCAGTGCTGGCCTCTATATAATATCTATTGGTTCAAGCTGTTTTGTCTGTTAGTAACTGTGTTTTATTGAATGGATAAATAAAGTTTGTTTAAATAAATGTAATAAATTTCAGGTGAACGGCCAATCGGCACATTTCGGTCAGATCAGCGAAGGGTCCCCGATCACTCCTAGGAGATCACAGTTCAGGTATGGACCTTTTTAAATTAAAAAACAATATTATTATACTGGTTTTATCAATATTAATTTCAGTCATATGCCTATTTATTTGCATTCAGGCGAAATCAATGTACATAAAGGACAAGATTATTAACTCGGATAACAAAATAAAAACGGCTTGGAATATAATTAGTAGTGAGAATGGTAACGCAAAGTCCTGTGATTTCAGTTACGAACTGTTGATTAATGATAACACAATCACTGCTGATAAAGACGTGGCAAGTGAGTTTGAAAATCACTTCCGTAATATTCCTATAACGTTAACTAGTTCATTAGCTTCTTCGCCGACGGAAGCACTTTCTATATTAAAAAATCATGTTAATGAATGTAATATTTTATTTGAATTTAAACATATAACCACTAGAGACTTAATTAGCGCATTTCAGTCTCTGAAGGTAAAGAATACCGGTGACTTATGGGGCATTTCGGTAAAAATAATACAGCATATTATAGATATTATAGCACCATATTTGGTCATAGTTTTTAATAAATGCATAGATCTAGGTATCTTTCCAGATCTTATGAAATGCAGCAAAATTATACCACTTTTTAAAACAGGCGAAAAAACCGATATTAATAACTATAGACCAGTTTCTATTTTACCAACTCTTAGTAAGATTTTTGAAAAAATAATATTGAATCAAATGCTGTCCCATTTCAACAATAATAATTTATTACATCCTGATCAATACGGTTTCACTAAAGGCCGTAGTACAACCGATGCAGGGGCTAGGCTTTTAAAGCATATATTTGAAGCATGGGAATCATCACAAAATGCCATAGGTGTATTTTGTGACTTATCTAAGGCATTTGATTGTGTTCAGCACGAAACATTGCTGTTTAAACTTGGCCACTATGGTATAAAAAACAAGGCCCTTAGCTTGATCGCGTCGTATTTGAGTGATAGGATACAAAAAGTTAGTATAAAAGATATTAAGTCATCGGGGTCACCGGCTGTGTTGGGTGTACCGCAGGGCTCGATCTTGGGTCCGTTTCTTTTTCTGGTATACATTAACGATTTACCACATTATGTAAAGAACCAAGCGGATATTGTACTATTTGCTGACGATACATCATTAATATTTAAATGTGAAAGGAATAAAGTAAATTTTGACGACGTAAATAGTGCTCTTTCGCATGTGTCGCGTTGGTTCACTATCAATAATTTGCTTTTAAATGCAAAAAAAACTAAATGTATAGAGTTTGTACTACCTAATGTTAAAAAAGTTAACAAATCTCTCAGACTGAATAATGAAATATTGCACATGGAGGAATCCACGGTCTTTTTAGGGGTGACCTTAGATAGTAAACTTCAGTGGGGCCCACATATAACAAATCTCGCGACTAAACTCGGTAGGGCTGCTTACGCTGTTAGGAAAATAAGGCAGTTTACTGACGTCGAAACTGCTAGGATGGTTTATTTTGCATATTTTCACAGTATTATGTCATATGCCATCTTGCTGTGGGGCAAAGCAGCCAGTATAGAACAAATTTTCATACTACAAAAAAGAGCTATTAGGGCTATTTATAAACTTAGATCTCGTGAAACTTTGCGTGACAAGTTCAAAGAAATAGGTATACTTACAGTAGCCTCACAATATATCTATAGTAACGTGGTTTTTATACGGAATAATATAAGCGCGTATAAACAAAATTTTGATATCACTAATCGCCAAACAAGAAAAATGCACCAGTTAGTAACGCCATCTTACCGTCTTTCTAAAGTGAAGCGATCTTTTATGGGCCGTGGTGTACAGTTCTATAATAAAATCCCAAAGTTAATACGTGATTTGCCAGTGGAATTATTTAAGAAACATGTAAAATCTCAACTTTTAGGGAAAGGCTACTATACTGTAGATGAGTACATAAATGACAAAGACGCATGGAAATGACCAGATCTGCAACCAGTTCCGTACAGGCTAGTGATACTTCTTTGTAAGAAATATACCAATGTATTTTATTTTTAAAAGATGTGCTGAGGAGTTTCTTTCGGCTTTTCTTCTCCTCCATGACAAAGCACCTTTCCGAAAAGCTGGTAAATTAAAAAAATGACGTGCATAAGTGTATCAATGATACCTACATGAATAAATGATTTTGAATTTTGAATTTTGAATTTTGAATTTTATTTTATACATTATAATTAGGGTGGACCGGTGGATTCATCCAAATATAGAACCAAATATCGACAGAACTAAAACAGAGTAAATAATGTCTTAAGTTCTGTCGTAAGCATAAAGTTATATTAATTTAGTTAGTGTCAACATCCCACCATCTAACTTTGCTGCAGTTTTCGTATAGATTCCTATGTTTTTAATTATAATTATAATATAGCCTATGTTACTCAGAAACAATTGAGCATCCTATTGGTGGAAGAATTATTGAAACGGTCCGGTTTTGTTTTGATTTATCCATTACAAACAAACAAATAAATTTAAACTTTCCTCTTTATAACATTAGTTTATATTCCAATAAAATGTACTGCCAAGACCACCAAATAACACCCATCTAAAAACGGACTTTACATTACATATCGGCGTGTCGTATAGAAGCGTCGTGTTGTGTGTCGTGTGGTATAGTGTGGCCATTGACATGTAGCATTGACTCAGGTTTGCTCGTAGCAGGTCGTCTTCCGGACGCCGCAGCGACGGGCGGTCGTCGCCGCAGCTCTCTGCGAGCCCACCGGGTGAGGACACGTTAATATAAAACACCTTAACGATAAATGTTACTTTTAACAATTCCAACTATGATAATGATAACGCTCATAGCCCCACACTAGGATTCCCTGGGTCGTACGTGCCATGGACAACACACAAAGACCACCAGACTGAGAATAGAAATTCAAACTCATTATTCAAATTTACGCCTCGCTGGCAATCGAAACCTGGACCTTTGGTAAACTATTCATCAAAATAGCGCAAGATGCAATGGCTTTTATAATTGCAAATGTGTATGTAATTTTCTGTTTCAAATATCTGAAAAGGTAAATTACAATCAACAAAAGAAATAGCGAAAAATACTCCTCATACACCATTCTAAATCTTTATACAACTACATGGTATGAGTGTTTCACAATTATTGATCGGTGGTAGAAACAGATTGTATAAACCATAGACATAATACTACTAGACTAGACAAGCGGGCCTTCTTTGCGTCACGCTATTAGAAAGAGAAAGAGACCAAGGAGACTCGCATAACTCGTAAGTAAGACAAGGATAGGTTTACCGCCTGCCTTTCTTCGCAGCGTGACGGTTTCACTTACATATGCTCAGATACCTTGCCTAGTCTAGTAGTATTATGTCTATGGTATAAACGCCTGATGTAAATAAGGATACATTTCAGGTCACACGCCACATCGAGTATCATCCTTGGGTGGCACTCCAGCTACACCTGGGTCGCCATTGGGTATGTACAATGTGTCATATTGTGTTGATGATGTATTAGTTTTTTTATTTTAGTACCTTTAATTTTAAGCCATCTACTTTCAATGGTTCTAGTAATCTCTGGTAAGCTGTGCGAATCATAAGCGAAATAGCAATCATTTTGTACCAAAAATGACGCATGATTCGAAATTTCCATTTGCATAGTAGTGTTTTCGACAGAAAAAATAACGGATTCTGACAGCTGATAGTTGATAGTTTACTGTATGTATATAGGGTGAATTTTTCAAGTGGTCGTGGATGGCCAAATTCAAAACTTGGGAATAGCGAAAATTGGTCAAAGAAGTCTCGGGGCCGATTTTGATGAAAACTAAAACTGCATCATTAGGTTTTTGAAAAATCAATATTCCTGGCCAGGAATAAAACCCGTTAAAAAAGCGCACCCTGTATTATTACACCATTCGTATCGTTAACGAGGATCAAATATGTGTATGTTTGTTTGTTATAGCGTCCCCGTCTATCCGCGAACATCATCACCAGCGAGCTAATTCTACTGGGCCTACGATTAGTCTCAATATAAGTAAGTACATTGTTAAATAAGCTAATAAATACGCTACTTATATAAGCTATTATATTTGCTTTGGCAATGTTTATATTTTGCTGTTGCCCGCAGCTTCGCACGCGGAAATTATGCTTATCATATTAATCCCCTAATTTACCCCCTTGGGAGTTAAATTTTGAAAAATCCTTCCTTAGTGGATGCCTACGTCATAAGAGGAATACGTGTGCGAAATTTAACGTTTCTAGCCCTAAGGGTTTGGCCTGTGCGTTGATACATCAGTTAATCACTTTTGCCTTTTATATACAGGGTTTTTTTGAGGTTGTGCACAAACTTTACCAAATGATTCTATAGCATTTACTAAACATAATAATATCTTATACAGGTACTAGTGCATTATAAAGTTTAGTTTTTAAGTTATTGGTAATTCCATTTAATATGGGTGTACATTGTAAAAGAGTCTTTATTTGTGCTATGTTGCCGGTCAGTACGGTCATAATCATTCAAACTATTGTTTCATTTTAAATGTCATGTCATTATTGGCTTGACTTATCAATAAAGGCCCATTTTGACGGAGAGCTTCTCGTCTCGAAGAAGCCACGATCGAAATAATAAAAAAATCTTTCTTACATTTACACCTCTCGCTATTTGACGACAATTTAAAAAACAAAATTTCAAAAATAAATTTAAAAAATAAGATACAAAAAATAAAAAAAAATAAAAATTTCAATAATGAATCCATAACGAAAGATGACCAATTTAATGGGCTGAATATCAGGCCGAAGTTTGTGCACAACGTCAGGAACACGGTGTATATATAGATAGATAGATTTCACGGCAGAAATAAAAGTAGCAACTATGCTAAACTAAGTTAACCCGAAACTCTTGAAACATTCGGTTCTTGACAGACTTCTGAATTAGTTTCCATTTTTTATATTGATAACACTAACTCGTCAATTGCTATCAAATAAAAAAGCTGTGTAACTATTTTTAATTGGCTTTATGACACTGCAACTATGTTCTGGATGTATGAGAAAAACAGTTTTTAACAATAAATTATTTCTTATTATTATTTTTTATCTAGGTATTAAATGTTGCTCCAAAAAGTGTTTATGGTCCTTTGAGCCGGACTTTTTTAAAATCTTAGGTCTCCACTTAAACTTCCTTTTTAGATTCTCGTATATGAATAAAACTGGATTATTCTTATTATATTTAATTTTATATTCTTAATTTCACAGGTGGGGAGCCTGGGGAAGCAGTGATCATTATAAACGAATCTCCCCTCATCGGGTCGTCAGTGGCCGTCAGACCGCACAGTCCGTCGCAGTCGCATAGAGGTCAGTTACCATCGCTTGTGAATCATTGGAGTATTCCAATGCTGTTACAATGTGGTGGAGGAGTGGTCAATGGTAGGAGTGGTCAGTTTGAGGGTTAGGTTTTCGTACCCAATGGCTAAAGCTTAACGACTTACTTATTCTACTTGAAAGTTTTAAACTGCTTGGCTATAAGCAGAAGGTTCAATATCTGCTAGTTATCGATACTCAAGACCAGAAATTCATTGTGCCCTCCGAAGCACAAAGTTACAGAAACTTTAATTAACTTGATTTAACAAACATTTTTGATTTAAGTTAACTCTATACAGAAAGGGTAGCTATAAACTGTATGTCCAGCCGGTCATGAACCGTGATGTAATACTACTTGCAGTCCGCGAGAGGTCGTCGCTGCCCGGCCCGCCGTCGTCCACGCAGCCGCCGGCGCAGCCCTCGTTATTTCCCAATTTGCAGACTATTGCGGGTAAAGTCAGGGTTAGACGTATTAAGTAGTTAAGTAGTAAACTAAATTTTAAGTGAATATTTTTTAGTGCGCATCCACACGTTAATTTAGTAAAACTCTTTAGTTCATACAGTTCTACTTAATTACTTAAGCATTTTACTAAATTTTAACTAAAAAGTGCCTGTCCAAACGTGTTAAGTGATAATCCCCGCCCAACTACTTAACAGTAAAACTAATGAAGAAAAAGACTACAAAGCACTGCACTTTCTTTGAAGTCAGTCATATTTTTCGTTATGTTATCTCTCTCTCTCTCTCTCTATCTGTAACATACCCCTGTCTCCCCAGGCGTGCCTGCGGGGAGCTCGGGGTCTGGCGCGGCGGCCCCCTGGCGCGCCCGCCTGGCCACCATAAAGAACTCCTTCCTCGGCTCGCCCAGGTTCCATCGGAGGAAAATGCAAGGTACGGGTACTCACGGGTACTTACTATTGTGGTCTGGTATACACGGTTGCTGCAGGGTACTCACAATTACTCGTATTATAGGGGTCTATACTATGATACTTACAAACATAAACGAAAAACTTAAAAAGTGACTTGTATTGCATGTTTTTTTTTCTCATTTCAAGAACTCATTGATTTGAATAACTAAAAAATCAACAATCATTGCTATTAAATCTATCCATCGTCCCCAGCCTCATCAGAAGAGGTGCATCTCACCCCGGAGTCGTCCCCCGAGCTGACGAAGCGCTCCTGGTTCGGTTCCCTGCTGCTGTCCGCGGACAAGGAGGAGACCTTCACCGCGCTGGTGAAGGGGAAACCCTTGGCCACTGTCAAGGCTGATCTCATACATGCGTTTCTTAGTGTGAGTATATAGAGAGGGGGGAGTGTTAATAGTAGGAGTGTATAGAGGTATGGACAGTATGTAGGGATAGAGAGAGAGAGACTGGTGTTTGTGTGTGTACATAACACATATGCCATAAATAATCAATGTTATCATATAGTTATGTTAGTAATTAGTACATATTGTATAGTCCATTTTTAAACGAGTACACAGTTTAAAAAAACACACCAAAACTATGAAATTAGTAAAACGCTAACACACTCATACTCCCGCAGTAGGTTTTACCTGTGTCGCGGGTGGCATGGACGTCACATATAACATCACAATAACACCCATGACCCGAGCACAAATATTTATCTGTCACATAAATATCTGCCCCGGCCGGGAATCGAAGCCGGGGCCCCTCGCTTTACAGGCAGGGTCGCTACCAACTAGGCTACAGGGTGTATTATTGTATTATATTGTATTGTATGGTGTTTGCAGATAGCAGAGTTGTCTCACAGCGTGTTAAGTCCGATGTCGTTCCGCGTAGAGTACAAGCGGGGGACCAACGCGCCCGCCATGTTCCAGCGACACGTGCGCTTCCAGGTGGGGTAGTTTTAACCCCCTAGCTAACTGGGGGGTACGTTTGACGTGTGTGTGTGAGTCTGTCTATAGGGTCGCAGCTCCTAAATTGACTAATTATGACGTGGAAAGCTGACGTGATCTTCTTAGCTACAATTTATGAAGATCTGTTCTAGTGTTTCAAGGTCGTGTCAGTTTTTTTTTTTTAATTTTAAATTTACACTGTGGTTATAGCTGGTGAACGAGCTGACGATCCACCTGATGGTAAGTGGCTATTGTCACCCATAGACATCAGCAACACCAAAGGCATCACTGATGCGTTGCCGACCAAGAAAGAGAGAAGAAAAAGAAAGAAATATGCCCCTGATACAATGTTGATGTTAATGGTTGCTAGAATGCGCCTTACTTAGTGCGTTACTAGTGACCAACAGAATTGAAAAAAATTTTGTATTTCGAAGAAACAGCCATATAATATACATAAGTTATTGATTTAAATGTAATGGCATTTATAAGCCCACCATTTTTTAGCGCGCTAACTGGCCATACTTGCGCCTGTGTAATGTCATTCTTAATGCGTTAATTAATTTTGATCTAATATAATTATGTTACTACACAGATAATGCTACTAAAGTGTAAGTTTAATTTTATGCTGTTATATATTCCAGGTGGACATTTCAACTATAACGAAAGCGCCGGGCGAGAACGGGAAGGAGTACTTGTATGCTATCACCTTCACGCTCATATCGGGTGAGTTCAGGAGCATTTTGTTCATTTTCTTTGTTGGTTTACAGAAACAACACCTCATATCGATTGTATATCATGTAACATGATATATTTTTTTATTCCAATTTAAAAAAATTTTTACTTTGAAAAAATATTTCTGACAGTTTCTGATAGATTTGAAAATAGTTCAATTATCGAAAAAACTAATTATTAGTAGCATAAAAAAACTATCTCTGTCTGTAACGATTTGTATCTTTGCAATACGACGTCACTATAAATTTTTTTTGAAGACACTACACAAGCGCAATTTGTTTTTATGTCGTACGCGCCAGCTTTCGGTAATCGATCTATCCCAGTTTTATGATTTAAAAAAAAAAGCGTTTTGTAAACATTTTCGTGCAGTGCCGTGTAACCCATTCTAACGCTCGCCTCACAAAGCGACGCGACGCGCAATATTTGCAACGCTAACAACTTAGAAGTTATCTATATAACAACATACTGTTGCGAGGGTGTAGATCCTCCTCAAGTAATAAGTAAGGCTCTCAGGGCGGGGTAGGTAAATCAAGTAAGGAGGCACAACTCCCATTTTTCCAAGTACATATTATATTGTTTAAATTGCCTTTATGCACAGTATTAAATTAACAATAATATAACGTAAGCACTGTTATAAAACTGTTGAAAGTATTCAAAATTAAAATAACGTTTTTAGTCCCATCCTCTATGGGAACCAATGTTGACAGATGCATTTTGAAAACCAACCCATCTGTCAAGATTTAAAAATATTAGAAGAAAAATGCATCTGCCAGCCAAGGAATATTTTTTTTTCTAATCTTACGCTCTACACGTAAGATGTGTTTTCTCTCAAAATTTTTGCTAACGGTATACGAATAGCCAAGGAATATTGAAGGAAGTATTACACTTCGTTACACTGTAGTCTGTACACTCGACAGGTAATATCCGCCGCTTCCGCCGCGTGTGCGAGGTGGTGCAGGCGGCGGTGTGCCGCGCCCCGGGCGCCGGCCGCGCGCCCGCGCTGCACCCGCCCTCGCCGCGCGCCACGCGACGGAACATACACGCGCACGGTGAGACGGATGGATGGACAGACCGGTAGATTGACTGACAGGTCGATAGACAGATAGACAAATTGATAGACAGATCGATAGACAGATAGACAGACAAATCGATAGACATATAGACAGACAGATTGCTAGACATATAAACAGACAGATTGATAGACAGATAGACAGACAGATCGACAGATTTTGATTTGATTTGATTTGAGTTTCCAAAAAATTTACAATTTAATTTAGCAACATCTGACATGTAGTTACCCATAATTAATAACTTGAATCTTGTCGTTGATGTTGCCCTTATACATTTTCAAACGTTTCTAAACAAAAAGTACGATATTAGATATAGTGATCGATTTCCAACACTGTTCAAACGTGAATCGGCCTTAATAAGTCCGATCAACCAACAGACCAACCAACGTTGCATTACCCCTGTTACACAACCAACCAACCAACTGCCCAACCGTTGGTTCCAGCGGGCGAGCTCCCCGACAGCCCGGAGCCGCAGCAGTCGGAGCAGGACAGCGACTGCTCGGCGCCCGACGCGGCCAACAACGCCAACACCGCCAACACCAGCCACACCTCCATCGACCAACTCGACCAGGTATCACCAATGATGACAGCCCCCACGGCCCACACTAGGATTAGACACGTGTTATCGATGTCAGCAACGTAATTTAATATTCCTGGTTTAAAGCTTATTTCGGGATATTATACGACACGACGTACGGCGGGTATCCAGCCTTTCGTGGTGAACATCCCACCGGTACGGAAGACGCGGTTTGCGTCGTCATTCATTATGCACACCGCGAAGGATTGGAATAGCTTGCCTGCGTTTGCGTTCCCGCCCGTTGTGTTCAAGAAAAGAGTGAATAGCCTTTTATTGAGTTAGTGCGCTCACCATCCTGGACCACATCTCCACTTACCATCAGGTGGGATTGTGGTCAAGCATTAATTTATTTTAAGTAAAAAAATAAAAAAATAGAAAGGCGTACTTATCTTTCCAGCGTTTAAAGTAACATTAACAATCTTCAACCTGACATAACTGACAAGCAGTGGCCATAGACTACACATACAACAAGAACTTACAACATACTCAGACCGAGAACATTTTAGACATATAGAGCGGCTTAGAATACTGACCCTAATCCCATGCCGGCATACTAGGGTGTCGTAATAGGCGATAGAAGCCGGTGCGCTTGGTGGTAAGGCTTTGCATAAGCATAATATTATCACTGGTATTATTATCTTTCCGTGAAGATTCGTCGTGTTCCGGCTGGGAGCTTGAGATCCAGTTCTTTCTTTCTTTCTTTATCTCTCCTTGACCGGTAACGCATGAGTGATGCTTTTGGTATTCCATAGGGTTTTGTTATACGATAGCCACTTACCATCAGGTGGATCGTATGCTCGTTCGTCGCCTAATTCCATAAAAACCAACGCTAATAAATAACTTACAAAATATCGTTTGATCTATACTAATATTATAAAGAGGAAAGATTTGATTTTTTGTTTGCATTGAATAGGCTCCGAAACTACTGAACCGATTTGAAAAATTCTTACACTGTTGGGAAGCTACACTATCCCCGGGTGACATAGGCATTATATTTTTAAAAATATGGGATCCTTAATAAAACTCCAATAATGTAACCCAAGGTGTAAAAAAATAAGAAAACCGAAGCAAAGCGAGGGCGGTTACTCGTTAGTAAATATCGTTGTTATTTCAGAACGGAACTCATCCTCTCGGTTCGAGTTCTTCCGTGACGAGTGGGTCTAGCGGATACAAAGTAAGTATTATGTTATAATGTACTACAGTACTTTCATTCTTTATTTTTCCTATTTCTTGCCTTTGATTTTACCGGTGTCATGGCCGATGGTGACCACTAACCATCAGGCTGCTTATTCTGTTTATTTATCGGCTATTGACACATAAAAGTCATATTAAACCCCAATGCATACGTAACGGGGTTTTTTCCCGTACGGGACGGGACGTGAAGCTTTGGAAACATCGTTTCATAGAAAATGTATACGATAGTGCATACGCAGCGGAATCCCGTACGGGAAAAGTCCGTTACGTATGCATTGGGCTTTAGAGTGCAATATCATTTGTGGCTTGTTAATCACTTCTAATTCTTCAAATTTTCACTTGCTTCAGTATAAATATACTGAGGAAAATTACATTTCAATTCTTCTTTCTTCAATTTAGTTCTTCGTAATATTGTTGTTATATGCGTATGGACAAGTTAATTATAACTTACTTCGGTGAAGGAAAACATTGCGAGGAAACCTGCTCACCTAAGAGTTCAATAATGTTCTCGAAGGACTGTTGGCTCCGTGGTGAACTACGAGTATGGCTTGTACCCCTCATATTGTGAGGAATGAGGAATGAGCAGACCCGATCTGGATTTATCTTACAACCATGGATATGTAATATTAAAACTTTGATGCAAACTGACTACATTACATATAGACATAGAAGTTTAATCACTAAAAAAATCATAACTGTCCATAAAACTTCACACTGATTGGAACTAGTTTTGTCAAATCACAAAACTTTATTTTAAATTTTATTCAAAGAGGATTTAATACATAGTTATATATACTCACGGATTCAACAATGGAAATAGTGGGATCCCCAAGCCCAGCAGTGGGATGAAGTATGAAGACTGTGTGGTGACTGGTGAGCTAGTGTAGTGAGTGTTGGTATCGATGTCACCGATGGTATGTAGTATGTGATCAGTCGTGCGATTTCAGCAGGGGGTCCGCGGGCGGCGCGCCGCCGAGCCGGCCTCCGCCTCGCTCGACCACGAGATCATGCGATGCACCCGCGACCTGCCCGGTCAGTGATACACAGACACAACACATAGAGATAGAGAGGGACACCGACACAACACACGGAGACACAGATAGAGACATACTACCCGCGACCTGCGCGGTCAATGATACACAGACACAACACATAAAGAGAGAGAGACACCGACATAACACAGAGACACAGCTACCCGCGACCTGCCCGGTCCGTAGCGACACAGAGAGAGATACGGACATGACACACAGAGAGAGACTTAGACACAACACACAGAGAGACACAAACAGAGACATTGAGACCGACACAGATACTGAGACAGACATATACAGAGACAACAGATAAGAAATTGTTTAAAGGACACACACTCTCAGACTTCAAGACAGTTAGAAACACATATAGACAGACATTACAGAGACAAGACACAATAGAATAAAATATCACGTATACAGTCAATCCGAGTTTACGATTACTTCTCTGAATTTCAAAGTGACTTTGAACACGTTTTTTATTTTTGGGGAGCTTGGCCTTAAGAAAAATAATTTGAGCTTGAGTAACTTCGCGTACTTTAAGGTGGCATTAAATTAAAATACAAATAGGATAAATAAAAAGTGAGGTTCAAAGTCACACTGAAATTCATGGTTACGTGGGTTGATTTCTCAGTATTGATTTAATTAATTTAATCCTAAAAATATTACACACATTCACTTTACTAAAAAGCGCAAAATTGTAACATAACCACTATTTCTTGTACTCGTATTTAATACAATATACGTCGTTACCAATTTTCCGCCTAGCCCCCTTTCGCAACGCGCGGTAAGGAACTTCGTTCCAATAATATAAACCTCTGACATCCCTCAGGCACTCATACAAAGCGATCGTCCTCCGAGTGTCGCGACACAGGTTCCCCCCGCCGCCCCGCCTCCCGCGACACCTCTCTAAAGGACGAACTGCGACGGAACAACTCCTTACGCGAGAACAGACGGGACTCACTCACACCGGCCACGTCGATCGCGTGATCATGTGACACTACTGGACAGTGCAATAACGACACTTCAGGTCAGTGCAGTTACAACACTATTGCTGGTCAATGCAATAATGACACTATAGAAAATGAGACGATGTTCTCGAATGATGATGATTTCGTCCAAAATGGATGTCTGAAGTGTCTCTGGCTCTGGTTTCTGTATCGCTAAACGAATATGTTCAATATGAAAAGCAAAACTTATGTCATACATGACTGTTATAACGTCCCTTAAGTGTCGTATCTGATTGATCCATGGATAAACCTAACAAGGGCTTTTGTGTCGCTATTGAATCTCTGGTTACTAAATGCAGGCATTTGCTAAGTCTAACCATAGCATTAATGAAAAAATAAGTGGAAAGTTTATGCCAAAAATAGAGCTTTTTACCTACATTTTGCACAAGTACAATGCTGTATCGCACATTGGCCACACGACCCTGTAACAATATTAAACAAATTATCAATAAATCTCGGAAAGACCTATGCCATAAAACATGCCACTATTTTGTACACATAAATGACAGATTCAATTAAATCGTGATTACAGCATTGTGGAGCGAGGGAAAGTGAGTTATTAATTTGAAATATGGCGGGAAATACTAACACAGTAGCATTGAAGTGTCGGAAAATAATCTCACAATATTTCTTGTGACATCCTTGTGTTGGCTGAATTCCCGTAAATGTTACCTGAAAGACTATAGTGATATAGACTATACTGACTCTTTGACAATTTCTCTGCTGTAGGAGAATTGGTAAAACGTATTAATCTTGGGGCTCCAAGCGGTTACATATAATTGAGACTTCTATTTGCCGTCTTTGCCAAACTATAATAATTCTCGCGAATTAAAAAAAGGAAAACAAAATGACCGTCGGGTGCCATTTTATGAAGCCCAGAAGTTTTTATAAAAAGGAATCACGCAGCTGTACCTAGTAGCTTAATTATTACGTGTTTATTTTAAATTAAAATTAAAGGATAAATTTTTAAAAATCGTACATAAAGTGTTGAAACCGGCCATGTATTTAAAAAAATGTTAAAATTTTACGCTATACCCGTAACGTACTGAATAAATGCTAATGTTTTTATTTTAAGGCCTCTGAAAATTTTTGTAGTATATGAAAGCGCTGTATTTTTGCAAATATGAATGATAAAATAATATGTTAAACAATTTATTCTATAAAAGTACCCTTTACCTACTGCCGTTGATAATATAGCCTCATAGATGGTACGCTTTAAGATACATATAAATACAATTATATGAATACGCGTATATGTTTACAAAAAGACATAATATATCATTTTAATTTGATTTTGTAAAAGGTACTGTTTTTAAAAAGAAACATAATCAAGTAAAAATGGTATTTCTGTACTTGTGACATTTTATACTTTTAATTTACAACATATAATTTAATGTCTTATTTCAAATCTCGTTGTATTTAATTAGGAGTCTGTATTTGTGACGTATAATTATAAATAATGTATTTATACGATTATCTTATGGTGTGCGATCTATACCTTGTACAAATAGTTTGCACTTTAAATATGTAGACAAAACAGTCCATATTAACACAGTACCCTAAGTAATTAAGCCATGTGTCACCGAATTGTATCGAGTATTAATAAAAATATCCATTCCAAAACGTAGTTATGACGTTTTAATACGGACGAAATAGACTAATAATTATTATTTTTTGTGACGATAATTTTATTTCGTTCGTTTTTGTCGTTAGCGAATAAAGTTTGGTAGCTGTTTGTGTTGTATATCATCAAAAATAATACCCAATAATCATCTTAAATGTTATATAGTTGCAATGTAGTTAAAACGTCGTATAGGTATCGAAATACTTGTCTATTGAACGCACGCTTATTTCGACCATGACACTGTAGATATAGTTATAAATACAGGCCATATAGCGCAATGGATCTCTTGGGCTTTTTATACGATTGATATTGCATGTAACTGAGGTATATAGTACTACATCATAATGTCATGCCTGTTTTGCTAACCAGTTTTTGTGTTCTTATGCGTAACCTAGTCACCATCTACTTGATTTGTTGGACATAGCAAAGATATCGTAATAAAAATGTTTTTAAATAATAATAAATTAAAATCATCTGAAGAAAAAATGTCGTAAGTTATAAAATGAGCATGGATATTTATCGCGTAGTTTAAAATTACAATATACAGCGTTGTTGTACATATATTGTCTTGCGTTAAATTAAAACATGATACCTTTTGTACTTATTTTTTTATTTAATCTAATTTGGTCTACAAGTACAAACATGCTAATATTATATTATATAACAGGGTTAACAGGACCAAATCTTCGGTCAAATCTAGAATATCAGACGCGTGGCAAAGCAGTCACACCAATTTATAATTAATATTGCTTTATCGTGCGTTTGAAATTAAGCTGGATAATAAATCCAATTTGAGCTATATGGTCTGCCAAAATTATAGAGAGAAAAAAACAAGCATAAGTGACGATATACTATGCAAAAGGGTGTATATGCACTTAGGTCACATTTGTTTTGTACCATCGAAAAAATGGCGGTCTATCTGAATCAGTTTTACGATATTCAAGGGAAGGTATTTAATCTAAATAGTCGAAGTCGAAATGGTTTACTTTCAAGAGCAAAACTTACAGAAGAGAAGAGAAACTACCCTACTCCTACCCTAGGCCTACTCGACTAAAGAAAAGTGTATCCTGCGAATAAAATGTCGTATCTACCGTAATATTGGCTAAATTGTCATTCATTCGTCCACTATTCGAGGGATACATACTTTGATGTAAATGTAGTTCAGCATGTTTAGTCGATCGGCCGGTCCGCCCTAAGTTTTTCTATGTGGTATTATATACATACAACATTTCCCTAGAAGTGACATATACATCCTTTTATTTCTAATAACATAAAGTAATTTTAACAAAAAGGAATATTTTTTCCAATGAAAATGCTTATAAAAGATAGTCATTGACCACACTGAAATAGCGTGACGGTGGTACGATAGAGTATCTGTTGGTGTTGTGTTGGGGCGTAAGAAATGCGATTTTGTGAGGATATTATGTTTTTTGATCCAATTTAAAAATATTTGTTTTCGCATAATAAAAAAAGCTTTCCTAATGAAATTAGGAAAATCTTAGTGAAATAATAATAATTTCTGAATGCTGGAGGTAAAAATTCAAATCTTCTTTAGTTAATCTTTGACATCACCAACATTTAATTATTGGGATTTAACAAATAAAATTATTGTAATTCATCTCAAACAAAAAACCCAATCTTTTAGTAATTACTTTATTTAATCGCAACAAATATTTATTTATGTATTGTTATTCGTGAACACCATTCAAATATTTTAATACTAGACTAGCAATTAAAAACGAAATAATGGTTTCCCTTTGGTAAACAGATTTATATTATTTTATACACATTTAAGTTTTATTCCTCACTAAAAACGTTTTCTAACAGAAAAAGCACCCATTTAAATATTATGTAATCAGCGTGAATGAAACGCACAGTGAAGTATATTTTGATTTATTCTAAGTATTACAGACTTTGACTAGCAAGCGATAAATAAAAAAAAATCATCGATAGAAAGATCCAAATAACGTGGGGTAAATCATTACGTTTACTTGTGGACTGACATCTGTTCGTTTAAATACATAAAAATAACACTAGCAAAAAAAATATTAATCTGTGTTTTACAAATGAAACGATGAAGCTTTATTTTTAAACCTAAAGTCATTTACGTAATTGTTATAACCTCAATATAAATATCAAATGTCGACAATATTAAAAAGATTATTAATTTTTCGCTCATTCAGTTTATCAGTCCGTTCATAACAGCAATACGTGGTGTTGAAATAAAAATAAACTCAGACACAGTTAACCCACATTTTAGGGCTTTGATCAATGGAATTTGAAATAATTATGTGAATTTATCGCTTGTAGTCGGTTTGTTCATTTTGTAATTATTATTTTAAAATCAGTATAGATCTGAAATAGCCCTAATGACTATAAATGACCGTATGAAGTTACGACCTTTTGTTTTTATAATTCCTGTTTTTGCCATCATGGACTTTATTTTATAGATCATTTGATTTCATTGTGCAAATATCCCAACAGAATATACTGATTTATCATAAATGCATGCTAATTAAGTTATAAAAAATCGGAAATTTATCAAATAATGTCGTACGTGTATATTTTAGTGTGTTGCAAGGTACGAAAATTTTCGATTTTTTAAAGATTGTGATTATTATATTTTCCTACAGTATTTAAATTATATATTTAATTTAAGTATTTTGTGGACTTATTGTAAATTAATAAAATTTGTTAGAAAAAAATTTCGGCAAAGTTCTGTTATTTGTATGAACTAAGCCGAGGTGATATTTGAGACGGTGCGATTTGTAGCGGAAATATTTGTCGTTCGATCGCTTCCTGTATGTATGTTATTTATTCTTCCGTTTTATAATTACGTTAAGTTTTATGTAATACTGTATGGATTTGTACGTATCGCCCCATATTTAATGTTATATTTAAATCTTGTAATACCTGTTTCACATATCAGACTTATTTCAGTAACCAAAAATTAATATATTATAAAGTGACTGTGGTAAGTGTCATGTGGTTTGAAGGGCGATTGACTGAATTAAATAATGTTTGTTTGACTTGAATATGTGGAAGTGTTTGTCGAAAATGTTTGCAGTATTTTATATAAACTTTTCGTTTTTTTAATTATTAATTTTTACAAAAATACATGTTAAACTTACAACTAGTTACTACCACGGTAGTCACGGTACCACCGGAGTCAGTATTTGTCGTCAATCGTTTGTCGGTTATTTATATAAATAATAATAGTAAGTTTAAAAACTGCTTCAGATTTGGATGGTTTTAACTGCTGCAATCACTTGCAATGTCGTTGTATGTTATACATAATAATAAAATGTTTTATTTGTTATTTTATTTCCGAAATTATCATATAAATAATGATGTATTTTTGTTAAATAAACATAACATTTATTTGTTAAATATTACCCAATATAACTATAATTGATGCTTCATAATATTATCTTACGTAAAATTTTCATACCCATGTATTTTCAATCATTAAAAATAATGTATGGCATTTTCGACAAACAAGTTAAAGAAACATAATGTATTGTTAAATGCATATAATTGATTAAGTAATCACATGTAGATAATCCCAAAATGCTAGCTAATTTATTATTAATTAAATAAATAATTTCGGTAGGTAGTATGGAGAATGTTCAGTCGCATACATTATGCATTATATGATTTGTATTGTAAAAATGCCTTGAATGTAACTGTATGGTTAGAGAGACGTTGGGAAATAATCATATTAATAATATATTTTACATTTACAGAGTGAAAAAGTGTAATTTTGTACTCCGTTAATTAATAAGTGATCGAGAGCCGCTTCCTCTTTTCTTTGGTTCGTGTTTACGCGGGAAAATGCAGCTGTCAAAGTTACTTTTATCATTTGACACTGGCAGCTGTCAAACGACGCCATCTTCTTTTCCTATTTCATAATTCGAATGTTTTTTCAACTATTTATGGAGGAGCGAATACGTCCAGAATAGATTGTAAAGATTTAAGAATCATTGAGCTCCATATAAGTACTGCACTTTGTATTTCGATAGTTTATACTTCCCTGCTTTTTAAATGCATTCCATTAACATTTTTCAAATCTCATGCATTAATTCAATGTCAAATCAAGAAATATAATCATTTTAAAAATTATAACCTATCGGAAACAAGATGGCGTGCATGTATAAACACGAGCTATTGTTTAAATCTCCTCGATGATATACATATTTTAATGTGTTCGTAAATCGTTTGTAATATACATAATTGTAATCTTTCTTTGGTGTTTGCGAACTGGTTCAAGTTTTGACAGTTCAAAATGGCGGTAATATGTTCGCAACGCCACACCGTCACTAACTGTACATTGTAATGAACTAAGGTTATCTACGCTATGCTCTACTGTAACTGCTTAAGGATCAATCATTGGTTAATATTGAAAAAATAATAAATTGAAAATATAAACTTGGTTGTATTTTTATCAAAATATCCCTACGTTACTGCTCTGCATAAATAATTCTGCCTTCTTCTGAGGGGAAAAAAAAAATAGTATACTTTTTCTAATTGAAAAAGAATGCCCATGGCCAGTACCATGGATATAATAGTCTAACTGGATTGCAATCTTAAATGTAAGGATACTAAGCCTAAAACAGTTTACTTTTTCGTACGTAAGATCCATCCTCGAGTATGCATATGCATGCCAGATTTGGTCTCCATTTTTTAAAATTTACATTAATAATTTTGAAAGAATTCAACGTAAAATTTCACATATTTTTAAACATAACAGCTAGTAATAGTTTTATCAGGATACAAAAATATTAAGATCAGTACTTTTGTCCTATGTTTTGTCCATACTAAAGAGCAATCTCCATTGTGGTTCATAATTGTTATGAATGATAAAATTCTACCTAACTAGGTACAAGGTAAAAATAAAACAAAATATGATTTTCAAATATATTTCAGTAATCAAAATATAATAATAGGCTTACACGTTAATAGTTACAATCGTATCCCACGGCGTTTGATCGTTCACTAAACGAAAAGCGAAGAAAAAAATCTTATCAGCTATAAAAAATGGAGTCGATAAGCCAAAAGGAAAAGATATCACAAACCCAGAAAGATTTCTCGTAGCCGAAACAATAAGAAAACGTATTTACAAGCTGATAAATTACAAATCGTAGAGTATTATAATATTTTTTACACAAATCAGTGCATTTTATTCACATTGTGAAGTTTCGCTTAAATTATTTATATTTTTATCAATAAATAAAATTTTAAAAAGCTGCCTTACACGCTATGTGACATTACATCTTAAACATCTTGTGCAGATAAACACATTTAATTGAAAATGTGAACAAAAATACTTTTGTATTTTTCTAAAATGGCTGTCTTCTTCATATATTTTCATCCGATATAACTAACACTATTTTATATTTATTATCTTCAGTTATATTAAAAATTAATACTTTCGTCCTGTATTTAATATTATTTAAAAAAAGTGTTTACGCTTACAAAATATCGATTGTATATATAAATTATCCAGCTAAGTTATGTACAATAGTCTTTTCGGCTACAATTTTATATTTTTTCGTTTAAAAAATAATAATAGATTTATAGGCAAGCATTGACAATATCAATTCTCTTAGTCGCTATCATCAGGAAACTTAATCGTATCTCGAAAACAAAGTGTACAGAGAAGAGAAAACAACGGCATCGTGTACGACAGGAACTCCATTCTAGTGAGTATGTACATAAGTTCATTATTTTATTTTTTATTCCTTAAAGTAATTTCTATATCACAAATAAAATTTCCAACTATTTTTTATGAGCAATTATAATTTTACAACTACTATTGGTCAAGATTTACATGTAGCACTGTGTGTGTTTTTTTTATTAAATGCTTAAAAGCGTTGGAAAAAAATTAAACTACTTACACAAAATTAAACCTTCGACAGGCAACAAATACACACGTCCCGTGTCTCGGCGGCCTTTTCAAAATTCTTTTTTCAACATTCAAGTCGGTGCAGACTTAGCGTTAAAAAAAAATTGTATCAGAACATGTTCCCTATTGCCTATCTATCTAAAACGAAAAAAAAAACAAAATTAGTGGAACGGTACAAAAGCTGCCTTCGTAATAATGTTAATACATGTTTCATATTTAAAAAGTTGGCATCTTACTTAGTTTACTTCCATAACTTTCGATTCAAATAGCTGATCGTTCCACTGTTTATGAAAACAATAAAAAATATTTGTAAATCGTAAATACAAAAAGAAAAACTAAAAAATCTTGGACGTTTTCAAAAGTAAAATGCTCAGCACAATTTTCCTACATTAAATCTATCTACATATTTTAATTTTAAGACTTATTTCGTAATCTGTATAATATTGCATACAGTATAAATGTATATATACTTGAAAAGCGTTTTTCACTATAAATAATATGTATTTCAATCAATCGAAGGTATATTGTACAATTATGCCAGTCCCCGCATGACGCTAAAATTAAAAATAAATTAAAATGACGTCATCAGCTGTTGTTTTGAGGACTTTGCACTGATTAAAAATATGGAGCATGGCTTACTGGAGTCCTTTTATAAAATAAGTTGTAGATAATTGTCTCGATTTTGAGTGCTTTGTTTAATTAATTATAACATGTCATGTTAAAAATTTAATTTAATTTATTTTACCTCAATGTAAAGCTACTAATTGAATTTTGTGTGTTTCTACTATTACATAATTCAGTGATGACTGATGATGCTAAATTAGGTTGATTATAATTGTATTTTAATTTATTCAGTTTTAAGTATATCTATAATTTCTATTGCAAGTTTATTACAAGTACAGTTTTTCATACCTTCCATTTTATAAAAGGACTCATAAATTATCTTAAATGACGAAAATTTTATACCTTCTTTCACTAATATATAGGCATATTTATATATACAGGTGATCACGTTTCTTCGTTTCAATATAACATTGTTTAGTTTCGATACTAACCTAGAGTAGATGTACGCTGTGGATCAAATGCTAACCATTATAGTTAAAAATAAACTTGCCAAGTACGAGTTAAACTCGCTTGGAGAGGGTTCCGTACGTTGATTATGTATTTACCGTTATTGTATGTTCTATTGTATTTATTTTTGCCGTTTTTTTAAGGACCATGCATCTTACAGGTTTTCCTGAAATATTTAAGTAAAAATCGTACATGAGTACCTTAGTTTAACTCATATACGCCCCAACTCAGAGTTACTAACGGTTACTTAAATCGCTCTTTAGTACAGAATTTGTATGGGTATTCTGTACTAAGGAGCGATTAAAGTAACCGTTAGTGACTCTGAGTTGAGGCGTTTGTCCAGTAGTTTCGGAGTAAATTGGCTGTGAACGGCGGTCGCTCAGACGCACGAGTGATCCTAAAACGGTTCCGTTTTTCGGTTTATCATACGGAACCCTAAAAACTGTATTTAATAATGAAAACGAACTGGTAACACATGTTTACAGTTACAACAATAGAAATCTGTTCTCGATAAATATTGTATGTGTTGTAGATAAAGTTTCGAAACGATGAACTAATTGATTAGCAGTTCAATCCACAGTTAATGTAACCGTCTTGTACATTTAATACAAAAATATTCCAATAAAAATGCATTTCATTTGTTTGTAAATTATATAAAAACCATAAAAGTAGACAAAAAGTTTTTTCCACTGGAAGAAGTATCAAAAAAGTAAAAAAAAATATAATTTATACATAACGGTTACACTTGTACTATAAAATATTTCACAATAAATATTAAATGTAATAATTAAGTTACTCTCTAACAACGAAAAAGCATTTAAAATCACAACATAAAAAGACTCCGAAAATGCCCAAAAAGGTTTTGGCAAATCACTGGTTTTTGAGAAAAAAATGTAATATTTTATGCGCCATTGAATCAAAAACATTCTATAGTAACATTTATGTATAATTGTATTTAATATCTAATGGCACGATCCGTATTGGACAGGGCTTCGTGAAATACAAAACTTAAAAAAATTTAATGATAAAGTAGGAATGTGTAAAAATATTGTGCTATTCATAACAGATTTTTAATGATAATAATAAGCTACCGACTAGCTATCATGGTCATGGTAGCTATGGGGTCATATCCAGATTTTGTTAGTATTTGTTAGCGACTACGAAATTTAGACAGCGATTTTAGCGAATAAAAATATAGGGATTGATTCCACATTACTTCTCTTAAATAGTTTGAATCTTTTAAAGTGACCTGATTAAAAAAGTCAATAATATAAAATGATCAAATCGCAGGAAAATTTAATAAATAAATTGATATCATAGACGTTGCTGTTGAACACACTGAATTAAAAAAAGGGTAAAATGTAATGTTGAAAATAGCTTTAAGCCACTGGGGTATCACTGGGGTAAAGGACATAGATGTAAAATTCAGAGGAATAAAAAATAGCACTGGCATCAAACCCTGAAACATTTGCCATGACAAATGATTTATTTGTAAATGAAATTAAAAGACAGTTAAATTTGAACAGAGTTCAATTATATTGTGTGTTTATAGGTGAACTACCCTCGTTTTTGAAAACAGGTTTTTATCATTTAAATAATAATGGGCTTTTTAATTTTCAGTTAATAAACTGTCAATAAATGTTTCGGTTATTTCTAAACCCGTAGCCTACAAAAATATAGTACAGTGTCGCTACAACACGTAATTTCATGACCTAATCTTAAATAAGTCATTGGTATAATTACAGTTTTAAAAGTTATGATAACATACTTTATTATCAGGATACCATTGTTCAAGGTGACCCGTTAACTAGAATGTTTAAATATTGATCCTGTCACAACACAGATTGCCCCCAATAGATACCGCATAAGTGAAATTTTCTTAAGAGTTTGAACTCACATTTGGCGGAAGACGCGGCTTGCGGGGGACAAAAAATGCGCTGTGATTGGCTATTCTAATTCATACTTGGACTTGACGGGTCAGTATTGGTCGACACTAATGTCGCGAATATGCAAGTACACGTACGCGTTGGCGCGCGTCAGTTGCCTTGTATGCGGTATCTATTGGGGGTAATCTGTGTGTCACAAAGAGAAAGGGCTTGTTAAGTGTTTTCCTGTGAATAAAACCTCTGTCATAGTAACGACGCTTGACATACTAATCCAGCAAAATTAAGTGCACACAATATCTTTAGTACACGCTTTATAAGCATCTAGTTTTTAGTATTCTTACTTGTCTTGTCACCCATCATTCAATTCTTCAACATCTGACGTAACATAATATTTGCTCAAATCCACGAAAGTTACCAACTAAAGGCATACTAACAAACAAACAATATAATCGTGAATAAGACGTGAATGAAGCCGAAATCCAAACCGTTCGCGCGTGCCCTTTAGCGGCGATGGTATCATCTGTGCCCCAGGAGGGCCGCTAGCAGCGCGGGCACCAGGAGGCACGCGGGCGCGGCGCGCGGGGCGTGGCTGTTGTACTTGCTGCTCTGCTCGCATGTGCCTGTGGGGGACATAGTACTTCATGAACGAAATATAAATAAATAGTTTTTTATGGAAATAGCCGGCAAACGAGCTGACGATCCACCTGATGGTAAGTGATGATGATGATGATGTCCTCCTTGACGTGTCCGTCAATGGCGAAAAATCTGGCTAGTATTTTGAATACCTTAGTTTTGATGGTAAGTAGTAGGTATGTTTACCAAACATTCTTAATAAATTATTGTAAAGTTATGCATACCACTAATATTTATTTCGTGAATAAATTATGTCAACCGTCAACCGAGCGGATAAGATGTTATCTATTCTTCCGACAATAAAATTAATGGTTAAAGCTGATAGATATACACTTCTTACGCTGATATTCTTAAACTGATCATAAATAAAGACAACCCTGTAGCCTAGTTGGCAGCGACCCTGCCTGCGAAGCGAGGGGTCTCGGGTTCGAGTCCGGCCGGGGCAGATATTTATTTTTACACGGATGGATATTATTGTGATCTGTTATGTGTGTCGTCCATGCCACCCGCGACACAGGTAAAAACCCAATGCGTGTATTAGCGTTTATTTTATTATACATAAAGAAATTATGTAGAATTTCAACACTTTATATGAGGAAGTAGATCTAATTTAGCTTGCAAGATTGACTCCTAAAAAAACAGTGTATGTTAAATAAAAGTGGATTTGACTCTTAGGTGTATGCCAAATAAAAGTGTTTAAAAGGCGCAGTGTAAGTGTAAGTGATGTTATTACCATTGCTAGTGAGGTTGTACGCCTTGTCGCCCGCGCGGCCCGGCACTATCGACCGGTCGCAGGAGTGCGCCACCGCGCTCAGAGACAATGCGCCGGCGTTTTGGGTACCTGGCGATAACACAATCAATACATGTATTTATTGTTTAACACACTAATATACGTATTTTTTTTATTTATTTTTTACACAAATAAGTTAATGCTTGACCACGATGTTGTATGTTGTTTATTTATTTATTTATTTCAATTTTATTTTCAGACAACTAAGGCCCATAGATAAAATACACATATAAAAATATTACAAAGTAATATATACAAGTTAATACAAAATAAAATGATACAATATAAAAAAACTTACAACTATATAATACATAAACAATAATACTAATTATTCTTCGAGCTTCGTTCTCGATATTAGCATAGCAACACTAGTAGTAGTACCACGACGGACTCGCCATTTCGCACTGAATTTTAGAGGTAGATAAAAAATAAAACATAAAATTATCAATTTTTGTAGGGTAGATTTATAAAACCTCACTCAGCTGGGGCGCTCTCCTCTTAGGTTCGTCATTCACGTTTCAGTGCTTCGCTGTTTCGCACGGGCGCAAAATTGAAGTTAAAAGCAAAAATGCTTAAATTAAAGTTTAAATAGTCAGGAAGAAATCAATTACTTGTGTAAAATAATAAAAAGGTTAAAAAGAAAAATTAACCAAAGTAAAAGTGATCTACAGTGTGTATCGTTGAATTCGTACAGGGAATCGTTGGATTGGATTGGATAGCGATTTATCAACGCTTATAATGAGCAGGTAGGTGAATTCCAGTATTCAAATACAGATGAATACAGCAAGTAACTAAAAATCATAACCCTACTTTAGTCGGTTAAAAATTGCTTGCAAATGTAATTCGCAAGGAAATTACACGTAATTACTAAGCAGAAATCTGTTATATATCAGTGAATATATAATTTTAATATGAATACCCTCAGGGATTCCTCTTTTATTCTCTCCATTACTAGCACGTGTTTTCCGTATGGAAAATATATTACAATATTATTTAAATTCATAACTGGATTGTCCTTTGGGGGCCTTCCAAATAAATACCTGCTAACCGGAATTACCTGGGGGGTTCTTCCATAGCTAATAAATGTATTCCATAAGGAATTTATCAATTTATATGCAACATTATGTAATACAAACATACTCGGATTATTCTTTGATGGATTCCAAATAAAAAAGTACCTGTTAATTGCTAGTACATGTATTCTGTAAGGAATTGATATTGCATTAGTGTACAAATACGACGTGCATAATGATGACGTGCATAAGTGTATCAATGATACCTACATGAATAAATGATTTTGAATTTGAATTTGAAATACAAAATATAATCGCGTTTTCTTTTGAAGGCCTTCTAAATAAAAATAAAAAGTGCCTGCTAACATAATCACCTATAAGGTTCTTCCATCGCTAGTATGTACTAGTACTAGTTTTCCGTAATGAATTTATATCGAAATAGTATATAAATACAAAACATAATCGGATTGTCCTTTGGGGACTCCTGTGGGGTTCACTGCTGGCATTACTTTTGAATTAGTTTTACGCAGACAACTGCAACAAAAAGTACTCGCTAATCGGATCTACCTGTGGGGTATTTCCTCCGCATTGTACATGTATTCCATGAAGAATCCTCACCGTGTTACGGAGACAACTGAAACAAAAAGTTCTTGCTAATCGGACCTACTTGAGGGATATTTCCTCTGCATTGTACATGTATTCCATGAAGAATCCTCACCGTGTTATGTAGACAACATCAAAAAAAGTACTCGCTAATCGGATCTACCTGGGGGGTATTTCCTCTGCATTGTACATATATTTCATGAAGAATCCTTACCGTGTTACGCAGACAACTGCAACAAAAAGTACTCGCTAATCGGATCTACCTATGGGGTATTCCCACTGCATTGTAAATGAGTTCCAGAAAGAATCTTCACCGCATTATGCAGCTGACTAGCGTATATTCCATACGGAATTAATATTGCACGCTTCGTTTTCGTTGAACTACACAAAGTACTTGACAACGATTGGGATAATTGATTACTCAAACAAAAAAGAAAAATATAAATATATATATATATATATGTATATATTTCTAAAGGAACTCACGTCACGCTGCACAGCACACGGTGAACTGAAACAAGTACTTATTTTTTCGCATGAAACTGCGAAGGATTTTTATTCAACGAGCAAGGGCTGTATACGAGCAAGGGCTGTATATTATTTATTTATTCACAATAAAATGTAAACGTAACAGGTTCATTTAAACCTAACACCGTTTACAATTTACACGAATCAAGGGTGATTCTCTCACCATCTGCAAAATTCCATCTTGGTACTGCAAACAACGTTCGTCGACGCGCGTGAGTACATTATAATAATATATCCAATTACCAGCAATAATGACAATGAAAATTGCACTACTTTCATCCATCCAGAACTTTGAAGTTCACAAGTAGTGTGAAGTTGTTATAACAATTATTATAGTATCAACTTTTAAAAGTTTTTGCTAACCGCACCACTGCAACGGTGGTACTCAATACCGACGGTGATACCTTAACAATAGTAGCTGTCTATTCCGTCGACAACGCATTGGTGATGCCTTTATTTCGTGGGTTGTGAATTAAATTCTCTTTGATCATAAAGTCTGCGAATCAATAACCAGCTAAGCCTGTCATCAGGCCCTTAAGCAACAGTAACTTTTCAGTAATATTTCTGAAAACCGCCGTAAGGACCGTAAAAATTGTTCGACCTGCTGGTCGAACTATGCATATGTGACTCTCACACAAAGGTAGCCAATGCTGACAACAAAGCCAGCCTAAAAACAGCCTTAAACTATCAGCCGTAGACTTAAGTTCTAAAACGTTCTCACGATACGGATATATAATAATAATAAGACTAAGATAGTTTATCTATCAAATCTATTATTGATTCACGAAAGATTGTCTTGTTGATAAATTCGGGAACATACCATTCTTATGTCAGCGTAAAACAATTGGCATAAATGTACCTAATTATACAATAACATCGCACATGTTCCAATAAAAAAGAAAATAACAATTCAGACATTGAAGTACAATGTAGTATGGATTTAATTAGATTGAAAGTAAACTAATAAATGTATGTCTACAAATTGATACCTATACCTATTGGCATATGAAATTATGAGTACTAATTCCGAATTTCAAATTATATTTCAATATCTGAGGAAAACTTAATTTAAGTTCTTATAAACTCTTATAAATTGATGTGATCAGTTGTTAAATTTCAGCCGAATTGAAGAAAATAATAAGCTACATCCTGTTTGTACACCGTATGTACATACCGTTTGGCTTAATATAGCTAATATTTTTAACGGGTTTTTAATTTACTGAGGCGTACGGAATACTTGTATTTTCTACATAATAATAATAAACAAATAAACTTAATTGAGTGAATTATTTTCTGGTTGGCCTGCCGGTCAATGATAATGAAATTACAAATAGTAGGTATACTACTGTATACCCCCTGTATATGTACGATTAATTGTATTATCCATTGCTTAATGTATTAGTAATTTATTTATTGCTCTATTAAAAGTAAATTTTTTGAATATTGGATATTTTTGAATAATTCCGTGCTAACGGACGATTGATTCATTTTTGCCTAACAGGCTAGAGATACAAACATCTTCTATACATGCAAAACATGCATGTATACCGCAGATTGTATAATTATACAATATTATGCTCCGTATGTGCATGTCTCAACAACGGGGTTCCGCCTCCAAAGTAACCAGACATTATCACTAAGACAACATTATACTCAACAAATGATCGAGTGATACTGTAAAATAAGACAAACAACAATGTATTTATTATTTATTTATTTCAATAAACAAGTACAATTGCATGCTTTGCACGTCTGCCAGTAGTTCTCGTGGATTACAATATACGAGTTGGTAGTTGGTACTCCTAACGTTCTTATTTTTTACTTACTTGTTTTTAATGTTGCAGGTGTCAGTTCTAAGACGGAGGTACACTTATGGTATTGGGGTTTGATATTATTATATTCAAGTTTTACGACTGCGGTCCGCCCATATATCTGTCATCCCTTAAACTTAACAATGAGATTGTTTTTTAATGGCCTCCACCAATATATTTTTTTAACATTAAGTAATTCTATTTTAGGTATTATATACTTAATTAATCACACTATCGTTATAGGACTGAAGTCCGGATATTATTTCCCTTATAGAAATATCCCAACTGTTTACGCATAGTACTGCGTATGTGGTGGAAAACACAATTATGCAGAGTTGGTTTAGGCAGTAGTTCGCGTATCGTCAATTCGTCACGAAAACAATTTTATCCTTACAATACTTTGTAATCGAATTTCCCTTATTTTTTCACACAAGTTTTAATTCTACAGATCATAAGGTTACCACAGTTCACCCAGGTCCTTGCTAATTGGTCAAATCAGTCTAGACAAATAAGGATTATATTTTATATATTTTTCTATACAAAATATTTTCATTGCGGCCTACTATTGAAATACTAATTAATTTAGAACATAATTATATCCAATGTTATTCAATTTAGTATCTTTTACAGCACATATATTTCATGTGATTTTTGGCCGCAAAACTCTAAAAGAAGTCGATACATTGACTTTGTGTTTTATACAGGACTGGTGGATCTTCAGCGCGTTCCACTATACTTACAATATTTCTGATAACAATTATAGATCAATGTTTTTGTGTTATCAGTCTGTTCAAATGGTTCTATGGGAAAAATGGAAAATCGACTTTATCAATGGATGGATTTTAGTGGCCTCAAACGACTTTCGGATTATTGCCTTTCAAATGAAACCATTTAAAGGCATATCGGTCGGATGGTTTCAGTCTATAGAGAACATCCGTACAAACGTTTTGTTTTTATACACATATATAGATAGATAATGTTTTAAATAAGACAGTGTTTTTTATATATACTTTTTATTCCTACTTACAGGTTTGGAATTACTTGTAGTTGGTGACATAGTTGCTGCTTTCGTTGCTACACTCGCTGTAGTAGTGTGACCGAATTTAGCTACGAAAAATTGGATCCTTCGAAAAAACAAATTGCAGTCAATACAATTATCATCAAATTACTTACTCTCTTAGTACTGGCAAGGGTTACATATAAAGGATACCATTATACAGGGTGGATTTTTGAGATGGGTCAGTAAGGGCAGGTACCTTAACCGTTATAGTTACAGGAAAACGTTCCTAGGAGACTATCCATAACTTTTTAAGATATTCTGAACTGCATTCACAGATTTTTGAAAAAATGTACGGTCAGTGAAAAAAGTACTAAAATCCAAAAAAAAATATTTTTATGCCTATCGATCCTACTTCGTATGGGGATCAAAATACTCTATGGGACCATTTAAGGTATGAGTACTAGAAATGTCAGAAAACGCTAAAAACATTTTCCATACATTTTGTACTGAAAAACGATAAATCAACTCGAAATATTCTTTATCGCCAAACAATCCTATTTCTTACTGCGATTAAAAGATTATTTAAGGCCTATTGAAATTTAAATACAAAAACTACGGTAAGACACAACATATCACACAAACTTAAAAATAGGTTATCTATTATTCAAAATGACCGCCATTTTCACGAAGACACGATGCAAGAGGTGCTGTTAGTGGTCCATGGTCCAACACATGGTCCAATTAAGTGGCCACCTCGCAGCCCCGATCTAACGCCTCTCGAGTTTTTTTTGTGGGGCCACCTAAAAAATGAAGTCTACAAAAGAAAGTACGAAAGTGTTCAGGAGCTGAAAGAGGCATTAACGAGGATTTTAAATAATATCCATCAAAGAAAACTTTCCGCTGCTACTTGCTCAGTACAAAAACGAGTGAACTTATGTATTCGTGAAAACGGCGGTTATTTTGAATAATAGATAACCTATTTTTAAGTTTGTGTGATATGTTGTGTCTTACCGTAGTTTTTGTATTTAAATTTCAATAGGCCTTAAATAATCTTTTAATCGCAGTAAGAAATAGGATTGTTTGGCGATAAAGAATATTTCGAGTTGATTTATCGTTTTTCAGTACAAAATGTATGGAAAATGATTTTAGCGTTTTCTGACATTTCTAGTACTCATACCTTAAATGGTCCCATAGAGTATTTTGATCCCCATACGAAGTAGGATCGATAGGCATAAAAAAAATTTTTTTTGGATTTTAGCACTTTTTTCGCTGACCATACATTTTTTCAAAAATCTGTGAATGCAGTTCAGAATATCTAAAAAAGTTATGGATAGTCTCCTTGGAACGTTTTCCCGTAACTATAACGGTTAAGGTACCTGCCCTTACTGACCCGTCTCAAAAATCCACCCTGTATATTATCGATAATATTTCCAAATCTATATTTACCTCATTTTAAATATTTTTATGAATATTTTACACAAAGATTTCAGAATTCAGTGGATATTCCACTTTATTCAGTTAACATTACACTCTTCATGTTCATGGCAAATAAAGTTAACTACTTATCCGTAGCATAATTACCGAGTGTGTTATATATACGGTTATTAGGTATATACTGTTGTCACCAATGTATTGTTCAATTGATTGAAATTTAAGAGTAAAATATTGCTATCATATTACAATTAAAAATAATGATAAGCAAGTAACATCATTAGTTTCACGACTACCTTCTCTAAACATCTACTAGTGTTGCTATGCTAATATCGAGAACGAAGCTCGAAGAATAATTGATGATTAAACGAACTTACCTGTAGGTGAAGTTCAATCCCAATTATTCGAGAGCTTCGTTCGAAGATATTAGCATCCCTCCCTCCCTAGTGTACATGTCATATACACTACACCCCTAGTCGTGAAACATGAAACAGCTCAGCAAATCTCTGAACTGAATGACGAACCTAAGAGGAGAGCGCCCCAGCTGAGTGAGGTTTTATAAATCTACCCTACAAAAATTGATAATTTTATGTTTTATTTTTTATCTACCTCTAAAATTCAGTGCGAAATGGCGAGTCCGTCGTGGTACTACTACTAGTGTTGCTATGCTAATATCTTCGAACGAAGCTCTCGAATAATTGGGATTGAACTTCACCTACAGGTAAGTTCGTTTAATCATCAATTATTGTTTATGTATGCTATGTTATGCTACACGAATGGACGGCGTAATTTAACAAAATCCGACGTCAAAGAAATAGTCTTTAAAAACTACATAAAATAATTTTACAATATGGAAAACCACGACCAAATAATTTTCTAAACCGTTTAATAAAGGACGGAGTTTCTCAGAAACGAACATCAAAAAGGTTTTTTAGTCATTCGAAACTTATTGCTGAAAATATCAAAATCACTACAATGTTTACATATTATTTTTAAAGATTCCTTCAGTTCCTGGACTCCATTACTACACTTGAGTTTTGATGAACATGGGACCAAGATGAAAGTTACGTAAATAACTTACTCATAAATAAGTTAATGCTTGACCTTAATCCCACTTTATGGTAAAATGGGGATATGGTCCGAAATGGTGAACGCACTTAGTAAAAGCCTCTTTTCTAGAACACATTTACGTCATAGATGGGTGGGAACGCGGACGCGAGCAAGCTATGCTAGTCCTTCGCGGCACGCATAACGAATGACGAGGCAAACCGCGTCATCACTCACCGTTGGCATACGTGTGCTCGTACATGAAGCAGAATGTGCGCGGGTGCGAGGAGCCGCGCGCCACGGGCGCCGCGATCAGGAACCAGCGCCCGCCCTCCTGCCAGCTGCCGTGGCACGTGTACACTACGGATATACATATTTATAAAATTAAAATGTGTGCAATTCACACGTGTCAGAAGTGAAACCTTCAAAAATTTTGTTTTCAAGATAATGAGACGAATGTAAAATTCCGGGAAGATGATAATTGTAGGTTTTACTACTCCACTGCACTCCAACTCAACTCAAGTCAGTCTCCATTCATTTCTAGTCTCCACTGGACAGTTTCGTTTCATAAAATTTCAAGTCACCCCCGTACTAAAGAAGTTTTCACTTCAATAAACTAGCTGCCCGGACAGACTTCGTTCTTAGTCTTAATAGTTGTCCGGGATTGGTCATAAAAACCTGTTCCTGGATCAAGGACAATGGATTCGACTATAGTACACGTGCGACCCTGCGAACGTATTATTGTACGTGCCTACGGATGCGTGTAAACGTGTCGAAAGTACGTATCCAGTGGCTTTGCACACAGACTTGATCTCGATAATAATCATGCACAACTACAATAATTATACGAGAATGTTCCTTGTGTTTCTCTCTCTCTCTCTCTCTCTCTCTCTCTCTCTCTCTCTCGATGGATAATATCATTCTTACACAACTACAATTAATTATACAAGAACATCAGTTAAGTGTTTCTATCCATCTCTTCCACTCTCTGCACACGGATGCGTGTGAACATGAACGTGTGCGTGTATAAGGTACGTATTATACGTAACCATAAGTACTCCTTCTCTTTCTATCTCTCTCCTTCTCACTACATACCAGTGGCCTTGCACGAGGACTTGAACTCAATAGTGTCTTGCGCGGCGCCGCAGCCGATGCTCGCGCTGTCGTACTCGCCCGCGTAGCACTCCGCCGCGTGCGCCAGTTCACCAGACTCCGACTCGCCTGGACAACGGGGTTACGAATTTAAACACTTTTATGTATATGACGGCGAACAACCTCTTTGGTTCAGATCCCGTCATACACGAAGTCATGAAGAAAAACCAAATATTTAGAATTAGGAATGTGTCAATCTATTTGGAACATACATAGGACATTCTATGGGATTCGATTACTGATCACGGAGTAGTACAGATTGTTATTAATGTGAACGTTAGGAGAACTAGAAATATATGATGGTGAAAAGTAAAAGGAATATTATTGAATAACCAATACCATAGAATACCCTTCTTCTACATACTCGTATACGTAGAACTAATGATAGTAATGTTAGATGAATATCAACTGCAACGGTACTAAAAATCACCTTTAAAAATGAAGCGCTCATAGCTCGGCGGCTTGTGTGATCCTAAGTGATTGACCGAGTTAAGCAACAGCGAGCGCATTCGATAGTTGGGTGACCGCTAGTGGCCAACTTTTATTGAACGTTTCCGTGCTTCGGAGGGAACGAAGTCTTCGGTCCCAGCTGTTATCGTAAGTCGTTAACGGCATGAAAACTACCGACACTCGGGTTGGCCACTAACCCCTCCATCAATCCGCACTGGAGCAGCGTGGTGGAGTATGCTCTAGGCCTCCTCAAGAGGAGAGACCCGTGCTCAGTATTGAGCCATGGATGGTTTGTAGCAAATTACTTTGTAAGGTAAAAAAATACTCACCGATAGTAATTTGTTGTCGCCTTCTGCGCCTGTCTGCGAGCGAGTTGACGATGGTGTATCTACCGAAGATGGGACACCGCATCGGCGTCGGCGACGTCGCTACAATACACAAACGTAACATTGTGACAGCTCTATATGTATCTATTTACTTAAAAACCTACTTTCAAATTCGGCTCGAAGGACCAATTTTTTTTGGTTCTTTACACAATCATAATTGCATGTTATGTGCTTTCTTTCTTTATTTTTCCTCTCTTTCTTGTCCAGCAACGCATCAGTGATGTCTTTGGTATTGCTGATGTCCATGGGTGACGATAGCCACTTACCATCAGGTGGATCGTTTGTCGACTATTTCCATAAAAAAACTTTTATGATTAAATGAATGATTGAGATGATCCAACTGTACTGAAGATGACTTAAATGCCAACTTATATCGATGTCGCCATCTATCTACTATCAACAACTTCCACCGAGGGTACTCACTAATAAGCGTGACGTAGGGCGGCGCGGCGGTCTCCGCGCACGCGTCCTCCGGCGCCTCCCAGAGCCCCGCGCCCTGCTGCAGCTCCAACACATTACCCTCTCGTCTGTGGAACTTCAGGCACACGTGACCTGACTCGCTGGAATGAAACGTGGAGAGTTACATGAGAAATACGCATGGTCCATACTGATTGAAGACCTGCGTAATGGTTACCATGCCGGATCGCCGCGCCAAGGGTCCTGGGTTTGATTCCAAGCGAGGTGGAAAGAATGAGTTTGATTTTCTGTTCCGACCGTGAAGATGTGTTGTTGTGGGTTGTGTGTTCTTGTTTTTGTGTGTTGTCCATGACACGGGGATCTTAGTGTGGGACTATGTGTAGCTTTCAGAGCATATAAACGTCAGAATTAAGCTAACAGCGCTTATTGACATTAGGCAGCGTAATTCGACAGCACCAATTTTCTATGCTTTGTGCCATAAGCGCCGACCATGGCTGACTTAGTCTTAACAAGTAGTCTGATAAAAAGGTTATCTTACAATCACTAGAAAATCGGTACGTTGGTATCTACCACTTCCTACCACTTCCCATCCAAGACTACATCACCACTACCAGGTGGGATCAACTCACCATCCCATAGTGACGTGCGCGACGAGTTTGATGTGTTTCTTGTCCTTCTGCTCCAGGATCGAGTGGCAGACCAAGCGCTTCTCGTCGAACGACCCGTCCTCGTTCATTATCTGCAAAGTTTATCATTTATTGTTCAGCCATTGTGGAACTTTTACTTTTTTACTTATACAGTAAGTTGTCGTTGGAAACCTTGTTGTTTAATCTGTTAACCTAACCCCCGACCAAGTGGACTGACGACCTGAAGAAGACAGCTGGCATCCGCTGGATTCAAAAGACTCAGAACCAGTCAGTGGCGTAAATTAGGAGAGGCCTATATGCAGCAGTGGCCTCGTGAAGGCTGATGGATGGATGGATGGATCAAGTCGCGATGTACGACGTACCTTGAGCGTGGCGTTCTTGGTGGTGAAGCGGTACTGGTGTGTGTGGTCCAGGCTGAACCACTTGTGGTGCTCCACGATCCAGTTGGGGAAGTGGCAGCGATTGTGCTCGTCGTCACCTGCAAGAAACCATGTGTTTTATACATATACAAAATAACAAACATAGAAACGACCCAATCATCCCAGATGAACATATAACTGAGATAAAATCTATCCTTTTTTCTTTTCCTGGACTTGGGCTATCTATGTGCAAAGTTTCATTATAATTCGTACAACGGTTAGCGCGTGATGATAACACAAACATCCAAACGACTTCACAAACATTCACATTTATACTACTAGTATTATTTTATTTTATTTAGATAATTTTACTTAGTGTAGGGTCTGTGCATCACGTAGATATGTAATGTCCACCGCACTATTTAAATTCTTATGTCAACTTACTGCATACATATAAAATGTAATACCTATGTATTTGGGAAATAAAGTTATTATAATTGAACATTAAAGAATGTGCGGATATAATGCTCTAGACATTCTTTAACCGACAACCTTTGGTGGTGTTGAAAATAGCAGGCGTAAACAACAAATTAAACACTCGAAAAACTTGTCAATCTAACAAACTACATATGTGTATAGTGACATTTATACTATTATTTTATTTTTTTTAGATAATTGAACATCAAAGAACGTGCGGAAGTAATGCTCTAGGCATACTTTAATTTTTGCGGATTTCATGCCTAGAGGCATTCTTTAACCGACAGACAACCTTTGGTGGTGTTGAAAATACCAGGCGTAAACAACAAATTAAACAATCGAAAAACTTGTCAATCTAACAAACTACATGTGTGTATAGTGTATACTAACTGTTGGTTAGCTTCATGGTCCGACTGCCGTCAGTGGGCGAGGACAGTCCGTTGCAGGTGGCGTCCCCGGACTGCGCTATGATGTACGTCATGCTCTTGTCGCTGTGTTGGCCCTTGTAGATGAAACATCTGGAAACGACAGTATATTTCTTTAATAACAAGTCAATTTTTAACAGACTTCAAAAAAAGGATGAGGTATTATTCGACGTATTATTTTTTATGTATGTTACAGAACTTTCGACTGCGTGAACCGATTTTGATAATTCTTAATTTTAATTGAAAGCAGGTGCTTGTCATGTGGTCCCACATAAATTTGAACGAGATCTGACAAGTAGTTTTTTAGTAATTTTGAAGTCGGTTATTTTACCTAGTAAAATTTAGATTATAAATACTGGCTTCATCCCATTAAGCGGCCCACTACTGTCTAACCCCTTTTTGACGATGCCTAAAGACTCCTCCGCCACTCTGCTCCAGTGCGGATAGGAGGAAGGGTTAGTGTTCAAATCAGGGGTAAAGTTATGAGCGCTTCGCAATTTTTAGTACCATTTGGGCGGAATACAGTTTGGAGACAATTGAACATGAGAGCCAACCAAAAAAATTTTTGTACTTACAAAGTCCAAAATTTTACGTGCACTTAATTTTGCCATGATGCCACCAATCATATTGTATGTAATTTTCATATTGTGCACTCATTTTCATTAGATTAGTCTAATTTCCAAAAACTTTATAATCCATCGTTCCATTAAAAATTGACATGCTAAACTCTAAATACGAGTAACGTCCCAACTCAAGAGTCACTAACGGTTACTTAAATCGCTCCTTAGTACAGAATTTTTATGGTTATTCTTTACTAAGCAGCGATGAAAGTAACCGTTAGTGACTCTTAGAGTTGGGGAGTAAGTGTCACATTGTCAAATTTCCGTGTGACACTCGCATATATCGTACTGAGCGCAAGTATCTATCTACCTGTAAGTGTCTTCGTCTGTGGCAATGGAGTTTCTCCTGGCGACCTGCGAGATCTGCCCCACCAGGTACCGCGTGGACCCCTCCTTCCATGTAGCCAGGCACACTAGCTCCTCCACTGGAAATTAATGAAAATATCGTAAAACTAATGATTTCAATATGTTGACTATAGTCATGTAAATGGTTCTATTTTTATTAGATTCAATTTTGCATTGGTCCTTTGACCAGATAACGAAACTTTTACAAGTTTTGAATCAGATGGTAATAATATTACCTTAGTTTAGTTAAGTATGAGTATTAGCCATTAGGCCGACTGAGCTATGCTCACCCGCGCGTTGCTCGGGTAAACCTTTTTGTATGAAAATGCTGACAAAACAAATTTTCCGAGATTAAGAGATAATTGGATCGATTTTTCTCCCTTTTTGCAATGTTCACAGACATCGATAGGTATTGCTGGTTTATTAGAATACGATATGCCATAGTTAAATTGAACACACATCCAATCCAATGCATGCTCTTACGCATAGGAGGAGACGCGCGGATCCCACAAGTCACCTAATGTCGTCGCATCTCACTTATATTATATCAGCTCATTAACAATTCTTGTATTTTATTAACCGACTTCAAAAAAGGAGGAGGTATTCAATTCGACTGCATTTTTTTATGTTGTACCTCAGAAGTCAGAACTTGCGACTGGGTGAACCGATTTTAATGGTTCTTTTTTTTATCGAAAGCTGGTGCTTGTTATGCGGTCCCACTTGAGCGAGAAATGACTAGTAGTTTTTGAGTTATCCCTAATTTTTAGTTGGCCTAGTTTCCCCTGCCTAGTAGTATAGTAAGTAAGCCGTTCCAAGATAGTATTCCTAAGGGTACATAGTAAAACAGGTAAGCGATATTACCATTGCTCTCAGTCCCCGGCACGTCGGGGCAGGCCATGTACCGCAGCAGGAGCCGCGAGTCGTCCGTGCAGGACTCCGCCCGCGACAGGGGGAAGGCGCAGTCCCCTGACCCTCTGGAAATCAAATAAACATAAACACTTTAGTACTCAGTAGCGATGGATGGTGAAATAAAAAAATAAACGCTAACACACTCATACCACCGCAGAAGCGCTCATAGCCCGGCGGCTTGTGTCGATCCTATGTGATCGACAAAGTTAAGCAACAGCGGGCGCGGTCGGTTGTTGGATGGGTGACCGCTAGTGGCAAAAATTTCTTGAGTGTTTCCGTGCTTCGGAGGGCACGTAAAGCCGTCGGTACCGGTTGTTATCATAAGATAACAGTCGTTAAGCCATGTCGGAGGCCCTCGGGCGGTTTGAAAACTTCCGACACTTGGGTTGGCCACTAACCCCTCCACCAATCAGCACTGGAGCAGCGTGGTGGAGTATGCTCTAGGCCTCCTCAAGAGGAGAGACCCGTGCCCAGTAGTGGGCCATTAATGGGTTGAAGCCTGCAGCCGCCAAACGACTCGTCGTGTTCCGGCTGGGGACCTGAGAGCCAGTTCTTTCTTTGGTTTAGTCTCTTTCTTGATCGGCAATGCACCAGTGATATCTGTGGTGCTACTAATGTCCATGGACAACGATAGCCACTTACCATCAGGTGGATCATCAGCTTGTTTGCCGGTTATTTCCTTAAAAACAATGACTCACCTGCTCGTTCGTCGCTTTTACACAACGCAACGGGCGTTATGGCTCATGCAAATCCCTTCCAAACACCAGAAATCTTAAAGTACCCTATGTGTTACCATACCGGACGAATAATCCTGGGTTCGATTCCCAGCGAGGCAGAAATTGGAATGTTCTTGTTTTTGTGTGTGTGTGTCCATGGCACCCACACACACACACAGGATATCCTAGTGTGGGGCAAGTGTGTAGCGTTTATTTATTGTTCACCCTCACCTGCTGTAAGTGAAGGTGAACGGCGGCGGGTGGAAGGGGCAGGGCTGCGGCACCGGCCGGGGCTCCTTGCGGAACATCGAGTAGAGCGGGGCATCGCCGCTGATCTCGTCGCATATCGACGTCAGCGAGTCCTTCTGGCTGCAGAAGGCTGGGGAATGGATGGATAATACTTTAGAATTAAGGTATAATATAAGTTACATGTATAACATAATTAAATGATTATTGTTGATTATATGAAAAATAAACTTTTAATGTCGTTCACCTTTAATTACAGGAATACGAAGATCAAGATTGGAAAATTTTAATCAATAAGTACCTTTAAACATAATACATATTAGATAATGAATAATTTAAAAGTGTTGTGTGTCAAAGCACAGAAGAAATAATAGTAGTTATAATAAGTAGTCAAAGTCAATTATTAGCTTAAGATATTAATGTTGATTACTCACTTTCCTTGTATTGTAATACAGATTTGTGCTTTTCATGGATGACCATACACCGGTAACAGTCATAGCTCCTGAAACGATACAACACAAATATTAATTTATCATTAGTTTCGTGTGTGTATCATTAGTGTCATTAGTTTCGGCAAGTGTGTAAAGACCACAGCCATAGTAAAATCGATTTTGCCTTCGATTTTTTTCAGAATACTATCGATAATATACTCAAACCAGCTAGTCATTAAGAAGAACCGAGAAATCAAAGGCGACTTCTTCCAGGCACATGCATAATTCAAAAACCTATTATTTGTTGTTATAGCAACCATAATACACGTTCAAGAGACTTCATCTCTGCAATAGCCGGTCGACCTTCGAACGGGGGTCCCGTCGACATGCTTTCCATACCAACTACTGCGCCCTACCCTCACCTGTCATAAAGCAGGAACTTGTCCGAAGACTCCGTCTCCGAGCACTCGCCCTTGGACTGGATGTGAGTGGAGTTGATCGCGATCAGACCCTGGATGCCCGACTGGAACCAGGCACCGGTCCAGTCGGCTGGGAACGTGCAGCCGCCGCCTGGAAGACCAAAGACATTCATATTAAACATGGCCTCACGTTGAGAAGTTAGTAGGAACAGGTGGTAAGATCTAAGACAACAGACGGACAGATTAATCAAGACCACATGATGAGGCTTTTAGGATTTACATGTGGTAGATCTATGTCTATGACAGCTGCAAATAACGAGATCCTTTACTCTCAACAAAACAAAAATATAGTAATGTATAAGACACATCCCCAGGATAAATTGGCTGATTCTGTAATAACTACTTAAATTAGTATCCCAGTATATTATGATGCATACTCGTACTATTAAAAGACAACTTTCAAGATTCCGACAGCCAGGCACTCGAATGCAATCAACTTATGCAAACCCAGCAAGCGTATATGCAAGTTTGTAATATGTAAGTGAGTGTTTCAAAAGGGTAAATTTTCCTTTGAGATACGAAGCCAAGCCCTTAAAAGACCTAGAAATGTCTTTTGTTTGATGTATTGAAAATCATCGCGCTCCCCTATAGACCTAGATTTAATAGTCCCTCTTAGGGGTTCGCTTTCAAATGCACTCGCGTGCCCCATGAGTGGTTCAGTGTTATGGGGTACGCTCTCCAGCGGGGGCAATGACCTACTGATGTCAACCGCTTTTTTTTCACTTGCATAGTTCAGTGTTCTTGTAAGGTTGCGTTCACATGCTCTGTAGGGCAATCATTAAAATGTATTTATTTATTTTTGTTGTTTGTGTGCGTTCTTTGACCTTAAGATGCATTGATGCTTAAATAGTATGTAAGCATAAAACGACATCTCTAATTCAAAACTAATAAAAACTGCAAGTTGAAAATAAAAAAAAACAGTAACGTTGTTATTCGTAACTCAAGTAAACTTTGGTACTAAACGTAATTCCAAATTACAAAAAGCGAAGCGCGGAAAGTTTATTACCTAGTTTTAGGAATTATATGACTAATACAATGTGGCCATACGTATTAAGTCCTAGATAGTGGAATGGAAGTACTAAAATAATTTAATTACGAGATTATAAGCAGACGAAAACGAGAGAACGTAGAGAATCGCATAATTTACGACGCAAAGTTGACCGTCACAATTCCTAGCCACAAGCGTCATTTCTGTGCAATACCCATCTATTTTACTATATCTCAACTCTATTTGCTTAAAGTCCCACTAATATTATAAATGTGAGTGTGTGAGGATGTATAAATGTTTGTTACCCTTTCACACAAAACTACTGAACGAATTTCCATGAAATTTAACACACAGGTAGGCCATGATATGGATTAATATATAGAGTACCTATTACCACTATTACGGTTCAAGAGATGAAGCCCTGTGACAGACGGACGGACGGACAGCGGAATCTTATGAATAGGATACCACTTGCAACCTTTGGGTATTGAACCCTAAAAACAATCATTAACTCTGTTATAACATACGGTCTACAAACAAAAGTAATATCACACTCACATACAGCATCATTAAAAATAAACCGATACAATATAAATATGCAAGCACCCTAACACATTCCAGGCAATGCACAAGCACCATAACAGTGTGGAATCTAGACCAATTAGAGGGGGTACGAGGTCGACGACCCAAGAGGGTACGATGTTGAGATGGCAAAGTTATCGAGATGTGGCATATTGGGGATATGGAAAGACGAGCTTCGCTGGTTCGCGACGCGGTTCATACCGCGTGGGCTGTGTACAGTGTGTACAGTCAGCAGAAGAATTAGGTAGGCAGGGCATGAAAACAAAACGTTCGGTTATTTAATATAATGCTTGTGTAATTGTGTGTGTTTAATCAATGTATACTAATTATATACGCAAGGTACGATTTAACATTGATAATAACACAAAAATTCTATAATATTAAATATTACTGAACGTTTTTGTGTCAAGCCCTGCATACTTAATTCTTTTGCCGACTGTACACACCGCTTCGCTTATAATAATGTTTGGCATACCGCTTAGGTTTCAATTTTTGTTATTGTTAAATGTCCGTCCGTCCATATATATCAAGATTCGTGTTAATCGCAATTTACATTTAACTACGGAGTTTAGGATGGAATAATATTAAAATATAAAGTAATTTTAAAATATGTGTTATTAATTTATTATAATTTAAATTATTAATATCGGAAAAAAATAATATATCTAGCAAAGCATTTTGTCGTGGTCAAATAATACTCCATACCACCAACATCTCTCAAAATTATAAGAAATGTGTCCACCAAGACCAAGCTGGCCTAGTGCGGATTAACAGACACCAAATTATTTACAATTATTTCCGTATTAAATATTAGGTATTATACGGACAAAGCTTACATTTCAATAAACAACTAAACAGTGGCGGCTGGTGAATCCTAGAAGTGGTGGTGCACTATATCAGCGTATTTTTCTTTTTAACGACTGCCAAAGAACGGTTATGATTTTCGCGCGGAGACCTCTTAAACGGCTGGATGGATTTGTATCGTTATATTCCTTTCAAAAGTGTCCTTAAATGAGTATTTGAGAAAATAGATGAGTGGTTGAAAAATCATCCTGCCGATTTTAATTGCAATTTTTGTTGAAAAGTTTCATTATTGCTTTCAAAATAGTCGATGTTAAAGTTTAATAATTTTCACGCGTAAATTTGTAGCGCGCGCGAATTTCGTCAAACCTCTCGGTAATCTTCGGTTACGTTCGCTCGTGCGGCGCACCAGAGTGGTCATAATTCGCCATACATTTTCTATTGAACTAGCTCTGTCTCACGCGCCAGGCGTTTTCGGTTGCATCTCATAGAAGTTGTATGAGCATTCGTCGTGCGCTTTGGCTAGCGCACCGTGAACCTTTTTACAGCGATTTTCGCGATAATGAGTCTTAATACTTTATCAAAGAGCTTAAATTAGTTCATCATAATTTCGTTAATATTGAATAGATCGTTAATCAGACGCTATTAAACATTTTTTTGTTTTATTTTTCTAAACATTAAAATCTGGCAGTTCGGCGCACGAGTGCACTTAAAGTACAGCCGCCCCTGCAACTAAATAATAAATATATAGATGCCAAGACAAGTGCCAACCCTAAACGAAGTGTAAGGATAGAATAAAAATGCATCCTACAAAAAGGGGTTTCCAAGTCATTTAATCTTTAGGTCTTCGACCTCTACAAAAAGTGCTGACAGGACCTAGGGTAAAGTATTAAAGGTCGTTAGGTTTCATCGGCAAAAACACTTAATACAAAATCTATAATCTTCGTAAGTTGGGGTGAATATTATAACTTTTACGGATTAGATTATTTTGTCTTGATAACTAAATGTTATACTCACGAAAGAAAACGACGTGCTTTCTATATGAACATTAAAAAAAAAACTGAAAAAATCGTGAAATTTTCTCGGTATCAAATCGAAACTTTAAAACAAATATTTCTATTTGTCGCGTTCTGCGCCTTAGTTGGATTTGATAAACATAAAACACCACGTATGTAGGCACGAAAGTTACTTTGTTACAGCAATATACCTACTACAATTACTCAATTCAATGAGAACCCAACAGATTCTCAACTGTAAGTGCAGGCACTTACAGTTACTTACTGCCTATTTAGTACGTACAACGTAGCTTCGGTCCTTTCCAATATCCGCCGACTTTAAGTAGGACGCTTGAAGTATAATAACTCTTTATACCTACCTACAAATAATAATTTCATTCAAAAACTATAAGCGGTGTTACCAATGAAAAAATAATAAGTATCCTGTGGTGCAAGTCCTAAGAGGAGCGTTTTCAGTACATTGCCTATCGCAATAGATTCCGAATGTGGTGACCAGCTTTTGTCAACCAATGAAGCGTTTTTATTTAGACCAGCCTATTTTTTTCGACTAAAACAGACAAGCAGATTTCATGTAACATTTAAACAGGTAAGTATGTTTTCCTTCGTGTCTGCCTTTAACAAATAATCTTCTGCTATTAGTTAAATCTAGCTATAATCTGTTACGTATGTAGATGATTACACATAAATGCAAATACATTGAAAGCACATTCCAATACTGTCAACACATTTACCACGCTCTAATTAGTAACCAAAGACTGCGAACCTTGTCGGAGTTTACGTTACATTTTAGAACCTCCTCCCATTCTTGTTCAAGCATCGAGGAAGAGTTTTGGTAACTCATTTTCATTCTCATGAAAAATTCAAAATCATTTATTCATGTAGGTTTCACTGGTAGGTACGTCAGTTTATTTAATCTATTTCGCCTGCTACCCTCACTACGCTTAATAACTTACTCGCTCCCGCTCACGCTACCTCTCGTCCCTTACGCCGGCTAATGTTTTAGTAATGAAGGCATTGTGAGTGCGCCCATTGTTTCAACGAACACCTGGCCCCCGCGAGCGCTGCCCTACCCAGGATACCTGGGGCATGTGGTAGGGTACCTGGCTATGTACATAGCGACTTTATATGTATTTACTTGCTACCTGTTTGTGCGTGCAACTGAACTGAATGCATTCTTACAAAATTGACTTATTTAGACTTCGACATTTAGGTCATCACAAATAATCTAAATCCAAAAAGAATCGTACGTTAATATTATGTTTAACACGAGTGTCACAAACTCACAACTACACATTTTAAATATTTATTTCCGAATACGTGTTTTATCATCTTTTTCATACTGAAAATAATAAAATAAATACAGAAAGAATCTTCCACATTTTAATATTTCAAACTGTCATTTGCTGATGAGGTTCTATTTACGTACGACAGATAAAACAGCAGAAAATAGATACGATTTGAAAACCGTATCTGTCTATATCCATAGGTTACATAATTAATTTGTCCCAGTTCTCGTTTTCAGCATGGAAAAAACTACGGCCAGGTACGCCCTAAGCAACTGTATACTACTTTTGTTTGCCTAATACTTATTTAAACAAGTTTATAATTATGGTAAGCCTACCTATAATTCACTCTATTACTCTACTTTTGTACTTGTTACGTAAATAACATGCAACCACTAAACCCAGGGGTGTAGCTAGTGCCGTATCAGCCGTATCAATTATACGGGGCCCCCAGCGTATAGGGGCCACTAACACTCCCAAAAAAAAGCTCGCCAGCGCCCGCTACAGTTGGCACTCCTTTTATATTTGACAGCTGACGTCGAGGGGGCCCTACAACATAATTATATTGATACGGGGCCACTTTAGGGCTAGCTACGCCACTGACTAAACCCCACACATCTCATTCGCTCCCTGTGAACCCTGTGAGGCACGACCCTACAGGTCACGTATGCTGTAAACACACTTGCATACACATATCGCACGTTATTAGAGCTAATCACATCCACGAGTCGTCAGAGCGAACGTAATCGCGTAGGGACGGACAATGCGAGAGGACACAAGCAAATTTAATTATTTTAAAATATCCGCTCGAGTGCATGCCGCCTGCCGGCCGCGGCCATGTTGACAACGAGCCGGCACGGACGGCCTAACTGTGTAAAATGAGTCGATTTTCTTTTGGGAATTACATTTAAGAACACATTTTGTTATTTAATACTCTTATTAAATGATACAGAACTAGCGGTCTGCTTGTGACTTTGCCCGCGTTTTCCTTGATAATACGTAACATAAGTCTTATTCCAGATCATGTGCCAAATTTCATAAAACGCTAGGTTAAAATATCATTAGCGTTTCGAAGGCTCATTAAGCCTGTGGTTCCAGCTATTGAATATGAGTCAGTCATTAGTTGAAGTAAGTTGAAAACCGCATCATAAGTGACATACAGACAAAAATTTACTGTTTTGGCTTGTACCTACTGTTCCTATAATTATATTAATTTTTCTAAAATATCTACTATGTAGAAACATTTACAGGTTACAATTTTATTATATTAAGAAGTTTAAGAACCGTACAAGGTAAATTTCGTGTTACATTACAAATTAAGAAGGCTTTGGTAAGGAGTTTTATGTTACAAAACTTTCATAATTATTAAACGCTGATTGACCTAGATCAATTATGGTATTGTTATCTTTCGCGGTCTTATCCTTACTTGAATGTATGTACGTCTGTTCCAATTTGTGGTCAGGTATCTTTTCAACGAAAAAGGAATTAAGAAAACCGCACCGCGTCTTTTTAACATACACCTTTATTTATTTGGCAATTGAATGATTACTTCTCTTCCATATTTTTCTTTGTTATAACTCTTCTTTTTTTAGTTCTGGGTATTACTCAATCTTCTTGAAATTTGACCATGATGTTGACCCTTGATGTAAGATAAAAAGCTGAAAGATATGAATAACATAGCCACAGGGTATATTTATTCATATGACGAGTTCAGGACTTCTAGGTACATCTAAGTCCAACGAAGTTAATAAAATTAATCTCACCTAAATAAACGGAAGTTTGGAACAAATCCTTTGTCCAAGAACATGGTTTCTCACGTGAAACCGTTTCTTCACGTGATTGCAATGTGTAGGTCAGAGGTTAGAAGATGCCTCAGCACATTAACCTTAGTTCTTGCTATAATCTGCCAGCAAAGCTCGCTAGCAATTAACAAGCAAGGAGCTCACAACGTTACCAATTAATACCACTCGATTGCCTGAATATCAATGCACCGAGCTATCAAAGGTGTATGTTGGTAATGATCGTTATTATACTCTCGAGACTCAAACATCACGTCGTGCACGTCACGCCGCGGTCCCGTCTCGTTGTCGCCGCGCCGCGCCGAACGATTAGCGATAATATGCGCGTATTACAACTTAATGGCCCGGTAGTTAGCTTTAGCATACTAAAGATTTTATTGACGGCAAGTTAGTTCATTAATTACTATTATTATTTAAGGATTATTATTAAAAAGCGCAAGGCATTTGATGGTAAGTGATCACCGTCGCGTCATCCTTGGATTATTATTTCATTGTAAAAATAGCGAATGCTTAGCTACAAATGCCATAAGATCATGTGTAGCAGTCTACTGCAGAGCACAGAACACTCCTCGCAACTGCTTCAAATCAGATTGAGGTTCAACACAATTTGACAACACAACCATATTTTAAACTGTAATTTTACAATGTTGTAGCTTGTTTATACGAAGCAACTGGCGTTTCCATTTCCCAGCTAAAATCGGTTTATTCAACGTTCAAAGTAATTTGGCCAAGTTCCGCGGTTCACTCTTGCATACAGCCTGCAGGTGAGTGGGTAGTTAGGTACTCGTGGCATAAAGCGCTCCTCCTAAACGTCGGGGAATAATATGATTGAGTTTCATTCTCTGAATGTCTAATGAACTTCGCTTTCATTCAGCCATATCCGCCCACCTCTTCGCACCCATTACGCGGCGCTCGCGACAGATAGAGACGGACGTATTTTAGATGTTCAAATTCAAAATTTTCCATTAATTTCCACGCCCGGCAGTGCAATTTGGGTCTGTATGTTGTAGCAATAAGGTCGCAAAATTTAACGTAAAACGATTTGCGATATGTAATTAATTTTCTATTTAATGAAGTGCTATAAAATTGCACGATAAAATTATTTCTATAACGTGAGTGCTTTCACGTTGAACGTTATTCGATGGAAATGACCTTAATACACCACTTACATGCATAAATGATATCTGTGGTCATATAAGCATACGCCAAATCTGTATGTTCAATTAAACGTACCTGAAATTATTCTAATTACAGGCATGTTAAACAATGGTATTATCACTTGCTTCGGAGCAGAAATAGCGGAAACCTGCACCCCTAGGAATTCTTTTTCTTAAGTTGTTTCAACCCAACCGCACTTACCCAACCTAGTGGATTACGACCGTATCCCAGAAAAATCAAATACAAAATTAATATGGTTTCGGAAATCCACATACGCAAACGTAAAGGTTAAATAAAAGCTTGTAAAAAAGCGAGGATCCTTTCATATTTGATTCGTACCGACGATTAGGGGATTATATAAATCGGCTTAGCGGGTTAAACGGAAATTAAATAAATAAAGCGGAATTTCACTGTCTTCCTTCTACCTGTGAAAATTGCGACCAGGTTTACCTTTTATTTTATATTATATTATTAATATTAATTATTATTATACTGCTAAAATGCATTGTAACATCCCAATCCGAACCGACAATATTTAGTATGCACTATCAACAAGTACGGAATATTTCTCGTTTCTCTTAGGAAAACACTATGGATAACAAATACTTGTTTTTTATGAAAATAGCCGACAAACGAGCTGATGATCCACCTGATGGTAAGTGGCTATCGTCGCCCATGGACATCAGCCACACCAAAGGCATCACTGATGCGTTGCCGGCCAAGAAAGAGAGAAGAAAAAGAAAGAAATAACTGGCATACCAGGAACTGTACATATTAGTATATCAATAGCGTCGTCGAATATTTAGTTAATATTTTAATGCAGGACTGCTTTCTTATCGATATTACACCGAAAATAACATCTTCCAAAAATACAGGATATTCGTTTTCCCTCTGTGATATTATCTTGTTTACGAAACTCACCTATTTTTCATAATGGCGGAATGTTTACGTCATTAGTGGCATAAAAGGTTAATAGCAGAGATTTTCTTCACAGTAGTTTACGATCGAATCTAAAAATAAATATTTTCTGAAGGAAAATGCTTGAAAATGGGTCAATAAGACTATTTGTGATAAACATTATCGAGAAAATATATTTTTTCCTCTGTCTTATATAGAAATTAACATTTTAAATATTTAATTTAACTAAGTAAATAAATTCTCAATGCAAACAATGTATTTCCTTAGGTATACCATACTAGTGAATAGGAAAAACTGGGACGAAAACATCCACAACCTTTTTTTTCATACAATAATATTTTTAAAAATTAAATATTTCTTAACATTCCACCCTACTGCAAGGGAAACCGCAACAACTTCCACATTATCATCCAAAACAACCCTTGCAAACAATCTCCGATGTCGGCGGCCATCTTGATGACGTAAACATCCCGAGTGTTTTGAGGCATTTTGAGGCATTAGCTTTAATAGGCCGAAGCCCGATAACTCCTTGTTGTTGTTTTCGCTAGCTTTTCGCTAAATTCTTTACATTTTTTTTTGTATTTTTACAAAGGTGCACCTATATAAGGCTTCGATGATAAAACAAAAAACGTATTAGTTGAAAGAATACTTAATCCATTTACATTTCGATGTAATGTCGACTAAACTCCGTAATGGTATCTGTAGTAACATTTCTATTTAAATATGCTGTTTCGTTAACAGACAAAACTGAAACTATAGCATTATGTAGTACAGTCATAGACATAATCAAAATGGCGTCAACAAGATGGCGTCATTGAGCACGCTATCGCGACATTAGGTAGCTACAACTAAAGGAACTTGGGTGCTTCTGGATCGGATGTGAACCATATTATTTCTGAATGATTAATGTCGGGCTAACCAATGTCAACTATGGATAAATTTTTTTGGAACTTTGGACAATATTTGAATCTAGACTAGAACCTAATTGGTTGAATACTAGTTAAATTCCATGCGAAGCAGAGATTTGACGGTAGGTATAAATTACCAGATAGATGACGGCATGCCAATCTGAACAGAATCATACTTTAGTTTTTTGAGTACCAAACCAGGCTTCATGGAATTTTACTTCCACAAATGTCAGTTTAATCTGTTTAACGCTGTCCAAATCGCCCAGGACTCATTGCCAGACCTTTACATTTAAGTATTGGGGGCTTTATTCGGTTGGACTATGTATGTTACTGACTTTATAACAGTAAAGTCAATAAGCAACTTTCAGAAAAAAGCGGCCAAGTGCGAGTCGGACTCGCCCATGAAGGGTTCCGTAGCAGCAAGTAACATAATATAAAAGTTCTTGAAGTTCGTTGTAACTTTGATCGAGGTAAATTGCGGTTTACGATTTATGACGTATAAAAAAAAACTACTTACTAGATCTCGTTCAAACCAATTTTTGCTGGAAGTTTGCATGGTAATGTACATCATATATTTTTTTAGTTTTATTATTCTCTTATTTTAGAAGTTACGGGGGGGGGGGGGGGGGGGACACATTTTACCACTTTGGAAGTGTCTCTCGCGCAAACTATTCAGTATAAAAAAAATGATATTAGAAACCTCAATATCATTTTCATGACCTATTCATAGATACCCCACACGTATGGTACGGTGTGAAAAAAAAATTTTTGAGTTTCAGTTCTAAGTATGGGGAACCCCCAAAATTTACTGTTTTTTTTCTATTTTTGTGTGAAAATCTTAATGCGGTTCACAGAATACATCTACTTACCAAGTTTCAACAGTATAGTTCCTATAGTTTCGGAAAAAGTGGCTGTGACATACGGACGGACGGACAGACAGACAGACATGACGAATCTATAAGGGTTCCGTTTTTTGCCATTTGGCTACGGAACCCTAAAAAGTAGGTCCATTCTCTATCGGACTCGTGGATCTTTCTAGATTCCGACTAATCTCGAAATCTCCTCACACTCCTTAATACAATTAAATAAAAGTGTAACATCTCTCTGTAAGGATTACTTTACTTACAACTTCTGATGCGGTCAGAAGTTATAAGTAGATGGTATTACTGCTAGTGTCACGAATCCATTGGTGGTTCCGTGCTTTCAATATTCATTTAATTATTTATTTAGTTTTATTTACATTAACATAATTATAAACAAACATCCTTATTATTATGCTTCTTATCATCATCCTTAATATGATTTTTATCTCTGGCGCCTAACAATAATAGCTAAATTTTCTACACTGGTAAATCACTCCTAATGTCAAAAACTACCCTTAATGAACTTTCTAATTCTACCATAACCACTCACCATTTACCTTGGGGGTAATGTAATCTATGCCATTTACCAATCCATTTCACCGTTCAATCGCTAATCACCACTCACGTCTAGTAGCCATTCCAATCATTAAAACTTAATGATTGATACGACACTACCATCGAACTGTACTGACCATCGCGTATAGATTATATTTATTGAAACAACTGTTGTACGGCCCGTGGGTCATTAGCGCGTATGTCTATTGACAAAGTCGTCGACGGTCGACGCACACGTACATAATTGCCGATCGGCTACATAGATACGAGTAATACCGAGTAATACGCCCTCTGGGGACGACTGTTATAAACCAAGAGCATTATATGTCGCATCAATTTGAATATGGAATTTCCAAAAGTTCAATCGCTAAAACAAACGCCAATAGAAAGTGACTTTTACTAAATACATATGTAACAAAAGGGGTATTCTACGGTGTTGGTTATGAAATGATATTCCTTTTACTTTGCTCCATGATATTATATTTCAAGTTCTCCTAACGTTCACATCAATAACAATCTCTACAACTCCGTGATCGCTATCCGAATTCCCCACCATGTCCCACACGTATTGTTGTCAATAGATTGACACATTCCTTATTCTAAATATTATTTAGTTTTCTTCATGACTTCTAGTATGACAGACCAAAGAGGTCGCTCGCCGTCACGGCTATCCTGACTTGCGCTCGTCCTCGAGCGCTTCCGCTCCCATGTCTCCAGTGGACCCCTTTGTTCGCTGGGTGCTCGTCATGGACTCCACCGAACGCCTTTACTTCTGCTGTGGCTGCACACCGACACGGCCTCACGTGTCGTTACTCTGCAAGGAAATATCTTACGGCAGTACTTGTTCGCTCGGCCGTTCCTGACCTCGACGGGGCAATACTTTACAACTTTATGATGTTATTACCTTGAGCCATAGTCGTTTCATTTCATTTTCGACGTAACAACAACAACAAATCTTGAGTAAGTCTCTTAAACCACAGGAGTGCACCGCTACTAAGAAGCCTGATTACACTCCCCTTCAATTCATTCAACGTCATTTCACCACAACAAGTTTCTTACTCAAGTTCTCATCTCCAACCCAATTCAACATAGGTAAATCACATCTTATCACAGTTAATATCCGCTTCGACTGGTACATGACTTACAGGCATTCATGAAAACCTCAAACAGATTATATGGACCTTTAAATCTCTTTCATTTGGAAACTCAATTCAACAATTTGCAAAAGCTCATTATTATTTTTATCACTCAAGACAGTAATGACAGCTCTCAAACGTTTCTTTATCATTTAACAAATTCACAAAATCACCTTTCTAAATATGCCTGAAGATGGTTGTACACCGAATACATCAGCACTCGCTCTCTCCCGACCGCGTTCATTCTGCCGTCACCTGGACTGCCACCGCTTGAATGCTGGTTCGCTTGTTTTGTGATGGCACGTCGTTATATCGTTTTCCACAACTGAAAATTACAAGGAAAGTTATTTTCACATGCCTACGATGTCACAATTTACATTTCAAACTACACTAGGGCTACTTAATACTTATCTTCGATCCGTACTCCTTCGGCCATCGTGACCTTCAAACACGACCTCGTGTTGTGTAGGTTCTCAAACCCAGACGTGAACAGTGTGCATCTCAAGTCTGCACATCTTACTCCGCAATGGTTTTTCATTTTCCCTTTTATTCCTTCATCTGAGGCATTTTCCACGTTGATCATATTATAAACTTCCATGATTCTCGCTTCATCGCGCTTTGGATTGTTTCATTTCTCATTGCAAAATTTTCTTCAAATGTCATCCGAGCTAGTGTCATTCCTCATTTATTTTCCGACTTTTCCGATATATTGGGCGCATCAGTTCTTCCAACACTTCTGATGTAACAAAAGGGGTATTCTACGGTGTTGGTTATGAAATGATATTCCTTTTACTTTGCTCCATGATATTATATTTCAAGTTCTCCTAACGTTCACATCAATAACAATCTCTACAACTCCGTGATCGCTATCCGAATTCCCCACCATGTCCCACACGTATTGTTGTCAATAGATTGACACATTCCTTATTCTAAATATTATTTAGTTTTCTTCATGACTTCTAGTATGACAGACCAAAGAGGTCGCTCGCCGTCACATACATAAGTAGAATTTACTGTGAATAGTTTTTAGACTGTTGAAAAAATGGGAATCGAAAAGTTAATAATGTATTTACCGACAGAAAAGACTACAAATTGAATATAAAAGAGGAACAATAAACAATAATCCCACATACCACTTAGACCACAGTTGGAATTTCCAAAATACAATAAAAAAATAATGTTGCCGTATTTTTGTTTAACATTTTTTGTACATCCAATCAGTCTTTTTAACAATACTATTATTTCTCCTGTGGTTTTACGTGAATCTCAATTAAACAAAACAAACCAAATACTGATACATTTTCAACAACATCTAACAAGAGTTGCAATCTATACGTGGCTACTTAAGTACCTACTACATAAAGCTATCCATGTCGTATGATTTAGGGGGGTGTGTCAAGGAGCTATTACGGGTCCGAAGTCGACGTGGGACCGCATTATTCAATTGAAACTGTCAAATACAATTGTGTTTAAAATGCGTTCGAATCTCAACAGAGTTTTGTGCTAATTCGACGTGATTATAAGCGAAACATTCACATTGGACAATAATACTAAAGGTATTTTGGACCAAGGTCCGACAAGCGGTGCTGATTTTTTTTCTTAAATGATCGTTGAGGAATCCAGGATACGTGACGCTTGATGATAAGTGGTTACCGCTTTTTTTTTATTTACTGCTGGGAAACGCCTTTACGCGTCCCACCTCAAAGAGCCCCAGAGCGCGATCTCAGATATTACAAAATGTTATTTTTACATACGATTTAACATATTTCAGAATTTCAAACCGAATCGAGAGATCGCAGAGACCTTAAGATCACTTCACTAATACGGACCTAAGTAAAGTATCATGTAATGACAAAATGTATATACCTACAACAAATAAGCAGGATATAAACTGACATGTTAACATTTGACAACATTTGACTAAACCCTTGTCTTATTCTAGATCACGGTCTACCAGTGTGATAAATTTCATGAAAATGCGTTCAGCAGTTTTGCGTGAAAGAGTAACAAACATCCATACAATAATTATTATCAGTATTAGTAGAAAGTAGGAAATGCAAAAGGCACAAAACCGCCTTAAAACAAACAAATGCATCATGACCGCATCACGTATGAAACCGTCCGAAGAAGTTGTCTCAGGTCCGTGGACGTGGGACAGCATTATCCAATTGTGGATGTCAAATACAATTGCGATGCGGAGCTGATGGCTCGATACCTACGGAGTTAACTGCCTGTAGTTGGCTTGTTGATAGATGATACTGCTTTCTGTTTTGATAGAGGAAAGTTTTGTGAAGGAATTTGATTAACTAAAGAAAAAGAGAGAAATGAGGCCGAGCGAGACTAGGCAAGGTGAGGTGAGGTGAGGGAATGAGAGGAAAGATGAGGAGAAAGAGACGAGATAAGGGGGTAGTCTTAATTTTGTAAGAATTTTGTAATTGACTGGTGGGGCATTGTTGCTAAGTTTTTCAGTAACGGTAGCATTGGAGCTTACCCCATCAAAAATTACATCCAAATTACGGGCAAGATGATGGTGTATCCTGAAGATCCTGTCTCTATTATGCTCTGAAATTTTGTTTTAGGTTTTTTCTGGTCACCTTTCCGCAAACGCTAAAACTTGTGTCGTTTCTATGGTCTCATCTAAAATTTATTTTAACGATATCAGAACTTCGGCTTTAGTGTTCTTGTTGACCTTTCACTGATCTCCGCTGCCATACCTACATGAGTAATAAAAATACATAAATACCTAAATAAGAAAAAAACTATAATGTATAGATGAGATATACAACTGAATAGAATAACAAAATTGCTTTCAACAATGATTTGCGAAAGCTTAAAGATTAAATAATTACGTTTAAGAGAAAAAGAGTTAAAACAGACATTATTATTCGCTAGAAAAACATCGGAAATAAATGAAGGATAAATTCCCATCAGATATTCAGTTACATTAATAGAAAACAAGGACCAGCAAAGAAAAATTCAAAGGGTTTAAATTGCCTTTAAAATAAATCTTACCCCGAAAACATTTGAATATTCGTGACCGCCTACATTGAGTTAGCATTAAAGGGTGTTCCCTAAATGGAAGATAAATAAGAAAATAAACTCACCCTGTTTACGTCTAAATTCGAATTAATATGTGGGTAATTGTTTTGGATGTACCGAGGACACCTGCTCAGAGGTGAGTGGTTGATGTTGATAGTACGACGAAAACGATTTGATACTTCTGTTTTAGTTGTAATATTAGTAAATATAAAAAAATTGGCCAAGAAAGGATCTTTATAAACTTCAGTATCTAATTAGTAACATTAGTCATTGTAACTGGTAAATGATGTATGTATTAGAGATTTAGATGCCGAAATCGGTAGAATTCTTACTCAAATGGCTGTGGTATATACCTACCTATTGTTATTCAGTTGATTCTTTGTCCACCTAAACAGGTAAATATCTACATATAAATATAACCTAAGCATTAGTAGTAATTCATGGAAGACCTCATATATATTATTGACACAGGTAAAAAATATACGAGGATATTTTGTTAAAAGATTTTATTTCTAACAGAGATCGCTGACACAAGCCATTTGATGTCGAAAAATATAAATACAAAGGAGTAGGTACTTAGAAATATAATAATAAATAAAAATAAATTACAATAAATACTCACAATCAGGTTTTTAGGGTTCCGTAGCCAAATGGCAAAAAACGGAACCCTTATAGATTCGTCATGTCTGTCTGTCTGTCTGTCTGTCTGTCTGTCTGTCTGTCTGTCTGTCTGTCCGTCCGTATGTCACAGCCACTTTTCTCCGAAACTATAAGAACTACACTGTTGAAACTTGGTAAGTAGATGTATTCTGTGTACCGCATTTAGATTTTCACACAAAAATAGAAAAAAAACATTAAATTTTGGGGGTTGCCCATACTTAGAACTGAAACTCAAAAATTTTTTTTTCATCAAACCCATACATGTGGTCTTCTATCTACACATCTATGAATAGGTCTTTAAAAATGATATTGAGGTTTCTAATATCATTTTTTTCTAAACTGAATAGTTTGCGCGAGAGACACTTCCAAAGTGGAAAAATGTGTGTCCCCCCCCCCCGTAACTTCTAAAATAAGAGAATGATAAAACTAAAAAAAATATATGATGTATATTACCATGCAAACTTCCAACGAAAATTGGTTTGAACGAGATCTAGTAAGTAGTTTTTTTTAATACGTCATAAATCGTAAACCGCAATTTACCTCGATCAAAGTTACAACGAACTTCAAGAACTTATATATTATGTTACTTGCTGCTACGGAAACCTTCATGGGCGAGTCCGACTCGCACTTGGCCGCTTTTTTAGATAATGTATCAGCCAACCCGGGCCAATGGTCAGCATGTGTGGGGTAGAGTAAATTAGTTAACAACGTAACTAGACTGGAAAATAGTATGTACATAGAGTTTTGCAGTTTGATACAAAGTTAAACTTATAACCTTACCGGGAACATATACCATTTTCTTCCGCCTTTGGTAGTTTATACAATAACAGTTCCAGGGAAAACGGATATAAAATATAAAACGCAACAAAAATATCGGTATTCCATTCCGCACCTTGTACATTTTTAAATCCCACTGCTAGTAAAGTTATCAAAGGAGAGCAACTGATATATCATACTCGATAAAACGACATCGCCGCGGATAGAAAGCGTGCTGCCATTTCGACAATTCACTCGAAATTTCAACTTTATATCAAAGGGATAGAGCTTAATATATTTGTGTGCTGGGACAGTATTAATGATTAATAGGAAGACTGGAGCTAGCCAGACGGGTCGCATATGGTGTCTCAGGCTGCCACAAAGTACACTCAGTTTATAACCAACTTCCGCGCGTTGGTGTTTAAGATATTTCTAATTTATTTATCGTGAAATATAGTCCGAATGGATTTATATCAAATTTATGGCGTATAAATTCCTGTTCCCTCAGTCTGTCTCTACTAAATTGCGGCCTAAGAACTCCCTTATGTTTTGCAGAGAATCCTTTGGCTTATTAAAATGCGGAGGATACGCATAAGCTCCAATATAATTTGATTTATGGGGCAGGTGCAGCGGAACGGATCACGTTTCTTTTTAGAGTTTCTTACGATCGTTCGGCCATTCTTCAATAGGATCATGCGTGCGTTTATCTGTCACGTTCAATTTTATCTTTCTTAGTTAACTCTCTTTAATCTAATATATAAAATTCTCGTGTCACGCTTTTTTGAAGTTGAACTCCGCCGAAACGGCTCGACCGATTTTCGTGAATCTTTGCGTGCATATCGGCTAGGGTGGAGGATCGGCAACATCTATTTGTCATCCCCCTATCCCTAAAATTTTTTTGGCAGAACAACGTTTGATTGGCAATGTTAAAACTGCATTAAAAATGATCTGATCGAAACTCCATAAATTTTGAAATATGTAGGTATGTGTAGGTACTTTATATTGCTGAAAATGTAATTATATGTATACTTAATAAATTGTTATTCCACAAATCAGATCTGAATTTGCAAGCTTCTAATATCAGTAAAGCTCTAGTATACAATTTAATTTTCCACCGAAAACGGCGCAAGATTTCTTGTTTTTTAATTTGCAATGCAACATTTAAGTCAAATGCTCAACTAAAACATAACTTTACTTCATAATTTGTGATATAAATTCATTTGTGTAAGATTTTAATTCGTGGCTCGCAACATACGCTTTAAAAGGAGAAAATAAAATGTCTGTACAAGGATCCAGACTAACAAATCGCAGTACAAAGCCAGGTGTGTTTAGAAGATCTTTTTCTTAAAACAAAATATAGTTAGACGTTTAAAATGTTTTAATTAAGATTCCGCTGTGGTTTTAAAGTTGCCGTACAACTATTAAGAAGGGTTTTATTCCTTAAGAAGTTTTCTTATACCTTTATCCGTCGTTTTTTGTCTCGACAAAGAGGTTTTGAGTGCAGTGTAATTTCTTTACTATTTCGAGTTAAACGTATAATTAAATATTTCTTTAAAAAGAAAGTTGCAACTAACAAAGGAATAATTACGGGAGAAATATTTATAATAAGCTAGGTAAGTGTGATATCGTTAATCGAGATTCGTTTGAGTACTTCTTATTAAAATCTTACTTCTTATTAAATTTCTTATCATGCATTTTATTAACCGACTTCAAAAAATGAGGAGATATTCAATTCGACAGTATTTTTTTATGTTTGTTACCTCAGAACTTTCGACTGGATGAACCGATTTTGATGATTCTTTTTTTTTTTTAATCGAAAGCTGGTACTTGTCATGTGATCCCACTTTGAGCTAGATTTGATGAGTAGTTTTTGAGTTATTTTGAAGTAGGTTATTTTTTTCTTGGTAAAACCAGATTATGGATGGTATAAAATGCAAGCGGATGATGGTAAAAGGCAGGCTTCACGAATTATTTAATGTTAAGTAATTTTCTACAAAACTCTTTTTAATGTAGTAAAATACTGATATTAAATGAGCAGTTCTTTATACAATTACAGAAAAAAGCAAACAGCATAAAAATCTGCCTAAATAAGTTTCATCCAAACATCCATTCATCATCATCATTCCAAAGCATGATGCAACAAATAGGTAAACCAATTTATCTAGAAGTAAAATATAATATTAAAAGCTAGTATCTAAACCGATGGATCGCAGTACAGTCCGTTAAATAGATGTAGGTACGAGGCAGCAGGTGCTTTATAAAGACGTTTTTCTTGTCTCCAGTCCGCCGTAGCCACAGTGACGTCGCGTTGTAGGGAGGGGAACGCATATTGGATGTATCGATTTAATAACGGATACAATTATGTACTATGACGTTGTCGGCCTTTATAATGAATGTTTTCATGGGATTTTAGCAAAAAAAAATTTACTTCAGCACCACTCCCTTCTAACATCTAGTAGGACGAGGGACGACCCAATTCGTTAGTAAAACATGAATCGCTGGTAATGTTTCACACGGACGGGCCAACGCTTTGTCGGCATAAAGTCAGCTTGCATGCCGCCCGCATGCGACGATTGGATAGCGGTAGATAGGTTAGGAGTCATTCATTAATTACGTAACGACAATTTTTGGAGTTCTTGTACCCCACCCCCTTACCCTACTTTCGTATGGCTCTTGGCTCTTATAAAATTGCTCACGATTCTTTGGGCAATCACAGAAAGACCATAACAGAGAAATTCGTGCCGTGACTGTCGTGCCCCGTCCATAGTGTAGCCACTTATAAATTTTATTAATGAGGACTCCCAATAGATTTAATAAAAAACAATAATTAAAAAAAATCAAAGTAGCTTTGTTAGATAATGTGAGTTGATAAAAACCTCTTAAGACCCAAACGCAAGTTGCTTCACGGCATAAACAGGCGTGGCAGTGGCACCCTATTGGTACAACACAACAACTACTACACTAACCACAGAACGAACTCTAAATCCATAAAATAAAAATAAATGTATTACCATCACGCTAACCCCCGAGTACGTTATCACAATTTTCCGCGTCGACATAGTTTTTTACTGTTTCAACTAACGTTTAATTAGAAATGATGATAAGAATTCATACGCTTTAATCGGGTTCCCTTTGTTGCTTTTAGATTAAATCACTAACAAAATAAATTTATATTACTTGAATAGCAGTCAAAACAATGCTAATGAATTATAACGGACGTTTTAATTTATTTGTGGGTGTTCCGATTTTAATGTGTCCAATAGATAGTACTCCAATATCTATCTATCTCCAAGAGTTAATTAACGAACTTATAGCGCGTTGCTGACTAAAAGGTATAGGTACAGTTGAAAATTGAGAACAGAAACAGTTTTCATGTATTCGCCGCTGGCCCAAACACACCGTTCCAATTTCATGCATTTTGTCCGGCGTACCTGCCACAGGCGAACAGTTCTGTGTCTACATATTTCAAAAATATATCATGGCGAATACTAAACATCTTTACTCTAACAGGCACTCACGATTTTATACCAATATCGAGTCGAACTCTACCCAGTCGAAAGAAACTTATCAATTGACTCTTGAAAGACCCACTATCATGACATAACAGATAGGTTATTTGACCACCTAGTTGGTTTCAAATTTTTAAACACGATAAAAAGTTAGAACGACAAATCTCGTGCTATCGATACAAAACTATCGATAAACAATTGCGAATCACTCGACTCGAGATGCGGGGCATGTATCAATTCAAAGTATGACAAATATTGTTTTTACTGCACACGGAGAGAGCCGAGATTCTTGAGAATACCTGCCGGGGATATTTCACGATGGCTACGTAATTTAATTTCAATATTCTGTTGTGCTTTAAAGGAAAATAATGCCAGAGATAGATAGGACGGGACCGCTTGCAGCTCAGCGATATAAATAGCAAGATTCCTACGGTATTTTTATTTAAGTTAATAACTTGCAAAACACCAGTTTTACATAACAAATTAGAATATGCTCATCGTTATTAAATCCTTGACGTCCTTGACCTAGTCGGTAGTGTCCCTGCTAGCGAAGCGAAATGTCACTGGTTCGATTCCGGGGCAGATATTTATGTGACAGATAAGTGTTCTCGCGGCACGGGTGTTAGTGATGTTCTATTATAATTATTATATTATTATTGTGTTGTCCATGCCACCTGCAATAAGCCCCTATTGGGGGTATGCGTGTTGGTGCGTTCATCAAGTCAAGATCCATTTATCAAATCAACCTACCCCTTCCTCATGGTGCACTCTAATTGTATATTATTAAAAACAATATTATATATAACAATATTATATACTTATGTGGCTGTCATTTCATTCATGTAAGTCTTCACCAGAGCACGTACCTGAAACAAAATAAATAAAATATAAGATTGGAACCCATTAAAATTAACAAAGCAATCCTAATAAATCAGTCCCTCAATAACACAGATATATCTACATCTGTGCTCGATAACCACTGCAATTATGATTATATCTACAATAATTTATGCTACGTGCGCGGTTATTGAAATATCATTGGAAATATTAAGTGCCATTAATATTATTAGATACTGGTATGTTTCCGTGAAGCACTTGCTTCTGTTGCTTGAGTCAACCGGCAAACGTCTCGTCATGTTCTGACATCCTAGTTGCATGCTCTTGCATGCGAGCCAATTTTTTCTTTCTTCTTGGCCATCAACGCATCAGTGATGTCGGGTAGCTTATATGTCATTTGTCGGCTATTCGTTTGAAAAAGTTGTTTTGAAGGTGCGATTAACCAATTTAAGTTATAAAATTCGTTGGAAAATAGTAACTCGTTGTGTACTTTCTTACTATCTTTTAAAGTAAATCCTACAAAGTTTAAATTTTTATCATCCACAAGAACTCTATAAACGAACCCCTCACCTGCACAAAGACGGTCGCATCGACCCACTTTGAATATCAAAGTGTTTGTACACAACAATCTCGTCTCACGCTGAGATGTACACATACTCTATAGTTCTGCAACGCAATGTTTACTGCTTCTTAGGCAATTGTAAACAGGGTTCTTTGCGTCGCTTTCTTTACAAGCCCTTAATCTTTGCCGGCTTTGAGTTACCCTACATCTTCATTATCCGCCCATCTACATATTACACTTAAAGTAGTACCTAGCTCAGAGTGCTGCACACTCGTTTGTAGCTGAAATATGAAGCAGTTCTTTGCTTCGAGCCAAAAGTGGACATCGAATTCACTTCAAAGAAGCCCCTCTATCCAGTAACCTCTTTTAAGTTTAGTAGGATTAAATCATTACAAGGCAGAGTAATTATTTGGTATTAAATCTTAATATATATAAATTACGTGTCACGTTGTTTGTCCGCGATGGACTCCTAAATTCCTTAACCGAGTTTAATCAAATTTGCACACCGTGTGCAGTTTGATCCAACTTGAAAGATAGGATAGCTTACATATCAAAAAAACTTTTGGCAGAACGAAGTCTGTCCGGGCAGCTAGTCTAATATATAAAATTCTCATGTCACGGTTCATTGTGTCGTGTTAGAAGTTGAACTGCTCCGAAACGGCTCGACCGATTTTCGTGAATCTTAGCGTGCATATCGGCTAGGGTGGAGAATCGGACAACATCTATTTTTCATCCCCCTAAATGTTAAGGCTGGTCCGGTCCACCCCTAAATTACATTTTTTATTTTTAAACTTTTGACAGAACGAAGTCAGGCAGCTAGTATTGTTTATAATATTTGTGTTAAAAAGAGTATATGAACTGATACAGATTGATAATGAACATAGAAATTAAAATACTGTTACTACTAACTACTACCATGCCATAAGGCATGGCTCCAAAAAGAACATGGTTTTGTTAGGCACGGTATTACGGTAGTATGATAAACGAGTAGGATAAGGCTTAGGAATAGGATCTTCTTTGAGAGATGAATCTAAAGCATTTGATTCTGCCACGAATGGGGATTCAAACAGCCCTGTCTCAGTAGAAACATTCGAGATACCTAATAGGTCGACATACGGAAAAACTTCACTTCGAACTAACTTCATGATAGCTACATTTATTTCGTAACTTTTTTAAGGTAAAGTCGTCCGACACCGTTATCGCACAGATTCTGAAAATTCCTTTCCTCGGCACAAAGGCGGTCGTATCGGCCCGCTTTGAATATCAAAGTGTTTGTGTCTGTACAGCGACTTTATCGTGAGCTTAAATGGTGGGTAGATGTGGGTAAGAAATATTATTAACATAGAAGATGTAGTATAGTAGTAATATTTTCTATTTCCTGAAGTTTAGGAATTTCGCGTTTTTCATGTGAAGTGAGTGTAAGGAGGTCTGTTAACCGATTTGGATTCGATTTTCACTGCTATTGATACGTATGAGCATCACTAATATGAACTCTGATATTGATTTCACTGATACAACCTACACTGTTATAACCAACCAACCTAACATTCAGTACGAGTATAATATTTCAATCGCTTCACAAATATCCGATTGTTGGTCTACGCACAAAGGCTCAAAGGCTTACTTTGGTAAACCCAAAGCGTATCGATGGGTCGGTGGTAGACCAGTAAAAAATCAACCCGATTACCCCCCCCCCCCCCCCTCTCACCCCCCGGCCGTAACTCCAGCAACCTGTCGCCAGGATCCAATCAAGCGCGACTTGTTTCCAATTAACTGGCTGTGTCACTGGACGTGGCTGGTGGCTGTGGCGCGCTCATAAAAACACTCCTCTACTTTACACTCCTGCTATAACTCTTTGTACACCTGTGAACCTAGTACCTATACCTGTCAGTAAAGTAATCTAGGGAGTATGGTCAAAATGATATCAATTTTATACTTACGAGTATATGGGTCGGGGACTCGGGTTCGACTCCAGCAAGCTTCACAGCTGTTATGATGAATAATAATATTAAGAATTATACCTGGCGGTAAAGTAATCTAGTGATTATAGTTTGAATTATATAAATGTTACTAGCTGACCGGGCAAACGTTGCTCTGCCAAAAATTTAGGGGTGGACCCTCAACATTTAGGGGGATGAAAAATAGATGTTATCCGATTCTCCACCCTAGCCGATATGCACGCTAAGATTCACGAAAATCGGTCGAGCCGTTTCGGAGGAGTTCAACTTCTAACACCGTGACACGAGAATTTTATATATTAGAAGATATTAATACTAGCGCCTTGCCCGCGGCGTTGCCTACATTTTCTTGGATAATACATACCTTCTATCTTATTCCAGATCATGGTCTACCTGTAGGTATGCTAAATTTCATGAAAATCCGTTCAGTAGTTTTTGCGTGTAAGAGTAACAAACATCAATACAAACTTTTACATGTACTATTATATATATACTACTTATATATATTACTACGGTGGATCAGAGACTCGGGTTCCAATCCTGCAAGCTTCACAGTTCTGATGAATAATAAATAATATCATGAATAAGTCATTCTTCACATATGAGTTGCAAGATATTTTGATTGTATTGGGTCGGCTCAGAACAGAATACTGACCCCAATATCATAGACTTGGCGGAAGGGTTTTGCGAAAGGATTCAATTATTCAAATTATAATTCCTTCATTAATATAATGTTATTATTGACATTTTTATCTTTCTGTAACACCTGCTTTTAACGATTCGTCGTAATCGGTCTGGTTCATCGTAAACAAATAGAATAGAAAGTATCCTTAACATCCGATACGCAATCATCCTCAAATCCACAGACCTCTTCACTATCGGATGTTACAAGTTACAACAGGTTAATTGGAAACAACTCATCGTTGATTGAAACCGAACGGACACCGTTCAAGTGGACTTCACTGCCGAGTTACCGGCCCCATAGACCGAGAGCTGGCGAGCAATATCAACGAGATCCTTGCTAAAATATTAGTAAACTTCCAACGGGTTAATTGAATGCAATTCACCCTTGATTGACATCGAATGGACGCTATTTCAATGCAATCAATTTTATAGTTCAGGCGCCGGCGAGCGATTTCAAGGAAATCCTCGGTGAAGGTATTTCAATATTAGTGAAGTTGCCACGTGTTAACTGGACGCAATTTGTTCTTGACTGACATACAATTGACACTGTTTCAATAAACCGATTTCATAGTACAAGAGTTGACGAGTTGTTTGTAACATGCTATTTCGTAATTACAAGTAAAGTTACCTAAAATACTGCAGTAAATTAAATGGTTTTGCGATGTTAATTAAATTGAACAAGCTGACGACCAGCGTTTCATTCAATATAATTCCTTGGGTCAAATAGAAAAAGCGGCCAAGTGCGAGTCGGACTCGCCCATGAAGGGTTCCGTAGCAGCAAGTAACATAATATAAAAGTTCTTGAAGTTCGTTGTAACTTTGATCGAGGTAAATTGCGGTTTACGATTTAAGACGTATTAAAAAAAAAACTACTTACTAGATCTTGTTCAAACCAATTTTCTTTGGAAGTTTGCATGGTAATTGGTAATGTACATCATATATTTTTTTTTGTTTTATCATTCTCTTATTTTAGAAGTTACGGGGGGGGGGGGGACACATTTTACCACTTTGGAAGTGTCTCTCGCGCAAACTATTCAGTTTAGAAAAAAATGATATTTGAAACCTCAATATCATTTTTGAAGACCTATTCACACGTATGCGTTTGATGAAAAAAAAAATATTAAAAAAAAGTATGGGGAACCCCCAAAATTTGTTTTTTTTTCTATTTTTGTGTGAAAATCTATTGTGTGAAATGCGGTTCACAGAATACATCTACTTACCAAAGGAGAACCCCATCTTCCATAGAGACACCGGCCCAGATTAGACAAGAATGAAAATTGGTGATCAATTTGATCATTGTAAAAGCTTTAATTTCTCCAATTTTCACGTCTGCTAGCAATGGCCAACTAATGAAATCCTAGAATTTCCACCTAAATATGGTTATGTCACACTCATGTCACTCACAGCAATATATTATGCCTGTTACTAGGGACTTACTACCTCAAACCAAACACCTACTCTAATATTGACAGTATTAGGAATAATTATGATCATAAGACGCAGTAAAAATTAAAGTTACATATAAACACTAACAAAATACAACTACTTAAACAATGGTTGAAATCAAGTAGGTGGGTGAATATTATTATTAATAAAAGCTATTTCATGTTTTAAAGGGATTTTATTAGTTATCATCACATCATAATATTATATTAATATTTCGTCTAGAAATTGTGCAGTAGGTATACGTATTGTATGGGTACTGCAACGTCTGCATCCTACTGTTCTTCTAGAGGTGTATAGGGTACGTCATCCAGTGTTCAGAAAAAGGTCAGTCACAAAACGGGCGATCTCGGAGTCCAATATTCATGCAATATTTGTTTAAAAAACAAATCCAGAAGTTATAGCGAAAACACATTCACCAAAACACTAGTACGAAAGCTAATGCAATAGAAAATTAAAATAACTGTGTGCGTTTCGATATGTTTCAATAGTAAATAGGACTGCAAATACGATGAAAATGTTAATTTAATAGTAAAAATACACAAAAGATGCAAGATTATTGACAATGGTGTTATTTATAATTGCTATGGTAACCAAAATGACATTAGATAGGTTAGATTACAACAGAGATCTTTGTTGTCAATCGATTCAAATGTCTCGAAATCGATGTCAAAATACTAGAAATGTCTTTTAATTAGCGTAACGATTTAATGGTAATTATAAATATATTACGTAGTTTAGTTATACAATGAATAAGAAAACATGTAAAAAAGGAAAAAAGGAATTAATCTTGTACTTACAATGAATAATAAATAATTAATAAAATATATTATTAAGTTCCCTAATCGATATATGTAATCGATTTAATCGATTATAAAATCGTTTGTAATGAGGTAAATACTATGAAAACTTTTTTGTATTATTTTGTTCATTTAGCAAATGCAGATGAGGCTCAGATTTAAATGTGTTTATCTAGTAAATAAGACGAATTTTTTGGTATATAGTTTACTCTTGTCTTGTCTTATGCCTACCACAGAACACATATAATTCGTGGCCGGAAATCGGGGTTCTCCTTTCAACAGTATAGTTCCTATAGTTTCGGAAAAAAGTGGCTGTGACATATGGACGGACGGACGGACAGACAGACAGACAGACAGACAGACAGACATGACGAATCTATAAGGGTTCCGTTTTTTGCCATTTGGCTACGGAACCCTAAAAATGGTATAGTAGGCTAAAAATAAAATGGACGAAAAATTTATTTCTTTGTAAACTAGGTATCGCAGAGTATTAAAACAACCAAACCGTACCGATACAAAACGACTCTGATTTTCAGTACTACCCGGTTACCAAATCGAGGGTTTTCAACACGCAAGTTATGTTAGAAATCCCGTTACAATTAAGTACTAGCAGCATAAAATACTGAGCACAGATACGATAGCACACCGAACTCTTACCAGCTTTTACAGCGACACTTTTTGAATTTGGAATATACCATAAATAGACCATAAATATCAAACCACAGAGGAGAACAGCGTAGGCATAAACTTTCCAAAGATTCAGGAATTGCAGTCCCAAATCCTAGCTTAGTACCGCACGAAAGTTTTCCAACAGTCATAAATATTACTCACAGGGTTGCCACTTCTGGAAATGGATGATTGAAAATAAAAAATGTATAAATCGGTCGATGTATGTAAGGTATGTCGGTTAGAGAACAGACAAAAACATTGTTTTTTTTTTATCAGCAGTACGTCCGGTTTCGGCCCTCGTTTTGCAGGTGTCAATAGGTATACCTTAAGGTTTCTACTTTGTCACCGACTCTTTTAGGCTATAAAGTCAATGTATGAACACTCCCATACAAACAAATGCGGCTTGCGCGCACACACACAATTGTCTCGTATGATATGGACACACGAATAATAAGAACTTTTGATCCGACAAGGACAGTATAATATGTCACTTAAATTTTCACTCCGGGACTCGAACCGGGGCTGTCACGCACAACAAGGTCATTCACTGTCATCTTCGCTATAGTGTCATCACTCTACAGTCTACATGATCATTATGACTTACTTATAGTCCCCGCGAACTAAGATGCCCAATTTGTCGTTTGCAATCACAGTGACACTAGAGATGTACAAAAAAATCGGTTCACGAAAGAAACCAATTTTTGCAACAAATCGATTCAAAACTGTAAGACCTAATCGATTCGATACTTAAATTGTAAACTAAAAACCGTAACATTTAGGTACCTCCCAACTATAATACCTCGATTGAGCTACATATCTCGTACCACGTATTCTCAATATTATGTATTTACGACTCCAATAAAATATTCTTTTGTTTCTTCCTAACAACTCATGCTGCTAGATATGCATGGAAATAGCCGAGCCGGCAAACAACCCGACGATCCACCTGATGGTAAATGGCTGTCGTCGCCCATGAACATCAGCAAAACCAAAAGCATCACTGATGCGTTGCCGGCTAAGAAAGAGTAGAAAAAGAAAGATTGATTGATCATGATAGAAAGAACTCATCCGCTCAGTTTCATAATAATATTTTGATTAATATTATGAGCGTCAGGGAAAAAACTACAGTGAATAAATTCTTGTTTATTTCGTAACACACATTCATGTATTTAAATAATTATTATTTTGTTGAAAAAAAAAAGAATACCGCAAAAAGCTTAGCTACATAATTACATATAATATATTATCTGCAGTTTACTGTCCATGGATGGCGAAGTGCCCATACATAATGGAAAATGTCCTTTGTTAGCATCCAATTCGTCGTGGTATTCTTAGATACCTAATTTTAAATTCAAATGCAAGTAAATCATTTTTTACAAAGTAATTAAATTAATCAATTTTTATTTTTAAATTCCGATTATAGTAATGCATCGATTATGATTGGTTTTAGAGACGGTTTTAGGCCGTCACATCACTTTGCGTCAGTTTTGTTTTAGGCCTCTTCATCTATCATTGTTTCGACGTCAAATCTTTTTAATAAATTTTGCATAAATTATGATGTGATGGGATTTTTACTAGATTATAACGTTTACTATGATTTATAATCAACGCCAATGCAAATGAGTAAGGATTTTTAACAAATTTTGGAAAAATCCTTTGTCCGTAAGTGTTCAACTATTCATATCAAGTAAATTAATATTCCATTTCGCTCAAAGACGCCCATACAATGTTAGTTCATATTAATAAATGGCAGCTATCATTATGGGCATCTTAGATAATTTTGACTATAGCTTAACGTATTACACACAGCTGAGACTTGTATCTCAAGTATGTCCGTCGCTTTATAGACGTCACTAACAAAGTTACTGCCAACGGTTATGTCGGCCATTTTAACATATTTAACTATGGTCATACACGTTTTATAACTTACATTTCCGTAAAGAACTTACATTGTATTCTATTGCATTGCCTGTTGTGCGAGAGGTTTTTGTATTGCTAGCGACAGTTACTAGTTATAAATTATAATGATGTGATGTCCGTTATGATGATGTTGAGGTGATCAATTTGATTCATCCATCCAACCAAAAGCCTAGGTCAACCTTCGCTGCTATGCACCCTGATCAGGCAAAGACGATGGTGAAATGTTGATGGTTCCAATCAAATCATTTCTTCATCAAGAATATGTTTACATAATACGTACATAATGTAGGGTATATAATTTTAGGTTAATCAACATTACCCATTGTTCATTAGCTGCCTAAACTGGGCGTAAGCTTGTAATATAGGCAACTGAATTCTCTCAAGGGGTATCACTTTACTGCAATAAAATTGTCATACTGACTAGAGGTGAGACGAATAGTGGTTTGGCCGGAGGCCGGATCGGTTTCATCTCTAATACTGACACAAAAATTACCACTCAATAAACACCATAACCGACAACCCTAACGGATCTAACCCCCATGGAGCATATTTTCGTATATTTATTCCCAAAGTTTCAGCCCGCGCGCGAGGCGGCGCACTACATAATATTTGGGGCTTCGGCCGCACCGCACCGCACCGCTCGTATCGGCGCTCGCGTGACGTGCGCCGCTTACCGCCCACAAATACTAAATTCGTTTGTAATATCGATAGTAAAGTGTCTTGTGTAGATCATGCTAAACTATTGGGGAGATCTTGGTATTTCGTGAATGAACCTCCCAACTAAGATCAATTGTGAAATGGTTTTACTAAGTTAGTGCCCTTATCATCCACGATTCCATCTTTTTATTCCATTCGTTGGGATTGTGGAAAGTGGAGAAAAAAAGCAAAAACTTAAGAAATAAGGAAAGAATAGGAAATATAGGAAAGGGTTTTTCTACTCCTTAGAAGTAATTTACAAATATCAACCAATTATAAATACTTAAATAGCTGTTTCTTGCCCGGCAACGCATTGGTAACACGTCAGTGTCCAAGTGACCATAAAGTAAATTAGTCTTATCATTATCAAACGATAACTGTGCCTGTCCGTGAGATTAAATCATAAGAAAATATAAAATAATCAAGAAACCAACGTAGGTACTAGCCAGATCTCTCCTCGTAACTGAGTGTGCCTGGTGTTACTTGGTAAACTTGTATATATGTGTATTGTCAAGTCTTACAGAGTGCTCTTTCTAATCCAAAATTTGGCACACATAGCATTAAACTCGCACCACCCACTACTGGACTCGAACCTATACAAAAGATGAAAGTACCCACGAAACAGAATTAACGATCGTTTCTACATGTTTCGACATAAAGCGATTTAATGTAAGCACAAACATTTGCCATTACTAACTGTACTAAAACTGTCCTTTTATAGCTTATCTGAGGGTCGGTTCGCATGGAAATATGAAGGAATAGTTTGTGAAGTATACGCTTAGCAAGGCCTTAAGTTTAAACCCGTGCGTGTAGCTTGAAAGTTGATCGTCCGTTCGGGAGACTTCAGTTCATTCCCTTCACGCACCGCTTTTTCAAAAAATATTATTATTATAGTACTAACTGCTCCGACACACTTCGTTCTGTCAAAAGTTTTTTTTTATTAAAACCTTTCGTGTGCCTTAAGGAACATTGTAAGCTATCCTATCTTTCAAGTTGGATCAAACTGCACACGGTGTGCAAATTTGATTAAAATCCGTTATGTAGTTTAGAAGTCCATCGCGGACAAACAAACAACGTGACACGTCATTTATATAATATGTTAAGATTATTGCTGGCAATTGAAAATATGTAAGGAAACCTGTATGGTTATATAAAAAACTATTATCATTATAACACACAATGCTAAAATAAGATTCCGCAGTTATAAGTTGATTGTCTATTACTAATTAGTAGTTACTAATTACTAGCCGCGTCTCCGTTTTCACTGTCCGCAAAATAGAAGAACGAAAACATTAACAGAGTTCCAATTCCAAATAGTACAGAACCGGCAACAGTCATCACATCGACGTAGCGAAGCGCCGCTTCGCCGGAGAAGCATTAATACGCATCGGATGAAACCCGATTAACCCCGTTAACGGAGCGATGTGGGTCGAGGACACACCGTTCACTGCTCACTGCTGGATATTAAGTGTGTGTATGATGGATTACATACGACATGCGATACAAGTTGCAGGGTGAATAAATGTATGTTAGGTATAATTTGACGAACAGCGTGGCAATACCATAGTTACCATACCGGACCGCTGTGCAAGGGTCCTGGATTCGATTCCCAGCGAGGCGGCAATTTGAATGACGATTTTAATTTCTGTTCTCGGTCTGAGTGTATGAATCTTTGTGTGTTGCCCGTGGCCCACCCATGATGGACATGTTGGCAGACAAAAATGCATGAAAGAAAAAGCATCTTATTCACGATTGGCTTCAACCAATGAATGGCCCGCTGCCAACTAACAACCGAGATGGACAGCTTTATGTGCCCTCCGAAGCACGGAAGCGGTCAAGAAATGTTTGCTATTGCGATCACCCATCCAACTACCGACCGCGCCCGCTGTTGCATAACTTTGTCGATCGCTTAGGATCAATGCAAGCCGCCGGGCTATGAGCGCTTCACGATTAATTAAATTAAATAAGTAACCTATATTCTGGTAGTTTCCCTTACGACCAAAAGTAATTAACAACGAAATATTATTAAAAAGCAATGGGTAAGAACAACAGTTACCAAACATCATTAATCATTCCAACATTACACCGGTTTTTATGCAAATAAACACACCAAAGCCTCTTTTGTTCGCTTTTTTTCTATATTTTTCTCCCTTTACTCGACGTTTGTCAAGCTTTTCATCAGGTAAACCTCCATTGTCGACGAATTTAATAATATTTTATTAATCAACTTATGTTTCCCGTTTCCTGAGTAAATAGTCGATATTAATCAATGACGGACGTTGGGAAATAACAGCATGTAGCAGTTTTCACATGAAGATTTTTACTCTATCGAATTGGGGACACCTGTAATTAGATGTAGTGTGTTTTTAAATAAATAAATATGTTTTTTATCATTGGATGATAAATGGATTCGTCCCCATTCATTTAAAAATATTCATTTAAATGTAACTACATGGATGTTTTTATGACACATAAAATAATAACATTACTTATTTAACTCGTATTAATAAAATAAGTAATAGTCAATACAATATAAATAATATTTATTGTTTACCAATTTCAGCAAAATGAAAACATAAAAATTACAAAACAATCGGCGGTCTTATTTGCTAACCAGCAATTTTTCCCAGACAACTAAATAGCAGAAAATTACACAGGAGTTTTTTAGGTATGGTGTACGAATATTTACTACTTAATTTGTGACAATTTCAAGGAATCTTAACCACCGTTAAAAATATAAAAATTAATTAAGCTACTAATAATAAGCTACTACTAATATTTAAATTATAAATTATAAATAAATTGACTGTTTTGCCATGTTGACTTAAAACTATGTAATTAATTGTCATTAATGAATAATAATAATAATAAGTTAAGTAAATATTTATAATTTTTTTCTTTGTTAATTGCAACTCACAGGAATAATAATATTTAAATTATAAATTAATTGACTGTTTTGCCATTTTGACTTAAAACTATGTAATTAATAATTATCATTAATGAATAATAATAATAATAAGTTAAGTACATATTTATAATTTTCTCTTGTTAATTTATTGTAACTTACAGGAATAAAAAGGCTTTTTTATTTTTATTTTTTATTTTTATTTATTTTAATCTTTAAGTTGTTTTTAAAGGATACTATGAAATAGCATGCCTGATGCTAACAGGTAAGGAGTTCCACAGTCTCACAGCATAAAGCAAAGCAAAAGCAACAAGCCATGATTGTCCCATAGCTGGGCTCGTGGTCTCCTCTCACACTGATAGGGGTATTAGGCCATAGTCTACATATGTGCTACATAGTGCGTTTTCACACACCTTTGAGAACTTTATGGAGAACTCTTCGGTGTGCAGGTTTCCACACGATGTTTTCCTTCACTGAAGCTAGTGATAATTAACTTATAATACACACATAATATTTGAAAATTAGAGGTGCGAAAATTTGAACTCGGGCCCCTGCGTTCGGGAGACCAACGTTCTAACCGCTAGGCTACCACTGCTTTTTTTAGCCTCATGCCTCACAGCATAATTAAATCCAATCAAACATCAACCGTTATTCACGGATACGCGTGCACCAAACAAACATCAAAATGAAGGGTAAATAATTATTTGTATGCCAAATGCAACAGGCTTCCGCGATAAATATTCATAAAATTAGTTTACCGTGAACATGATACGTTACGCATAAATCAATAATTGAATAATTTAATTATTATCGTATCAATGAACGGTCCGTATTTGGGACGTATACCTTGCACCGGCGTGTGATTTTTATCAATTGAATAACAGACCGACGCCATACTCACTAGATTTGACTTGGTAGTGAGTTACCATACTTATAAATGACTGCTAACTGCTTACTTGTGAAACTGTAATGTTACTGGATTTATTTATTTATTTGCTATAACATGTGTTATATTATATTACATGATTTAGATTGGATAGAGCATTGGGGAGTCTTGTAGTTTAATTCTCCTAACTCCTATATTATAAAAATTAACATGTAATATGATAAACTTAGAAGGAAAACTATTACGGCTAGTTTAGCCTAAGTAGAAAGGATAGTCGCTGAACTTACAACTACGGTACTCTGAAAAGACTAAAACGCACTTAGCCGACTTTTTTCAATATACTTACATGTCTTCACGCTTATGTATTTCTAATATCAAATCATTACCAATCCTCCATCGAATTATTATTTCGCACAGCCAAAATTAATCATCAATACAACATTGATCGGTAACCTCGTCTGTAACAATAGTATCGATTGCGGCTATTTCCGTGAGTCGTTCGTACACGTGATTAATAGTCAATGAGCCGCCTATGATTAACTATTCGCGATCGGTGCTAATTTGGGCGTGGTGCGGTACAGTACAGCGCTGATGACTGCTTGTCGCCAACGTGTGTTTACTTTCATTTCCATGTATAGAGCGAGCAATGTAAACAAATCGGCTTTTTATCACTTGAGTTTTCTGATCCTGGTACTCCACACGGAATGTGTGAATAAATTTTGAAATAAAAAAAAACCGACAATTTTATTTACACTAAACAGCTAAGAACCAGCTCGATTAAATCAGTTTTCAAACAAAAAAAAAACCGCATCATAATCGGTCTATTCGTTAAGGAGCTACGATACTACAGAAACCTCAAACTTATAACCTTTAGTGATGACCAATATCAAAAAGACATATTTATAAGCTAGCTTTCATTTGGAATCTCTTATATTGTATGATATTACATGGTTACTCACGATAATCTACTTTATACGCCGATGTTTTGACCTATTTGCTTAGATCAGTACGAAATTAAATAAAACTTTACTCACAAATAAGTTATCAATATCAAATTATCAAAAGCTACGAGTATTTCAATAATCATGTTTACAAGTTGAACACAATATTAATATCTAATGCAGAAAAGTTGAGAGCCGCTGTCGAGTCTAGCCTCCCCCGGGAACGGAACCTACACTCGGCTCTCTCTGTTTTTCTTGTTAATTACAGGCCGCTTGACCCTTACGATGGGATAGCTGAGTTGGGTCCCAGAGGCCTTTTAGAGGCCTTGGAGCATCATAACGCAAATGTAGCAAATAATCCGACTGAGAGGCTTTGTCTTTAATATTTCAAACGTTACATAAAATATAATATTCTACTCTTACAGAGATTCAAGAACTAGTAAGCGGATTGGCTTCTCTCTTGGCATCAGTATTCGCTTTAGTATTACGATTTAGGCATGGGCAGCGTTGATCACTTACAATATATTTAATGGCTATCGATACAACATATCACTTGGTCAAATATTTGGAGAACTCGCTAAATAGGGGCTCTATTTGGGTAATATTTTATTAACATACAAAAACCGCACCCGAAACAATTTGTTGTAAGTACCAGTTTAGCCATTTTTGGTAAAATTTCAATGATATTTTTTAATTTAAAGGACAATATTTTCTTTCATATTAAAATAAGTAAATAAGTCTTCAAAAGTATCTCTGCATTAAAAATTCATATATTTATTTTACGGTATAAGATTGTCTAGTTAAATTTCATATTAATTTTCGAAGGATAGACAAACATTTTTTCCATCACATGTGTATGTGAGTCAACAGTTACTACGCAAACACACACACACACACACAAAAGAACCACACCAGATAATAATTTGCCCGCGTCATATTTCACCATCACAACCGAATGTGGCTCATTTTTCCTCAAACATTTAATCTCCGCGGACCGCGCTACATGACCACTCCATTTGGATGCGAGCGGTGCTCAAAGTTTTACATTTTAATATATTAATATTATCAATTAGCCGCCTTGATCTACAGTCTTACTTATCGTCGTCGGTTTGCTGTATGTATTGCTATACCTTCGACATAGAAGGTAATAGGTAGTCACTATAAGGTGATATATGAGGCAGCTAGCTAGCTAGCTAGCAGCAAAGAAAAAAAAATATCTACAATACAATTAGGAAAATAGTTAATTTACAAATGTACAATAGTTTTTGTCGAACGTATAAACTCAGCATTAAGCAGAGCACCTTGCAATTGCCTTGTCTAACTTCGCCGTTCAGTCGACATCAACTAGGGCTATTACGCGTTTTCACGTCGGGCAAAATTGTAAAATGTCCATCCGTTTCCGCGATTATCGGACGGCGTAGTGTCCGATATCGCGCGATCGAGTGGCGCCCGCCGGAAACGATTTGTCAACGGCCCGCAGCGGACTGACTTCGCTTGATACTAGGGCGGACTCGTCGGTGACCATATCGATGTTATTTTCACTGGGACTTAATTTTTTGGACATCTTAGGCAGTTAAGATAATAATGACACCGAAGAAGCGCTCTGGTTGTAAATATGATGGCTATTTCAATTTAAGTATTTACTGACATAATTGTGAACATTAGATGTTTTACTGACTGAAGGTAAGAGTTCGTTATATTTAGATAAGAAAGTTTATGATCCGTATAGTTCCAGACTTCTTTAGCTAAACCCCATCCTTAAAACCTGCTGCATCAACAAATATATCTAAAGCTTTAAACGCAATTTAAAATCAATTTGTTTGGCTCGCGTTTTGCTTGATGCCACCAAGTATCAAGCAATGTAGATCGCGCTACAGCATTTGGACAACAAGTTTTGATCGTCATCGCGTAACGTGTCGTTAAGTGATTGGCTCTGCGCCGGACGGGCGGAGCTACATACATACATATTGATAATTTGATACTGCCTTCATGTTATTTATCGATTTACATAGCCAAATATTAAGTAATAGCTGCGGGATAATAAGAACCTTATATGACATTCCAAATCATGGAATACCTGTGTGCTGAATTTCATGAAAATCCGTTCAGTTTATGCGTGAAAGTCTAATAAAAATCCGTACAAACAAACTTCCACATTTATAATATTGGTAGGATGATACATTTTCCACTTCAGCACACATACCTGAAACAAACAGAAAATGCCTAATTAATTATTTAGTTGTACATTTAAAAAATCTTTGCTGATCATAATAATACTAATCTTTATGGTACACAAGAGCAAAGAAGATTACAACAAGGAAGAGAAAAGACCAAATATACAAAAGGCGGTCTTATCGCTGAACTATTAACATAAAAAACATTGCCGGGCTAACCTGGCACGTGAAACGCGGGCTCAAACAAATGATTATCCGGGAATCAAACTTAAGACATAGCAACTACACCAGTACATTCAGCAAAAGAGGTATACGGGTATTACAGAAAACTGTTCCGTAGCGTCTAATACTACAGAATATTTGTGTGAATACTAGCAATGTTAAATGGTACCTGTATAGTTAAGGTATGATTTAACATTGATAATGACACAAATCTAATATATACAAATCTCGTGTCATGGTGTTTGTGGTCGCACCCCTCCAAAAAAAAAAACAGCTCGACCGATTCTTATGAATTTTTTTGTGCTTATTTGGTAGACAAGTATGAGAATAGGTCGTAAAGTATACTTCATACCGCTAGGTGATTAGGATGTCTGTTGTTCAGAACATTTTTGGAAGAACAATGTTTGCAGAGTGTACAATGCTTCTTTGCTGAGTGTACAATGTGTACATCATACCCGCCAGTTGTTAACACAACCTGTACGCCATAACTCATGGCTGGTGGACACCGTAACGACGCACAACTAACTATGAGTATGTACAACCTCGCAACAGCTTGTCTCCGCACATGCTGTATCATGTTGTCTCACTAATCAACTGATAAGACATACCGCCGTACTGTAATTACATCATTAGATCGCTCGTCTGATCCGGCTCGAAGGACCAACATATCTTGTACTATATTGTTGTTGTGCTGAAAAGTAGCTGATTTATTTAAACTCTTTCGTTACTTACGTAATAACTTAGACGATAAACAGACTGATTATTGATCAGTGATTAATAATGAAAAAAATGTTTTGACTTTTCGATAACAAAGCCCAAAGCTACATAAAATATTCTAAAAACCTCATTATTATTTAACTTTTTATATATTTGACCTGTAACTGTTTTATGGTAAGTAAATTTATTCGTATCTAGTATCGTATAATTAGTTTTAGTGGTAATTTGAGTGGTAGTACATTTAAAGCGGTCTGAATTATATTTCAAATTCATAATTATACACTAATAATTACTTTTAAATACGTTTCAGAAACAGAATTTTAAATAAACTTATAATTAAGCCAAGAGGTCGTATCAACAGTATATTTCAATTAGAACATTTAAACTTTAATTTTACAGACGCACAGTAAAGTTTACTTTACTGGTTCATCTTATTACGGTGCATAATACGACGAACGTTTCATAATATTCCGAACATTACTTGCACCGGTTGTCAGCGAATCGTAAAATTGAATATTAGCCCCATTTCCGAGCTTCCGAGCGACGAATGAGCTACGTATTGAAAGAAAAATAACGGCAGTGAATTGGCGAATGGACGACGAATTCATTTACGCAGGTTGGGTTTTATCAATACATGACTGATCTGGAAGAGGGTCACTTCGAAGCGTCCATAAGAAAAATCTTATAGATTTAACTGTTCAAAAGGAAATAACTCAAAGTATGTATATTAATTAATATTCTGTTACATTATTCATCCCATGTGTATGGATTTGTATTAATAAATATATACGATAGGTCAAATACGTTTCCATTGCTGGGTGTGCTAGAAAAATATAAATTTTAGTCACAAATAAATCTCACGTAAGTCGCAACTCCCAACAACGTTACTCTAAGAACCTTCTATTATTTATATAAAAAAAAATATTCTTTATATTTGAAAAAACATTTAGGTATGTAAGCGCAACGTCTTTGTTGTTGTCAACAAATATGTTAGAGCAACTGTCTTTTAAAACCCTCAACAAAACGGCCAACGCTAAACGGTCATAGAATGAAGGTTCTATTGTGAAAGTGTTAATCCACCAGCGAGATAATCGGTCCAGAGACAGGGGTCCGGTCTCTAATACCAACCAGCATCGATACTTCTTATCTCGACCACTGAGCCCTGTCGGATCTGACACCCTGTTGTTTATGCTGAAACTGGCAACCCTTGAACACGGTGAAATCAGGGTTACCACATCAATTCTATTTAAAGTGGTAACGATTTGTACGTGCCCGGGTTGGTTCAATGTAAGAAAGAAAAGGTTGTACCAAATAACAAGTTATGTGTAGGTATTTTTTACTTTATAAAACTACCACTTCGTTTTGGATGTATATGAAATCTGCCTTAGTGTTAGGGGTCTAATTTCGATGAAGTTGGAGAACAAACTATGTGAGTCAGAGTATGGCAGGAGAGGTTTTAAGCTCTAAGAGCAATCACGCTTGGAGCTTCAAGAAAGTCTCAATACACCCTTATTAATCAGACATTTTTCAAATCACATCAGATCTATCTATCTAACAGCCTTTTAAAATCCACTGCTGGACATAGGTCTCCCCTAATTGGCGCCATTTAAACCAGTCTTGGGCCCTGTGAATCCAGCGGTTTGCCGTTGTCTTCTTTAGGTCGCCATTCCACCTAGTCGGGGGCGACGTACATCTTTTACAATCGAGATCTTTCTAACACTATAGAAATATACCTACTCGAACAGCCTCCACATCTGTGTTTCTCTCTCCATCTCCACAGTACGTCTGAGTAGATTGTATTTATAATAAACCCTGTATTTATAATAAACCCCGATTATTTTTAAAACAAGGCTTGATGAGTCCTATTCGAATGACTATACAATGGAAGACATTCCGAACAATTACATTTTTCTTAGCTAACTCAATTAATCATAGACGATATAGTTAATATTAACACTAACACCATTTAGACATGTGCAGTGCACTATATAAAATATAAAATTACGCTGCAATAATACACAATCACCTCCCTACATATACCTACCATGTAACTAACCGCTCAGTTTCAGCGTCCACTAAGAATAGTAATGGCCACAGTACAATAAATCTAAATCACGCTACAAAAAAATCCCTCACGACATTTCACCGCCGATTGACAGCCCTGCACGGCCCGTAAGAGGTTTCCCTTGTTGGTAGCCTGCGTTTATATCGAAAATACGTTATTGCCGACACTTTGCTAGGCGTGAACGACACGGCCGGGGCGACCGGGGCAGCCGGGGCGGCGGCGGTGGGGAGGGCCCGCTTTGACCAGTTTAGAAATAACTCGGTGATATGATTTATGTTTCGCGGTCGCAATTATTCGCGTCATTCTTGAAATTGAAAAAGGGCCCGGCCGAACGTCGATATATTATGTCGTTTTGAAAATGCCGAATTTTATACAAGACCATTAAAGGACGGCTGAAGGATCTTAGTTTCGTTTCTGGATCAAAACGTCTGCTCAGAGCTTCGTCTTGCCAAACGAGTGTCGCCGCAACCGACTTATTGCTTTAGAAGGACACATCGCCCATCACACATCAGCAAAACCCCTATGGTGTTAAGTATCATCATCATACATTATGAATGGGTCATAAAGTAATGACTCCGTACTATGCAGTAGCTAAATGATTGAGCAAAATGCAGGACAAATCGATAAACTGTAGCTCCCATGTACGAATAATGTGAGAGTACACAAAGAAAATACGATACGCAATTCTTCTTGAAACTTTGCATCTCAGCGAATTCTTATAACACTTGTGGAGTCGCTGGGGAGCTGCAAACTTCGTAAAATACTTAAGTAACCACGGGAATGACTACAAAGTTCCCGGTATTGAAATAAAATATAAAACTGGCAACTTTTGAGACGAACAATGCTATTGTGCAGAATTGAAATTTCAAATTTCACATCAGCCGTGCCGAATGAGAGAGAATGTGTGTGTGTGTTTGTGTGTGTGTGTGTAAAGTTCGTTTGTGACCGCGACTTTGATATTTACGTTAGAAAATTTTGTGTACGGTTCGACGGTTGTAAGCCAATCAGCTTACGTTTAAGCCTGCAAGTTCAACGCACCAATTTACAAAGAAATAAGAATTAGTACAAGAATGTTTTTTTATTTCAATTTTTTTTATGTACGGTATTTGGTGGTAAGAGCCGCTGCCGACTGAATGACTGACTCGAGCAAAACGGTCGTAGCTAATCAGGCAGGCTTCACGGACAGAAAATAATACCAGTAGGTATTTAAATAGTCGTAAAGCGTATTTGAATTTGAAATGGTCAACTTTTTACTGACACTACCGACGGTGGCGGCTCACTCGAGCAAAGAGGGTGGTAGCTACTGTAGCTAGCTCCGAGTTGGGAGAATTGGAGGTTAGATACTCAATTAGTGAGTCACTCTTCTCATAACATCAGAAAATCCATCCAGTGTTTACACATGAAGTCGTGGTAAGTGATCCATGAATCCTCTAATAATTCTTTCTTTCACTCTTCATCATAACGGAAATTCATCAAGTGTTTACACGTGAAATCGTTGTAAGTGATCCATGAATCCTCTAATAATTCCTTCTTTCACTCTTCATCATAACATCAGAAAATCCATCCAGGCACGTGAAATCATGGTAAGTAATCCATGAATAAATGATTACCTAATTAATGTAAGTAGAAGTCAAGTACACTATTTGAGTCGAGAGATCTTTATAATTATTTATAAAACTCGCAATCTACTGGATTATAAATTTTTCAGAATTCATTAACTTACCCAATACAGACGTAATTTGCGAAAATAACATAATTAAAATATTAATTTAATATTATCTTTAACACAAATAATTAAGTATCTCGAGTGGGATTGCTTATTAATACAATATTCAAAAGGCATATTATATCAGCTACGAAAGCGTAGAGTATTAAATGAGTCTTGATTTTCACATAAGTTTTCTAGAAAACCACAGATGACGGATTCCATCAGCCTTTGGACGTCCAATGTTGGACATAGTGGTCCCGTAATTTGAGCCAAACTGACCGGTCTTGATCCTTCTAAATTCTGGTTCTAATTCGGTTCTAAATTCGGGTTGCTGAAGCCACCCTATTATAAATGATAATGCTAAATTCCGGTCTTCGCCCCTTCGGTCTTCGGAGCGTCCTACAGACACTTGACAGTAGGTAATTCAAGTTCAGAATCATTTAATCAAGTGTGTATTTTATCAATAAACTTAAAAACCTTTTATCTACTCTCGTTTTGAAAAAAGGTGCTTTGTAATTGAGGAGATGAAACTTACCTATCGTAATTCGACCCAACTAAAGCAAGCTGACACCTCCCGTCCATAAAGTATTGAGACATCCGCAGTCCAGTTTACTCCAACGTTACGACAGGAATCGATCCTGGAACGTTACGAGTAAATATGCGATGCGAAGTCAACGAAATTCACTAGTATAGTTTGTAACAACGTAAATATCCCGAAGTACATATTTTATAAGGTTTAATTATATTCCCGAGGGTTTCCCAAGACAGTCAGTAAAGTATTTACCAACCAGCGAGGGTCAGCCTTCAGGGAGTCCATAGCGTTGGCAACATCAAGGTCTAAGCCTAAGTACCGCACACTGAGATAATTTTCATGAATTATTATACTGAATTTGTGTAAATAAGAGCTTTAATAATAATTTAGTTAAAGGAGGGGAGGGGGGCAGCTTTACAGCCTAACTATTTTGTTAGTGTTACCAGGTTCAGATTGTTAACAATAACAACAACAAGCATACAAATGTAAAAACAAGTACAAAAGAAAAAACCGTGCAAGTGCTTGTCAGGTCACGCGCAATGTAGGGTTCCGAAGTAGTAAGTTTATCGACTGTTACTCATTGACTATAACATAGCCGTGATAGTTTTCCTTGTAAATTCATCATATTATAACCTATTTTTGATTATTTTTTTCACTTTTTCAACTCCAATCGTTTAGCCACCAGGGAGGGGGACACTTGATTCTAACCCGAAATGGTCTTAGAAGACCCATAATATTTTTGAAAGACCTTTTCAACGATACCCCACACTATACGTACCATACGCGACGAATTAAAAATTCATCTTCACGTTACCTGTAGGTGAGGTACCCTGAAATTTTTCAATGTTTTATTCTACGATTTTGGAGTTTTAATAAATATGTATCCATGCCAAATTACAGCTTTCTAGTATTAAGGGTCTCGGCGCTTTGCTTCGGACAGACGGACGGACGGACATGACGAAACTATAAGTTCCGAAGTAAATTCGGAACCCTAAAAATAATACTTTCATTTAGATTATAGCGGGAATGAGGCGTGGCCAGTTTTTGCCAGTTGCATATACCTATGTATATGACACCTCCAAACATAAACACCAAAACACTCCATACCATGGGCGTAGCCAGGTTTTAGTTTCGGGGGGGGGGGGGGGGGGTTGGGGTTTGAACCCCCGGAACCCCCCCCCCCCATGGCTACGCCCATGCTCCATACGCACAGTGCTTAAAAATGTGTACAAACGGCCACGTATCAATAAATACATACAATTTAAACAATAATAAACACCTACATAATAAAACAAACTACTTAGTCTAACTACGAGCGACGCAACTGTCGGGAGTGTCGGGGCGCACGAAGCGTTCACCCGTATACCGCCAAGTCTCTTCAACAACAACAAACAATGGTAAAACTTTAAACACACGCGCGCGACTGACAGATAAAGCCTCTTACTGTTATTGAAAACTTTACAAATATCTCGGTTCAAAGTTTTCATTGCGGGTATAAAATGAAAAAAAGAAAAATAAAACTAAAAATGAACCACACGGCAACATTAGGGTGCCCGTACATTAGGGTTGAAATGCCGAATGACTTTTTTAACGACAACAATAATTTCTCGACGGTATTTCGCGCTTTCTATCCTTTTCTATACATATATCTCTCATGAATATTATTTTAATCAAGTTAAGCTTAAATAAAGAACTAAGGTCAAAATGCATCGCAACCACAAAACAAAATTGTCCTTCAATTAAGGTCGGGTATCCTTGTATTAAGAGGAAGCAAAAAACCCGCTCTCCACCACGCTGGCAGAATAAAAATTCATACTTCATACACCTCTCAGAATATTATGAAACACTCTCAATTATTTATTTATTTTGCTTTACCAAGGAAAGATATATACATCGAAAACTCACTTAGTACATACTTACAGAATTCAAACTCATTCCTAAGCAATAAACTGAAGTTTCGAACCATTAGGCCATATTACTCATGTATGTGATGTTATGTATTTGTATGTACGAGTGTGATACATAAAACCATTAACTGTCTAAGAAGCAGTAAAGTGAATAACGTGTCTTTTTCAACAAAATGCCTTCGTTCGTTCACGAAATGAATTCCTTTCACCCCTTCCATTCCTTAGAGTACTCGTTCGCTAATATTACTCTGCGACTAAGTCACAAGCGAAAGCGGGCGCAGTATCTGTCCACTACAATAGGTAAGTGGTGAAAATATTACGTATAGAATGTGGAAGGAGTTTTAACCATCAGTATTTTCACCGGCCATGGGACCCTCTAAGAAGGGGGTCCGTCGTTCTCGGTTAACAAATCATTTGTGTCAATGAACGAAATAATGCCATGTTACTAAATTTATCTAAACCACTTAGGTATTTATAATATGCGAGTTTAAAAACACAGGATTCAATTTTTAGATTCCGGAATAACTCAACCTTTTAACCCTCTTCAATAAATACCCTACTATTTCCGAAATATTTAAAGAGCCATCTTTCTTTTTCTTTTAACTCACACCCTTAAATTGCTGGCATATAGGTACCTATTACATTTTTACCTGCCAGATCTATGAATATTTTTCTTCATGTGAATTTTGGGTTTTCCTATATGGCTCGTGTAAGTGCACGCGGGTACTTATAACTTATCCCCGCTGTTATCTCGTGGCTCACATTGCAGTATATTAGCGTGGTGGCTATCAGTATTCCTGTCCCACGCGTCGCTGGCTGTGCGCTAGTGGGTGCCAGTGGGTGCTAGTGGGTGCTAGTGTCGGGCTTACTCCACCGCCGCTACTGTCTAATGGCCCGTTTACATTAAGTCAATGAACGAACACCACTAGCATTTCGTTCAACCGAATTCTGTTACCGAGTATGTTCTTTAATTCGTTGGTTGTGACACTTGCGTGGATATTTGGTTAAAACTATTTCCAAAACCATAAATATTCCTTAATTCGTTCGGTTTTCCATCTGAGCGTGAGTCTGTTATCGGTCACGAGTGACGGACTACGATTCACTCAGTAGATCGAATGCAGATTTGCAGACTTTATAGATCTCTCAGAATATCATGAAGAATTCTTAGGCACGCAGGCAGAACGTGTCTAAGCCACTTTTTAAGTCACTTTAAGTTACCGCCACTCCGCAAGAATGGTGACATGTTAACACATCATTAGTTCTTCCCACACTGGTTAAGGTCTTGTCTAGGTACTCTGTTTCCTAGGTCAGGGCCATAGAGATGGCCATGACCCAACGAGGGCCTCGACGATATAAGGATCCAAGAGATTCTGACATTCTGTCTAAGTTCCTACTAGCCTCACTAAATCTGGATTTCAAATATTTGTGATTCTTTGTGTTGCTGGTAGCATTGACACACGAATGAACATTAGAAATACACAAAACCCAAGAAAAAAACATTTATCTGACACATTTGCCAATTGAAAATCGAATCCGGGACCCCTAGACAAACAAGGTAACTCCACTACAGAACCGTCAATAAGTTACAGTGCGCAATAAATACGGCGCCACGAATATGTCATTATTCACACGGCATATTACTGCGAAATGGAAGCGACGGGCAACATATCTCCACATCACAATAACGGAACATGCAATGTTATAATATTATGTGGCATAATTTATGAATGTCCACATAATACCTAACTGCTGGCCTCAACCCATTAGCGGTTCATTGCAGGTCACTGGTTTCTCGTCGTAATTGGGGAAACCTCGACCGTAGTATAACACTATCCCAGTGAAAAATGCTGATGGATTAAATGGCTAGAAGCACAAAAGGTCAGAAGACTCAAGCCAATCATCATCAGAAGAAGAAGAATCACGCCAAAGAATTAAAACAAGCTTAACAACTACTGTGGTAGTAAATTTCGGGACCGCCGGATTACCGTGCCTTGCACATAACCTATTTAAAATAACCTCTTGTAGTCGGATAATTAGTATCGTTCAGGTTAGTTAATTGTATTGCGGTTGCTAATTATTGTAACCTTTGTTTCGTTGCAGCAGCACGTCTAATGTTTGCAAACTTCCAGTGAGTCGTTTCCCGAAACAGAGCGAATTTAGGTACAATGAGTTAGTCAATATAAATAAAAGTCACGAAACAGCAACAGAGTGCTGCATCTACTACTATGCAGTTTTAGCATTAAAACTAGTTTGTTAAACATCTACTTAATAAAACGCTGTCGATGACTACTAGTCAGTTAACGTGAGAGCACGAAAGAAACATGAAACTTTGTTCAGAGGTTCTTTAACAGGGTGTGGGAGCAATAAAAATTAAATAAGAAAAGATTTTAAAAAGTCGTCGCTTAAAAAGGAGAGAAAGTCAAGAATTCGTTGGCACTAACTAATCCTAAACAAACCACTGAAAAAAAATCTCAGTCAAAAAACCAAACAAATCCAGCTCCAACCATCGAACACATGGAGACATCATTCACCTCAAACGGCTCGCTCACAAATGGGAAGGCTATCGGCTCACTCATGTCCCAAATTCAAAATGGCCGATACGTATGCTCGAATCTCGGGGCCGGAATCGCGCGACCCGTAATTTCAAAGAACGGTGTACCCGCAAATTCAGTTAGGACCCTTTCAGATGTCCCGCCGCGGTCTGAGTGGCCGCCTATTCAATGTACGGCTCTGGGAAATGGAGATTTCTCCTTCTTTACACAGACGACTTTATCAAAGGATGCTTAGTGGGGAATTAGGAACTAGAACACCGAAAGGTGTTGGGGAGAAATAAATGACTTTCGTGAAAACACACGACTTTTTAGGGTAATCAAAGCATCCTTATGGTCTAAGGGTATTATAGAATAATTCGCGTGTTCCAATGTACCGAACGGTAACAGGTATTGCGGTAAATAGGCAATTTGTAGCGTGCCTAATGACTAGTAATAAGTACTTAGGTATTAAAGACGAATGTACACTTATCGTAAACGCATTGTGATTGAGGGTTTGAGGGTAAATAGCACTGTAGATTAGATCCAATTTTATAAACTAGTCCAACACGAATCGACTTGATCGGCCTGATTTATTCACTTTTACAAAAGAAAACACATACATACATTGTGATCTGACATTATTATCGCAACCTATAGGTGATCCTTGGCTCGAGACTTGTCTCTCAATGTGAGGAGTCAGACCATAGTCCACAACGCTCTCCAAGTGTGGGTTGGCAGCCTTCACCTATTTTTGAGAACATTACGGGCAACTCTCAGGCCAGGAATTATCCTAACGATGTTTTTCTCGGCTGAAGCAAGTGCTAACTAGTCAATTAGAGATGGATGCAAGATATAAACCCAAACACCCCTATGCTAGAGCGAGAGACCAACGTTCAGACTTCAAGGTTTTCACAGAACACAATGTAGATACAAACTGAATATCTAATCAGTAACAACATTAATCGATCCTACTAACACTTAAATGTGAAAGTTTGTGATGCATGTTTGTTACTCTTTTCGCAAACACTGATTTTGTTTGTTTGCTTAAACTTTATTGAAATTCATATTTGAATTACTTATGGAATTAATGCTTGGATTGTCATGAAAAGCATACATGTAGACCATGATCTGAAGTAAGATATTGGATACTTATTATCCCGGAAAACGCGAGCGAAGCCGTGGGCACAGTGCTAGTAACTAAGGAAAGCTGCCCACTCTTATTTTCAAAATAAACCAACCCTTTGCAACTCGCTCTCAATTACGTTCCAACTTCAGAATGATGTAATCTAGGCACCTTTACGTACTCTAGAATCTCGTCTTGGAATACCGCGACTGGTAATATCAAAGGCAGAGTATCCGCAAATTCCGTTAGTACCTTAGGACCCTTTCGGAATGCCGACACGGTCGCCTGGTGAAGACTAATGGGTTTGTCCGATCTAAGAAATCTATCTACCTAAGTAAAAGCTTGTTATTAATAAATAATAAAAAAACGAACAACAAAGATCTTAAGACATGAACCATTTCGAATTTCGTCCCTAGAAGAATATTGATATTATGTAGATTGAACCATAGATACGTTTTAAAATGTTAGTGTTACGCCATCGCGAAAAATATGTAAGTATGTCTACCCCATATTCTAATTCTCATGAAGGCAATTAATCGTCAAAAAAATTTGCTTTGTACCTTAATTGGCATGCGGGTCGTATAATTAAAAGGGCGAATTGATGAGTAATTCTACATCTTGAAAAAAAATGGTAGTAGATTCTAATTCTCCTTGTAAGAGGTTCTCAACACAAAACAAATTATGTAAAATAAAATATTTAACATTGTGTAAAACTAATAATACCAACAGAACCAAGTGAAATATTCAACAAGTTAACGCAAAACTTAAACAGTACGTGAGTAGCGAGTATACTTTATGTTGGCCCGTAGTGTATGAGGCGCGCGTGTAATTAAGAGCCGTCACAGTTGCACAAGTATACACTTCCTGTAGCTGCGGTAAGAGTGAATGTTCCTCAATGGCATACGACATAAGCGAGGACCGTAGTTATGTATGTCGAATTCAATGTATTGGTTATGAGTATAATGGTAATAGTATATTGTATAGTATAAGTGGTTAGAAGTTAGGGGTAGTCCTTCATGTTTCGTCATCGCCGATGGTTGGTTGGAAGAAAATGCTGTGTTAGTATTAAGCACGCCTGTTGTACCTTTTACCTCGATATTTTTTTCAATATTTCATTTAATTTACAGAACACTTACTCTAATTAACGCAATTAACACCAACAATCTGCTTCCCTCTAGCCAGTACGCCTCACTTCACATTGGTGGATATTCTCTGTCTGCTAAGCTGCTCAACTCCGCTACATCTTCCCTCTTCTACGTTTCAGTAGAAACCGGCGATTATGCATGCCTTTTTAGCTCTGCTACTGATTATGAAACTATTTTCCGTCGATATATTCAGGGATTTCCCAGAATCAGGCATCTCTGAACTTGGAGGTATAAGAATTCTAATTATTTTCACACCACTTTAACAACGGACTTAGGACAGAATATCGATAGATAAAATATAATCAAATTTAAAATCATTTTATTATATACGAGTAACCACCCTCGCTTTGCTTCGGTTTTCTTATTTTTTTTACACCTTGGGTAACATTATTGGAGTTTTATTAAAGATCCCTAATTTTTTGAAAGTATAATATAGCCTATGTCACCCGGGGATAGTGTGGCTTCCCAAACGTGAAAGAATTTTTCAAATCGGTTCAGTAGTTTCGAAGCCTATTCAATGCAAACAAACAATCAAATCTTTCCTCTTTATATAATATTAGTATAGATGAATATAGTTTGCTTTGGATACAATTACGAAAAATTGTTGACGTGGAAGAAAATCCACAGCGTCTTGTATCCATTTGCGTCATTGTCCATATCCATTTGGTACATGCCTAAAAGTTTCTCCAATAACAACGCAACATTGCATCAGTAGAACACCACTTGTTCTTTTTCATTCATCAGTAAACATGTGCACGGTCCATACTGCATACACAACTAAACACACGGGCATCACATCACACAACATTAACAACATGCATGTCAACTTACCCACAAATCATCAGGCAGCTATCGAGCTCACAGCCACAATCTAGAGCTCCTAGGTAACAAGTGTCCTCGCATGCGTATTCAGCGAGCTACTCAACTCAACAGCCCGGTTCAAACCACTCGTGTAGTGGGCACTACACCTCTCCACGTGCGCATGCAAGTTTTTGTAAGATCCGTTGAGTGGAGTGTGTATGTTTTCAGGAGATCCTGCTACTTAACCAGGCTGAGTGGATTACGAGCTTTCCTTCCGAGTGGAACGTTAAGAGTTTAAGAGTAAATCTTCAGGTCTTATGAATGACGAGTTTACGAATGGCAAAGGAACGATATAATGGTTACATTTGCTGCAGGTAATTTGCAACTCTTATTTAATCATGGTTATAGTTTTTTTTTATACCCTATAAGTTAATGCTTGACTACAATCCCACCTGAAGTTGTTAGTGAAGCACGGATATGCATTCCAAGTGGTTTCAAAAAATGTACTGAGGCATTTAGTTTGCTTTTTCATCTCATTAACAAGGATTCTTTCCAAAATGGTGGTTGAAACTGTATTGTATGTTTGTTAAAGTGTTTTAAAGTTTCGGTTAGCTAGAGTAACCTTCACTATTCACTGGATAACACGAAAAATTGCGTTGAACACCATAAGGGAAAATGCAATATAAATTCCAGTAAAGCAAACGAGTAAAGTTTTTCAAAATGTTTGACGTATTTATGTCGTAAATAACAGACAAAATCTAAAAACGAACCCCTAATAATACTAAAGCAATCCAAAATTACCACAAAATATTCTTAGCTCCACACCTTACCCTGCAACTCTACACTATTCGGGGATAAAGGTATCCGGTACCAGTTGCAGGACGCGTCAAATAGTTCCGATTAATTATTCCCTGGGGAAATATTCTGAAGCTTTTTACAACAAAAAGGCCCGGTCGGTTTAACCTTTAGGGTTGTACGACGACAAATAGTGTAAAGGGTAATATTGCATCTACTTTTTTACGTGTAATAATGCATAGGTATATCATTGATCCCTAATTAAATAAATGATGCCAACATCCTAGCATACAAGCCACCTGATGATAAGTGGTCACCATAGGTCGTGTATATCAGCAACACGAATTTAATGACAATGTTCGAAAACTATCAATTTAAAAGTTAAAACTACATACGAATCAAAAGCCTATTCAACCAGAGGTCTCTTCAACCCGAATATTTCAAAATTCATCTAATTTCAAATTCAGGGCGGTAATAAAGAACAAAGGTATTCGAATCAGTTTCAGATCGAAATAGTTTTAATTATTCTGCGGGCGGTATCAGCGCCACCTAACGGAAACTATTTGCAACTCGCGTGCTCGGGTAGGATTAGTTGACAGTTTGTCTTTAAGGGTCTGGACCCTCGGAGGACCTTTCAATGACCGCGGTCACATGTAAATGTGTCATATGTTCTTTCAGTTACAGCAATTACTAAGTTCCAAGTTATCCAGTTCTAAGTTATCTTTTATAAGAATTCTAATTCAAATCCTAATCATTTAATATAGTTCACTTATTATAATATTCATCTGCCGGTTCGAAAACATACTTTATCATTTCGAAGACGAAACGGCGAAGCTAATTTCTCGGCCCGTGTTTTTATACCTAATATATTTTTGAGGTTTTAAGTGCTGAATGAGGAGAAGTCTTTCCAAAAAGACATTAGCGATCACGCGCGATCGATCACCTACTCCCCCTAAAATTATGTGAAAAAAAAACAATGTAAAAGTTTGCATGAATTACTCGTACACGCAAAAACTACTAAACGGATTTTCATGAAATTTAGCACACAGATAGGCCATGATCTAGATTCTACAGTAACATATAGGGTATTTATTATGCCCAGAAAACATGGACAAAGCCGTGAGCAGACTAGTGTAACCTAAACAAACGTATACGACCACGTATATTATTCGTGCTCCACAAATGATCAACAAACAAGTCGCAGTTTAACGATCGCCACTCCTTCGCACTGTGCAAACTGTGTGTGACGTCACCGTGGAAGCCTTCAACGGAAAATTTCACGTGGGTTTCCTCTCTATAGGTACACGACTTTTTACGTGTTTTGTGTTTTATTGTGTCACTAGCTTTTGCCCGCAGCTTCGCCCGCGGTAGAGATCGTTTTTTATAAATTCTACTTACTTTTACTGAGTTAGATTTAGTTGCCTATGACTTAAGTAATTTACATGTATTGATACAGAACTTGCAAATGAATTTTACTAACGCCATCTATTAACAAAATCCGGAACTAAATATCTAGCAACTAACAAAATATCGATCTCCCCGGCCCATGGGGATGTTTTACCGCGGTAAAAAGTAGCCTACGTTACTCTCCACCCTCCTCACTATCTCCACACATAAAAACCATACCATATAACAGCTTCGTTGCGACGTGAAAGCCGGACAAACAAACAAACAAACACACTTTCACCTTTATAATATTAGTAGGGATACTAAAAAAAGACAGGCAAAGCATATCTGAGATGGTATTTGCGTTAGATTCTAATGCGAGGCTTCAATGCAAATATGAATTAGCTTTTATTAAGTCAGGCCTTGCCTTTCCCGATGATCTTATGACTCATATTTTTATATAGTTATGAAATATGAATCTGTTTGTATTTATACTTTTATAAACACGCACGTTATTGGACTATAAAACATAGAGATTGAAAATGTATGTTTCGAAAATCCCCGAAGTAAAAAAACTCAAACGAATTTTACTGATTTCTAATGAATATTCAATTTTCTTATGACCTGAAGTTAATAAATTTGATACTACGAAGTCAAAAGCACAAGCTTCCACTTGCCTCCTAAATTAGGAGAACCCCAAGTGGAAAAATTCATGCTTCGACAATGACAATAGCAAAGTCAACACCCTTGCTGGGTGTTTGCTCACAGTAATTAAGGTTGGTACACAACGTCGATAGGAACACAGGCGAGTGTGCAAATAATTGTGGGTTTAATGATTTGGAGAGAAACACGCATAACATGTTCAATACAGAAAATATGAGGTATTATGTAGTTTTGTATTTAAGTAGAAACAGCATTACTACTTGGGTAGGTCAAATGTTGTAACCAATTTTATTACTTACTTTCAGTTTATGGACCAGCTTCAAGGAATATGATTGTAGTTCAACATGATTTGATAATGGGCCATGATACAACCCACTAGACTTTTAAAAATATTGTTATACATAACTTATTCACCACACACATTTTCCATCCATTCGCCTTCATCACGTCATATTGGTCCAATAGTTGAGATTGCACGCGACATTCGCACTATAGAGAACGCTCGAAACAGCTTCGCATTGACGCCGCCATATCGCGTCGCCCATGTCGGCGGTGGCCCGTGAATAGACGTTATAGACGGCCACTTAGCGCGGTTGATTTGACGGTCCTTTGATGGCTTCCAGTAAGCTTATTAACTGCAGTGCGCGGAGAAAACGAAGGGAACGTTATTTGTCAGTGCTGCTACTAACCCGCTTTCGCTTCGGGAAACCCATGTCTTAATGAGTGATGAATCTGACTTTGCAAATCATTTTTACCAAACGTTACATATTTTTTAGGTACATTAACATTTTATAGTTTTAAGGACCAGTTTTGTTTTAAATCAAAATTCAAAACTCATTTTTCCAATGATTTTGCCATAATAAAAATTATTCAAAAATTTAAAAGAAAAAATCCTTTTTTAAACCAGGTGTGTTAAGAACCTAAATATAACTGTACTATTATGTATTCTATGATATGGCTTTGAAAATAATACGTATTGTTACACGATTAAATTGAATCAAATGAAGGATTTAAAACCAAATGCTACAAGGTAGGTAGTATTTGTCCATATCTTTAATAAGTCATGTCGCCAAGGTTTCATCTTGATAAATTCAAAGTGATTGTATTCCAAGGTAAACCCAATGGGACTACCCAGCAATGCGTCAGTGATGCTTTTGGGGTTGAAACTGATGTCCATGACGAAAAACACTTATCATTAGCTTCTACATAAAAAAACAATTTTAATCACGCACTTTGATGCACTCATCCTAATGTTATGAATGTATAAGTATGTATTATATTTGTCACTCTTTCACGCAGAAACTGCTGAACGGATTTTCATGAAATTTAGCACACAGATAGACCATGCTCTAGAATAAGACATAGGGTACTTATTATCCCGGAAAACGCGAGCAAAGTAGATCTATAGTACATTACCAGCCGCCTCGACCCGTGCTCCATACAAACCGCTAGGGGATCACAAATTCGCTAGCTCCATAAACAAGGCACGTTATTAATACACTGACGTCACTGCCGATGCCCCAAGCAGTAGCCGCCAATACGATTAGGGTCATACACTCGCTGCACTCTTAACGTGGCCCGACAGACAGGCCTGGTGGGACAAAAACGTGAAGACATAAAAGTTAGAAGTAACTACAAGTCGGTGAGGTCAGAGATGTTAGCCTAGGTTAATTATGTTATGAAATTAATTGGATTGTAAAAATAAATTTAACCAAAATCTTCGTTATATTATACTGAAGCAGTACTCGTTTTAACTTCTAGCTCGGTTGGTAGTAATAGTAATCCTGTCTGTAGAAAGAGTCTGGTTTATGTTCCCGGGTGAGATACATAGATTTACAGCTCCCTGGTATGCCGGCACGGAATGGGGGTTAGTATTTTAAGCCGCCCCAATATCGACATTAGTCGTGTTGTGAACGAGGCTTAAGTCGTTTACTAAAAGAAGCAAGACTTGAAAACTTTTAAACAGTGCTACGCTTCCCCTCTACGCCAAGCTACGAATGCTACGCATCTCCTCTACGTTGCGCTACGTGTGCTACGTCCCCTCCCTAGCCCGTTTAAACTAGCGAGTTCCGCTGTAATAATGTCGGCGCTTGTCGCCGAGGCCACGATAGGTCCTGTTCGTCATCCGCCATCTTCGATGTTCCGGCCGAAAATGAAAAAAGCTTGTCAAGTCACGTCAAGTCGCGTCAAGCGCAGCCGCATCAAGTGTCGTCAATCAAAATTTCTGTCAATTATGGTCAAGCCGTAGACCGCTTGACGGTACACGTCAAGTCAATGCAGTAAACGATCAATATTCGGTTCAATCACGTAGACTTGTCAAGTGCGCTTGATCGTCTCGGGGACCCATAAGATCATCGCTTACGACGGAACACGACGCTCCATTGTTATTTAATTACGTTAAACCAATACAAGCGTACAACAACTATACAATTAATAATTAACTGTGGGTATTGATACAACGCCGGTATAACTATTAACTACACAACGATAACGGTAGTTAGTACACTCGAGCAAACTATGTATACGAGGTACAACCGTCTTATTCATTTAAAGTACCAATTACGACTTGTATGCCCAAGATAATGGTTAATATACGGAGCCATTTCTTGCGCGCGAAATTACAGTAAATACACAACCGAATGTAGAAAAGTATATCCTTCCTTATCATACGAGTAGAGTAACCATACTGACGCAATGTCTTTTTATATTGGTACAAAAGCCGTCGTCGTCTACACAAGATAAATATTTATAGTAATGGTTTATCATAATAGTAATTATAATAATAGTAATGCTTACATCATATGCAGAAATAAAACAAAGATAGGAAGACAGATATTAACAAAACAAAAAAAGAATAAGAATTGTAGAAATTACAACTATTTTAGTGTGCAACAAAACCTCTCACTCAGATAACCCGTGATGTCTCTTCCAACTTGTTAAAGCTACATATTAAAGGCCAAGGCATAGGTACGTAGCGGATTTTTTCCCGTACGGGACGGGACGTGAAGTTTTGGAAACACCGTTTCATAGAAAATGTATACGCAGCGGAATCCCGTACAGGACGTGGCACGTACGGGACGGGAAAAAACCCGTTACGTATACACATTGGCCTTATGTCGACAAGTACGCTTTCAATGCGTTCATGATTTTTGTTACTCTTTCACGCTAAAATTACTGAACGGATTTTCATGAAATTTAACATACAAGTAGACCATGATCTGGAATAGGACATAGGATACTTATTATCCCGGAAAACGCAGGCAAAGCTGCGGGTAAAGAGCTACTATAAATACATGTTTACACTTAAAGAGCTAGGACTTCAGTTAAACTCAAGTTGCGTGCTTCTTGCCGGTCCACAGAGGTACAAAAACAGCGGCGACATCGAACAGGGTTACGTATACCGAGACAGTTGTACGGCTCGCTGAATTACAAGTGGTTTAGGGTTAAGGCCACGTAGTCGCGGTGCGGTCGGCGCGTTTTCATTGTAGCATTACGCTTCCCGCCCGCGTCCGATAATCGGTGACCGATTTTTTGTAGGAGAAAAATAGAACGTACTGATAGCAATAGTGCAACGCACAAGTCCTACAAAAAGTCGGTCAGAAATAATATGGAAGAAAAAATCGGCCCGATTATCTCTCCAACAAAAAGTCGGAAGTGGGCGGGAAGCGTTAAGCTGTTTGTCAGAGTAATGGACGATAACTAATCTACGAGTACATTATAATAGCGCTAGGTTCTGGTTTGCTCTAACATTATACAATGTTAATATGCAAATACAGAATTACACATTTCACATTTTTAACTACCTCATCCTATAAACAAAGCTGCTTATAGTCATAAATATGAATTTGGGATATTTACTTCAATAAACTTATAAGTATACTATCTAGCACAATTTCCAAAAATTTGTGACTGTGAGAAGTATGAGTGAAATGTAATGAAATTCAGAAAATCACAGATGGAATTTGGTCTCAAACCGTTAAATACACAAATCGTCTTAGTACTTTAGAAAATTAACTTCTAAAAATACTATTATTACTCCATGTAAATGTAAAACAATATTTGTCTGCTTTAAACCGACAGGAACAAACCGTCGAAACAACCACAGAATAGGCAATCGACGGAATTCCCGCACATATTGCTAGTATTGCTACACCCGACCAAGACGGTACCTTATCAATAAATGTCGTGCCGTCCGCTACAATGTAAACAGTGCAGCACGCGTGTCCCCTATCGATCCCGGGATCCCGGCATCCCGGGACCCCGCGATCCCACCCCGGAGAAAACAAATTAACGACTCGAGACCCCGAGCACAACGTTGTGCAATACGTGTCTTCAAACGTGCCGCTGATGAAAACACTGTTTTTTGACCTCCCGCTTATTGCGATCGACTGAATCGCATTTGGCATTAAGAGTGCGAAAGAGAAGGATGACTGTACTTGCGTTGGAGATAGTCGCACAAATAAATATCTGAATTTAACAATGTATCAGATGGGTCGTATTGTTGAGCGGGATTTTGCCCGCGGACGGCTTACGGATAATGATACGTATTTAAAAAATACATAAAATTCAAACTCACTCACTATAGTCATACACATATTGTTTTGTTATTATTATAACAAATTCTACGAAACAGTAATTTAACGAGCGACTCCAAGTAAAAACTCCTCAAAACCGCAAAACAGCGCGGCAGGGCGGCCCACCGAAAACAATCGACCGAAACAATGAATAGCATATTTTAACGAACGTATTCAAAGCCAGCGCCGGGTAATAACATTAACTGGGTGTAAAGGAAAATCACGGGTGGTGTACGCAATGGGAATATTAACAAGCGAAGCGCTAATCAGCCGGTCGTGTGTACGCGGCTTTATCCGCGCCACGTTCACCCGCGCACCCGTCCGCGTCCGACGCATTCATTGGATTCTGTAAGCACACCGATAAAACTCACTGGTGAATACGCGGTGAGATTATTGTATTGGGTACTTAGTTAAAAAGTAACGAATGACTTAAACGTACAGTCACCTGCAGAGAAAAGTAACCCATCTGTTTACAACGCAACAGGCAACGGAAACGTTGCTGTTCGTATATTTATAAACAGATGAGTTACTTTTCTCTGTAGGTGACTGTACAATCAATGTATAGGTATTTGTGATAAAATCAGTTAACATCATAATTATACAAACGAAATTAAAAACATTATTTTACAAGGTATGTAACCAAATATAATGTAACAAATATGTTTCCAAATGAATAAATCATTATTAAATGCAAGATGCACTTGGCACTTTATCACAAAACAATAGATTCGAACCTACGTCACTGTGTGCCGTCGAATCGCTGAGCTTACACTACGGAACCCGGCCAAGATCATGCTCGTAACGTTTTATTATACAGTAAAACACGACTATACAGTCTCGTATTTGTACCGCATTATATTGGTTGCAGACACGCTTCACTGCACGATGGATAGATTGCGCAAGTATTTAGTTTACGATCTCGTAGCCTAGATGTTGGAATGAGATGTTTTCAGGTAAGATTGAATTTTTTTAGTTTAACACCGCCAGTTTATCACCGTCAACACGTCGCGTGGTGGCAGGTGCCATAGATTTAATACACCAAGTGTAGCACCCCTCAGGATTATATATTCCGAAGAGTACTTTATAATAAATCATTAATAACAGCATATAAATATACCAAAACAAATCCGAGCATTGGGTGCAGGAACCCACTAAGATAGGTCTCTCGCTGCATCAGCGGTGTTCGATCACAGTTTACGATGTTTTAAAGCCGTCTCACGCGTTTTATTCGTACTTGGAGAAAATAGGATGTGGGCGAAGGCAGCTTCGACTATTCTAGTTTTATTATTAAGGCAGGTTTATAACCTGGCCCGTATTAAACCAGACAGAATTAGTGCGGGCCTGGTGTAAAACTTAGGTAATACTGAAGTTCTAGATATTAAAAGTTATCTCAATCCAAGGATACATATTCCTTACTTAGAAAAAAATGGTGGAAAGCATCCTCACCTTGAAGTCTAGACTTTTTGACGCGCTATTCTAACTGTAATTTTTAATCTTTTATTCCGATGTCAACCTTTTAATAGTGATTATACTCACAAGGTAAAAGTATTCCCAATCAACACGATTCGGATTTGCTTTGATTCATTCTGGTGTAATAATTTTACACTTACCTGAAACAAAAAAGATAAACTTTAAAAAAAGAAAAACCACATAAAAAAAAATACAAAAAAATACAGCAAGAATATTCTATTATCTATATGTTTATTTTATTAATAGTAGTGATTCACGCGAAAAGTTTGAAGGGGTAAACAATAAACGTGAAACATTGTAAAAGGCATCATGAAACTGAACAAAAAAATTTTTCTAACGTGATTATTATAATATTAACGTAAACATGTTTCTGAAAGTGAGAGCAGATTGAAATTAAATAAGTATGATTTTAAATTCAACGACTCTTATTCTGCCCAGTGCCCTCCTAATGATAAATAACGTATCTGACATTTTTGACGAAAACGAGTTTACGAATTACGAATATGCTAATAACTCGTTTTCGTCAAAAATGTCAGATACGTTGTTTATCATTAGTGGGCAGTATTGTAGTGTCTATGCACAGCGCTGAGTCTTGAAATAGCTGCGGCCGAGCCGAGTGCAGGGTGCAGACGTGCGCTTTGCATATACATACCTCACCTATTACAGAGTAAAATATGTGTATTATTGACCCTCTAAAGTTCTAAACACTACACTTATCAAGCAGTTTTATCATTTCCACAGATTAGCTAGGTGTTCAATGAACTGTTTGAAATGAACATAGTCAGGAGCGCCGGTTAGCTGTTTCAGCGCTCTCTCAAAGAACATCATTGATAAGTTTGCAGTATTACGGACAACTTTCAAGTAACATTCAAGATTTCTCGCGCTGTTTCACTCCGCGATTTTCTGCTTTCACCATCAGAACGTGTTGCAACATATAAAGCTAGTTAGTTATATGAGTAAATGAACGTTAACACGCTCACAAGAATTCCCAGGATTGCGAGTGGCATAGATATACAGATATAAGATTAATAAATATTTAAATAAGACAGAATAAATATTTTTTTACAAACTATCCGACGAACGTGCTGACGACGACGAGCAATAATATTAATGACTTAATAATAATATAATCTTTATGTGAAGCCTTAAGTTACTACCAAGCGGGCCGACTTCTGTCCTCTTGCCAAACCATACTACACTAGGATCGAATTGGAGTCAGTATTCTAAGCCGCCACAATACTGCAAAATTTTTAACCGACTTCAAAAAAAGGAGGAGGTTCTCTATTCGACTATATTTTTATTTATGTGTCGCCTCGAAACTTTCGACTGGGCGAACCGATTTTGACGATTCTTTTTTAAATCCAAAGCTGGTGGCTGTCATGTGGTCCCACATAAATTTCAACGAGATCTGACAAGTAGTTTTTGAGTAACTTTGAAGTCGGTTATTTTTTGTTAGTAAAATTTAGATTATATCATTAATACATATATTTGCATTTGCTTTACAAATCGAACCGGAGATATTAAGTCCCGCAGGCTACCGCAATCCCTGAATCAGTGTCGTCACTCGTCGTTCATCCATTCGCAGTGTCTGAAGAGTGTGTTTCAATAACTTTTAGATTGAATCCGGATTCAATAGAGCATTTTGCATCGAGTCGCGACTCACAAATCGAATCCCGCCTTCTCGAAAATTAACCGACGAATGAACGACTGTACTACCCCATGATTGGAGCAGTGGGGTACGCTATGATGATTTTTTAGAGTTCCTTTACGAAATTCTTTAATGTTTTAAAAGTGTTCTTCAATGGAGAGAGAAGTTTAACATAAGGATTTCTCTACTATGATGGTTTCAAAAGGACATAGTGTTTTTGATGAATGTTAGAGTAGAGACATAATAATATACACAAACAATGAATAAGGCAATTATTTTAATGTCTCTGCTAAATAACTTTGTTGAACATAATTAAGTATATTGAAAATATTTCGAGATCGTGTGCGCATGCTAATAATGACCGCTCGCTTCATACCGAAGTGAAGTGAGGTTTATCACTATGTAGTTATAATAATAACGCAATATTATTTTAATTGAACATTGTACTTCAGTGAAGAGTGTAGTTAAGGTATGTTCGCCTAAATAATAAAACATCAAAAGTAGAACAACTAAATTGTTAAAAGTATATTATCTACTTGTAATTTCTTTTTAGGACCCTGTCTTAATTTGTTCTTGTGTTCAAATTAAGAAATTACAATTTAGCCTAAAATAACTTATTTAATATAAGAAAATAATGTTAAAAGTATATCTACTTGTAGTCTTCTATCTCGTTGTCAAGTAATTTCTTTCTAGGATTACGTCTCAACGTACAAGAGAACAAATTTAGAAATTACAATTTCGCTTAGACGAGTATAAAATTAATATCATAATATAAATTTAAACTTACGCAAGCCTTGTAAAATAAACGGTTCATAATGAAGGAAAATTGAGGAAAATTAAGTGGCTCCCGCGACTTGTTATTCGTGAAATAAAAACCTTGACAGGTGCCGGCGGGTTGATTAGGTCTTCCACTGATAAAGCCTAATGGTGGCCACTCACGGTCATTCCATCGCGTCAAATCGCGTGATATACAGCCAAAATTTGATCGTGAATGTGAAAAACTGATGGCGTGATAAAAAAATCTGTATGTCAAATCGCGCCATTTTGATATTTGTCATTTGGCGTGGCTCCAAAAATGACGCGATGGACTGACCGAGAGTGACCACCATAAGGCGTTACGGATAGTATTCACGCTTTGCGTTATATGTATATTACTAGCGCTGCGCCTGCGTCTTTGCTCGCGTTTTTCGGGATAATAAGTACCCTATATCCTTCCAGATCGTGGTCTGCCTGTGTGCTGAAGTTCACGAAATTCTGTTCAGCAGTTTTAGTGAAAGAGTAACAAACATCCTCACTAACTTTCACATTTTAGTAGGATTAGTATGATTTGTTAGGTACATTCTGTTTCGGGACACATACCACTATGGCAACAATAACGCATTGCGTTACTAACGCTGCAGTTAATATAAAAAGCTAAATAATGTTTGTGACATAATTATCATTATGTGCATTATAAACTGACAGCATGGATTTAAAAGTCAGGTTCCCGCACCGGCTCACCTAGTTCAAATCTTGCACGAACATCTAATTTTGAGAAATTATACACTTAAAAACAAATCATAATCGTATCGAATGATTAAGAAAAGTTAACTGAACATTAACTTCATCATGTAATTTTCATTATAGCTGATGATGACTCATGACTAGTTCAGAATATTCTTAAAGAACATATTCTTAATAGTTAGCCAAACCACACTTCACCTTTGTCTATAAATTAAACTAAAAAAGACCGCGCCCTGATACGATATTTATACGAGTATTCTAAGCTACAAAACACTACCAAGTATCTTCACATAACATTAACATGATTTGTAATTTACCAACAACTTATACTAACTTAATTACTTAACACACACAACTAACCACAAAGTCAACAGACATCTATTGTCTATCACCGCTCATTTAGACGCGCGTCTCGCGGATCGTCTCGTAGCGCGTCCGTAAGCCACGCCCCCTACGCGCGCGAGCGCTATCTAGTGTTTACACGCTCGCTGCGTTCATCAGATGCGTTCGAACGCTCAAGGATGGAGCACGTTGATGTAATACATCGGCATCCAGTCAGTGAAACCTTTCTACCATGATTTATAGGCAAAATACTCAATGTAGATTGTACTATGGGTAGATTTCTGTACAATTAGGCTTTTTAAAATAAAAAATCTATTGGTATTCATTACAAACAAAACATCAAAATTTCCTTCTTTATAATAATATTACTTTAATATACGAGGTTTTGTTACTAATAGTTTTAGGTTATTATTATTATTATCATTCAGTATTAACGTTCAGTAACATATTTTTATTTTGAAAAATACGAATCCAATAGAACACGTACGTATGGCGCTAGTAGCCGCTGTCGAATGAAGCGCGCGCCGCGCGCGTGTGAACACCGCGCGAGCTCTCGCGCGAGCCCCTTTGGCGCGTGCCCAAAAAACCGCTCCCGACGCGAGCCCTGCGAGCCACGAGACGCGCCGCGGTCTGGTCCGCGAGCTCCCTGTTCACACGCGCGCGTACGAGCGCGTCTCGCGGATCGTCTCGTGGCTCGCGCGCGCATCTAAACGGGCCATCAGAAACCCGCGACCGGTGACAGAACAAGATGGCCACCGAGCGTTGAACAAGATGGCCGCCGGCTCATAAACCCGTAAGTCCCGTCTGAAAGTCTGCAACACGTATCTGCGCACTTCCGTGAGGAAACTATGGTGGAAATAATATTTGTCGATATCCAACGATATACACCGCTGACGCCGACACGTCGAACGGTAAGCCTGCGTTTCATTCGTATAAGTCGTAGAGACAACAGACTTACAGCTAAGCCTTTTGTACATACTCGTCAAATTGAATATAAACAAAAACGCAAGTAGGAATATAACTAGATTTTATTTAGATTAACTGTATATGGCACTCATCTTACTATAAGATCTTCTGGTGACTTTATGCACGCCGATACCCTCTATGTATTACCTACTGATGTGTCCTTCTGCTTGTTTGACTCGAAGAAATCGCTATGTAGCGATAAGATCGCCTGTTGTTTTGTACTACTATGTGTTCTCCTTGTATGATGTGGTGTGGAAACAATAAAGAGTTATCTATCCCGAGATTATGTGATAGTTGGACTAGGCACGATGATGTCCGCTCCACATAATATGACGGTCATTACGGTCTTGATCTTGACCTTGACTATCGAAGTATGTAATTTTAAATCTTATGTTCATATTATGAATCCCATACGACATTGGATATGCAAATATTAGACGGTTTGCCATATACTACTTTGCAATTGCAACAATGCACGGTTAACGTGTATGATGGTATACTATATACCTACTTTTAATTTGTATTGCATGTTTCCGTTGTGGAAGGAAGGGAGGTGCCACGCATGTCGTAAAGTATTATATACCATCATACACGTTAACTGCGGATTGTTGCGAAGTAGACTAACTGCCACACTCAAGAGTCACTTAACGGTTACTTAAAGCGCTCATTAGATTGTATTGTGATTCTGTACTAAGGAGCGATTTAAGTAATCGTTAAGTGACTCTGAGTGCAGCCGACTTAATAACAATGGATTTCCGCAACGAAACGCCTGATACTATTAACTATCTCTCATATAGAGAAGTAATATTTAGCCAGTTAACGTTCCGCGACGGTGTTTTAATTAGGGGTGCAGCCATTCTCTCCTCACCCTAGCGTGTAGTTATTCTTAAATGCACTCCCATAAAGGCAGCTGGATTAGGTGATATATAAAATTCATAAAAAAAATATTTCAAGTTATCAACTAGCACTAATTTTCACGTCGACTGGAACTGCACATAAATAGACGAAAAAGAAAATCTGGAAATGGTTATATTAATGAACAAGGTGTAAGCACTTCACAATCACATCCATTATTTTAGAGGCACGAAGCCTGCTCTGATCCAAAGAGGACTTGAGTGATAGGTCGAAGTCCGGAGACCATCAAAATCGGTTTCCATTTAACGACAACCAGACCAAATCGATCACGCGATAGACGCAAGCTGTCAGATAAGAGGTAACGTCAAACGGCTGCAAATTGGAAATGGTCACATAACGAACGGTATTCAGAGCGACATAAACAGCAAACAGTTACACAGTGATCTGAAAATCAATCGGACATTAGGAAGTAGGTCGCAGGCTCAGTGGCGGGCGACACTCGACAGTAGTTGGCGACAGTTGACTACAGTCGGCTAACAAGGTTTCGTCATCGGCCCGCTTTGTAGCGATCGCAGTGCACATGTTTTCGACGTCCAATAGTAGGTTACGTTAAGTGAACTTAAGTTCAAATCAAATGTCATTATCACGTAGTCGTCAGTGAATTTAGAATTTGACATAGGAATAAAAGGATAGTAGTTACCTACAGTTTATCAAGGGTATCAAATGAGAAATCAGTAACAACAGTGCCATCTTTCGCCCTTAACATTTATTAGTCGTGAATTTTTCAATCCGTCGGACTCTGACCGGGCGTAATCGGATGACGTCAGATCCGGCCAATCGAGAAATACGTTTCTAATTCAATATTGATAATCGATTATTGGAGTGTTAATATCGAGTTTGTTTTCGTAAGCCGGAGAAGGGGAGAGAAGTTGAGCTTGCAGCTAACGCAATCTGATTTCATCAACTTTTTGTAACTTGGTTTTGATAAGTTTAAAAAATCTTAAAATTAATATCGCACTGAGAAATTCTGTCATTCAGATGCTTTTATATTAGAGACCCGCTCTGCGGTCAATATTCGACTGTGTCTCAAAGCGTTACTTCACACTGACATTTGAGTGTGTGTTTGTCAATTGCATGGTTATGTTTATATTTTTAATTTTTTGTGTTTCTAATGCATGCGGAATTTTGAAATGAAAACAAACACTAAAAAAATATTCGATCGCTAACGTTACAGGATCACCACTTCAGCTAATCTGAAGATTTCTTGAAAATGTCATCGAAATCGGTAAAACCTAGGGGTTTTGAAATCCCTGGCAAACATCGATTTTTATGTCAATAGACTAATAAAATAAATTACCAAGTATACCAATGTATCTTACACAGATCTTTAAAACCACTTGATGGAATCATAGCAGTCTCCTTCACGTCTAGCCGTAATCCAGCACTATCTGTACAAGCCGAAGGAAAAGCGCCGCCATTTTGAACAATTTCCCGCCAACGATTGGATAATGGCCGCCGGAAATGGTTCCGCCGATGACGTCACGTCACTTCCGTTTCCCCGGCCCATATAGCCTATTTTGATCTTGCTTGTTCGATGGGAAAATATGTGTACAATGTATGCTGGGTATATTTATTTCGACAACGATACAATGTATAATACAATCACTACAATGTATTATTATAAGGAGGAGTCTTTTTCAGAAGAAGAAGTGTAATGCTTCGTGCTTTGGTGGTACTATAATGTCCATGGGTTACGGTGGGTTACTTACCATCAGATGGATCGTCTGCTCCTTTGTCGCCTATTATAACAGCTTACATAAATAATTACTTTTTAACAAAAACTTAAACCAACGAAAAAAAAAACTAAAAAACTAAAAAGCGAAAAATAAAATAAATTTTAGTGTTATAAATTAAGATCCTAAATTAAAAATAAATAGTTTTGAGACGGCGCCAAACAAACAAGCAAAATTAATTACATAAAGCGTAAAATGAGGGCAGCGGCATGCGATGCACACGGCAGCAGCAGCGCGGCGCACATCTTTTCACCGTTTGTTTTTTCATGTCTGGCACCGCCTCAAAATAATTTATTTACTGTTAATTTAGGATTTTAATTTATAATACTAAAATTTATTTTATTTTTCGCTTTTTAGTTTTTTTCGTTAGTTTAATTTTTAGTTAAAAAGTAATAATTATTTAATTTTTAGTTGCAATAAAAATTTATAGTAAGTTATGGGTGGTAGATTCGGTTACTATCACAATACAACTACACTAAACTACTAGTATATAGGTATATACCTATCCTATTCAATAAAATAAGAATCATCGAAATCGGACCATCCAGTACAAAGTTATTGGGGTAACGGGTAAAAATTTAGGGTAGGAATAAAATCAAAAATGACCGATTTCATACCCCATTAAAAACAAGAATCATCAAAATCTGACCATCCTGTGCCGATTGCTGCGTGATCATACATAAAAAATATTCGTCAGCCCTTCACGCTTAAAAAAATATTTCAAATTCAGGGATCAAATCACGGCATTACGACAGTGTGGCGGGAAGAGAGAGAGAGAGAGATAGAGAGAGAAAGAGAGAGAGAGAAGAAAACACTTCCCCGAGGATAAATGCATACCTACTCAGATTCAATCCAAACTTACCGTTAATACTTAGAAAAACATTAGTAAAACACCGTATCATTCTTAACTGTTCGCTTTTAGGGTTCCCCGTTAATAAACTGAAAAGAGACAACTCTGTAAGTACATGTAAATACCGACAAACGACTTGACGATCCACCTGGTGGTAAGTGGCCTATGGACATCAGTAACACCAAAGTCATCATCGATACGATTCCAGCTATGGGACACAAAAGAAAGAAAGAAAGCCAATTATTTTATAACTAGAATCCTCTAGAATCGTAATGTAATCCACATTGGGTGTTTTAGATGTTTGTGACGTTTAAAAAAAATAACGCACTGTTCAATAATCACTTTAAAGAAAGCCACATAAAATTATACGGAACCTTTAGTAGTCAGTATCGCTCGCCTCAAACCAACACTTACATAGATCCCTAACCGCAGCGAACGTACCCTAGCACTTTATTCATCAAATCTCATTGTAACACGGGAATTATTCGAAATCGTTCGAGTGTTATTTCATTAAGCCATTATTATTGTTGAGTCCGTAGGGCGACCAAGTGGTTCTTTTGTGCCCGTGATAAATAAACTTTGTCACGACTAAACGAGTTTCGATTTAAAAACAACAATATGGCGGACTTTCTTTTTTATATTTAAAACGATTAATATTATTATTTACGTTAGGTTCTCTGTACGCAAGGATTAAAAGGAAATACATGTAAATAAATAAAAGGGTCACATGACTCGCAGGATTAATTAAATTAAATACTTCGAAATATTTCAACACCATTAAAATTAATAATGTTAATACTATAGACGAAACAATATGTACCTACCTTTGTTTACAAGTCCATGACTCTAAATGTATGAGTTTAAACTGGACAATTTTAAAACCACTATACCAACATTGCTTTCTAGCAAATAAATCAATAATAGCATTCAATAACGCTACCAATAAAATTCTAAATAATTTGTTAACGTTAAGTTTAAACTGAGTCTAAGCGTTCATGTGGCAAATAAATGTTTATTGTCGGGTCTAAATTCACAAACGGATGTATGTTCGTGTGTGAGTTATTCATTTACTTAAAACAAGAACATTTCCCGTCAGCCAATACGTTCCGCAGATGTATTACAGCTATATATTTCACTATGCAGCATAGCACCGAAGCGAGTAACTGACTAACCGATGGAACACTAAAAGACATTAAAATATTCATTGCAAGGACACCAGGGACCAGACGACCGGACTAGACGACGCAGTCCTCCCGAGGGTACGTTCCCTCCCTTTCTCACTCCTCTCCCTTTGCACGGGAGATTCACCATATATTAGACATCTCATATTTTTTCCTTTCGGACATGCTCTTTTGAATTGGATCACCTTAGTAATTGATGAGTAATCAAAGCCATTTTAATATCGCATCTAGACTAGATACATAAGTAGAGATAGAGTAGTTTGTTAGTTATCAACGCAAACCGTTTAAATATTCTTGAAATTATGTAGTTATTTATAGACGAACCATAGGACAAAAGTATGGTACGCATAATTAATATATCTTCTGTTGAGGCACTTCATCAACTTCATGTGTAAAAATTGAAACCTCCAAATCCGAAATCCATCCAATGCGTAAAGGTATAACCGATTACCTTTTCTTTGCTTCTCGATATTAATTTAAAATTAATTAAACCCCGTAAATTAAAACTGTTGTCACTGGCTCACACTGTCGTGCGGCAGTTTTATGTATATGAAAGCGTGGCATGAATTATTGTGCTTATTTTTATGCGATATTTTATGGCCGCCATGAAAATAATGGAAGTCTGGCCGGTAAATGGGCCGATAAAACGAGGTTTCTGACAGTTAAAGATGTGTTGACTTTTTGGCCGTTATGGAAAAAGGCAATGAGCATTGGCCAAAATATGTAGTTGTAACAATGTTGTCCGCGTAGTCTATACATTTTTCGAAGTAGTCTTTGTCCTGTAAGTACCAAAGGTAGATAGATTCAATTACACTTTGCTAATCCATATGAACCTCAGCTGACCTATTAACAAGATGGTATTAGGTTATCACACAGATTATACCAATAACATTGCAAATCATCGAAACGTTCCGAATTGCGGAATTTCTGAATCTCAATGTGTTCCACTTGGAAGCTAAAATAATATTGCAATAGTTGAACCGTACAAGCTAACGTAGCACGCAAATAACATACATATATGAAAGTTTGCAGCAATTAATGCAAGCAGAATTCCAACTCCAATTATTATTAATTGTCCAAGGGGCGTCCATAAATTACGTGAGGTGTTTTTTTTTAATTTTCTGTCCCTCCCTCCCCCCCTGGTGAGATGTCGTGAGATTTTATTCAACCCCCTCCCCCATCCCCCAATCTCACGTGAGATTTTTCAAAATGTGGGTTTCTTACGTAAACGCGTTGGATTTGTTATTGTAAAAAGAAAAAAAAATTGCTTCGTGCTTTTATTTAGTGAATTATCTTAAACGTATTACGATTACGCTTAAGATTAAATCTTAAGCATGTACAATCTGGATTAAATGGACCAAAATAGTATGTTTTTTTTTGTTTCAATCAGAAAAAAAATTTGCGTGATATTTGCCGAGACCCTCCCTCTCTCCAGCGTAAGATTAGATTAGATTTGATTCGACCCCCTCCCCCCCTTAAACACCTCACGTAATTTATGGACGCCCCCCAATGTATTGCCAGTAATTACATTTTTACCAAAAAAACAAACTTCAACTTCAACGTTCGACGACGACCACTAAATTATCATTACACATTTCATACATATAAAGTTCCTTATGGATCGGGTCTGATTTTCAAATAAAAAAAACTAATTCCAAAATTGGTTCATAAATAACTATGTTTTGCGGTTGGCTTCAACCCATTAATGGCTCACTACTGGGCACAGGTCTCTCCTCTTGAGGAGGCCTAGAGCATACTCCACCACGCTGCTCCAGTGCGGATTGGTGGAGGAAATACGTTGTTTTGAGATTACAAACATTGAAAAAAAGTAAAACCGAATTGAGAACCTCCTAAGTTAAAAAGAATAGTTTGTTGCAAACGAAACATTACTTCATAGTTTCATACACTTGAATAGGACAGCGATCTCATGCCGTCGCATGAAGAGGATGAAGTACGACCGCTGGATTTTAGTGGGAACTATAAGAGTCCCACATACCCACCCCACACATAAAGTGGGACGCGTTTCCCAGCGGTATATAAGAAAAAAAAGTTCATACTGCTAGGCTAGTCAAAAAAAAACCAAAAGGGTTGATAAATAACGAAGTTTCGAAGAAAAAAAAATACAAAACCGAATTCTTCATCGTCACTTACCATCAGGTGAGATTGTTGTCAAGCACTAACTTAATTCATGTAAAAAATACAGTTGCACTAGTTTAAGTATCTCAAGCAGCGCCCCCTGGCGACTGCGACGCCCCCGCCCCCCGTCATGAATGTTTGAAGACTCTGGCTCCGTAGGGGACATTTACAGTTATTGGCGCCAAATTGCTTTTACATCTTGTCTGTTCCAGTGTCGTTAAATTACAATTCCGTATTTATGTTTTGTCTTGTGAAAGTTCAACAGTTTAAGGTAGTTAATATATTTCTATCTAATTTTAATAACATTCTCATTTTTCTGAAATACTATGTGTATAATATAGCAAATATCCATGAAAACATTAAGACTTCAGCTAGGTACTTTCGTTTCATATTAAAAAGAAATTTAATAATTTCTTCCTAGTATCAATACTTTTCTCTTAAAAACTTAGATAGGAGATACTTGATGACAGAACCCTAATAACTAAACGTAGCTTCGATATCAATTTAAAGTTACAATATTTTATTTACGAATCAACTTTCTTTTAACGACAAAGTTTCAGCGGAGGAACTAAGTTCGAAGTCCGCACGCAATTTACTAATATTTCAAAGTTTTAAAGGTTAGCAATTAATTTTACCACCTTGCTTTAGTAAAGAAACACAAATCGACGAATTACGAAATGTCAAATCCATTTTGGATGTTTCTGTAATGTTCTTGAATATGCGTTAAGTCAGTAAGCTTTCAGGTTATAAACTATTTTTGTGCCCAACTTCATCCGAATTCATTTTAGCATTCGTCAAGTAACAAACATCTAAACATGCAAACTTTTTATTAACAATATTATTAGAATAATTGCTTATCTAATTACTTACTGCTAACAGCAAACACATTTATACATGTATGTTTCTACTGTAAAAGCCATCTATTCTATTACAATTTCACCGAGCACCGCTGTAGGACAACACAATATATTACATCGGGCGTGCATATATTTTTTTAAAACCGAACATAAAACTCCGACATAACAACATTCCTCGCAAACAAATTGAAACGTATGACCGCAACAATCTATTTCAATGTATCTCCATCAAAATCTGTTATTTCGTTACTGAAACGTGTTTTTAGTTGAAAAAACATCGCGTGCGAAGATTATATTTGTTTCAGTGTTAAGCTTATTTTTGATAATAAATGTATTGTATCAGGAACAAACTGTTTCATAAAAAATATTTTGTTTTCATAAGCAGAGGCTTAAACAAATATTTTTACTCAAATAAAATTATTTGATTTCGTTGTTATTACTTATACCTTTTTAATATAAACGTATTTATTGGTCTACAAACTAGGATGGGATAGGATTACTCGATGATAAGTATTATCAATATTATTATTATTAAGTCATTAATATGTATCATTACTGGTATTATTATCTTTTTGTGAAGTCTGTCTGGCAAGCTACCATATTTTGCTTGAGTCAGCCGCCAAAAAACTCGTCGTGCCGGAAGGCAGGGGCTTGAGAGCCAGTGCTTCCTTTATTTTTTTCTTCTTCTCTTTTCTTGGCAAGCAACGCATAGATGATAGCTTTGCACAGTGTCAAATTTTGGCTTAGTTGCGGTCATGTATAGTTTATCTGTTTTTTCGAAAGAGATTAATGTGGCAAACAATTGATAAAAATTCCGACAGTAAATTTCTGTATACTTTAAGAGAAATAATTTTTTGTGTGAAAGGTCAATGACCTCAAGGAAAATTTAATTATTTTTTTATTCCTAAAATATAATTGTTTTTGTTTTTGTTAGTATCTTAAATAATGTAACATTGTATTATCTATTCATACTAAAAAAATAGGAAATGTAGCTGTAATATTATAAGACATATTTAAGATTTTTTTATTTCCACTTTTTATTGATTTTTAATTTAATCTTGTTGCGGTCGCATTTTATTCTTCATTATAAATATGCACAATATTGTTCTTTATAATGTCCTAAAAATTTAAAAATTACAATAAAAGGGGTAGAGAGATAAAGCGTTTCTAAGTATTTTAGAAATTTCTATGGAAATAGGGTTGTCTAAAAGTAATCATAAAAATAAATTTATGTATATATAAACAAACTTCGTTTCACTTGGTCACGTCACGCCATAACATGAGAACGACTTGAGCAATTTCATTTATCTTTTTTTACGGAAAGAAAAAATAAAAAAAATACGCAGAAATTTGGATAATTTCAGAAATCTTAACATCTGTCGGTCAGCTATCCTAGGTACTAATATTATAAATGCGAATGTGTGTCTTACCTCTTCACGCTTAGACCGCTAAACCGATTTAGATGAAATTTGGTATATAGACAGTTTGAGTTCCGGGAAAAGATATGTCTTTTATAAAACTATCCTATGGGATAGTTTTATCCCAGAAATCATCCTTTAAGGAGGGTGAAAAGTGGGGTGAAGTTTATGTGCGACATCAATAACCGCTGAATCGATTAAGACGAAGTTTGATATGGAGATAGTTTGAGTTGTGGATAAGGATACAGCACAAATGTGAAAATTTCTAAAATGGTCAAATTATTGTACTCCACGAGGACGAAATCAAAGGCAAAAGGTACTTTATAAATAAATTATTAAAAACTACCAAATACCTTTAGGGTAAATTGCATTTAAAACTATTGTTGTTCTCTCGTTTTCGGGAATGTCCAGAGGTCGTTATTTCGGTCCTCGTAAATGAGCACTGTTTTCCAATAACTTGAACAAGTCAAAATGAGTCAATTTAATTATTTCTGCCACTCGCTGACCAACATGAGGGTTGGCGCACTCATGCCCTTCTAACATTAAGTCACTCGGTCGAGGCCCGATATGACATCCCCAGGAGAATGGGTCAATATCTCCTGAGGCAAAGCAGCGCCATGGGTCTTTGCCGGCTCCATGACGCCTCACCACCGCTTCTCCGGACATTGAGTACTGATATTGGGTTTTAGCGTAAGCTTCACGAGGGCGGACCCCTTCCCAATACCACTCAATGTTCTTCATCAAAGATCTTTTCGTGTGAAAAGACTTGACGCAACGTTATATTGCGTATCATAAATTTTAAGACAAAGTTTTTGTTTTTAAAACAAAAAAATGTGACTTTTTTATATTAAATTTTGATTAAAAAAATCACCTTTAATATTATTATATTATTATTATACATATTACTATTATTATTACAATATATACCGAAATAACGATATAAATTAATATCAATATGGTAATTAAATTTTCATAGAAAAGTGACAACCCTTAACAAAACTTTCAAAAATTCATATCTTGTCACCCCTTTATTTTTATTAGCCAATATTTTTTACACAAATACGTTATTACATGTAGATTATTTCCATTCAAAAATAAAATGCGACCATTAAGAAACCGTCCCACAAAAATTTTTTTTCATTTTTGGTAAAAACATTAATTGTGCCATAACTTAGCGTGTTTTTTTTGTAGTTTTTGGCTAGGTTATAGATATGAACTTCTTTTATGAGAACATATTTTATTTATTCTCAAATAATGTACAAAAAAAATTATATTGCATTTCTATGATTTCTATGGGTTTTTCTCGATAATCACATAAACTCAGAAAATAATTTAAAAAAAAGCTTCAGTGTCTTTGTCAATTCTTTAAAATAGTTACAGCTATCGATTAAACACATAAACTATACATGACCGCAACTAAGCCAAAATTTGACACTGTGCTTTGGTGTCACTGGACATCTACGCATAACATCCATGCATGGCTGATGGACATCCATGGGTGACGAAAGCCACTTACCATCAGGTGGATCTTCAGCTCTTTTCACAGCTATTTACATTTAAAAAATGTCTATAAAATAATACAATAAAGTAATAATCCGATAAAACAAAAGCTACACTCAGTTATCCTGTAACGGAACTCCTCTGTAACAAATGTTCAATTTTCTATTTACTACTCTACACGAATAAAATGGACCTTCGAGCAGGATAACACGAACAACATCATTTTATGGAGAAATACATTCTTAACGCAATTCTGCAGTAACAAATCTTCAATTTCCTCTCCACTCGAAACGACACTAAGAGATTTATCCGGATTAGTAGTTGTTGATTAAAAACTAAATGCAACTGGAAACGTTGAGTGGACCATCGATTTCGCATCGATTCTGATATATTAACGAGTTATTTTATTTTCACAATTGCTTTTATTTCTCTCAACAATGTGACTTTTAATTTTGATTAGGCAGGTAACAAAATGTTAATACTATAATGTACCTACGTATAATGCTTTGCAATCGATAAAGAGGAGTGTCTTCATCCATAGTTTAGCCAGGCTCTATTTACTTGATCTCAAGAACAGAAGGAATTTTAACACTCCAGTTAGGTTTTGTTATCACTTACTAGTAGATTTTGGTATCACTTAGGTGTAATATTAATTAACGAAAATAACTTTCGATAACATTGTATACAGTTTTGACAACAAATCGATTGTATTTCTTGGAGTGAGGCCGCGTTACTATGGAATGTGCTGGACAACGATGACCCAACAACAAATCTTTTAATTCCCTGGCAACTCGGTCGGGGAATAAGAGGGTTATACGCATTAGAAGATGTTGATTAAAACCTTAATGCAACAAGAAGCTCTGGAGCGCGATCGAACGGATCTTACGAATCTTATACTATAAGTACCTACTGTGATGAATTAATTAATCATTAATTCAATATTTTACCTACACCTATATTTTACTCTGATTGCATAGATCGTGGGCACGGCGATGCATATTCCATTAATACATACATTTGAAATAAATGTTTAGTTAAATATTTTTAGGGACTTGTTGAAGCAATGGCGTAATTTGTCTTCAAAGTGTTTGCTAAAATTTGATGCACCGCCCAGAATAAGATCATTGATCATGGATCACGGAACGTGCTGTTTCGTGAAAACAATCTTTTTTAAGTATAAATATAAAGTTACTAAACTAACATGACTCGAACATGACAGTTTTGTCAAATAAACACTTTGTCGAAGCCCATTTTTAGGGTTCCGTAGCCAAATGGCAAAAAACGGAACCCTTATAGATTCGTCATGTCTGTCTGTCTGTCTGTCCGTATGTCACAGTCACTTTTCTCCTAAACTATAAGAACTACACTGTTGAAACTTGGTAAGTAGATGTAATCTGTGAACCGCATTAAGATTTTCACACAAAAATAGAAAAAAAACAATAAATTTTGGGGGTTCCCCATACTCCAACTGAAACTCAAAAATTTTTTTTTCATCAAACCCATACATGTGGGGTATCTATGAATAGGTCTTCAAAAATGATATTGAGGTTTCTAATATCATTTTTTTCTAAACTGAATAGTTTGCGCGAGAGACACTTCTAAAGTGGAAAAATGTGTCCCCCCCCCCCCCCCCGTAACTTCTAAAATAAGAGAATGATAAAACTAAAAAAAATATATGATGTATATTACCATGCAAACTTCCAACGAAAATTGGTTTGAACGAGATCTAGTAAGTAGTTTTTTTTAATACGTCATAAATCGTAAACCGCAATTTACCTCGATCAAAGTTACAACGAACTTCAAGAACTTTTATATTAAGTTACTTGCTGCTACGGAACCCTTCATGGGCGAGTCTGACTCGCACTTGGCCGCTTTTTAAGAAAGACTGCAATCACATAAAAATCGATGGTCCTTCGAGCCGTATAACATATAAATAACGATAGTTGAGCAACAAATCTTCAATTCCCTCGCAACTTTGTCGGGGACTTAGAGGTTTACAGGCAATAGTGGATGTTGATTAAAAACTAAATGAAACGCGAGGTACAACAGAGTGGATTGGCAACAATTTATATATGATATACCTATTTACAAATAAATTTCATACAATTCTTTAATCATATCTTTGTAGTATTGATATGAGGACCAATGTTCCTCTCATAAACTGCTACCTAATTCTGCTATGAAGCATCTTGCGACAATCAAATATTTTTTTCAGTACGAGATGAGACTAGTAGATTCTACTGCAAGTTATTCACTAGTTGGTTCACAGTTATTGCGGCATATGAGGTTACAAATTACAATACAGTTAATATTTCTCTACTAATATAGAAAAAACGTTTAAACATCGTCTTTCAAGTAAGCAACTGTAATTGATTTGAATAGAAGTGAGAATTGGGCAGCAGTGGCCACTAACGCCAGGTGAATTACATACCACTAGCTTTTGCCCGCAGCTTCGCTGCTTCACCCGTGGAATTTTACTAATGCCATCTATTAACAAAATCCGGAACTACATATCTACTAACTAACAAAATATCGATCTCCCCTCTCCACCCTCCACACTAACTCCACACACAAAAACCATACCATGTAACAGCTTCTTTGCGACGTGAAAGACGGACAAAAAAACAAACACACTTTCACATTTATAATATTAGTAGGGATAGGGATTTTTCTACTTCTATTAAAAAGCAGTATATTAAAGAAAATAGAAAGGAAATACGAAAATGTTTCAAAATTAGATGTTCCAAGGAAGGTAGAGTCAACAAAACAAACTAAATAATATTCATTCGCGTTCGCGTACAAGTATGTAAGATAATTTAATAAAGATCCTGTAGCGGTACGTAAAAACAAAATGGTGAAACTAACCTCCATCCTCCATTCCCTACATTATCAAGAGAAGCGACACCACCTTGAAACTGAGCGGAGTAGCGTTGGCAAAAATAATCAAATATTAATAATAAAATTATAGTGCAATTTTTACATTCCATTTATTTTGTATTTAGGTATGCTTTCAATTTAGCTATATACAGGGTATGTAATGTTGTATTTTGTTCAAGTATACTATATGAACTCACGGAATAGAGGTAGCGTCAGTTAAAGCAAATAATAAATAATAGTTATTTATGTAAAGCAGGGTCCACGAGTCCATGCATTATGGTGCATGATCTTGCTGCATGATGGATAATGATCCATCATGTTCGGCCAATGATTCATCAGGCTCGCATAATGATGCGAGCCTGAAAATAACAGTAAAACAAAACCCCTCAAATATAACCAACTTTTAAGCAAACCAACATTAAACTAATATTATTATTCACAAAACTATCCGTTGACATTTTTGCAGACCGTACCCGACGGCGGTCACTTACAAGTATTGCGCTGGAGAAATAAAAAATATAGGAAACTCGAATACATTATTCGCGAGACTGCTCAGACACGGCCGCTTTACGACACGGGACCGGGGCGCGAGACGGACGCGTCACGGATATTGAAAATGGGTTTGACGTAATAAATGTTGTCTTTGAAATATTTATGTACGGACGACGCGACGCCTGCGTTACCCAGTTTACGTAATGAAATGTGTTCAATAATTCCAAACTTTATACGAGCACATGTTAAAGAAAGGATACAAGAGAAGATAGTCTCGTGGTGTGAATTGAATTCTTCGAGTGATCTGGGTTCAAATACCTCATAATATCGTGATCAAGTGTACAGCTGGAGTGAAACACAATATTGTGAAGATAAGTATGTCTTTTTCTTGATATGGTTACATGGTAACTGCTATTCTTGGGTTCATCAATCACACATGTATTTCCCACTAATAGATTCAGGGCTTGTTTCACAATCTTCAAGTATAGTCCTGAATAAGCTATTCGCCGGTTAGTGTCATTTTACATACACGAAATGTCAACTTAACCAACGAATAGCTTACTTCGGACTTACTTGAAGATTGTGAAACAAGCCCTAAGTGTACAGGTTCGGATTATAAGACATATTACTTAAGTGATTTTATATGCACTGTTCTCACTGTTTCATAAATGGAGCTATATTATACATTTGAACTCTACATTTTATTGATCATCTAACCTCATTCACAAAGCACAGTAATAGTAATAGACAAGACGTAACCGGGATCATCGTATTGGAGTACGCTACAGGCCTCGCTAACTGCAACAAGCTTATTACGGTGCTGTTCAACCAATAGTTCATAATCTGTAACTACACAATCTATTGACGAAAACAGACAATGGCAGTTCTCTATCCGTTCATGAATTGACATAACAGACTACACTGGGTATTTGTCGATGAAGGTTTCTTCTTTACTATGTTACTACCCACTCGCTTTAACAAGGATAGTTACTAGAAGGTGATATTTACTTGCGTTAATTCTAAAGACAACCGTGAAATATTTTCTCCCCTACAGGTAACGTGGGGTTGAATTTTTTCCCCGTCGACCCCATAATGTGGGATGTCGTTAAAAAGGTCTTTTAAAAATATTATGGATCTGTAAAGGCCATTTTTAATTCAGAGATCCTTTTGCAAAATATTCGACTTTAAAATACGAGTTTTCATTGGAGTCATGTCCTCACCTCCCTACCAATTAAATGTTGGGTGTTGGCCATGTGAAAAAATTCGAGTTAGTAGCATATATGATCAAATTATCTCGGCTTGGTTATTTTATCTACGCACTTGGCCGGTTTGTACGTTAAACCCCTTACGTTTACCAATAAACAGTACGTAGTTACTAACCACGACTTGGTATTGAAAATGAATACTGCGACATGATAAAGGGGGCACGCCACACGCGTTAATATGACGCCTTGTTGGAATTTATCACCGCGCACCAGCGGCGGGCGGCGGTACATCGAACGGGTGACGTATTTCATCTTCATGATACCGCGCCGTTTTATTGGGGCAAGTTGACTACTGAAATATGAACAGCGAACAACTGAACACGTGGTACTGCATAGCTAGGTATGACGTGTCGTGTCACTTACAACTGAATTGTTAAGCTAGATGCAAATATTGAATTACGTATGTACTTATGTAAGAGTTTTAAGTTGGAGTTGTATTCTTTCTTATCTATAAATTACAAAACATTGTTAGATGGTAAAAAAACAACACAAGCTACTAAAATAGTAAAAGAAAGAGAGATCTTGAAAATTATAAATATATGATTTACATTCACAACTTTTAACTATTTATAACAACTGTAACATTCGTTATAAACCGATCACTAATAGACGGTGTCACTATAAATGGCAAAGACTCAGAGGATTGCGTTACCACAAAAAAGGCATTTGGGAAATATAATTATTTCAATAACTTAACGATAACTTGAATCAGTAACTTGAGTGTAATTTTTTAATACTTATATTTAACATTAAACTTATTTATCTAATGCGTCTGTCTGTGCCTACATACGTTTGTTTCATGCAAACGTTAACCGAAGCATATGGTCATTGGACTCACTCCCGAACCCCGCTAGCTCACCCAGGGTCAAACCTGCAAGTCATCCCGCTGATTGAGATAAGTCATGCGATCATTGCGTGAAATCATTTAAATTTTATTGTGATATTATTATTCTGTTGCGTCGTTAGATTGACCAGTACCTAAATCAGGATGATCGATTACGGCCGTTCTCAATACTTAATGTCGTTTACACACTACACGGAAGCGTACATACAATTTTTTTTTATGGAAATAGCTGGCAAACGAGCTGACTATCCACCTGATGGTAAGCGGCTGTCGTCGCCCATGGACATCAACAACACCAAAGGCATCACTGATGCGTTGCCGGCCAAGAAAGAGAGAATAAAAAGAAAGAAAGAACTGGCTCTAAGCCCCCAGCCGGAACACGATTAAAATTTATTAGCACTTCTAAAATTAGTTCTTTGTCACTTTCATACAAGTTTTTTAATCTACAGACACGGTTACAAATCAACCCCACATCGTCTCCGGCCAATGCTGCAAATGTTCACTCTTTTCGGCGTCTCTTTTGGTGACTACTTACCGTCAGTTTTCTCATCTGATACTTTGTCGGCTATTTACAAAAACTATTCCCCATATTCGCTTCCCACTAAACAGTGACAAATTAATGTCATACTCGACTCGGCTCCCTAACTTTTATAAAGCGCAAGTCATTCAATTGATCGCGATAACTTATGGTGCTGATCCGTGAAATATAATTCAAATTAGTGTTCGCCTTGTTTGTCACTCCAAAATTACAGTTTTGTTCCATAGGCCCACGGAAAAATATGCGATATTTTTACTCTGTAACGTATCGAAAGAATCATCAACTATGGGGGGTCATGAGGACATTTAGACTCTTTAGGGGAAAATATGATTTAGTAATCTTAGTATCCACATTCGAAAAATATTTAGACACTATACAATACACACCAAAGGTAACAATACATCACTTAAACCCTCTTCTAAATCATTTAACGCGTTTCTGAGATTAGCGGAAACAAACGAACAAACAAAAATTTAAAAATTAAATTTTATGGGATCTATTGCTATAATGAATACACTCAATTATACTTTCTCTTAAAGATCTCCTATGTATAGACTTCGATTAGTTACAGTTCTGTTTTATTATCAATCTACCTACCTATAGACCAATTCCTCAACATTCATGCCATTATTACCCAACTTGCCCGATGGCATAGCTCATCGGTTTTCGTTCCGTCATCGATGTCATCACGTCGCACGACACCAGTTGATTCAATATGCAAATCCAGCCGCTATTGTAACTCCGATCAAATATATTCAAATCTAGCCATCCATCCATCCTATCGACATGTGTCGAATACTGAACGAGTATTGGCGAGTGACAATATCGTCAAGAAATTCATTGGTACTGTTCAAGATGATGTGGAGCAGCATGATTGAATACGGTAGAGGCTAGAGGTCTCCTTCATTTTTTTCTGTATTAAAATATCAAATATTTGTTGCAGTTAAAAACTACTCACCGCTTTGGACTGCCTCCGGATTCTGGGTGTAGTTAAAATAATAATTTTAATGAATACAATAAAAAAAATTAATAACTAATGCTCCAACTCAGAGTCACTAAGAGTTAACTTTAATCGCGCCTTAGTAGAGAATCCCTATACAAATTCTGTACTAAGGAGCGATTTAGGTAACCATTAGTGACTCTGAGTATGGGCGAAAGGGACTTTAAAAAGTGAAAAATATTTTTTTTAAGACTTGATAACCTCCTCCTTTTTTAAGTCGTTTAAAAAAACGATTTCAGCCCGTGTCCACTTTCGTGCCAGTGTGTAAACAATATTTTCCATACAAAATTAAACTCATCGGTCTTTAATCACCAACGCCTAACGATCCGAACACTCAGGAGTTAACCGGCGAACTGTCATCATCAATAATTGACATTTATTTTGTTTCAACCGAGTGTAATTTAAAACGCATTACTTCAATGTCACCGTTCAAAGTTGGAGGTACCCCTATATCCGAAACATCGTATTTCTGCGGCGAAACTTTCAAATCGGGAAACTTGCCAACTGGCTCAGTGTGAAAAGCTTTTCATTGGTTATGACATTGATTTCATTCGGTCCTGTAGCTAAGTAGCGGTAGGGTTGCAAATAAAGGAATGTATAGCGTACCGAATGCCATAAATTATACTTACCTATCGAATTATAAAAGTATAGTGAAGGCGTTAGGTACAATAAATAAATAAAATATCCAATGTAGGACAGAGGCATCGTGTACGTGAAGTACCTACTGAAACAATTAACGTTTCATTCTACACCAATCAGCACTGGCGAAACGTGGTGAAGTATACTCTAGGCCTCATCAGTTATGAGAGACCTGAGCTTTATAGTACGTTCATTCTACACCAATCGGCACTGGAGCAATGTGATCAAGTATGCTCTAGGCCTCCTCAGTTAAGAGGACAGACCTGAGCTCTATAGTGGGTTGCATATCTTACGTGAATTGCACAATTGCACGACCACGTCTATTACGTGAAATGCACAATGCCTGAGTGGGTTGTATTACGTAAATTGCACAATAGATGTACCTACGTGAATTGCATAAAAAAAGCCATATTAAAACGCGAACATCAACAAAATCAACAAAATCCCAAATCCAAACAATTACATTAACGGAATCGACCACCCGCTGGTCACACCACGTGTCCCCCTCCCCCTCCCCCTGATTACACTCGCGCAATTACAACCCAATCAATCTATGCGGCTAACAGTTATGACGGGGCGCTTTTGACCCCATTACGCTGATTTATTGAACTTACTGAACACGTGACGTTCTCGAGCGTCACGGTTTTTGTGTCATCCATCGCCCATCGGGTGACCGAATGTGACAATGCAGCCGATTAGTGACCAACCGCAGATTTTTTTTTTTTTTTTTTTTTTTTTTTTTTTAATCTCATTTATTTAACGGACTTTTGTAATTAATTTACATGTCAGTCCGATCGTATTACACAAACTTTACAATTACAATTGGATACAATGTATTACACAAACTATCAGATACAATGTATAAATTAATATACATACATTATGTACCTACTAGGTTACTAACCAATCACTTGAAGTGACTTACAAACCTGCAAATTCTCTTCATCGCGTCGGAGGTCGGGTTTGCTAAGATAGGATGAAACCTACCTATATCCATTCTATTAAGATTGTAAGCCACTTCAATTGACTGCCTCTCGGTCTGGAACCGAGCGCACTCCACAAGTACATGGTGGACGTCTTCCACGACACCACATGTCTCACAGTTGGGACTGTCCGTTTTACCCATTAAGAACGCAAATTTTTTTAATGGCAAGTGACCTGTTCTTACCCTAAGTGCTGTTTTCAAAAGTGTTCTTGACAAGTTTACATTTATAAACCATGGTATGTGGGGAGGCTCACACTGAATTGTTCTGTACCAAACTCCCTTCTCAAGTGATCGCTCATTAAAGTACTGTTTCCACTTCTTGTAACATATTTTTCTAAACCTATGTAAAACCTCCGAATACATTGGAAGAATATTATGAATACTTCCTTCCAATATTCCTATTTTTGCTATTGCGTCAGCCTCCTCATTACCTTTTAACCCAATGTGTGATGGCACCCACTGCAATTTAATAACTACACCCCGATCACGAAGTTCACACAATTGTGCCAAGATATTATAGGCGATTGCAACACCCCTCCCGCCAGCTGTGCAGTGTTTTATGTGTTGAAGTGCACTTTTACTGTCACTGCAAATTACAAATTTACGTTCCGTCAGGGTTTTGATATAACCTAAGGCTCTAAAAATAGCCAAAAGTTCCACCGACATTATGGAGACATTACCAACTACTTTGTAACAACCACTAACTTTTGTATATGTATCGATAAATGAAGCCCCTGCCCCCATGTCACTAATTGAACCATCCGTGTAAATAATATAATAGTCACAATACTTTCTTCTAAGCTCTTTTATAACATCATATTTAATTGTGTTTACATCATAGGCATTCTTTGACCGATTAATACAATCTAAACTTGATAAAATACTTTCATCTGTCTCAATATTACTAACACATGTATTTAACGAAAACATATCTATGGGACAAGCACAATAAATCTCCTCATTTTTAACCTCGCCAAAACATGCGGCCAATAATGGTTTTTTCTTAAAACTCCAATAATTATTATTTACTGCTAATGACAAATCTTTTAATATTGTAGCCGTCCCATTATCACCCATTGCCCGAGACTTCAAGCAGTATTTAATACCTAGATATAGCCTTCTTAAGTGCAGCGGAGGTACACAGAGCTCGCTTTCCATAGAATGTATAGGGGTGCTTCTTATAAATCCACCAATAATCCGTAATGCCTGATTTTGAACCCTGTCTAGCTTAGTCGTATGAATATTAGCACTATTATCGAACAAATAAGATCCATAATCCAACCTACTTCTAACTAAAGAAATATATAATTTACGTATATGTACTTGATGTGTACCCCAATTAGAACCGGTGACCATTTTAATTAAGTTGAGAATCTTTTGTGTTTTTCCAACTATTTCATTGATATGTCTATTCCATCGCAATGAATTGTCTAACCAAATGCCTAAATATTTATATACTTCCACGCGATCAATTGATTTATCATTAAAGTTTAAAGTTAAAATTTGTCTTTTTCTGCCCCTACTAAATATACAAAATTTTGACTTCGAGACAGAAATTTCTAATCCCAGACCATTTAATATATTAGAAAATATGTTTAAGGAATCCTGTATCATATTTATGCTGTCGATTACATTGGAGCCACTTTTATACAACACAAAGTCATCCGCATACTGACAAATATATACAAAGTTAATTTCTTTGCAAATTCTTGCTGTTGTAATATTAAATAAAAGCGGCGAAACGGGATCGCCCTGCGCTAAGCCCCTACATGCATACCTAAGCCTATTACAATCATCCATAACTTGTAAATGTCTACAACTCAAGAAATTCCACAGATACTGGCAGATTCGTTTTCCTACACCAAGGTTATCCAGAATTTCAGTTGTTTTTTCCACCAAAACATTATTATACGCATTCTCAATATCAAGGAAGCATGCTACTGTAGTAATATTATTAGTGAATCCGAGCTGTATCTGCGTCACAATGCGAACCAAACAATCAAGGCACGACTGACCGCGGCGAAACCCCACCGTGAATGAAGATAACAGGTTATTTCTCTCGACGTACCACTCGAGACGCTTATTAATCATACTGTGCAAGATCTTACAAAAACATGTTAATAATGAAATCGGCCTTTTTTTAACCTCACAGTTTACAGACGTTGTGGACGACCCCTGCTTTGGTATAGGTACTATTTTAATACTTCGCCACTGTACAGGGATGACACCTGTGGATATAATACGATTATACAGATTCAAAAGATATTGTTTTGCAATTATAGGTAGATGATAGATCATCGAATAAGTTATATCGTCGCTTCCCGGTGCGGTATCTTTCTTTTTAATGCAATTACACATTTCTTGAAATGAAAAGTAAGCTTCCACCACTTCATTAGATGACGTATAAACCGGTGCACATGGAACAACGTAATCTGGAGCTAGACTGTGTAATAATTGCTCTTTCTCCTCTTCAGAGACACAAACCTTTTGAGTTCTGTATCCCTTGATCCACCGAAGTCGTTTCCATACATCAGACACTGAAGAGAACTCACTAACATTACTACAAAATTGGTGCCATCCCTCTGACTTAGCCTTATTTATTGCTGTCTTAGATTTTAGTGTTTTTTCTTCTAGTAACTGCAAATTTCGGGGACACGGATTTTTTCTGAAGTTACTCAACGCTAACCTACGCTCAGCTACTAGCTGAGAAAGGAGCGGATCCCAGTACGGCTTTGGATTGAAACGGCTATTGGGATTATTACATACTATAATCATAGGAATAAACTTGTCAGCCGCTTTTACCATACAACCTAATAGGGCCTCGTACATTTCCTGTATATTAAGATCTTCGCTATATGAAACCAAATTATTTTTAATAAAATCCGCATAACCCTCCCAGTTTGCTAGTTTAAAGTTTCGCTTATTGGAACAAGGAATTAAATTTCGATAATTAAATCTTACCTTAATAAAAAGGTGATCACTACCCAGGTTTTCATTCATAACATTCCATTCACAACAAACAGCAATATCTAATGTAACAAAAGAAACATCCGGAGAAGACTTCTGAAGTACATTACTGTTCAGTTTAATCCTCGTTGCTTGACCATTATTGAGAGATATATAATTAGATTCATTCATGGAGTCATAAACTTGATTACCACGTATATTACTCTTACTAGACCATACTGGATGATGTGCATTAAAGTCTCCAGCAATTATAGAATTGTTAGGAAACATTGAGAAAATAGAATTCCAGTCATCCTGTGTAGTAGAAACTGATGGGGCACAATATACAGATACAATATTTTTCAAACATCCACAATTCAATACTTGTATACAAACAAGTTCTATGCCTGGATTTTGATGCTGAAAATTACTTACTCTTATCCTAACTGTTTTATGCACAAGAATTGCTACACCGCCATATCCATCACTCCTATCTTTTCGATATATATCATATTGATTAAAACGTACTTGAGTTGTAGATTGTAACCATGTTTCAGAAATTAAAGCTATATGAATCTTTTCCTGTGTTAATAACGCGTCAAGTTCATTTATCTTAGGTTTCAAGCTCTGTGCATTCCACTGCACTAGGTTCAAAGAGTGACATTTCAGGGCCTCATCCATCGTCATCTAAAAGAGTAATTATTTTACGCAACAAACTACCATCTTTGACAAACGTTATAAGAAACTGGAAACACTCCTTAAATATCACACCCCATACACATTGTAGTTTCTCTTCAAAACTTTTTTCAGACATTATAATTTCTTCTAATTTCTTCAATAACCTCCTTAATATATTCATTTCCTTACTTCTTTTTGCCTTTTCAGACGACTTTTCTTCTTCTTCTTGAGAGAACTTCGTCTCCTCTTGAGAGAAGTTCGTCTCCTCTTCCATTGGTTTTGGTTCTTCCTCCTGATAAGTCCAATCTCTTTTAGCCTTCTTATTACTACCTCGAGATTTCTTGCCACCATTTACTTTCTGCAGATTTTCTTCCTCTTTCCTAGAATTATATCCTTCTTCTTGTGCAAGAGGATTCGTTGTTAAAATATTCTTGTACGATTGTGTCTTCTGTGTACCTTTACTTTGTATATTCTGTGCAGATTCATAACCCTCATTTATCTGTGTGTCCATTTGATTACCATCAGTTTGATTACCATCAAAAAGCTGGCCTATATCATCTTGATTCTTTTTCTTTTCTTCTAAAAAGTAGTCTAACGCTTTTCTATATGTACAGTTTTTTGCACACATTATGTTTCTTATTTCCTTTTCCTTCATGAACACCGGGCATTTTTTATACAATGCCATATGTGGGCCCTTGCAGTTTACACACTTTATGTTATTTGTCTCACAATTTTTATGATTTCCAGCACATTTAGGGCATATGGTTTTGTTTAATGGGCAAGCCCGCAACAGATGTCCAAACTTCCAACAACCGGAGCATTGACTGACAGGAAACGTATAAGGATCAACTTTGAACCGACACCCGTATCCAAAAACATACGGGGGTAAAGTAGGACCCTTTATACTCAGTCGAATTGACTCACTATCGACCCATTTACCATCGCTATTGAGCCTCTTCATCCTTTTAACAGCAATTATTTCATAGTCACATTTTAGGTTTTCAAGCGCTTCTTTCTCCTCAATGTCTAAGTCTACTTGCCTTACAATACCAAATGATAAGTTGATTTCATCCACCATCTGGCATCTGTAACCCAAAGTTGTCATTTTATCACATCTTAATAACTTCTCGCAGTCCTCCTTCTTATCAAACTCAACTACCACTCTGTACGGACTTTTATATGTGATCTTCATAATGTTTTCAATGTTTTCTGATCTAAGTAATTTTGCCATACCAAATTGTTTAGGTAATATCTCCTTAGACGTTATTGTAACCTGGTATTGTTGAACTTCTGTACTTTCTTCCACTGATGTATTGGGAGTTCTATATTTCGATCGTTTTACCTTTCTAATAACCTTTGTGAACCCCTGATCTATGATCTCTTCATCGTCACCTCTTACCCTCTTCTCCGGCTTTAAACACTCGTCACTATTCATCTGCTCCATACATAATACTTGTTGTTCACATTGTTGGTCAGTCACATTCTCCACACATTCACCATCACTTCCACTCGAGTCACAAAACTGGAGGTTCTCCTCCATTATTTCGGGCGGCAAATTCCGCCGCACAGTGTTTTGTATTCGTATACTGCACGTTTGTTTACAATCGACGCGTGCGCTGGCAACGACAACTAGCGCGCCACTGACCAACCGCAGATATTAACTAGTTTTTGGTTAGCTCATTATATTTTCTAGGGTTTCTCGCGATAAAACCTGCGCATCTAATCATTAAGAGTTCTTGATAATGTTCCCACTTGGTTCGGCCACAGCACTTGGCCAGCATAATGGACTATGGCCTGTACCCCCACATTATGAGAGAGAACCGAGCCCCTCAGTGGCATTGTTATGGTTTGTGATGGTGGTATAGAGTACCAAAGGGTACATAAGCAGCAAATAGTGGTCAAGGACAATCAGTACCATCATACCATGAAAACCGCAAACTCCATTGAGTATCATAATTAAATGTGCAGTGGAAATTATGAAATGGGTGCAAAATACTTTCGTCGCCAACGCCTTTTGTGTTCCAAATATTGAGGGTAGATCATAAAAGTGAGGCAACAATTGGTAATTTAAAATTTTACTCTAGTAACAGAAAAGAAACCGAGTGTTTCAAAAGAAATTATATTGTTTAAAGAACTGTACAGTTTTTATTGTAACATTGGAAGATTTTTGAACAATTTCAAACTTTGTAATTGGCTTCGGAAACTTGTTACGGAGGATGTTCAGTTTCATACAATTTATATTTAACTGGAAAATGCTTGAAATTATGGTTGCAAACACTGGTTTCACTCCGTCGCGGCGTCGTTGGATGGTTTACAAGTTTTTACCGAGTTTAAAAATGGCATAAGAACTTTTGTTTAAAACTTTACGCAATTTAGGTTAAAGATTCATACAGTAAAATTAAGGTTGATTAGAATTAATGTAATAACAGTAAATTTAAAGCTAATCTTGATACTGACATTATTTGCCTCTCTGGCATATTGCAAAATAGCATCTTACAGTGAGTCATATCCGTTCTTAATAGCTATCGTAGGAGCGATAAGCCATCATTTCTGTATTGGAATGGTCGGAAACATGTTGAGATTGTGAGTCATCAATGATTTAATACAGGAGATAAGTCCTCGCGAGTTCTAGTTTTCCGGAAGGGGAATGATAAGCGAATAATAAAAGTTTTTCAGAAACACACCTGAAATCTAGACACGCGGAGCGTGTCAAGTCAATTTCTTAGCTAACAGAATTGACGAGCAGCACCGTGTGTAATATTACACGAACCATTTGGAGCCACTTTTGACCACCTCATAACTCAAAAACTATTCAACATAAACCTTTCAAATTTGGCTCATTTATTAAGACTTGCAAAATACATACGTCTTCCAAATTTCATAAACACATCTCAAACGGTTATTTAGATATTAACGTCCAAAAATCGAGAAATTTAACACTGACTGACCTATAGATCAAAACTATATCCAACTTCCAGGTGACCTAGAAAGTTAAAATTTGGCATGCAGATAGGTAGTCGGGTGTGTTAATGACGGGGATGGTCGGTGAAGTAAATAAATAATTATTTTAACCGTTTAGGAGTGAAAGATTTTTAATACGTTTTTAGACACAGAAAGTAATGACAGAGAGAAAAAACAAAAGAAGAATAATAAAAAAGTAATAGCCGATTTAAATAAGGAATAATAGTAAAATAAAAAATCCTCGAAGTGACGAGACGTCTCGCCTTGGACGGCTGGAGTTTGGCCGTGCGTGAACATGCCCCCAGGCGTTGAACACTGTGTGTTCAACCAACTTTATTCATTAGCTGGAAGTGGGCAGATTCGAGCGAATGATCTCCGGATAATCCCGTTAGCCTTGACCAGGAAAGAGAGTCACAATTCTTCCCAGTCTCCACTTCATGGGCGGCAAGTTATCTTCTTTTATAATACCAATGAATCGATCTCTAATGATTTCGATGGATTCTGCCATTTGGTCCGCTTTTGTAGCTCAGAAATATATTCTTTGCTCCACCTTGTCCAGAAATGCTGACGTATAAGCTCAATTCGTTGAAATCTCGTGAGGTGTGTTTCCTTCCGTCCCTCATAGTTTTGGGTCGGTATGGCTGTCAGTGGACGTCCAATCAAAAAATGGCCAGGTGTCAATGGGGTCAAATCCTCTGGATGCGATGATAAAGGAGTGAGTGGTCGCGAGTTTAAAATAGCCTCAATTTGTGTTAATGTGGTATACAATTCATCGTAGGTCAAATGACAATTTCCTAACACACGGAACAAATTAAAGTGGATTTACAGCCGCCTCCCAAATGACGTCAAAATGTAGTAGTAAACTGGTATAGTTTAACCCTTCATTAAAAATATCACTAGATAGTGAGTTAGAATCTCGTTTTTAAGAAGCTAGCTAATTCATTGCATGCCCCAACGAACGTATTCCCGTTGTCAAAGTAAATATGACGTGGTTTTCCACGACGTGCAATGAATTTACGTAGTGTTAGAATATATCTATTACTGGTCAAGTCACCTACTGGTTCCAAATATAAAGCCTTTGTAGTAAGGCATATAAAAATTGCAATGTATGAACACCTTCACAATGCGACAACCACGACTCTGACGACTTGCGGACGCAATGGGACCCGCATAGTCAACATCGACAGTTTCAACTGGATAACCACCTGGAGTAAGACGCTGCCGCGGTAAGTTACCCATCAGAGGAGGTTCAACCCTTCACTTTATTCTTGCACACCTAACGCAGTGACGGTCTATTGGCCAGTAAACTTCCCTGATTGATGCTAATAATAATAATTGTTGTGGTCCTGCATACATGAGCTTCGTATGTTCATATGTAAAAATAATAACTTTGTTAATCGATGAATGGACTGTAATAATAAAGAAAGTTTTTGACATACGAAAATTCAGAATAATAATTAATTCGACCATCAACACGCAGTCAAGGAAAACGTTAAATTTCAACAAAGCATTTTTGGCAGGCAAGGATTTCTTTTTCAATAAAATATCATATTCCGGAAACGATTCTTTCTGAGCTGTGCGAATAATAGCATTTAAAGAATCATTTAATTCAGTTTCAGAAAGAAAATCATTTGTAGCACGGTGTCCTTTGCATGCATTTGCAAAACGTAGCATATAAGCTACTGCACGTCTAAGTCGATTAAAATACGAAAAACGATCAAAATTAATAAATACTGAAGAATTATTATTATCTGACTTAACTAAAAACGACACTTCTGTACGTATTTCAGGTAACGGTTCGCGAGGTACTAAAATAGCAAAACAATTACTATAGTTCTGCATTAAAAAATGTGGTCCTGACTACCACATGTCGAGAGACTGAATAGCGTCAACACTGACTCCAAGTGACACATAATGACTCACAATTACTAGTCCTTTCTAAAATATCTCCGACACGATTACGAACAAACGTATGTAATTTATTTGGTAACATTTTTAACCAACGCAAAACGATCATACGTGGAGTCCGTCCAAAACACAGTACTCGCTACCATTACTCTTAAGGAATTGCATGCTTTTTCATACAGCTTCGCAGCAACCTGAGCGCCGCCGCCGCGCCGCGCCGCAAAGCTCAAGTCTCGGAATTGTCGTGCCTTTAATCGGTGCTACTCTACTTTTCGCAAGTAATAATTTAACTAACATTCTACCGCTATTATCTATACTTCGGACGTGTATATAGGCACGCACCGTAAGCTTTTTCCGAACTGTCAGAGAATAAGTGAAATTCTAATTGAACGAAATAATCAATTATCACGCGGAGTGGTACTCATAACTGAGTTAAAATATTTAAGATAATATTTAAATATATAATAAATAATCAATAATAATATTTAATATAATATTTAAGATTCATCAGGGGATCATCCCATGATAAATTTAACAACCATAGACTCTACATTATTATTTTAAATTTGATCACTACTGGAGAGACAAGACCGAGCGGATCAAAGTTCTGAGAGATAACGGAAAGGATCTCACAATTTGAGTTTACCTTTGTATACGTAATGGATGTACCTATAGGAAAATGCAGCAGATCCGATTCAGGTAGCCATCCTAAACCTAAAGTTATGCTTGACCCGTTACCCCCAAAATATAAATCGTGCGTGGACTAACTGGTCACTGGCACCATCTGAAGCTCAGTATATTATTATTATTAAATTATAATGTGACCCAGCGACTGATATTCTGACATAAACTCGCGATAAATTGCATAAAGTTTGGGTTATGTTAAGAGCCTATGGTCTAAAGATAAAAGACACTACTTAGCTCGCTGCATCGAGTGTCTTAAAATACTAGGTTTTTTTTTAAAGGAATTCTCACACAAAAACCATCATTTGGTGTTCATAAAATGTTCATAACTTCTGTTCCGTGAATACCTAGAATTATTTGAATAATTTATTTCTTTTAAATCGTGCGAGATTACTTTGTGTTTCTTGATTAGACATATCACTACTCGAATTACCGTTTACATAATTGCACTTAATAGGCTTTGGAAAATGAGATGTAAATCTGTTATTCATCGGACCAGAAATTATCCACCCTAAAGCAGTCTCGCAAAGGATCGGTTTATTATTACCTAAATTAATTCTTTGAGATCCTACTATGTCCCAAAAAATATCAGCACCTATTATTAAATCTACTGATGAGGACCTATAAAAATGAGGATCCGCTAAACGCACATTACTAGGTATGTTGAGGTGTGATATATTAACTGTACGACTCGGTACATTATCTGTTAGGGAAGGCAAAACAAAGCAGTTTACGTTACGCATAAAAGTATCATCTAATGAACGCAAACGCAAGTTACACATTTTATTAATATGCGTGGTTGCATTATTGATACCCTGAACAGACTGATCAATATGATTATAAGGCAGATTTAACTGTCGAGACATTTTCTCCGACAGTAGACAGGATGTGCTACCGGAATCCAAGACAGCGCGTACTATATGTGCGCGATCGTTGGAATCGTATAACTTAACTAACGCAGTCGCTAATATAACGTCTCCGTCATAACCGTTTGATTCGGGACTCGCGGACGACACGCTCGTTGATAACGTTAAGTTGTTATGATCGGTGGCGGGAGTCGCGCTGACTTCGTCAGTGCGCTCTCCATGCACAATTGATATCTGCTTATTATTGGTAACGTGGACCAAAACTGAATGCTTACGCTTACAAATTCTGCATCCCTGTTTCTTACAATTATTTGAAAAATGGGATTTAGCAAAACAATTGAAACAAACCTTTAAAGTCGGTAATAACTGCAGGCGGGCTTCATTACTCAACACTAAAAACTCAGGACAGTTATTTAGTCTATGCTCGCCGCTGCACTTCGGACATGAGTCCTTTGAAACTAAATTATTTGATATATTTTCAGTCGTAACCATAGCCTTTGCTTTTGGATGTTTATTATTATTAATAGTAGTTGTATGGTGAAAATGCCGTGAAAAATCAATCGTATCCAGAATGTTAGTTCGTACACGCATGAACTCAATGAAATGTTGAAGCTCCACGCGCGTCTCGGAATCCAAGCGACCCTTATACTCTTCCCACTCACGATAAGTTTTACTATCTAACTTATTAGTCATTAGGTGAATGAGAAGCGTGTCCCAATGTTTAGTGGGCTCACCTAACGCATCTAGTGCACGGATGTTTTTATTAAACTGATCTAAAATGTTTTTCAAATTACTGGCGGACTCTCGTGTGACCGGTTCGATATTAAATAACGAAGCAACATGATGTTGAATCAACAACCGCTTATTGTCAAAACGGTCACATAGGAGTTTCCAAGCGACACTATAATTACTAGACGAAAACTCGATAGATGAAATAACCACCGCCGCAGCGCCCTCCAAGGATGTGCGCAAGTAGTGAAACTTGTTCACATCGTCTATCTCGTCGTTGTCGTGAATGAGGCTCGTGAAAGTGTCTCGGAACTCCAACCAATTATTAAATGAACCAGTAAATTTAGGGATTTGAATAGTAGGTAACTTGACCAGATTCTGCCTACCACTACGAGAGCAATCACTAGGCAGAGGCCCTTGAGATATTTTATAATTACTAAGAGTCTCTTGCGCCTGGCTCAATGTACTGTAATACCTACTCTCAAACTCCTCCCGCTCAGCTAGCTGTTGATCTATATTATCAGAAATGCACTCCAATCTGGTTTGGGTTTCATCGTATTGGGCATACAATGCATCCAACTTACTTAAACGCAATTCTAACTCACCGATGTTCTTCACGTCCGACGATTGAAATGATTTCAAATATGTAATAAAAATTGTGATCCGACCTTTATAACTGCTACGCTTCCTAGTCAACTCTACAATCTCTTTTAAGATTTCAGCTTTTTCAGTCATTTTGGGAGTCGGTTGCACAATCCTGAAATCGACATACAATTATTCACCAATACTACTAAACAGGAACGTTGCTTAGGTACTATTTTTCACAAATATACGAGCAAAGTGAAGAACTTATGTGACTTAAGTTATATGTAACATCAGACCAGTTACTGAAATTATACAATTCACAAGTACAAGGGATTATGAAAATAGTTTCCTAGCTATTACAAAAATAAACTTATGTATCACCTCAATAATACGTTAGTAAATAACATTCAGTACATTTATTACTGCACTTAATTGAGTAAAATATTATAATGACGTAATTGATACATAGTAAGTAATTTTGTTATATTAAGGTAATGTCCTCAAAACATCCTATAAATAAAGGCTAAGAATAAAATTATACCGACTTTTATACCACTCACTCCGTAGACGATACCTCCCATCCACCTATAGCCTTCACGTAGTACGGGACACGGGGCTATGATTTCAACTTCAGTTATTTGCTGGTTATCTAGTAAATCCAGAAAATCCGTAAATCCGGCTCGAAGGACCAAAATGTTAATGACGGGGATGGTCGGTGAAGTAAATAAATAATTATTTTAACCGTTTAGGAGTGAAAGATTTTTAATACGTTTTTAGACACAGAAAGTAATGACAGAGAGAAAAAACAAAAGAAGAATAATAAAAAAGTAATAGCCGATTTAAATAAGGAATAATAGTAAAATAAAAAATCCTCGAAGTGACGAGACGTCTCGCCTTGGACGGCTGGAGTTTGGCCGTGCGTGAACAGGGTGAATACAAAGGAATAAATCTGAAAGTAGTAATTTTTTATCATTTTATTATAATTTTTCAAAAAATTGATTCTATTAGAAAAACTTACTTAAAATGCCTGAAATTTAAGAGTAGCAATCAAAATTGATGACATCTGGTCATTATGTGGATTCCAAGGTGAATATATAACGAAACATATCAGTTTTAGTACTTTCTGAAGCTTTCAACGGGAGGAAGATGTTCAGTGTCCCAAGTGCCTGTGAGAAGTGCACAGCACATATACGTCAGGAGACGTTATTTCCAGTGTATTACGTCGTTTTATTTTTAATGTGTGAAAAATTATTTTTCTCTAATCTTGTATGGCGTGTACACCACAAAATTTTGTATTATTTCCGTAACTATACCAGTTTAAAGTAATTCGAAGTATTGTTTCAAAATTTATTGTTGCACGTTATGTCATCGAACACAAACTACTTATCTGTACAAATAGTATAAAGAGGAAAGATTTGATTGTTTGTTTGCATTGAATAGGCTCCGAAACTACTGAACCGATTTGAAAAATTCTGTCACTGTTGGGAAGCTACACTATTCCCGGGTGACATAGGCTATATTATATTTTCAATAAATTAGGGATCCTTAATAAAACTCCAATAACGTAACCCAAGGTGTAAAAAAATAAGAAAAGCAAAGCGAGGGCGGTCACTCGTAACTAATAAGAGTATAGTCGACTTTCGTATTTATTACGATATTATAATTGGGATTTAGTATTAATTATTATTTCAATATTTAGCGGACATCAATAGTGGAAGATCATTACTTATAAATAATGAAATAATTGGTACCGTATTTCGGACCATGGTGCACTAACTACAGATTTAGTTGAAGAGCACTATGACAGTTCATGTATTAGGTAACAAAATTAATCAGTAACGTTATGAATAAGTAGTTACTAATAATTTCTATACAAAAAGTAATGATATCCCATCAAAAACATAAATGTAAAGTGAGAGTCAATTTCAAAAAAAAAGAATTGAGATCTAAATGGGTGCCAATTTCTGTGTAGAAAAGCCTAAAATTTTAGTCACAAGAACATGTAATTCAAGCTTTACATTTGACTTGGCTAGTTTTCATTAGTTAGCAACCAACAAACCAAATTAGAGAAGAGTGTCATAAGTCATCAACAGATTTCACGAAGCTAATTACTAAGTAGGTACGTGAAAACTAACCAAGTCAAATGTGGAGCTTGAATTACATGTTCTTGTGACTAAAATTTTAGGCTTTTCTACACAGAAATTGGCACCCATTTAGATCTCAATTCTTTTTTTTTGAAATTGACTCTCACTTTACATTTATGTTTTTGATGGGATTGATATTTACAGACACAAAATGAGAATTCATACACGACCAAGACAGAAGTACAAACATTTAACGGTACCTTGTTTGACCAAGTTGGTACCCAAATTTGGAACTTTTTCTTTATGCAAGGTAACACTATCAACGTATAAAAATTATCACAACAGGACCAGTCACAGGATCGATAAACTTATTTTATACAAGACTTAGTATTGGATTTTTCACGCCACTCAATGGAAGTCACAAACTTTGTGTGGACAGTATGAAACCTTGAGAACATAATGCAATAACTTTTCTATATTCAAGTTTTCTTTCAAAATATACCATTCAAAGTAGCCGGTAAAATTCGAATTTTGTACAGTGTCATCGGTTTCTTCCAACCATGTCCCAATTATATTTGGGTTTGGAGCAAAATTTTTCTTTCTTCAAAAGAAAATATATTTACCGTTCATCAGATAGCTCATCTGCTCGTTAACCTATTTAGACGCCTGCATAAAAAACCAGTTCCGTTTTATGGACTTACCGGTATTTCTTAGCACATTCATAGAGCGTCGAAAGCAATGACCAATGTCTGAAACTTGGGATATCTCACAAAAGAATACCAACAAATTTATTTCCATTGACGGGAGCAGAATTCGATTTCCCAGCTAGGTAGTCTTTGATTATATTTAAATTGAGTTTATTCATGATAAACATGAAATGAACACGCCAATATTAATTCAGTTGTGCCGTGTCCATCGGTCCGGTATAACTCGACAAATTGCTGGTGAATTTATCAATTGTATAGGAAAGGATAAGCTGAAATTATGTGAAATAAATTTATTGTAATTAATAAATATTTGTGTGAAAAGCGTAAAAGCTTGTAAACCCTGTTTCAGCAGTATCTTATTGATGGTCATTAATCGACATTAAAATGAAAACAAAGTAACATTGTTATTCGAAATTTTATGTAGGTACGCATATTAACCGTCTTGCAAACTAACGTAATTACTTACCAAACTAACGTACAGATAGGAATTTAGTGAAGCATTAATTTATACATCGGCGCGTATGTCGATACTTCATTATAATTCGATTACGAATTTACTTACATTTTTTTACTCGATAAGATGGCAATATCACCCTAGTGAGACCATTCAATGAAATGTTAATAGTATCATGGATAAAAATATCTATTTTGGTACTACTCTTCCAGTAGGTCTAGTACCAATACAATTTTATATTTTTATAAACGATGGTCCTATCGATAGCACCACAGGCAAAAAAATTGCCCATGGATCGACCAGTAGAACTCGACGATCGGACCACGGGCAATAAACGCAAAAACGGTTTAAAAAGAAGACTAAATGGTTCAGAACTGTTTCGTCTTAGCCTATTCATACAGACAGAAAATGGTCATAAATATGCCCCAAAAATGTTTGCAGCTTTAAAACAATTTTCGCTTTATGGAGCTAATGAAGTGTCAGTTTGGGTTTCACAAAATTGGTTGAATCATTTTCTGTCTGGAAATTTCAGCTTTAGAAAGAAAAGTGTTCCGTAAAAATAATACTGCACTCGTATTTTTAAGAATAAACGTTCAGTTTATGCGATGCCATGTGTGAAAAACTGGAGCAAGATACAGACACCAGGGCACTGGAGGCACAATGCAGAGCATAAATAAATCAGAGCCTACATTTTCGTATTTCCCCATCTAAGTATGCACCGATAAAAGAAATTCAACGGAAAATTATAGACGGTTCTTAACATAATAGAAACACAGTAACTATGATACGCATTGGCAAAGCTGAGATTCCTCCACCAATCCGCACTGGAGCAGCGTGGTTGAGCATCTAGGCCTCCTTAAGAGAAGAGACCCGTGCTCAGTTGTGGTGTGGGCACTAGTCAGTACGTCAGATTAGAAATGCATGAGATTGAGATATCCATCTCAAGCCACGGCTGTTGTTACGTAACAGTTCAATGTTTCGTTTTGGTCAGTGGAAATAAAAAAAAACAATACAGGGGCGACCAAAAGTTGAAATAATAACAAGTTCAACAAGCGCGAAATGATTGTTAGTCTGTTTGTCTATTAAGCACCATGACGATGCAATATGGGACCTTGTCCACACTTTCCGCAGCCGTGATTGTTGAGTGGAGGGGTCACATAGGCAAGCAAACGTGACAATTGAATGTCACATACGATCATCCAAATAAAAATAAAACAAAATCTATTCCTGGTATCTAATCCCTGATCATCTCTTTATCTTACGCAACTTATTGAAGTCGTGTTTAATGTTCAGCTAAATAATATCTTACACCTAACGAAATAAGCCAAACAAAATATATTAGGTATAATCGGTACGAACTTCCATTTAGTCTTTAATTGTACACAATTATTTATCGTATATCTTAACATTTCGTGATGGTTAGTGAATACATCGTAACTTTAATAATTTAATATTTATAAACATAAAACTTAATAGCATTACTTCATATTTCAAGAGGGGAACGGATAAGGGACTCTGGTAGTTTGTTCCTCCATAGAAAAAAGCGGCCAAGTGCGAGTCGGACTCGCCCATGAAGGGTTCCGTAGCAGCAAGTAACATAATATAAAAGTTCTTGAAGTTCGTTGTAACTTTGATCGAGGTAAATTGCGGTTTACGATTTATGACGTATTAAAAAAAAAACTACTTACTAGATCTCGTTCAAACCAATTTTCGTTGGAAGTTTGCATGGTAATATACATCATATATTTTTTTTAGTTTTATCATTCTCTTATTTTAGAAGTTACGGGGGGGGGGACACACATTTTTCCACTTTGGAAGTGTCTCTCGCGCAAACTATTCAGTTTAGAAAAAAATGATATTAGAAACCTCAATATCATTTTTGAAGACCTATTCATAGATACCACACATGTATGGGTTTGATGAAAAAAAAATTTTTGAGTTTCAGTTCTAAGTATGGGGAACCCCCAAAATTTATTGTTTTTTTTCTATTTTTGTGTGAAAATCTAAATGCGGTTCACAGAATACATCTTACATACACCAAGTTTCAACAGTGTAGTTCTTATAGTTTCGGAGAAAAGTGGCTGTGACATACGGACGGACGGACGGACAGACAGACAGACAGACAGACATGACGAATCTATAAGGGTTCCGTTTTTTGCCATTTGGCTACGGAACCCTAAAAAGCGATGCAAAAGACATTTTCCATTTTTTTAAAAACAAATTCGTTATTACATTTTTATGAACCACGACAGTAAGTAGAGAAGTATAATCTGTCTTTGCTTATGTTATCTACCCTATGATTGTTACCTTTGGCATTAAATGCTTGCTGCCTTTAACTTATTTTCATTTTGTGTCAGTTTTACTTTCAAATTACAAATTACGATACTTACACTATATGATAGTTTACAAAATAGAATTCGTCTTAAAAATTAATTATACGCACATGTATGTCTAGCATATTGTATAAATACATTGCACTCAGGTGCGATATACTTAATAAATGATATCACAAAGTACGTTCCACGATCTACCATCCTGATAGTTTTACAGTTTACAGCAGCACAGTTCTCAACACGACTAACCATCGACAATTCCGTCGACTAAACCGCCCGCCACTCGCAAGGGACGCTAGGACGGTACGCGATAAATAATTCAACAAAAACTACTCCCGCGCCCGCCACTGCCACACGTCGCTAGCCAAATGGCACTCCGCAATATTTTCACCGCGACCACCCTATTACGGTAGCGTTTCACCATCGACGAGTCAACGATCTGCGAGATTAACAGCTAACCTGTATAGTTTCACTATCGGTCAGCAAGATTACTTTTACCTGGCTTACCAGCACTATGATTATAGCACCGAACAATAGCTACAATGAAACGCTAAAACAATTTTAACTAGTTCATGCCTTGCGTGAACGCCTGTATAATGAATAATTACTTCATTATTTTGTAAGACTTACATTGAAAACAAATATTTAATATGAGACCATAGAGCTTTGATATTTCCAGTTCAAAAACTTAATGGAAAGAAATATAATAGCAAAAATTTCAAATGCGAGAAATATGTATAAATTCAAGTTTAATCCTAAGATATTTAATCTATATCTACCATTATATTACAAAGAATGCAATTTTATGAAATAATACGACTAAAAGACTCCAAATAGTACTGCGATTATTATCTTGTTGTTGTGTTGTGTTGTATTGTAGATTAGATACAAGACATCGCTTATCGCCTATTCACCTGCGGTCACTTTCAGAAACGATTAATGATCTATCGAACCCCTCACACATTGATTGCATTCTGAGCTTATAAATACATCCTCAAACTCGGTTATTATGAAATCGGAATCCGGCAACGATTTATCGTAATTCACATCGTAAATTATATTATCCGATGGCCGTATTGTTCGTAATCCTAGAACGGTGGTACGGGCTAAGTATTATGAGTCAAATACGGTAATTAAAACTTAATTACATGTTTCCTCCCGTTTAGATATTATATTCGACTTTATCAGCGTTCATCGCTCGGTCGTATGATTAACTAATCGAGCAAATTAAGTAAAACAAAGCGACGCCAATTATTGTAAAAGCTGTTTGCATCCATAAAAATAGAAGATATTAGTAGAAGCATTTCGTTGATTCTGTGATGTGCATCCTCTACAAAATGTTATTTATCCTTGAAGTTATGTTTGACACACATGGACAGAAATTCAAGCAAATAGAGTTTTGTGCCAGTATCTTTGCCTCTAATTTCGTAATCCTACTCGTATAATCGATCTATCGTGCAATACAAAATTGCAAAATTTGAACCTAGAACCTTCTGAATTTTTCATCCAGAAGAATGGACCATAGTTAGCTATGTGCGCCACTCACTGGTGCCACTCATGGTTACCCGTAACAATTGAGACCAACGAGTTATCGTCAACGCGACAACTGGTCACAGTCCAGCAGTGTCGACAGGAATTATATCCCTTCTTCCTGATCGATTTTATCCATGCATTATGAGTAAGAAACATTAGTTGGCCTTGAGAATGTATTGAGCCTCTTACATCCCACTAATTACATTGCTTTATAAATATCCTTGTTGCTTCTACTCGTAATCCCAAAAAATATTTTAGATCTGAAGTATCTGTGATCTGAATAAATATACCTTGAAAAGTGGAAGTTTTGACACGTACCCACATAACAAGAGGCTTCTTACTTAAGATAATGTAGATCCATTATACAAATGAACTTTTCGAGTTTCAGAACAGCCACCTCGCGTAATTTCAGCTTCGTCTTTAAATTGTCACAGTTACCAATTCTTCTTTACGTAGCCAGAAGTTGGAGAGGAAATTTGGGTGACCCAAATTTGGTTACCGCAACTGTGCTAATAATTTATTAAGTTTGTAGGAATCTGGCGACGTGGATTTTAATATGCCGCGTGCAATATCCAATGTCCACCCGAGTATTTTGTACAAGTTCAAATAACGTAGCGATAGAGTCCAAAGTGGTAGCAAGTTAGTAATATACGATATGTACAATGTACATGAGTAATTATGGTAAGGTGAAGGATAAACTTATCCCCTTATTCAAGAAGAGAAGCTGCTAATGGGCAGCCAAACCACTAGTTGGTTCGAATCAAAGAAAGAGTTTAACTTTTCAGTCACGATTCCCCAACGGTCGTTCAACTCACTAGTTTTCAGTGGCGGGATGACTGTCGAATGGCAAAAATGGCAAACTTTCCCGCGTGCACGTCTACCGAGCTACATCTAAACCCACTTTGCCCTATTGTTGGATGCATATTTTGATATAAAGAAATACACATCGAATTTCTATTTTCATTTTGAAATCGGCAAACGAATATTGCTAAGTGGATTCGAGACAGACTATCAACGAAGTTCGCTATGAAACGTAAATGTGTTAGAGAGAATTATAAAGAATAATCTTGTGTGCTACCACTGCTACCTACTTTATTTTCCATCATCAAAGGAATTTATAAAATAAACTAGCTGTCCAGACAGACTTCGTTCTGTCAAAAGTTTTTTTTTTATTAAAACCTTCAGTGTGCTTTAAGGAACATTGTAAGCTATCCTATCTTTCAAGTTGGATTAAACTGCACACGGTATGCTTTGATTAAAATCGGTTAAGTAGTTTAGGAGTCCATCGCGGACAAACAACGTGACACGTAATTTATATATATTAAGAAGATAATACATAATACTATGCACAACATTAATAATCTAAATTTTACTTTATTTTATTTTTTATTTTGACTGACATGTCCTTTTTGTATTGCGTTTGTAATGGCCTTATAGATTGTCTGGAACTTTCTTCTAAGATACTGTGTTTCAATGTCCCAAAAACTCGTACGAGACATACACGAACAAACCTATTCACCAGTCAACATAAAAATACAAAATATGCTCAAAACTCATTAGTCAATCGACTGCATAGCAAGTACAATAACAGATTTAGTAACATAGACATTTTTCACAATAGCAAAGTAAACTTTAAACAACACGTAGTAGAAGTACTCAACAAAACAATTTAAATTATTATAAATATTAAACTGTAGTACATATCAATGTATATGTAGAATATGTACATTCTATATTTGTTTAGCACACACACGCGCACACTATTCACACACGCACCACACACACACACACACATACACACATACATGCGCGCACACAGACAAGACATACACGCACGCAAATATATTTAGCGACTGTTATTGTAAGTAGTTAATAAGTAAAATGTAAATCCTTAATTGGCTTTCATATTTAACTTACAAGTTTTATATCTGTAAACATATTAAGCTGTGGATTTTCTAAAATAAAAAATAAAATAAAATAAATAAAATAAATTTACTAACAAAAAATAACCGACTTCAAAGTCTCAAAAACTACATAGTTGTCAGATCTCTTTCAAAATGTGAAACCACATGACAGCCACCAGCTTTCGATTAAAAAAAGAATCATCAAAATCGGTTCGCCCAGTCCAAAGTTCTGAGGTAACAAACATAAAAAAAAAAAAAAAATACAGTCGAATTGAGAACCTCCTCCTTTTTTGAAGTCGGTTAAAAAGGTACACGAATCAAACCCGCGTAACCCGTAGATACAGGGGACCGACCGACATACCAATCACTGTACTATCACAGCTATAAAATAAAGAAGTAAAACTTGTGCCGTCACGAACACAGAACTTGCGTTACAAATTAACTTAAATTTCCATCACGCTCTGTCTCCCCCAATAACATAATTAGTGTATTAGATTCAATTTATCGCACGTCGCGAATTTGCTAAAAAACATGGCGACGAGAACAGACACAGATGTGGTTAGAAATGTCGTAATACAATTAGGAATTACGTAGGTTTTTACTCATTTAAAACACCCCCGCACTAGGATTTATTCCTGTGGCAAAATATCAGAACATGGTTTAGTTTTTCATAACCGCCTTATCATATCAGTATCATCATCAGTCCCTGAGTAAACCGATCCCAATGAGATCATTATCATTATATTACTTTTACTTAGTCACCCATTTTATACAAAATCCAATACCTTTGTGTAATTTTGTTAAAATATACTTTATTATTATTAATTTATATCAGCTCAATCGAACACGGGAAGGTGGGTCAAGTTAATCAATGCAAGATAACACAAAACACAATTAATTAATTACATAAAAAAGATTTAGTTAAGTAAGTCACATAAGAAACGGTATAAAATATTTATTTAGTCCAAATGTGCAAAGGCTCTGCTTTGTCCGCTGGAGATATAAACGTCACTAAACAAACAGTGACGTAGTGGCCCAACCAACTTCACGCCATGTCTATCAAACATCAGATCTATGGCATCGACGCAGACATCTTTGTTTTAATTATGAGCTGTCAGGGGTTCCATTCTATCGGGGATGAGCGAATAATGAAAATAAAAGATAGTTATTTATCACGGTGATGTCTGACCGCGCTCGATGCAAATTGCCGATTTACGCGTAGGCATGTAGGCGATTTGGTGGACAGAAATGTCCGGAATTAATGTGTTTAAGGGAATGTAGTTGTGAAATGCACAACGGTCGAAACGGGCAACGATACAAACCGACTTACGCCCCAACTCAGAGTCACTAACGATTAATTTATTAGCTCTGTAGTAAAGAATCATCATACAAATTCTGTACTAAGGAGCGATTTAAGTAATCTTTAGTGATTCTGAGTTGGGGCGTTAGTGTAGTATCAGCAGGTCATGCTTATCATCAACTTCATTACAACCCATTAACATCCCACTGCTGGGCTCGATTCTCCTTTCACATGCTTATCAAAAAATATAATGTCTTCATATTTAGCAACATGTAAAATTTTATTTCCGTAGTTTATGAGAAAGTAGTTCTAATCCAGTTTGCGAGATACCCGTGCACTAACTCTATTAACAAGAAAAGTTTAATGAAACGGAAAAATAAAGTTGGCGTGAAAGAGAAGCAGTTATATTAACAATCAGTCACTCCAATTCAATTCTCATCTCTTCAATTTATCTGAAGTTTACTAAGGTTTAAGTACAAAACATATTTTCTGCATTTCCACCAGCCGGCAGCGACGGTACCTCATGATTTAGAACCGGGGTAGTCGAGGGTGGCGGGGGCTGAAATATGAATTTGTAAATAATTCACGCGAGACATCAAAATACTAATGTTGAGAGATGGGGCAGATTAAGTTTATGGTACACAGGGATCAAAAATACATAAAAAAGACATTACTTTCGAATTCTATTTGGTAATAATCCTGCCTGATGATCTTGGATGAGATCCAACGTTTCAGCAATCATTTAGTTGGTAGAAGGCCATTTATCTTCTTCTACGTTGAGTCGTTGATAAACCTATTTAAAGTAATCTTGAACTCTTTGTTTCTTGTTTTGCCAGCCTTAGGTATTACTAATATCAGCTATTTGATGAGATTGTCATCAAGATGTGCCTGGGCAAGCTGGATTTCTCATTGTTTTAAGTGTAAAATGCCAAACAAAACACTGGAGTCCCCAGGCACACACTTAATTTTCCGTAAGCAAGTCGTTACCCCTTGGTAAGATTTAACAAATTAATTTATTTGTTTAATAAGAAAACTACATTCATACGACACTAAAGTATACCTATACGATACTATATTTCCGGAGTGCGCGCACCATTTTCAATTAGACAGTTCTTTCTTTCTTTATAAATATTATACTGCAGGTTAAAACAAACTTCTTTTAACGTCGGCCGAGACAAGCTCCCGGTGTGCCATCAGCACAACCCGGTGGAAATTAGTCCTAATCGCCATCACGGTATCGGAGCCGGAATATTTATTCATTATTGTTAATAATTCATTGCGCCTTACATTACCTCTGATTAATTGATGTAATTCTCCGTGTTGTATTAATTTTGCTACTCGGAAGGTTGATAGAAACGACGGATGTACACCTGACCGTAATACCAACACTAGAGGTGTGTAACTCAGATCTGAACTGATTCAAAGATTCAGGTCCCACGAAAGTGACCTGTTGACCTGCATCTCAAAATCAGGTCGACCAGGTCTCAATTCAGCTCAAAGGACCTGAAATGTACGCGTCGACTTAGATAATATACCCTGATGATAATAGTAATAAGGTTGAAATTTGAATGTCGCACCTAAAGAGTGAAGCAGATCCCGCGACCTGCGAGCCGTACCTGGACCTGAAATGTTTGCGTCGATTAAGATAATATACCCTAATGTTAATAGTAATAAGGTTGAAATTTGAATGTCGCACCTAAAGAGTGAAGCAGATCCCGCGACCTGCGAGCCGTACCTGGACCTGAAATGTTCGCGTCGATTAAGATAATATACCCTAATGATAATAGTAATAAGGTTGAAATTTGAATGTCGCACCTAAAGAGTGAAGCAGATCCCGCGACCTGCGAGCCGTACCTGGACCTGAAATGTTCGCGTCGACTAAGATAATATACCCTAATGCTAATAGTAATAAGGTTGAAATTTGAATGTCGCACCTAAAGAGTGAAGCAGATCCCGCGACCTGCGAGCCGTACCTGGACCTGAAATGTTCGCGTCGACTAAGATAATATACCCTAATGATAATAGTAATAAGGTTGAAATTTGAAATGTCTTGTCGGCTCTTATGAATCTTTCAGGTCCTCGAGCTGATTCACGAACCGCTTCACAGCTCCGGATCACCTTTGTGAATCAGGACCTGTTTTGCAGCTCACGCGTTTTGGTTGAGTTACCCATGTCTAACCAACACACAACGCACCTTGCGTGGTATCTGCTCATAAATTGAGCTTGCCATCTTGGAGGCTTGAAGGCATCGCCATACTTCTTCAATATGGGTCGGTGAAAGGTTTCAAGGATATTATAAACACTACGCAGGTATAAGATAGTTTAATTAAATAGTTAAACAAAATAAAGATAAACAAAACATCTAAATTTACACATCAAAATCACATCAATTTAGGTAATGCTCAATTCGTAGTTAATAAACATACGTAGTAATAAAAACTCATTTAGCAAAAATTTCAAAATATTGTCGACTAAGGTTATTTATGTTAGAGTCGATAAATCTGAGCCTCGTTTATCTATCTGACTCTACTACATATGTAAAATCATTTTCTCTTTTTGCAAATCTCTAAACCTATCCAAGTATGATCTGAGCCTAACAACCGACCACGACCCGCTATCAAAACATGTTTTGAAAAACATCAACGTTCTCGTTCATCAAATAATCTCGCGGCGAAGTTCATAACAAACTTAATCTAAAAACAGTCCTGTTACATTTGTTATTGTAATGATATTCAAATTAATCCCCTAACCCCCCTCCCTCCACGTACCGACTCCTTGAGTAGTCGTAATTACGTTTTCTTTTACTAATGTTTCGAGCGACAAACCTGTTTTGACGTTTGTCACCTGACAGGGGAGTGAATAGATTTTTCACTACTCACTCTCTGTATGTAAAGAGCTTATTAGTTTTCCTAAATTCAGAGAACGATTCGTTATAGAACATAAAAGTTATCTATCATTGATTTCTGCTTTATATGGCAGTGCATTAGCAGTATATACAGACATTGTTAATAAGTCTTTAGGGCTTCATTTAGATTTTACTTCTGTTCTGTATCTAAATTATTGTGGTTGCAATTAGTAAGTAGGTACTAACTTATTAATGATACAAACAAGATTAAAATCGACATATAGATACTTACATTAAGACTTAAAAGTAGTTAAACTGACTACAATTTAGATGGGGTCCTTACCTGAAACAAATAAAAATAAATTTAAAACTCAGGAAATAAGGAAATTGTTGACAAAATAATTTCTACTCTGGGTTTTTAGATGTGAAATAATAACTCGTTTTTACGCAGGTTCGTCTTATTAAAAACGAAAATAGAGGATTCCTTATCTTATCTTTCAATTACAAATTACAATAAATTAAAATGTGTGCAATTCACACGTGTTAGAAGTGAAACCTTCAAAAATTTTGTTTTCAAGATAATGAGACGAATGTAAAATTTCGGGAAGATGATCCACTCAACTCCACTCCACTCCACTCCACTCAACTCAACTCAACTCAAGTCAGTCTCCACTGGACAGTTTCGTTTCATAAAATTTCAAGTCACCCCCGTACTAAAGAAGTTTTCACTTCAAAAATGGAAGATAAGTATTAAATTAATTTTATCCTTCCCTACACTAGCAGGGGTGCTTGACAACCCTACCGCCAACAGGTGTATCCAGGCCGTTTGATGAACAAAGTTTCCGTGGCAAACTATGAAACACGCCAACGAAATGCAATATTAGTGATATGATTGTGTGTATGTTTGTGGCTGTCACAGCAACCACCACATACAAATAACTTTAGAATTTATAATTAGTAGAGTTTGTGTCGGACTACGGAAAGTTAGAGGTTTGATTTGGACTAACTCAGTAGGTTTCCAACGTGAAAGTAAGGCAATTAGGCATGCATCTTACTGGGTACCTGATTGGATTCTTTTTGTAAAAAAATATGACTCAAATATAATATTTCATTTTAAACTTAACTTATTGTGGACTGAACACATTTTACTATAAACGAGAAGTCACGATATTTTTTTGTTTATTCTGGATTCTATTTACAAAACCGCGGAATTGCCGCTGAAATGATATTTAAATTTAAAACAATAATTACAACTGACAAAATCCTTTCAAGAATGACCCCTCAATCAATTTCACCTTTGCCAAACTTTCGTCTTATCTCGTTTCAAATGCGGGGCATTTCGCCATTTTGATTTAGATTTTTTTAAGAAACTTCATTTCTTTCGTAATCTTCCATTTTAATAATATCCTCGTAATGAACAAAGTTATGAAAGTGATCTTCAAACGAATGGTTTTAAGACTACAAATAAGGGCTTCGAATGATTTTACTCTTTGAAATAAGTCAAGAAGTTTTTAATTTCTTCCAATCTTTTTACGAATTTCTTCTCTTTAAGACACTCTTGTTTGAAAATTGGACAACCATCCTTATACTGTGTCTCTTAATATTATATTTATTTTTAGTATGAGCCAAGAAGCTCTACAAGTCTACAAGAATTTTTAGCTCTAGAGGTGTAGTGTGTTTAGACTTGATCCGGCAACTGTCACCTGGGTCACCTTTGTCATCACTGCCTCCCATGGACATTAGCAACACTGGGGGCGTCACCAATGCCTTGCCGGCCTAGAAGGAAACGATAGACACGCTTCTTGTACGAGCAATTTTTCCATATTTTATATAAAAAAATAAACGCTTACCCACTCATACCACTGCAGTAGGTTTTTACCTGTGTCACCGGTGGTATGGACGATATATCACATCACAATAACATCCATGACCCGAGTACAAATATTTATCTGTCACATAAATATCTGCCCCGGCCGGGAATGAAACCCGAGACCTCGCTTCGCAGGCAGGGTCGCTACCAACTGGGCTACAGGGTTGTCAATTGTTTGCATTGGTTCATTGCCAGCGATATATTAGCGGTTGTTAACAATCACAGTGTAAACCCACACAGTTACAAGCCGAGGTGGCGGCGGTGTTTGTACGCCGCTTAATATTCCGTCGGATCGCGGTCTCAAAGACGTTCTAATTACATTCCGAGCGACTTCACTCACTTCACATTCACACCGGCGTTGTCGCGAATTCTGTTCACAAAGCGATCGACTTCCCCACCGAGCCGAGTTCGGTTTGTAACGGTGTAATTAAATGAGGCTTTGCGTACGCCCGCGCGGGGTACACACTGATTTGATTAAAGCGCTCCGTGTGTGATTGTGAACGCTATTAGATGGGAATCTGGCTTAATGCTGATTTCACTAACTATTTTGGTTGGGTTAGTTTCGGAAGCGGAGACAAGACTTGGGTCGTATTGTTCGCGGTTGGTACAGGTGTTTTGCGAGGGCAAAATTAATTCTTTTTCTCAACTCTTTCCCTGTGTGAACTATTGAAGAGCTGTCCTGATAAATCGTTCATTGTTTGGCAATACATCAGCATGTATTATATAAATAATCACACATAGGTTATTGTCGTCATCAGTAGGTGGTACATATGTATACGTAGGCATGCTTAAGTGTAACGTAACGTAAGGTTGATGTATCACCAATAAACAGTTCGTCTCAAGCAGCCGTGTCATTTGCTCACCTACATAACAGTAGGAAAGTATTTTAGTCTGAAAAATGTAGATGTTTCAGTCTCAATCACACAATAGGTATTCTTTGATTTCGTTTATTGATGCCACTAACATCAAAGGCCACTCGACACCATGCTGGAGTACACCGAGCTCGGATCGCCAGCATCTATTATATTTTAAAACAACTCACCAATCCACATGGAGAGAGAACGCCAATTTCAAACTCGATTTAACTGCGGACGCCGCACAGAGTAGCTGTTGACAGAGCGCTGCGTGATAAAATAAGGCTGCAAGTTTTTGGTACGATCCGAGAACAAAAAAGTTTGATTTAAAATTTAATTTGCGGTTATTAAATAATATGACGATTTATTTCTCATTCATCGTCGTGGATAAGCTATTGATAATTGAAAATATCATCAATTTTAAATCACATAATTTGTTTTAAATTGTTGTAAAAAAACGCTGTTGGATTGCCTAATAAACGATTAAATAAATAAATAATTATAGGCCTGAATAAGACTGTACCTATTAATGCTGCATCTACCGATGTTCGATAATCTTGAGTAAGTAAAGATTCATCACTGATATGTTGCCGGCAAAAGAAAGCACATCCGCATTATTTTTAGCTCTGGGACACTGCAACCAAAACACACATTTCACGGTCGATATTAGAAAGAGAGGGTATCTACGCGATTCTTTTATCATGCAAGTACCGTCGGGTGGTAAGGACCCAGGATCCCCAATAGGTGGGACCGTGCGCCATAGTCTCTTCTTCATCTGGACGTTAGCTTGGACTAATGGATGCCCTTATAGGTACACAAAAATTACTTTTCAGAAATAATTTTCAGTGTATGTGAAATAATTTTTAAACGTCGTTGTTTTTGTTTGACTTTCTTTATGTTGAAAAGTAGGTTTATTAAATTTTAAGGCCCAAGATTATAAATCACATTATACCTACCCGCTTACGTATAACAAACTAAGTTTAGTGTTAGTTCTTAAAAAAACGAACATGGAGATACCCCTGGTATAAGTAGTAGTAAGTAAGCACGTATTATTGAAACATGTTTAACCCAAAGTTTACTAAGTGCAGAATTCAGTTTACGGCCGGTCTCAATAATGTACTAACAGATGGAAGGCTGTGAATAGGGCTACCATTAGTATGTTATCTGTCATATTTGTCAATTTTTGCCTCTGAAAAATTGACAAATATGACAGATGACAGCCCTATCCACAGTCTTCCATCTGTTAGTACATTATTGAGACCGGCCGTAAGAGTTGTTTTTATTCTAAAGAAGGTACCTACCTATATCTAGACGAAGCCGCGAACAAACGTTAGTCGGTAATTGAATCGAACAGTATGGGGACGGGTCCGACACGCACCTCCAGGTATTTTTTAACCCGACGTTCAATTCAAAGTTTACCACGTGTAGAGTTCACCAATTTCAAACTCGATTTAACTACGGACATGCTACAGAGTAGAGGGAAACAGAGAGCTTTTTTATATCCGGTTAGTCTGCGTTTTTATTAATTGTTTTGCTATGGACTGAGCACTGAGAGCCACACTATACTTCACTATAACTTGACTACATTATGAATAGGTACATGAAACAAAAATCCATGAAAGCAAAGATCTACATTGCGGAAAACTTCATTCTATCAACCAAAAATCACAAACAAACGTTTTCCGCGCAACCCGAATCCGAAATCCACATAGTTCCCAACACGCAACTAGCTAGCTAGGTACAATCGGAACACTCTATACATAACTAATCTATGCAATTGGGCCGCACAAAAGAGATGGAATATTATATTTTTTATGAAAAGCCCGTCGCGGTTAATGACCCTTTGTTCTCGCTGCTTTGTCCGGCAGAACCGCCGCGGCCGCGAGTTACGTACGCGGAATGTACGGACAGACAGACATGCTTACCGTACTGTGCATGGAACATGACCTTATGTGTACATGTATTCTATGTCTATATAAACAAATTTAATCGTTAGTGCATCTGCCACTGATGGTAGAGCGTTTGAACAGATTTACATCTAGTTAATAGTATCAGGCGTTACTTTGCGGAAATCCGTTGTTATTAACTTAGTATTAGTCTACTTTGCAACAATCCGCGGTTAACACGTAAGATTTAGATCATATCCATACCTACAATATTATTTTGTTATAATTAGATATTGTATGTATCGAAAAATATTTGCACTTAAATGAAATAGGTATGAACTCATTACATTACAGTATGTAATGTAATTATCTCAGGTCAGCTTGTTACATTCCAATTAATTAAGTTAACGATGGTCTAAACAACTGCGGAAATATTCTTACGACGTTTACGACACGTCCAATCGTTATCATCAAGGTCGCACTGAAAATTAGAATTAGCTGAGAACGTTTTCATTCGTTTCATTGTTCCTGAAAAAGAGATCGAATGAATTCTCGAATATTTTGTTCTAGAATAATTGGTTAAATTAAAAATATAATTAGTTGCAGAATTATGATTAAACATTACGATTTAATTTATCTCTACCGTTCTTAATAAGAAGGTACGAATGTTTCAGTTCAACTCAATCATTCGTTCCAAAATTAAATTCAAATTTCAACGGCATTTCTACACCGAAAAACATAAAAAGCTGTACAATTGCATAACTTTAACGCTCCAACACCGAGATAGGTGACGGGGACTCAATTTGCGTTATTGATCTCGCGTTCCCATAACCACATGATGACCTCTAACGCCATAACCCCATCATCTCGACCGATCTAAACGCAACCTTGTTCCATACGAAACACGAGTCAAATTGCAATAAAACATCATAGCGTTTAGTGCTCTCCGTTCTAAACTGTTGTGTCAGCAGGACAATTGTGACAAGATCGTTGAACACCATTACTCGATAACACAGCAGTGTTGAAGATGCGACTTTATTGCTTCATAAACATAGTCCAATTCACCTTGCACTCGTCTAGCTGTTAGGGCGGTTTCGTGTTGTGTGAGATGCGTGTTAGAGGCGTCGAAACTGTAAAGTGAATGTATCTTTATTGCGATGGCGATAGAGTGTTGTTTCAAATGAAATTATATGATCCCCTTAGCTTGGCATTGTAAACAATTTGTTTGATAGGTAAGTGGAGACGGTCAGTGTATCGATTAATCGACAAATTTCATTTTAAATGGTTAAAGCTTTTTTATTTAAAAATATGATTATATAAATGTTTGGTTAACAATATCATTTATATTAATAATAATTTTGTTTCGGACTATAAGCGAATTGAGACTTCCGAAACCTCATGTGACCTCGTTTCTCATACAGTGATCTCATAGCTTATTGCTTATATCAGATGATAGCACTTAAATACTAGGACGTAATAATAACATGTACATCAATGCACTTTACTTAAAAAGACCTGGATTTCATATAAATATTTCATAGTTATTTCAATTTACTTATTGATAGAGACAAAAACAATGTCTAGTTGTCTTTTACGTAGCGAATCGAGGAACAAATGAAATCGCAAATATCCCATATGCATTAAATTATGCAACAAAAGAAAGGCAGGTCTGCCTAGTTCAATTAATTGACGTTCCGAAGTGTAAATGGGTAAATAACGAGAGTTGATTAAGTGTGACCGTCTAGAAAGGGTAATATTTTTGTTTCAGAGCCCAAAAATTTAACAACAAAAGTATGTGTGAGATGAGAAACAATAACGAAGTAATCATATACCGAAAAGTTTATTGTTGACGCTACGGTACGAAACGGTACGTTCTTAGGCTACTCGCATACATAGATACTTTGACGCTAGGAATTGAACAGAATATAATAATTCTACCACATAAATAACGAATATACTAATAGGACGTGAGTGTTAAATATAAGACTCAAAAAACTCAAAGTCCCAATTTAGCAATGAGAACTTTGTACGAATAACGAACACTTACGAGAATTTGCTATTTTTAAAAATAACCACGTGTAATAATAAAATTAAAATATGTTTCATTATCTGAAAGTCAATATTCAGTCAGTAAGCTTCAAAAATATATAATGAGAAAGGAAAACGCACCGTATGTAAATGGCCTTACGCTAAACCGCGTTTATACTGAAAATACTTTAAATTTGTAGGTTCCCGTAAATATAAATTGTTAAATCAGGAATCCGAGTATTCGATCAAATATTATACATACCGGCCAATGACTAAGACAAACCCGCTCCCCTCTACGTACTATGAAATTAATTAGGGTTGCCTATTCTTTCGAAATACACTAATCATTTTTAAATAGTCCTCACTTAATTTATTATTTAAAAATATTTCCAATTCTTACACAATTTGGTGTTTTCAAATAGGAAAAACATATTAAATTACATACTACATAGTATTATACATACACAAAAAATGTTTAACATAACAAATCAATTCTACACGCCGCTCGAGCCTCGAACTAAACAAATTCATCGGTTAATGCAAACAACGTAAAACTGTGAAAAATGATTTGCCAATAAACGAAATACCAATATCCGATTCATTCACCATAAATCAAGATTGGGCGTTTTTCCATTAGACGGCCCGACACCGGCACCGATGCCGGCGCCGGCGCCGTGCCGGTGCCGGGGAAGCAAAAATGTATGAAAATATATGGCTCGATTTTTCACTTACCGGCGCCGGCGCCAGCCCGGCGTTGAGTCCCGCCGGCACCGTTGCCGTCGCCGGGGTAGCAAGCTTCCCACTCGGTGCCGGCCCGGCAAAACTGCATGTGTATTGTTTAAGATTTGTAGCCGTGTGCGTGTGTGAGTGCGCGGGGCAGGTAGGAGGACGCGGAGCGGAGGGAGTGAGACTCGTTCGCTTTCAGTGCGTACGCGTCATTTAAATATGACATTGTGACTGTTATCGAGTTAGTGGAGGACCGGCATTGTCTCTGGGACAAAACTGTAGTATGTTTCTTCTAGATATCTGACTTTTATTATTGAATGAATCAAAAGTTCGAAGTCTCTGCGTTGGTATTGGCGTCGTAGATGTAAAAGATATAACAAATATAGTCGACGGCTTAACGATACCATTGTTATAATATCTATGCGTTGTACTTTACGTGTCGTCGTGCTGAAGTCCGTGTCAGTACTGTACCAATCATCGGGCGTATACCGGCAACGATACCGGCGTAGTGGAAAAACGAAGCTCCGGCACCGGTGCCGGTGCACGGCCATGCCGGTGCCGTGCCGGTGCCGGGCCGGCTAATGGAAAAACGCCCATTACATCACTAATCGGTCGAATTTTTGCTGCGAGGCTACGAGCCATTCAATTTTAGGCTTTCATTTTGACAACCCTGTTGCTTAGTTTGTTGGAAACTTGCCTGTTGAAGAATGGGTTCCAGGTTCGATTCCGGGTGAGAGCAAATAAAGATGTTACTGATAAATATTTTTTTAATATTTTTACACAACCAGCTTGTTTGTGTGTCATTAATACATCAGTTGTGTACTCGTATGTTATGCTCCTTGCTAATAAATAACTGTGAAATTTGATTTATTTCATAAGAAATAATATATAATTATGAATGTAGTAGCTTTTGATGCGTTTAGATTTATACTCTTACATTAATGGAGAAGCTAATTGTTCAAACCCAAACTTTCTTTTTACAAATAATACAATTGAGCTTTAGCTTTCAATCATTTTTGTATTCGTTCGTTAAAAAATAATAAAAAAATACATTCCTAATTTCTCTCCCTGACATGGACCCAGCAACCCTTTTCAATCATTTGAAAGCGAAATAATAAAAATTCATAGGGTTGTTTGAGATAAGAAATACCCACCCTGATATTAAAAACCGACAAATCGAATAATGTATTATAATGTTTATTGTAAATATAATTAAGAATAATATATTGCATGGGGTTGGCAATTCAATATAGCAAATTAAAGTTTAGGGTTACGTGTCGTTTGACTCGATGATGGATGAAACTGTTAAGGGAATAAAAGCGTGTTAAAAATATGCTTACACATTCGCGGGATAAGAATGGGATGAGAGTATGTCCTAGGATAGCATCTGCTGAATGCTTTAAAAATAGGTGGTAAATATGAAGATCCGAATTTACGATAATAATTTAATTTTACGATCTCGGAATGTAAGTGAATTGGAATCTATCCGTTGGCCTACTATAATGTCTGCTTTAAATAATTTCTGCTTTTAATTTCTTTTTTAATTTAGTTATATTAAATAGCGTACCTAAGCTGTATGTTTAGGGTATCCACCTTGTATATTACACCAGCATGCCGTGTACATAAACTGTAATAGAAATGACATAACTATAAGAGTTGGAGTGTAGTTGCCGTCGAGTTGTTACGTGCGAAGACCTGAAACAATTACGGCATTGCCCGCTCCAGCGCCTAAGTGCCTAAACACCTCGGATGTAATTAATTACCTCGGCATAAATCTACAGTTACACTACGTGTAGTAACTACGTGGACAGCAATGTGAATATTAGCACTTCTTCGTCGGACGATACGACAGCGACACAGCAAAGGCTTTATAATTCAAGAGCAGTATGGCATGCAGTCATGTTTTAAAACTTTACAACACTAAAATGTGCTGGTGTGGCAGCACCTTAAATCACAACATGGCACGCCACTCGCACGAACACGTACACAATACATACAACAATCTTGTGTCGTTCATGAACGATGAACGAATATGAAACGTATCCACGTAGTACAGACATATCTTAATAATAAACTAGTAGAAACATTTCCGAACGGTGATTGCTAATCGGTCTATTCGGTCATTTCGGACACAACAAGCGAGTGAGCCGCTAAGCCAAACCGTGCACGCGAACTACGAACGATGAAAACGGAGAAATTACATAAAATGTCGTGTCGTCCAATGAAGAAGCGGCCAAATGGACACACTAGTTACTAACGTATTCTTGATACCGTTACACCTATATCAAAACGGCTGGCTAATTAAATCTCGTAATCCACACAGCATCCCGGTAAAGCCAACGCAATCAAATTTTACTTACACACTATCAAAACGTTGTTTGCATGTAGGAGACTTGGCCGCATAATGAATAAGTTTCGGCGGTGACACACGGGACACAATACGTCACTGGCACGATGAAGAAATTAGAAGCTGCTGATAAATAGGAGTAACAAGGAAAGTTTTCAGCCAAATAACTTTAAAACCCAATTGTAAAAATTTACCTAGTTTCAGTAGAGAACAAAAATATTACATACACAATATACCTACACGTTTACGTTATTGAGGAAGATCTTATTAAAATCGGTAACAGGTACAAACGGGACGATTTAATGATAACGTTTGCCATATTTTTTTGTAAAGTGATTACAATGCGAGAACAACTGCTATAACGTAGAACTACTACAAGTGTCATTGCAAACAGAACGGCAGCTGACCCGCCTAAACCAAAAAGCTCAAACTTTGCAACCCTATGTTTTTAAATGTTTAAAATCTATGTATATTTAGAAACAGTTGTCAAAGTATACATACATAATCGCAGCACAGATGGACGAAACTTGCCAGCTATTGATTTATCCTGAAGTTATTAGATGACTGTCCCGTGGGACCATAACCCTTACCCATGCCACTGAGATTCACAAGTTTTGGGACAAATGTTTACGTGGTACAGTTTCTGTTTGTGAAGAAATATAAACCATAGCAAAATCTTCATCTATGTAAGATGTACGTGTTCTATACATATACGTAATCTGTACTTCGATTTATAAGTAGACTATGTTATAGACACTTCACTTAATTCAAAATTAAAAGCAAAAATTTAAGGCAAAATTTTAAGGTAGCGAAACATGCACAGATTGTACACCTTGGGTAGGTTCAAAAACATTGAAGTCTCTATATTCTGTAAAACTACCGAAAACAATAGAATTTTCAACAGAGTGAATTTTAAGTGAATAAATTGTCGAAATGTTATACGTAAAATTTATGTTTTAGAAGCTTTAAACTTCTGGTTTAATACAAGCTGTAAAGTAAGAAGAGTTGTGAAGTGAATTTTAGCTTTACAGAATAGTTAGAGCTCCTTTTATAGTTCTACTGGAAATGGCGCAAGGAACAATGTTACATAAAAGTTGTAGAATTAAAGTACAATAAGGGACACAAAATATTTAATTTAAATACACCAGTCTATATTTGGTGATGTTAGCAGAGCTCAGTACATCGTGGTACAATAATTCCTCTGCGGAACATGTCACGACAGTATAATGGACTGGTCACATCGCTCGAAGCAAAAGATTAACGGTCTTACTCGTATAAACGCTTAATACCTTTTTTTAGCTATTGCACTGTTATAATGTGTTTTATCTTTGTCGTATTTCATAAGAGAGAAAGAAACGAAACACTTTATAAGCCTTCTATAACTTTGTTTGTTTTTATGAATAAGGGAGTAAATAGTAGATGTCGTCAGTTACTGAAATAAAGGGAGTCAATGAAATAAAATATTTTACATAATAGTCTGTGGTGAATAATTTCAAGACCTATACTAATAGTTAAATCCTTTAATATTCTGAAAGCGATGTCAAGAAGGGTTACTTGGTTTCTCTCTTTTAACTTGAGTAAATAGCCATTTTTTCTGATACAGCTTAGAATCTTGGATTTCATCGGCACTTACCAGCAGGTGGAATCGCAATCAAGCATTAATTCATCAGAAGTGGAACCGCAATCAAGCATTAATTTATCAGAAATATAAGTAAAATATATGGAAGGATAACGAAGATAATATCGCCTATCGTTCACCGCTCTTGATCAACAACAACATTACGAAAGAAGCGTGCTTTATGTAAATAAGCAGTACGCGACCGTGCCAACCTTACGGGCCGCATTCGAAACATATCCATGTAGAAATTATGTACTTACTTACTACTATCACTGTCGTATTAACAACCTTCTCTGTTTTATTTTTATATGTATAGTATTTATTATTTATTATTCATGTACACGACATAGCCTTCAAATAAAACAATTATATTCAAATGTTTTTAAACCAACTTCTTGTGGATAATAATATGGATAGCGCACATTTTATCATGATATGGATGGATACATAATCACTTTCTCCCAAAGCAATATGGACGTGATCACGATCTACGCAACTCGGGGCGAAATATTAGCATACGATAATATACATACATATCGTGAGTATAGTTCATCGTCATCTGGATCCAACCTTGAGAGAGAGAGAGTGAAGTATCAGGTCATCAATATCATAAAAATACATTGTCATCAGAATCTAATCAATTTATGAAATTTCAACTCTGTAGAAATTACGATGAGAGGAAGTTCAGCTTGTAAGATTGCGTGCCTCATACTTAGCGAACAAAGTAAGTTAAATAATTGGCTGTACAAACGCTATATATTCTTTAAATAAGCGTTCAAATCTCAACCCTCCGCTGCTCTAGACGCGGGGAAAGCACCACCTATCGTAACATCCGATCGCGTCTACCGTACTGGCCGGATATCATGATCTATGCTGATGGATATGGATGAACCTCTCCATCTCCGAAGACAAAGGGTTTTGTCGTGTGATGAGAATATTTTACACGCTCTCCACTTTTAATGCTTCATTCTTATAGATTTGAATAAAGTTGTGCAGTTTTGTTGAAGCTAGGTTATTTTAGGGCAGTGGGGACAGAATTTGTTAACTTTTTTATTTACCAACCCAGAGACGGCAGAGTCCTTTAAATATTTCTTACCATTATGTAGCCATCCTATTTGGTAAATCTTCGAAAAAGTAAGATAGACTATAATAATAAAATCATGAATGTAGAGCCGTAGAATACTCGTGAATAGGTACTTTTATATGCCTTGCAATTTGATAGCACGACTTACGGAAATGAAGCTGTAAGCAAAAGTTTTGTGAAGATTGTTTACAATTATAACACAACCGCCACGAGATCACGAGCGATTGTCTGTAGACACTACACCGGAACTTTCAATTAGCATTTCTTTCTTTTCATTGCTGCAGCGTTAACAAATGTTTGTTAACAGCATGATTCACGTATCCACAAACGGACAGACGGATAGGAGCGATTAGTGCGGGGGGTTTAACGCTGAATTAATGTGCGCTAAGTGCCATTGGAAAGTCCGCGTCGACGCCCACCACCGACACTGTTCAGTCTGTTTACTGGCTTACACGTTAACACATATGACGTTTAGTGAGTTGTTGAATGGAATCGTAAATGGTACGTTTACCCGATTTTAGGATGGTGTTAAACGAAATACTGAGGTAGATTTTCGCCCTAAATTCTCTCATCATAATGCTTCTTGCAATCCCCTTAGAACATGAATAAGACGTATCTATCACTGATACCAACACGAATGAATGATTTTGAATTAGAACCGCGAATAAACATAAAACCATTAAATCCACAGACAAAAAAGGATACAGACAGGAACCTCTGGGATACGAGTGATATGACAGGCAGATTCAGTTTTACTTCCAAGTAAACACGAGAGAACACTCGTATCGTATTATATAATCACACGTCAAGTCAAACATCACAGGTACCGAGGGTTCTCGCGAAGGTACGAGCATTGATGCTTCTTCATGCACGATGCGACTACGACACGACTTTATAAATCAAATGGTGATGCCACAATGCAGTTATGATGTTTGTGTGAGAATATCACTTAACACTAATATTTACTGGTGTAGAAGTACCTTTAAACTAAACATAAGTATACAACACCACAATCCTGCTATCCTCCTAATATTATAAACTAGTAATATTATAAATTCGAAAGTTTATTATGAAAGTTTGGTACCATTCCACGCAAGAACTAGTGAACGGATTTTCATGACATTTAGCACACAGGTCTAGACTATGATCTTACTTATCATCCCGGAAATGCAGACTGAGCTCTAGTTATGGTATATTTCTTTACATACCATAAAAAAAAACACCGCATGCCGCTAGTAAGCACAGGCTCTGGTTGTCGTAGTCGTGTCGTCCAATGTAAAAGCAACCATTACAACTCCTGCGATACCTAATTGTATTTCGTTCGTCTCCGTACGGTATGACTGAGCACAGCACGGGAACGTGTACAGAATACGCTTGTTACCTTCGCGATATTAAATAGATAATGCTGGGAGTTCTGTTGATAGCCTAGTTTCATGACGTCCCCGCGCGAGGGTTACCAGATACAGGCTCTGCGATACCGGGACATTTCCACTCGGGTGTAAAAGACAGGCTGTAGTTGAATTAATTAGTACTCGAATATTTTACTTCTTTTTTTTAATAAAAATGTATCTTAGTTGTATATTTTTAAATACATACTCTTATTACGTAAATGTTACATATTTAGGTAAATACTGTATATATGGTGAGTGTGAATTTTATTTTTATAAAACTACTAGCTGCCCGGACAGACTTCGTTCTGTCAAGTTTTTTTGAGATGTAAGCTATCCTATCTTTCAAGTTGGATCAAATTGCACACGGTGTGCAAATTTGATTAATATCGGTTAAGTAGTTTAGGAGTCCATCGCGGACAAACAACGTGACACGTAATTTATATATTATACTAGCTGCCCGAACAGACTTCGTTCTGTCAAAAGTTTTTATTTTTATTTTGTGATGTAAGCTATCCTATCTTTCAAGTTGGACCAAACTGCACACGATGTGCAAATTTGATTAAAATCGGTTAAGTAGTTTAGGAGTTCATCGCGGACAAACAACGTGACACGTAATTTATATATATTAAGACTAGCTGCCCGGACAGACTTCGTTCTGTCAGAAGTTTTTTTATTTTGAGATGTAAGCTATCCTATCTTTCAAGTTGGATCAAACTGCACACGGTGTGCAAATTTGATTAAAACCGATTAAGTAGTTTAGGAGTCCATCGCGGACAAACAACGTGACACGTAATTTATATATATTAAGATTAAGATAATTTTAAAAAATGAGCACTTTTTTTATGGAAACAGCCGGCAAACGAGCTGACGATCCACCTGATGGTAACTTGCTTATTCATAAGTTAAATTTTGTCGGAAAATAAACATGATTTATTGAGTTATAAGTAAAATAATGTGTTCAGAATCCGGCACACTTAAGTTTTATTACCAGACCTGGGACAAAGGCCGATATTCCGGGACACTCCTAGATTTCCCAGCCATTCGGCAACCCTACATAACGGATTTGCTTTAATTTTTTACAGCTTTCACATCGATGATTTCCCCAAATGCGAAAATACTGAATAAGTAAGAATTTAATAATTCTATATAATGTATTAAGGTCCTGTGAAGTCTGCCAACCTAGTCTTATATGATATGGTAGGTATGGGTTTCTCTTTGAAGGGGAAACAGACTTATTACTCTCACTAGTGAGGTAGTTATAGGTTGTGATAATTAATATAAATTTAACAGAATATTGAATGATTGATAATGTTGATATATCATCATGATTAATTTATAATTTTTAGTTATTAGTGCAGTTACTTATTGTTAGTTTCACTAACTACATATACTCCATGCGATTTGCAGCCGAAACAAATGTAAACAACCCATTAAAATCGTTTTCTAGTGTTTTCACCAACTGACTTGAATTTGTACACCAAATACTTTTTATTTAGACAAACTACTCATCAAGACAAAATAGTACATTACGTTAAAAGTTTCAAATCGCTTCATGGAAATAAGATTCTCATTGCAAAGTGCTTGAATGATGACAGTGTTATTTAATTTTGTTTGTTTCCACATTTACTCGGAATTTATAATTGTTATCGATCAATATACCTATGTATTTATTTAAGAATTCACAAATACCTTATTGAATAGTTTGTCTAAATAAAACGCATTTGGTGCACAAATTCATGTCAGTTGGTAAAAAATTCTGTAAAACGATTTTAATGGTTTGTTTATATTTGTTTCGGCTGCAAATCGCATGGAGTATACTTTCATATATCTAGTTGTATGTAAGTATTATCTATTACGTGTTACATTTCCTACAGGTATCTTGAAATTTCGATTTATTGGAAACGGAAAGAAAGTTGACTATAACGAACCGCCCGGATTGTTCACTGCGACCTCAGAAGCCCAACATTTCATCTCAATTTTGGTTCAACGACTTCCGACTCTATAGTTTACTTAACCGTTATGCAGGGCGATATGAGTCTGATAATGTTCGGAGAAACATAAATTAAAGTAAAACATTCCGAATTAGTTATTATTTTAACGTAGGCATAGAGAAACTAAACAAACAGTTTCATAATTTTTAACCGACTTCAAAAAAGGAGGAGGTATTAAATTCCACTGTATTTTTTATGTTTGTTCCCTACCTCAGAACTTTCGACTGGGTTAACCGATTTTGATAGTTTCTTTTCAATCGAAAGCTGGTGCTTGACATGTGGTCCCTCTTAAATGTGAGCGAGATCCGACGAGTAGTTTTTGAGTTATCTCTAATTTAAAGTCGGTTATTTTTTGTCAAGCATTATATTTATTCTTTATTGCACTTATTTATTGAAAAATGTATTTTCATCGTAACCATAGAGCAACAAGCAAAATTTCAACATCGTAGGACAAATGGAAGTAGTTCTAATTCAGCTTGCAAGATTTCATCCAAACAAACAGAAACAAACATAATTCTTGACAAAAAATAACAGACTTCAAAATTAGGGATGACTCAAAAACTACTCGTCAGATCTCGCTCAAATTTAAGTGGGACCACATGACAAGCACCAGCTTTCGATTAAAAATAGAATCATCAAAATCATCACCCAGTCGAAAGTTCTGAGGTAACAAACATAAAAAATACAGTGGAATTTAATACCTCCTCCTTTTTTGAAGTCGGTTAAAAAGCAAACATGTTTTCACTTACAATAAGATTCCCAATTTACCTACAGTCCTACCTGATGGTGAACAAGTACTAAGTAGCAAGGATATGAAGCCCAAGATGATAAGTTGGTATTACTTATCCCCGAGCTAGCATATCATTGACGCCGTATTAAGTATGCAGTAAGTATCATGGAAGGACTGAGCAACAATACGAGACTCGGCAAGCATTCACCTAACTTAGAAAAGAGTGAACTTCTAAGTTAGTGCGCTCACCATCCTGAACCACATCTCCATTAACCATCAAGATTGTGGTCAAGCATTAACTTATTTTAAGTAAAGAAAAAAAATTTGATAATTATAGTATAACTTAAAACCAGGTAAGTAACCAGATATTCCATATAAAGCTTGTCACACACAGCTAGTATCACGCTGTGTACCATATAAATCACTTCAGCATTCAATTACGTGTTATTACCAAGTTTTTGCCCGGCCCTACTACCGAGGAAGTGTTGTAAAAGATCGCCGTATGATACAGCGTAACTTATTTCATTACGGGCACGTGACGGACTAGTGATGTGCCACGGGATTCAACTATGTGTTAAACAAACTATTATTACTAAGTATGGAATAGTACTGTAAAATAGGTATAAAAGTTATCTATAAAATACAAGCTAAACTGGCAGAGTTTTGTGCCATTATAAAATCAGATAGTTTAGCTGATTACTTAGCTGATGACTTACCGGATATTATTTTAAGCTTCAGTTTTTATGCACTTTCAGTAAATACTTAGTTGAAACAACTAATAGATCCATAAAAACGCATGCTTATGGACGCATAATGGCATCCAAAAAAATTAGCTAGTTATTCAACGTGGAACTTTAATGGACTGAAGGAAACTGAGAATCCTGGATTGCATCGAAGGAACTAGTCGCAGGCTATCCTTCGACTAGTTTAGCTCTAAACTAGGCTAGTTAGCCTCCGTGGCTATCAATCTCACATCTTCGTCCAAACAAAAGCGAAACACCGGAACACGCCCCGTTCCTAACTGTATATTGTATAAAACAAGACTCTACAGTACATTCACTCCGCGTAGGTACCTACCTCTTATATAAATAATGATTTTGAAGAGCGAGAGATTGTGTTTTTTAATCTAATTTGCGTTAAGAATATGAAATGAAGACGGAGAGTTCAAAATCCTCGCTTCGGGCCTTTTTTTCTACAGTTGGATCGCTGCTGTGTTTTAATAATTGAACAATCACAGTCTCCGAATAAGGTGATGTATCTATGAATTTTATAGTCCGAGTCAATTTGGCTTTCTTGGAAACGCTGTTCAAGAAACAACATGGCCTTTTAATTAATTAAAATTAACCTATTAAATATATTACTTATATTTTTTTCAATTACCGTAAAACGAGCAGATTTATCTTGCCATGTTATAATAATGTTGAGCATCACTAACTCTTTGTATAATATAGACTCTCAAACTCTGTGAAGACCATTTTTCGATTCAGAGGTTCGTTTTGGCTAATTTTGGTTAGAGTTAAGTGCCCCTGCCCCCTTCTCCCAGCTAAAAGGTTGGAGTTGACAAGTGAATAAATTCACGAAATTGTCTACACTGTGAATTTTTTTTAAAAAGTTGATGTTTGAAAATAAATTAATAAACTGCACAAAAACACCTCTGATTACTTTTTTATAATCTCATTACTCTCATAAATACCGACCGTTTTTGTCCCAAAAAAACAATATGTTAGCGACGATCAAATTTGCCATTCCACAACTGCGTAAATTTCATCATCTCGAAACAGTTATGAAAAGTTAAAACAGGAGATCAGCATCCCGCACCATCGTAGCCTTTATTCTCCATGTCCTAAAGCCGACAGTCGCGTAACCTTCCAGGTGTATTTTGTAGAAATTTTTCAGTGAGTAATAGTGAGTGATAAGAGGCGACGATGTTTCACGAAGTGTAAATATTTGAGCGTGATAAATTATTTATAAATTATTCATGGGGAGTTACTGGGAAAATGTGTCATTTATAACTTCACTCCGCTTGTGTATCCGCCCACGGCTCCAGTAGACTTTGTGCTATCTCTTTATATAAATCGTCGGTTCGTTTGTTTTTGAACGAGTAACTCACAAACGATTTGACCATGTTTCTTATCTTAAATGAAACGACTGTTAGGTAACATGATAGGTACACATAAAGACTCAAACACTCACACAGTCTCACATCTCCACACTGGTATTCCCTGTGTGTGGGTGGGAGGGATACATGGAACATACACAACGGAGACACACATCATCAGCACAGGCCGGGAATCAAATCCAGGACCTCCCGCTCGAAAAGGGAAACTTCTAACAAAGCGCTGTAAAAAATACCTGTTTGAAACCTGCGGCGATCATGTCTTCCTCCTTCAGGTCCAAGATATTATAATTGCTGGATGAATGATTCTTGACAGCGCAATCTTGTGCAATGGTCTTCAATCGAACCAGAAACAGGTGAGCAGTAATATAATGATGATGTGATTTTATGACCAAAGTAACCAGCTATACTCGTACATACGATACGTGACAATTCCAGCTCCTCAAATCCGTCATAACCCTAATGATGCCAACGATAATCCAAATTTCATATTCAAAGGACTTGTATCTTACTGAACCTATTCAAATAGTAAGCTCATATTGAATTAGATATTATAATAATACTTGTTCAGTTAATAGGTATTAATTTATCTAGATACGGCACTGACTCCTGAGCACACTGCACTGATTGCTGTAATCGGCTTACACGTGCTCAACGCGCCGTCTATCACACCGTGCTGTAACTGGAGATTAGTAGTCAATTTTAATTGGCTTCAATGCATTAGCCGTTCACCGAGCGAGCGTAGAGCGTACTTAAAACATTGCTCCAATACGGGACGAGTTTGGGGAAGTTGAATCCTTGGAGCTAATCAAAGGATCGGTGGTATACGAAATTGCGTATGAATACGTTCTGCTTACATTAAGTGGCCATTTTGATTTTATTTAAATTGTATAAAAATCTCTAACACTTATCGAATCGTAACTTCTGTGTTGTCATCCGAATTACATAACTAATAGTATAACCAATAAAGAGCACAATCTCTGTCACCGCCGCACCGCCGCGGTGTGACAGGTGGCCCCGCAAGCCCACCGCAAACGAGATTATGTGAATTGTTGAACAATTCAACGCATTGACCGCCCACCGACATAACAGGCATAATATTTTCCTACGGTAATCTGGGGATCACAATGTCACAGTTTTCGTAGATGGTCATAAAGTTAAATTTTACCAACAGCTGACTTCAAGACTGAAAAACACAGATAAGTCGCTATATAATTGGATAATATTTGAGAAATTCCCTCAATTCCTCATGGATTCCATCATTAGAAGCTTTTCCCACACCATTTACGGTTGATGAGCAGTAATCGAAAGAGAGAAAGAGAACAATATATTCAAACACACATATACAATCAAAGATATAAAATAATTATTCTATGACACTTACAAACAATAAATAAACCCAGACGTACTCGCGATGTATTGCATTGGTCTTACCTGCAACAAAAAAGATAAAAAATTAGCTTTATTCATAAAACTTAGGGCTTGTTTCACAATCTTCAAGTAAGTCCGAAGTAAGCTATTCGTTGGTTAAGTTGACATTTCGTGTATGTCACAATGTCACTTTAACGTCACTTTAACCGGCGAATAGCTTATTCAGGACTCTACTTGGAGATTGTGAAACAAGCCCTTAACCTTTTAAACAACTTCACAAACTTTCACATTGATATAGTAATATAATAGTAGGATAATTAGATAATTTTTTTTCGCTTTAAGGCCTATGTATCACAACCACAATGACATATAGATACATACGAATGATTTACCTTATCACATACACATTTAATAGATTGAAGTTAATCAAACAATCAATACAGTAGGTACACTAACATCACGCACTCGTGTAATCTGCGTAGGTCCCTGTGTTAGTTTATTTGGCAAACACAGTACTAATCCGATAGGATTAAACCCAATCGAGCGATGGCTGACATACTTAAGGGTGAGGGTATTATGTAACGCTTGGAGTATTTCGGCTTGTGGTTAGCGGGCGTCGGATGGCGTCGCGACGCTGCCGCCGCACCATGGCCTACACATACATACAGTCCATTTTTAGAGGAGTCGTGTAACAAACATACAGGGTGTTTTTGTCGTTATTTGTAATTGAGAAATAAGGTAGGCATAAAATTTAAAAAAATTAAAGTAATCATTTGATGTCAAAACCAAGTTCAGCTATTTGTTTTTTTAACGACTTTTATATTTCAATAAAAAGTAGTGCTAAGATTGTTAACTTACCAAATAGGACTCATCTAACCAGCATAAATTAAAAAAATTAAAAAACCCGCCTACCATCAAAAAAGCTACTGATCTACTTTTTTGAAATCCTTATGGTGAGCTCTTTAATAAGAAGTTAAACTCCAAAAAAAAATGGGTGTGTTTGAATGTTTGTTCAAAAGAAAAGGAAATGTCCACATCACTGGTCACATGAAAATTTACAGATTTCACACTAATTTGCGAATTATGACGAAATCAAGTATGCAGGTTCTTTGATGATATTTTAAATTACTGATCGAATCGATGAGTAGCTAATACGCAAATAACTGAAAGAAACAAAGAATTCCAACTAGAGCCCACCATTCGAGTCCTATATTCAAATCACTTGGTACTTGGCTTTGGCTAACAGTTATCACTGCCTATCATATTGATAGCGATGGCGAAATTCATTAACTCTAGAGTATGGAAGTGACATAGATCGCATCTAAAACAGTGCCTCTTTATTAACATCTCTTGGCAATCCGAGTTCCCCATGAGAGAGGCAAGATCGTTTAGGTAAATTAGGTAATTAGAAGCATTATCATGCACTGTCTGTCACATCAGGCCTTCAAATGAGGAATAGGTTCTGCCGTACCCCTGCAACGAAAGAGGCAAACTCACCAAAAATGATATTTCACCCAAACGAGAGTTTAGGTTACCTAATTAAATTGAAATATGTACCGCGGCGCTAATTTCACGCGAAAGCTGTGTTGTTTAGTGTTTATTAAAATAAATGGTCCCAATTTTATTTAAGAGTTAATTACATAAACGCGTTAATATGTTGAGTTTGTTTAAAAAAACAGTTTTTAAGGGTTTCGTACCCAGAGGAAAACCTTATTTACTTTTCGTCCGCTCGTTACAGGCTATATAACGCCCTCTAGTGGACACAGTCATAATATAAAAAATATGTAACGGCTATCCTCTGAACATCGCAATAATACATTGCAATATATTACATGTAAGTTATAATATCATAGAACAAAAATGTGGAATATTTTTTAACAATTTCAGATTTTCGTGACGCATTGGTGACTCCTCTAGTGTTGCTCATGTCAATAGGCGACGGTGACAACTTCCCATTAGGTCCATCTGCTTATTCTTCAGCCCTCCAGGATTTAAAAATTCCGATAACGACCGAATTTTGGAAGGTTTTTTTATGGAAATAGGCTATAAACGTGATGACGACCTGATGGTAAGTAGCTATCGTCGTCCATGGACATGAGCAACACCAAAAGGCATCACTGATCAACACGTTGCGTTGCCGGCCAAGAAAAGAAAAAGGAAGAAAGATCTGGTTCTCAAGCCCCCAGCCGGAACACGATGAGTCCTTTGGCGGCTGACTCAAGAGACCTCAATTTGAGGGTGGAAGCTATCCAGGCGGACCCCACGATGAAATAATAATAGTAATAATAGTATTAATGAACTATTAAATTACTACAAACTGTTGAATTGTTGATACGAGTATAAGGACACACAAATTCCCTGTAGATGTTCTAACATATCGCAGACTGCAGAGTCATTCGGTCCACATCACTCATTCATGAATCATTCCCTCTCATGACGCATATTATTATTCAAACTACACGCCGAGGATTTACGGTTTGTAATAAATCTACTCTTTCTTTATTACAATGTGTTATTAAAAAGGTTGGGCCCAAACCACAAGGTAATAAATAACTATTTCTTAATTTAAGAACTTGGCAATTTTTGTAACACCTATAAAAAAACTGGAAAACTATTTGCCAAATAGTATTTGGTGACTAATACATTAAGACTGCAGACTTCTGCTTCAGCCTTTACAAGGGCTAAAGGTAGTAATTAACTACATAATATTAGGAAGCGAGCAAATTGCTCGGAGCAATCAAGTACATATTTTGGACTTTCTTGTGGTTGTTACAAAAGTGGCTAGTTTTATTAACGCTGATACAAGAATTCACTTGTTTTTTAGAAATCACCGACTCTGATAACAAACACTTAAATATCGGGAATCAAACCCGAAACCCTCGGCCAGTAGAAAGGTTCACTACAAACAGGGGCTCCTCATACTTAATAATTGCAGCTTTTAAAAGTGTCAATAAATGTAAAATCCAAAAAATATAACTCAGAATACATGCCAACTTAACGAGAGTATTTTGTAAAACGCCCTTTTGAAACCAAGCTTGACCTATCACCGTACCTGGTCCCAGGAATTGGGGAGCGCACATAAACTCATCAAATCCCAAACCACAGACTAATCAATCGCGGGGCACAGTATATAAATCTGTAGTCGGATGCGGCTAATAACGCTAACCGGTGTCGGAAACGATAAAAATTCCAACAAAACTCAATGAATTGTCGGCATTTGGTACGATTGAGAGTTAAATAGTGAGAATTTAAAATTAAGAATAAAAACTTCTGCTTTCAGTTTTGAATGAGATTTCTTTTAACGACGAATATTTATAAAATTCCTATTCTTTTATGCAAACCACTAAGTTGTAGAATGTGTTTTGATTGTCAAATTTTGCTCGTTGTGGTTGTGATAGTTTGGTGCTTTAAGTTTTAAGCTATTTGGAATTTTAGAGGCTACATCCTTCTTTGGGTCAAAGCCAGCTTCCCCTGCTCGTGATGTACAGGAATATACTGAGCTACTATTATTTACATGAGTCGGAAGAAGCGCTCTGCCCGCGCGTTTGTCCGCAGTCCGGGATAAGAAGTATAGGGTATATGTTATTCCAGATCATTGCCCACCCGTATGCTAAACTTCATGAAAATCCTTTCAGTAGTTTTTGCATGAAAGGGTAACAAACATGTACACATCTTCAAAAACTTTACCATTTAACACATTCACCGCTACGAAATCAAACCACCAAATGCATGGTAACACAACCGTGCGGCCGGAAGGCAAGACAAGTAGCCAGTAACCAGTCGGAATGCAAGCTATCTAAAAATACCAAACTCACCAACTTGTTTTGACAACAAATGCGTTATTCGTCGAAGAACGCGAAACGCGCCATTTGAATCTTCGCTTTGACGTTAGGGAACGTTAAAGTGTCACCGCACACGGGCTTCACGCCACAACTACAAAACGACGCCACCGGCATATTTCCTGTAGTTTTCATACATTTTATATGGACTCGCCGCACACGGCTGACGCCGGTGGCCGCCACACGCTACAAATCGTCGCTGCTCGCTTCTTGTGGCCCGCACCGGCCATTAAACGCCGACACAAAACGCCGCCACACGCCTCTCGCGCGATTCCCCACCCCTCTCTCCCTTACCTCAGTTAACCTGTTCTGTTCAAGCAAGTCGGAGGCAACGCACGCACGTATTATAGTCTGTTGTTGATTTAAATAAATATGGATATAGAATTATTCATATCAGAGATTCAATCTCGTCCTGCGATTTGGGATTCAAAAAGTGATAGTTACTGTAATAGGGGAGAAAAAGTGAAGGCCTGGGAAGAAATCTGTGAATTTATAGCTAGTCTTTCCGCAGGGGCGATACTTTTACGCATGTTGGTGTCGTGGTGCTTTAATCCAGCATATAATAGAGCCAGTAGTTCCCAAAACGTATCTGTACTTAAACGAAAATGTTTGAAAAACTTTTCTGGATGGTTTAAAAGATTATCGAAATGGTCGTTACATTTGTGCACGTTTGTTAAAATTGGATGTATCCAATAACTACGGTTTCGTCTTCTACGACGACGTTTTTTTATTAGAAGCAGCGCAATTAAACCTTCTTCGTCCGAGTCCATTATGATACTGCTTGCATGGGTTAAAAAAAGTAGCAGCCACCGACCGCAAGTGTCAACCACCGGCCACAAGTGGCTGTCGCGCGCTTAAGCTACCTTTGTAGCCGCTTCTAGCTTCTCGTGGCGGCGTTTGTGGCTGTGGCGTGAAGCCCATGTGCGGCGACCCAAACACTGTGTCAACATGGTGCTTATTTTAACAACCGTGCGTTTTGCGTGTCGTGCGCATACCAAGCTCAAAAATTTTCTAAAAATGTTTTTTAACCCCCGACGAAAACAGAGGAGTGTTATAAGTTTGACGTGTCTGTGTATCGTAGCTCCCAAACGGATGAACCGATTTTGTGTTTGAAAGGTGACTTGACTTAATCGGGGTTTTTTTATAATTTAAGATTATTAAAAGCGATTTAGTTACTAGCCAACTTTAATGTTTTATGACAGTGAATTCACAATTGTTTTTCACAAGCAAAAGATATCGTCATCGTCATCTCGTGTTATTTATTTATTTTATGACTAGCTGACCCGGCGAACTTCGTATCGCCTAAGAATGTAACAAATCAGAGATAATTAAAATCGGTACAGCCATTCTTAGCCGTTATAGTTTCCGTGTCCTCACTCTCCCGCTCCCGCTCCCGCTACATCTCCCTCTCCCTCTCCCCTCCCCTCCCCCTCTCCCAGTCTCTCTTCCTCTCCCTCTCCCTCTTCCTCTCCCTCTCCCCTCCCCTCCCCTCCCCGTCTTACATAATCGGGATCCGCGGAACATGCGCGAGCTGTCCGGCCGCGCTGTACGTTGTCACGTAGTTCCTTTACTACGTAATATCTTCTGAATGGAATGTCCGATTTGAGTAATTCGAAAAGTTATCTATAGGTATTGAAACAGTTTTGAATATGAAATGATTTATTTGGATAAGGATTAATACGAAGGTATGGTTTTCATGATCTGATTTTGGTAATAATAATAATATCATTTATTTTGCAAGAGCATAGTGTTATACAGGTGGTTTACATTTCTCGATTCCTTAATATGCTCTGCCTCCATAGGCGTGCAAAAAAGTAATTAGGTACTAATCTATATCTTGTGAGCATAATTTGAAACTTAACATAAAAGTGTACAAAAACTAACAATATTATTCCATTATTATTAAATTAATTACAAATTATTATTAAATTACATACAAATTAATTACAAATTATTATTAAATTAATTACAAGTTCCATTGTCCTATCATTTAGCCGGATAAATTATAAATACCTAAGTGTTGAATGTCAGTTAAATTAATACATTATTAACATACACAAAGATACAATGTCAAAAATTCTCATATTGTCATAAATTGATGAAATTCACTCTTTTCTAATGTCAAAATATTCTTTTAGGCTATAGAATTGGCGGTCCATAAGCCAATTAAACAATTTTCTCTTAAATAATATAAAAGGTAGGTCTTTAAGACTACTTGGGAGCTTATTATAAATTGCTATAGCATAATAAGGTGCGTTCCTTTCAGCTTTTTTTAAACGGCACGGGGGTAACCTTAGTTTTAGCTTGTTTACGTTACGTTGGGCTCTTTGTGATGGACTCATTATGTTGAAGTAATCCGCATGTTCTCTGACGAGTATACAAGCTGCTCTGATATACATACAAGGAAGTGGGAGAACCTGGAGTAGCTTAAATAGTGGGCGACAGCTATCAAGCGGGTGTGCACCACTAATCGCTCTAATAGCTTTCTTTTGTATTCTAAAAACTCTTATGGCATCGACCGAGTTTCCCCACAAGACCAGACCGTATGATAACACAGAGGACACATGTCCATGATATGCTGTCAGTGCGGCCTCCTGAGACACTGTCAAGCTTAATCTCCTGAGGGCATATATGAATCCTGACAGTCTGTCACAGACTGCTGACACATGCATTTTCCAGCTGAGGGTGGCGTCTACCACTATACCCAAATATTTAAAAGAGTTTAAAACTTCTATTTCATGTCCGTTTAATATTATATTAGTCAAAGAATTTTGAGGTTTCACTCCGTCAAATTTTAATATTTTAGTTTTAGTCATATTTATTTCAAGGTTATTAGCTTTCAGATAACCCAGTACCTCTTGTAAAGTTTGCTGTATTTCTGCCTTCAGAGTCTGTACACTGTCAGATTTAATTAGGATTGTTGTATCATCCGCATAGAGAATTGAATCGTGCTTCGTAATATGGGGAAGGTCGTTGATGTATAAAACAAATAAAAATGGTCCTAATATACTTCCTTGTGGCACTCCGTATCTGTTGTACTGTTCTGAGGACTTGAAAGCGACTTTGTGATTTTGTACCAATTTTGTTATTTCCGTGTATTGTCTTCTATTAAAAAGATAGCTTTTTAGCCATTGAAGAGGTTCTCCACGGATCCCGTACATATTTAGTTTGTGAAGAAGAATATTATGGTCTACAAAGTCAAATGCACGTGTCATATCTAAAAGAAGGGCGACAACTTTAACTTTATCATTTAATGCTTGTGTAACTTTTTTTACCAGTTCGAAGCTTGCAAGAGTTGTAGATTTATTCTTTATAAACCCAAATTGCTCACTTCTTATGATATTGAATTTTGTTGCGAATTTGTATAGCCGGTCAAACATGGCCTTCTCGAAAATTTTTGAGAGTACGGGTATTAGCGCTACTGGTCTATAATTAGCTGGGTCTTTAGGGTCCTGTTTTTTATACAGAGGTTTTATGACAGAAACCTTCAGTAAATCTGGGAAAATACCTTGTTCGAAAGAGGAATTTATAATATGGCATAACGGTTTGCATATCTGCAATGCACATATTTTTAGTATTTTCGTGCTAATTCCATCATAGCCAACTGAGTTAGTATTTTTTAAAGATTTAATTATGGTCACTACTTCCTTATCATCTACAGGTGTTAGAAATAATGAATTATGATGGTTTATGTCAATATTATTGTAATGTATATTATTATTATTATTAGTATTATTATTATAGGATGTCAAGTTATGTTTATTAGTCAGATTTATGAAAAAACTATTAAATATTTCGCTAATGTCTAATGGATTATTGTATGTTTTGTTATTATGTATAATTGTGTCCATGTTATTAACTATATTGTCATTTTTCTCTATATTATTATTTATTATCCGCCATGTCGCCTTGCATTTATTATTATTTTTATCTATGTATTTTTTATTACTATTCCTTTTGGCTGAATATATACATTTTTTAAGCAAACAGCTATATTTTTTATAATTTTTGGCATTTTGTTTTTTGTTGCTTTTATTGTGTTTATATGTCAAGTATAAAACTCTTTTATGTACGGTTGATTTTTTTATGCCATTTGTCATCCAATGCATTTTGTTTGCATTGGACCTTTTTACTTGAACATAAGGAAAGCATAAGTTGTAGAAAAGTTCAAACATTTCATGGAATGTACGATATTTGTCATTAAGGTTATTTTCTGCATATACCTCACAGAAACTGAGTGCTGACATACAATTAATAAATTTCTGAATGCTTTCCTTATTATAGTCTCGTACTATTTCATACCAATACAAGGTGCAGTTCACTTTGTTGTCTTTAATGTCTAGAGATAGTACTTGTCCAGTTTCATGATCAGACAGTGCTAGATAGTGTATACTAGCCTTTATTTTTTTAACATTACTTACTATAAGGTCTAAACATGCTAACTGTCTCGTGGGTTGTTTTATATGTATTTCCATTGAGTAATTATTTAAAATTGATTTTAGCTCGAGTGTTTTGCTTGTGGGTTTCAATATGTCTATATTAAAATCTCCACACAGTACTATTTTTCTGTAAGCTCTTTTAAGGCATAGACCATGAAGTAGTTGTTCCAACTTGGTGAAAAATATTTGTATATCCCCATTAGGGATCCTATATAAACATATCACTATGAGATTTAATGGAACGACCTCATCATCATGGTCATCTTTTTTATTAACTTTTAAAATGTAAAAAGTGGTTATAGTGACATAACGACAATAGTTGGACATATACTATCGCGAGGTTGTTTGTAGATATTGATATGTTCTATAATATTGTAGAACATTTTTTTGTTCTATCATCAATAGTTTCCGCAGCGTATGCGATGAAAGAAATTTTTAAGCAAATTTTTTCACACTTTGGTTCACGTTACTGATGTTTTAGCAAGGATCCCTAATTTTTTCTAGTAATAAATGTAGCCTATGTTACTCATGAATGATGTAGCATTCTAATGCTGAAAGAATTTTGAAAATCGGTTCAGTAGTTTTTGAGTTTATTCGTTGCAAACATACAAAAATATAAAAATACAAAAATACAAAGCTTTCCTCTTTATAATATTAGTATAGATGTGTACAACACAAATGTACCTACGTCCAATAATTCATAAAACTGTTTAAGAAACGACTAGTTTAACTTGCCTTCATAAATTATGGATTAACCTATCAATCATTTAACGTACTCACAACATTCTATGTGAAAGTGTTTGGAACGTGGACGTAAAGATGTTTGGATGTTTGCTCTTCAATCACGCCACAACTACTTTACTGATTTGGCTGAAATTTGGAAGAGACAGCCTACACCCCGGATTAACACACAGGCTACGTTTTATCCCGGAAAAGTTCTGGGTTCCCGCGGGATTTGTAAAAAAACAATATCTAATATTATGTACCTATCCTAATCCATCATTCTACTTATAGGTGTACTTTATTTTTATGTGGTTCTATAAATCTAAATTAATTAATGAATAATTTCCTTTCGAAACCTCTACCGCGGGCGAAGCGGCGGGCAAAAACTAGTATAATATGTTTTGTACATATAGGTTGGTACATTATAGCTTTCTTTCTTTCTTTAGCACTTCTCCAAATCATAATCTCACTCCTCGGTGTTCGGGATATGCTTGAAAAGGGGCGCAGAGTTAATATTTAGTATTAAAAGATAACGAAATAATCTCCTACTTACGTGCCGAGAAGCGTTCGCCTCAGTTCATTATAAATTATAAATATAGATAAAATAAACTTCTCAATATCTCTTTTTCTATAATGTAGGTACTTAATATAAAGTTCCGTTAGGTTTAAACCTACTCCGGAATCCAATTACATTGATTGCATTAAGATGAAACCTTTTCTATCATGATTTATGGACAAAATAACAACAACCCATTTTAGCCGTTTTGAGGATATCGTAAAGTTTCACAAAACAAAACACTGCCGAGACATAAAAATAAATATTTTTAACCGACAGTACTGATAATGAAAGCCCGTAGCTGAACTCGATAGTTAAGTAGCTCGGTACTGAACTATGAACTATTAGTGACCTCTGAAGCAGGGTGCGTAGGCTTCGATATGATATTTCACCCTACAATGCGTAGCGACCCTATCTAGTTACGTCACGCCGTCTACGAAACCATACATGTTCAATGTTTAATCGGTTATTCGCCTAGTTTTGGGTTTACAGGGGGAAATGTGTTTGAACATAAAAAGGCACTGCATGAAAAAAGATACGAAAATTGTTGTATAAGCAATAAGTACTATCACAGGTACTATTGTTTCTTCTGTGGTATAAGTCTAAGAATTGTGCCAATGATTGACAAAGTTAACATCTTAACTTTGTCAATCATTGGCACAATTCTGAGACAATTCGTAGAAACAATTTTACAATAGTCGTTTCGTATTACATACACTGACCATGAATAAAAAGGCCTGACACTTGGTGACTAAAGTCTTCGCCAATTTCTACTTTCCACACGTGTCATGTAGTAGAAACAGAAACGCCGTTCGAAGGGTCCTGGGTACGATTCCCAACGAAGCAGAAAGAATGATGAGTCTGAATTTCTGTTTCCAGTCTATAGGTAGGTGCGTGTGTGGAATCCTACTGTTACTATAAGTGTGTAGCATTACCTTATTAACCGACTTCAAAAACAAGGAGGAGGTTCTCAATTCGACTGTATTTTTTTTATTTTGTTACCTCAGAACTTTCGACTGTGTGGAACCGATTTTGATGATTCTTTTTTTAATCGAAAGCGGGTGCTTGTCATGTCCCACATAAATTTGAACGAGATCTGACAAGTAGTTTTTGAATAATTTTGAAGTCGGTTATTTTTTGTTAGTAAAATTTAGATTATTACTAGCTGCCCGGACAGACTTCGTTCCGTCAAAAGTTTTTTTTGAGATGTAAGCTATCCTATCTTTCAAGTTGGATCAAACTGCACACGGTGTGCAAATTTGATTGAAATCGGTTAAGTAGTTTAGGAGTCCATCGCGGACAAACAACGTGACACGTAATTTATATATATTAAGATTATTAACTTTCCCAACCTGTCTGCGGAACAGAATCCGAATGCCTTCAACATAATCTCCAACCCGGAGCACAGTTCTGCATTAAATCACACACAGTTTACGAGCATCCCGATTCCCGCCACACTGCTAATTAATTAAACTTCCTCGCTTCTTATAAAACCGCGGGTCCGGGCGCCATTAAAATGTATAAGTGAAATGTTTATTATTTTGAATGAATGAGTGAACGTAAAGATACTTTTATTATTTTATCTCGATCCAAGTTTGCTCTTTAATCAAAACAGTTTAAATGTTTACAATCAACAAATCCCTACACTTAAAAGCATCTACATAGGCATCTAAAATCATCGGCATAGGTGCTCGTTTTGTAAAAATTTAATATATTTTTACATACTTATTATGCTAGGTTAAGTTTTTGGAATCTTTGCTTTCAATAGATAGATACATTATATCCTTCTTGGAAATTGTTAACCCACATCTACCACCGACATGTGGTACGGCACATGAAGCGTTCACCAATGTATTCGTGGAAGTGTTTTCAGACGGGATTTAACCCAAATACGCCGTTACTTGATACGACGTACATATTACGTTTGACCAAGCACTTCACGCTAGGGTTGTTACGATAAGTATTTTAGGGCGTTCGTTTTATTTTATTTAATGGTTATGTTCGTTACATAATTCTACATATATTTACATTTGAAATATAACAGATACCCGGCGTGTTCTACTACGCTAAAAACTTTTCAGATGATAATGACAGATCAGTGTATTTGTGTTGACGTTGATGCGCCATCTTTAAATTGTTGTATAGGCAAAGAGGAAAATCGACTTTATCAATAGACCGAATGTGCCTAATGCATTATCTTAGTGGTCTCGAACCATCTTCGGATTGATGCCTTTGAAATGAAACCATTTTGAGGCATATCGGTTGGATAGTTTCAGAATCTATAAAGGACATATTTAAATATATATTAAAGCGTCCATCATCCGCCATCATCAAGCTTTTGTCCGTATCACCATTTCAACTGTTCGTCCAGTAGTATCAGACAAAACAAAATGTGACAGACATTACTAAACAGAACATCAGGTTCCATTAAACGGAACGTGTGACGGCATCCTAAGAATCAGTCTTGCATAGGTTATGGCACGAAGGATGGAAATGGATGGATGGTAAAGGATGAAGGATTTGAACCTAATCTTTAATAAATAGGTACGATTTAATATAGGTACCTCGTTTCTTACTAAGTCAAATTAAACGAAATGTTTTCCATCTTCGAGAACATCCTTTCCAATATTTAAAGAACAAATTCTGTCATTAACAAAAAAAACATCCACGATCTTTGACTAGGCGGGGAGGAAGAATTGTTTTCGCCAAGGCGAAGCTCCCTTCGGCCGTGTCTAATGAAATGCTAACTGACAGAGTTCAGGAATTATAATTAGCTGCTAATATTTACCGCGACCGACCGTTTCGAGTGGCGTCCATTTTTCTTTTTTGACAAAATTAATGTTGCTAGCTTAGTTAAAAAGCCGCTATATAACTAACTATATGTTTGGTGTACCGTAGAATATAACTAAGGTCTGTGACAAAATTAACAAGAAATAATGGTTACAGCCTACAGGATAAAAATGAAAAAAATAAAATCACACTGCATACCTACATTGTTTTTGTAAATCATGGAAATTCGAGGATTTTGAGGATCTTGAAGCAAAGAGTAGAAGTTGTTAGTAGGAAAAAAATGTAAAACTAAGAATTTTTAGTGAATATTTTAGGACATAATTTGCACCTACTCAATGGTATGAAAAAGCTATTATAATTCTTTATTGAAATTTTATGATTTGGGTTTATCAGTCATTCCATTTTTTAAAAGCTTAAAACTTGGAAACATTTAAATTTGGTGCTCAGTCACCATTACAAAAACTACTACTTTCATATCAATAAAGAATATAAAATACATAATATCTAATCTACATAGCCTCATAAAAATATAGACACGGCAAAAAGATATTAACGATTCAGGGGCTACCCGTATTAGCATTTTAAAACAGCGGCAGTAATAAGCAATTTTTGTAGAGATCGTGACGCGCCTGCCAATGCGGCGGTACTGGATTCAATTCCGGAATTTGCTAGTTCCCCAAGTACTGTTTAATATTAAATAAGGACGTCACGAAAGCGTATTTTCGTAGCTTCTTATCATATCTCAAGTTAGAAGTTATGATGTTATAATACCGGAATATCTCTTATTTGTACATTTAAGGGAAAAGTTTAATAGCGCCTGTGTTGCGGGTAGTTCGAGGTCGAGATCATTCGATATCCCCGCTTGTATTTCGGTCGGCTAATCATTGGTAACGCCTTTTATTACATAATGTCCACGGACTCCGGTGACCAGTCATCATCAGAGATGACCACAGAACACCTAATAATTAGTTAGAAAGGGCATAGCGCGTAATTTGTATGGGAACCACTGTCGCCATTCCGATCCCCTCCATTTGCTTACTCCTACAAAAATGAACAAATACGCACGAGGGTCGTTATGTGTGCGTGAGAGGCGTGACACTGTAGCTAAGGATTGACTGACGTAAACTTTTATCGGTATTTATTGTCGTAAGGTCGACAGATATGTAAAATAAAGGTAAAATATCATAATTATTGGAAAATAACATAGGAAACTTGCTACGTATGTCAGATTCAGATTCATTTGTTCTTCATCATACTTATTTTATTAAATATACTTATCTTCAAGGCAAGAGTGAATAGGCTTTTGCTAATTTAGTGCGTTTTACCACCCATGACTACATCGCCACTTACCATCAAGCATTAACTTATAAGATATAAAAAATAGGATTAAAAAAATATATAGGTATATAAAAAATAGGATGTAAAATACGTCAATGTTCTTTCAAACTATATTTCAATGCATAAAATATTAAATTTATCTGGCCACATGTACATTATTTAAGAAAGTTGTTTTTTATTATAACTTCGAAAGAATCTATCGAATATCGATGTCATCTTTTACTACGCCCAACGCTCGAGCTACTGCTACGTGATCAATGAACTAATATACTAACGTACATACGTTACATTACGCGTTCTCATTGATGTGTTAAAAATGACGAGCGCATGAAGCCCGCAATGTATATTTTTTGGGCAAAGAATCATTTGAAGGACATTTTTAAAGATTTAAACTAAAATATCCTAGTTTTTTACTTAACGATGAAAAGAAACGCTTCCTTTGTTTATTTTAAGCATTTCGCTTCTTGTACGGCAAGTAATTACCGTACATGTAGGCATTTATAAGTAATTTAGTCGCAGTATTTCGCAGTACTTTTCTCCGTTGGAGTTCGCGAGTCACTAAACAGCGCGATCGCGTGTTTTTGAGGATTGTGCTCGTTTGCGCCTAATATTGGCGCGCCTGCCACGCCCACAACGCCTTTCTAACTAATTATTAGGTGTTCTGTGGAGATGACTCGTCCGCTCATTTGTCGACTAGCTAAAAAGGTTAGTAAACAGATATCACAAACACTGATGACCTGAATGTTATGGGGTGAGATGGAACCCCAATGGGATCCCAAGTTCAGCAAGCAGTCACTTTCACATGACCACAGAGTAAATAACAATACATACATATCATGAAGATGTATGCAAGGAATTCAAAGTTATATAAAAACAGCAGTCAAACTGAACACTAACTACTCTGCATTCTTGTTCGCCGCCATTTTACATATAACAAACACACGAACATACAAACAAACTACATTGAAAAGTAAGCGGAACCAAACTTTAACCCAATTAAAACAGAGTCAAATTAACGTGCATTCCCGTTCACCTAGCAACTGTTTGGTAAGTTAAGAGTAAAAGTTTTAACTCCTAAATGAAGTTACCATTTTCGAACACATACCGGATAACTGTGTTATTATGTAACAACCAGTTATTTTCGACGACTCGATTAAAAGAAAAGAATACTGTTTTTAGTGTCGTAGTCAAAATTGCATGGACGTAGGTAGTTTTTGACCCTTCTAATCTGTATTTTTTTAAGTTAACCGACATTTGATCAATTTGTAGGATTTGTAGAGTCAGGCCTTGTAAAGGTCAGGGCTTGGATCTTTTCGAGACCCGACAATTTTTTATCAGTGAAAGCGCTGCACTGATGAACATTAGTTGGTGTGGGTTTCCAAACAGCATATTGCTATTTACCTAAACTCCTTAGAAATTTACTCATCGAAAAGTGAGGTTTTAGAACCAGAGCACTCATAAACAATTCATCAAAATGTTCAAGTATTACGGTCGATCCGTTTTGCTTCAGCACCTCTTAGGGAATTTTTAATGACAGGCACGAGTTCCCTTTCAAATGGAACCCGGTAATGCGCTATTCTCTTAAGCATTACACGACTTTAGTAAGCTTCAAGTCAAGAAGATTATGTCTTGACTTCTTATATGACTTATTTACATATAAACTGTTTCATTTACCATATTTTATTTATGTATAGGGTTCTTTGTGCTAAATAAGATATTTCTTACAGTATCAGAAGGGTCTGAAAGATATCCATACTTACTATTACTTACTAATATTATAAATGTGAAAGTGTGTTTGTTTGTTTGTCCGTCTTTCACGTCGCAACGAAACTGTTATATGGTATGGTTTTTGTGTGTGGAGATAGTGAGGAGGGTGGAGAGTAACGTAGGCTACTTTTTACCGCGGTAAAACATCCCCATGGGGAGATCGATATTTTGTTACTTGCTAGATATTTAGTTCCGGGTGTTGTTAATAGATGACGTAAGTAAAATTCATTTGCAAGTTCTGAATCATGCTATCAAATGATACATGTTTACTTATGTCATAGGAAACTAAATCTAACTAAGTAAAAGTAAGTAGGACAAAAAATCGATCTCTACCGCGGGCGAAGCTGCGGGCAAAAGCTAGTCGCTTATAACTTTAAATAAGTTATTGGGTTTGTGGATTCATGATCTGAAATAGACAAAGATCTAAAGGCCTAGGTACAAACATGCACAATAATGCTTTTACCTCGTATAATATAATCAGCCAAGCAGACTGATACTGGTTCGATCGTTGTGCTTAGCTGAAAATGAGTATTTGGCACGCCTTTTTTTATGGAAATACCCAGCAAACGAGCTGATTATCAACCTAATGGTAAGTGGCTATCGTCACCCATGGACATAAGCAACACCAAAGGCATCACCAATGCCTTGCCGGCCAAGAAAGAGAGAAGAAAAAGAAAGAAAGAACTGGCTCTCAAGCCCCCAGCCGGAACCCGACGAGTCGTTTGGCGGCTGACTCATGCTCAATGGTTATCCACAGGAATTAGTGGCAACTAACCATCAGCGTTCGGCGATCAGTGCAACAATGAAAAGAATCATCACGTGAACATGCACACATGCACTGACGCATCACAGTCAGTATCCCTCTTAAAACTTTGCCTGCACTGTAGAAAACTCTCAGAACTAGTAAACAACAGTAAATAAAGTGTTATAGGAGCATATACTCCACACCGAATTCCAATCTGGCCATAGCTGGGTCAGCACAAACAAAAAGCGCACGACGACATACGCGGTCAGAGTCCAACTACCCTCGCATTTCCATTATATTCTGTGAAGCATTATTTTTCAATCGACTTGTTCTGCAAGCGCCACCGGAAACCGGAACACGACCCAAATAAAAAAAAAGATTTCCGTTCACACATATCCCGCGTTTGGAAAAGGTTTCAACGTCGGCGAGGAACGAGTTTAACGAATATCTCTCATATTTAAGAACTATCAATGAAAAGAGCGGAATAAATAAGCGGAAATTTTTATACTTAAAAATTATAATGCATGTCGATGCATGAAATGGAAAAATAATTCGTATTATGACTTAGCCTTGTCGTGTTCAGTTTTTTACAAGTCAATCTTGAGCAAAGTCCAAGTGTGCTTATTGGTCTCGCCCTTAGGATCGACGCAAGACGCCGGGCTATGAGCGCAGAGCTTCAAGGTTAATTTAGTTTGTTTAGTTAAATTACAAATTTTTTGTATTTGTTGTACATAAACCTTTCGATTTATTTTTACAAGTAACTCCATACGTATTCTCGGAAGAATAAAGTCTTTTTAGGATCTAGGAACTTCATTTATTTCATAGAAGAATTTCATCTCATCGCATATCGTTGTTAGTAAAACCGACTGTAAAATAAATAGTAAAAATAAAAACGAAATTAAATTTTTGTATCGCAGTGACAATTTTCAGTACTGCAGTCGGTATATTTCCAAATTTGGATCGCTGTATGCAAAAGCGCAATCGTATTACGGATTTTAAATGACTCCTTTGATGTAAATTTCAACATGAAATACTGTTTTAATGGAATGATGGTAAAAATTATTAGAAGAATCTTTTTTACCGATGTTAAATTCTGTTTTCATTTAAAAGACTAAAACAAAAAATATAACGTTTTATATTTTTAAATATTGTAAACCTTTTTATTACGTCTGCAGTTTCATCTAGAACCTTCTGTTTGTTCTGTTGCAATGCAAGTAGCAAAGGAAGAATGGATACTAGCAGTAGTAGCAGTTTAAGCCTTGTAACTTATCTCGAGTAGGCTGGTGTGTATGAAAACCGTATTTTTGTCTAATTTAAAAAATACTTAACGACTTAAAAAAAATTAAAACGTGTGCAATTCACGTGGTAGAAGTGAAACCTTCAAAATTTTTGTTTTCAAGATAATGAGACGAATGTAAAATTTCGGGAAGATGATAAATGTAGGTTTCACTACTGCGCTCCGCCCCGTTCCGCTCCGCTCCCCTACCCTTCACTCCCCTACCCTTCACTCCCCTACCCTACCCCCGTACAATGCTTAATATCTCACTTTAGAATTTATGTGTTTGTCTCTTTTTACTAGACAGTTTCGTTTCATAAAATTTCAAGTCACCCCCGTACTAAAGAAGTTTTCACTTCAAAATTGTAAATCTTACAGTCAAAACCTACACTTTAGTTATTGTATAAACATGTTTAAAGATGACGCGCGTTCATCCTACAGCTTAAGAAGAGAATGCGCTATATTTGCTTTTATGTGTATCTCAAACAAATTCCTTTCAACGTACACTTAGCGAGCGAGCGGGCTTCTAATTACACCTCTGAACCCGCTTATAAGTGTTAGGCAACATTCACTAGTCAAGGGTTGCTACCCACATAAATTGCAATATCCGCCAACTACCTCCGATATTTATAATCTTAAAAAGTAGGTAGTCAGTCATAAGCAAGTTACTTTTAATCATTCCTCCGTGGCTTCATCGGACGATTGCATTACCGCTCAGGCATTCTGTTCTGGACGTTCGACGAGAAAAATTGTGCTCTAACATCGAATAGTGCTTTAATATTGCAGTATTGTCATAGTGTTTAAATTTGTGAGAATTGTGAGGAAAATCGTCAGGAACTGTGAACAAGGTAATGTCATTCAGTTATTTTGTTAACTTAATGTTTAATATAATGTGATTAAAGTGTAGTAATCTACTTCATGATTATCATGTAAACTATGGGATTAAAGAAAGATGTAAAAATAAGTAAATTTTGTAGTTTTACTTTCAGTTCCGAAGTGGGATATGCAAGTGTTTTCATTTATTATATAGCATTTGTATATCCCCGCCCAATATAAATAGGCCATTACATTAATTATTATCGTGCAAGCTAACTATGTATATCCCATAGTAAGTGTTATGATATGAGGTTCTAATACTATCTGAATATTCTTCTACCTCTTTTTTTTTTCTCACTCTTCGTTGTCGCTTCCACGCTTCCCAAATAACATTGCTTTGTAATAAAAAGCATCTTTACACCTATAAATGAGCTGTGTTAAATATTAATGAGATTTCATAACATGAATTGTAAATTTTAGCACCCATGGTAAAACTTTGATATAACATAAATATTAATATTTTAGTACATTTTATTTATACATTCAATGTGCTTAGGTATACGTAACGTATACATATATACCTCCTCGTTATTTTCCTCTATTAATTAAGAACGATTAATAAAAATATCATATTTATTGCGACATACTACCAATATTGCTTTAATGAAATGTGCTTATTACCGACGCATTGAGTTACTATATTTATAATAGCTTTTTTTCTCTCTCGTCTCTTTATCCTTTTATTTCTGCTTTTTTTTGTTGATACTTCACCTAAATTATTTCAAAAATCAGTCATTGAATTAACCTACAAACTTAAGTATCTTTATAACACATGACGTTAATCATAGGTAATGTCTGTAAGTTCCAGGGTCATGGACGATAATTTGGACCACGAAGGAGGCGCCATAATAGAGGAGCGCAATAAGGACTGTGATGCGGGTCCGAGCAATGCTGTGAGGCGGTCGCGGTCACGAGTGTCACGGCACAGGAGCGAGGGAGTGGAAGGGAGTCTACGAGGTAGGCAAAGCCACAATCGCTTAACACGTAATGAATTAAGTTCAAGTAGTTCGAGCGGGGAGCGGCCGAGGCAACGTCTTATTGACGGGGAGTCTCGACGGCAACGCTCAAATTATAAAGTAATAAGCAAAAGGCGCGGTAAAATAAGTTGTCATAATGAAGACCGATCTCGAAGTAGAGATAGTAAGAGACCACGTCGTGTAACTCCACGATTAACCCGTAAAAGAACGCGCGATAATTCCGATCACGAACGTCAACCTCGACGACGGATTCGAAGATTAAGTTCTAGTAATGAGTCTATTCAGACAATTACGAGGAGAGGGAGGAACCGCGCTGAAAGTATTTCTTCTAACGACCGCTATGCGAGGCATAAGCTTTCAGCGCGGCGTTCAAGCTCCTCTTCTGATGGCTCCATAACCCGTCATAAAATAAGAAAACATTTTCAAAAGGGAGTAACTAATAACTTAAAAGGTTCAACCGAAAATATTTTGGATAAATTCTTGGATATCTTAAAAAGTGTGAAGGGGCAGGCGACCGATAAGCTTTCTTTAACTAATGTTGTTCCCGAGTTCGATCCGATGGCTAAAGAACAATCTATCTTGAACTGGTTGACAAAAGTCGAAGAATGCGCAGAAATCTATGAATGGAGTGACAAAGAAATAATACACTTTGCGCTTCCCAAATTAACTGGCACCGCGAAGATTTGGTATCGGGGTCTTGAGACCGTTCGTTATTCGTGGGTTGAGTGGAAGAGGAAGCTTATCGAATCGTTTCCCCCTAGAGACGACTATGCGGAATTACTAACAGTTATGTTGGCTAAGAAAGCGCGTTATGGTGAATCTCTAGAGCAATATTATTACGGAAAAATGAATTTATTAAATAGATGCGGAATTAAGGGACGAAAAGCAGTAGATTGTCTCCTAGCTGGCGTTGAGGACCGTACTGTACGCGTAGGTGCACAAGCGGTGCAATTTCGCGAACCTGAACACGTTCTCAGGTACTTTAAAACTGTTAAAATCGGGAACAGTAGGGATACACAAAAGCAGGATAGGAAATCAACAGCAACAACCTCTAAAGTATCATCTGATCACCCTACAAAAGGTATAAAATGCCACAATTGTAACGAAGAGGGCCATAAAAGTTTTCGATGCGCGAAACCTATGTCAAAATGCGTCAAGTGTGGAAGGAATGGTCATTTAGACGTTTATTGTAGAAGTAATCCGAATAGCAAAGACGATTCAAGTGTCACTAAACAAGAGAAACAGGTCGCTAAGCTTGAGGTACCAAATGATTCCAATGATAAATATATATTAACAATAACGGTAAACGGACATGACTTTACTTGTTACGTAGATTTAGGAAGTCAGTGTACGCTAATGAGAAAAGTAGATGCATCTATTCTTAACCTAAAATTACAAACAGAGGATCTGCCAGTACTGAGGGGAATTGGAGGTAATTACATCAAGCCGTTGGGGAAATCTAAAGTTAATATCACAGTTCAAGGCATTACTGAGAATATATATATATTTGTTGTGGATGACAATGTCCTCAAATACCCCGTTTTATTGGGTCACTCCTTTACAGAGTTACCATACATCACAATTATTAAAACGTCAGATCAAATTTTGTTCAAAGTGGTCCCAGCAGAAAAATTGACATTACGTGTTTGCGAAGATACAGACTTGCCGGTCAATAAAATGCAAGTAGTTGCTGTTGAAGCTCAACCCAATTTCTCAGGAGATGTTCATGTTAATGGTTCCGTAAGGGGTATAGCTGGTTGTGAGTTCTATTTACTACCAGGTAATTATAATCTTAGTAGTGGTCGAGGTCGAGTACTAGTTCAAAATATTAGTGGTGCTAGTTTATGTTTGCAAAAAGGTAACTTACTAACACGGTCTCTGCCTGTAACAGCTGAACTAGATGTAAATTCAGTAGTGTTTGACGAGAAAACCTTAAAAGATGAAATTCAATGTGGCTCGCAGCTGTCGGAAAGTCAGCAGCTCATGTTGCAAAATGTACTCAATGAATATAATCACTGTTTTTCTTCCGGATTGGCTGACTTAGGGTATACTACTGCTAGTGAAATGACTATTGAGCTAACAGACACTGAGCCCGTAGTTTATCGTCCATATAGGATGTCACACGGTGAGCGGGTCCTTGTCCGCGAAATGGTGCAAGACATGCTAAACGCTGGTATTATAAAAGAATCCTCATCCTCATATGCGAGTCCTGTAGTGCTGGTAAAAAAGAAGTCCGGAGAAAAAAGACTTTGTATAGATTATCGTGCGCTTAACCGTCGAACTAAGAAAGACCACTATCCTTTACCACGCATTGAGGACCAACTCGACCAGCTCGCGGGCAATAACCTGTTCACTTCTCTTGACTTAGCATCTGGTTACTACCAGATTCCAATTTCAGAATCCTCTCGTGACAAAACAGCCTTTGTTACGCCCGATGGGCTGTTCGAATATAATAGGATGCCTTTCGGCCTAGTTAATGCCCCTTCCGTCTTTCAGAGGACGATGAATAAAATTCTCTCCGAAGCCAAGATTAAGTTCGCCCTCGTGTATATGGACGACATATTAATCCCTTCGAAAACTTTCGATGAAGGCCTGTCTCGTTTGAAAGAAGTTTTAGAACTTTTAAGCAAGGGTGGTTTGACCTTAAAATTGAACAAGTGTCACTTCTTTTGCAATAAAATTGAATTCTTGGGATTTGAAGTTAGTTCCCAGGGTATTAAGCCGGGGGAGCGGAAAACCAAAGCAGTATCTGATTTTCCCATCCCTAGGAACGTTCACGAGGTTCGCCAATTTATCGGTCTTGCCAGCTTCTTCAGGAGGTTCATCCAGGGATTTGCAGTTATAGCAAGGCCATTAACCGATCTCTTGAGGAAGAATTCTAACTGGAATTGGCGAACAGAACAGCAAGAATCATTCGACACATTGAAGAACGCACTTGTAGAAAGACCCTTGCTAGCTCTTTATGACCCTTCCCGTGAAACACAAGTTCATACTGATGCTAGTAAATTTGGCATTGGCGGCATACTTCTCCAAAAAAGCGAAGAAGGTCCTTTCAAACCTGTCTCATACTTCAGTCGTAAAACTACGCCAGAAGAGCAGCGACTTCATTCATTTGAACTCGAGACCTTAGCTGTTGTTGCGTCACTGGCCCGGTTCAGAGTATACTTGATTGGAATCCCCTTTAAGATCCTGACTGACTGTAATGCGTTAAGAACCACTTTAATAAAACGTGACCTTGTCCCTCGTATAGCGCGATGGTGGATCCAACTGCAAGAATTCGACTGTGAAATCGAGTATCGAGCTGGAACGCGCATGAGCCATGCTGATGCATTAAGTAGGAACCCGGTAGATACTGCTCTCGAAGATCCACACGTCTTAGACGTTCTTACCGTTGGAAGTGAAGATTGGATTAGTACGGTACAATCCAATGACGATGAGATAGTTAGGATTAAAAACATCCTGAGCGATCCACAGACTGAGGATATTGTAGAAATATCGAAAAATTATAAATTAAAGAACGGTAAAATTTATCGTGTTATCGGCGGTAATAGTGACGAGCTACGTTGGGTCGTACCTAAGGGAGTTCGCTGGCAAATAGTTAAGATGAACCACGACGATATAGGTCATTTCGGATTCGAGAAAACCTTAGCTCGCATTAAACAGTCTTTTTGGTTTCGGAAAATGCGACGGTTTATAAAAAAGTATGTCCAGTCGTGTCTAGAGTGTTCGCATCATAAAGGAGTAAGCGGAAAACAGCCAGGCGAATTACATCCCATCCCTAAAGTCGATGTGCCATTCCACACCATTCATGCCGACCACCTTGGACCATTCATTCGGAGTAGCAAGGGAAACTCTTACCTTCTCGTAATTATTGACGGATTTACTAAATACATAAATATTAAACCAGTACGTAATACAAAAAGTGTCACAACAATTAAAATACTTCGCGACCACATAAGCTATTTTGGTGCACCAAACCGTCTTATCACCGATCAAGGTACGAGCTTCACTAGTAATAGTTTTCGTGCGTTTATTAAATCACTAGGCATTAAACACATTCTTAACGCCGTTGCTACACCGAGGGCAAATGGCCAGGTGGAGAGATTTAACCGTACAATTCTCGAAGCCCTGGCCGCTAAAAATCACGGCCATGATGATAAGCACTGGGATGACCATATTCAAGATATCCAGGTGGGTTTAAATACAACGGTCCATAAGACTACCGGTAAGAGCCCGTCCGAACTGTTATTCGGTTTCAAAATTAACAGCAGAACAGAAAACGTTCTTCATGAGGTTATTAACGAATCGCTTCACGATAAACCCGTAGATAGCGTAAACGACATAAGGTCCGAAAGTAGTAAAAGAATCGAGGATCAACAAGCTAGAGACAAATTAATATTTGATTCTAAGCGCAAGAAGGCACACCCTTACGCCGTGGGTGATCTAATAAGCATTAGGAGGGAAGTCCCCAGTGATGGACAATCTAAAAAGCTGGTCCCTAAATATCAGGGTCCCTATCGTATTTGTAAAATTCTGGATAACGAAAGATTTCTCGTTAGAGATACACCATTAACACGCAAAACTGGTCGAAAATATGAAAATATTATAGCAATTGATAAAATTAAACCATGGCTTAATTTTAACAAGACTCTCGATTCGAGTAGCTCCGAACAAGATGATGAGGAATAAAAACTAATACGAAAATAAATTAAATTTATTAAATTATAGTATTAAATTTAACTGTTTATTACTAAATAAAACAACATTCAATAAAATCAAATAATGATGTAATAATTAAGTAATAATTAAGTAAAAATATAAGTTGTAACAATGATAATAATTATAACTATAGTTGTAAGTCTAGACTATAATAAAACTTATCTATAATTAATTGTGAAATTGTTAATACATCATGGATTATTTTAATTCACTACAATATAATTGTATCTAAATTTAGACATCTAAAGAAAATATTTACTTCATGAAATTATAAATACATTTTTTTTTTTCTTTCTCTCTTCTTTCTCCTTTTGGAAAATAATTTTTTGATTCAAAATTAAAATCAAAGCTTTATTTACAATAATTTATTTACAAAGTATTTATTTTTACTTTTATCCTTTAAGTATATTGTACTATTGTTAGACATAATAAAATTACAGTTCACTTATGGCGAGAGGACCCGCCAGAGCAGGATGGCCGAGCTGTTAGGCAACATTCACTAGTCAAGGGTTGCTACCCACATAAATTGCAATATCCGCCAACTACCTCCGATATTTATAATCTTAAAAAGTAGGTAGTCAGTCATAAGCAAGTTACTTTTAATCATTCCTCCGTGGCTTCATCGGACGATTGCATTACCGCTCAGGCATTCTGTTCTGGACGTTCGACGAGAAAAATTGTGCTCTAACATCGAATAGTGCTTTAATATTGCAGTATTGTCATAGTGTTTAAATTTGTGAGAATTGTGAGGAAAATCGTCAGGAACTGTGAACAAGGTAATGTCATTCAGTTATTTTGTTAACTTAATGTTTAATATAATGTGATTAAAGTGTAGTAATCTACTTCATGATTATCATGTAAACTATGGGATTAAAGAAAGATGTAAAAATAAGTAAATTTTGTAGTTTTACTTTCATAAGAGTAACTGACATGGACATTCTTAAGAAGATCCTACGTGCACCTCTCTGGAAACAACTCATTTATTTATGTATGCGACGTTATCCCCCCGCTGCCACCAAATTACTTTACAAGTGGAAAACCACAGTCATAGCACATAACTGAATGTTAATGTATTCAATTGTTGAATCTCAAGATTTCATGAAATATATAACCTTATCAGCCCAATATTTCTTGTTTTAATGTATGGCGATTGGCGACCAACTGCCTTGGAATATTGAACTATTAACAAAATCTCAACAAATAAAAAATACCTAACATTGAGTGAATGACTGCTCATTAGATCTTTCAGAAGTTACCCGAACAATACTATATTTTACCTTAATTTATTATGAAAATCGTCTTTTTCTGTAAATATTGTAATTATTAACTAACTATAAACAATTTCTCTTTCAGTTTGAACAAGAGATAACTTCTCTTCAATGATAATACAATTATCGCTGGTATCATATTCAGAAATCATGTTGGTCGTCGCAAACTACGTACAATAGGTTCAAGCCGGCTGTAATTACCAGTTTTAATTGCCTCGCGCCAGTTTCAACCGGATAAAACCGGTGCATACTGGCGGCGCCGGCGCGTTCGACTTTACATTTAGTTTTGTATCAAAGTACATATGTGTATTGTATATATAGACTATTACACGTACTTAGTATGAATTTAGTGTTATGAACTTATGACCACTTACATGGTTGAGTTACAAATATTGTAATGTTAAAATTATTCTGGCAAAATATCGTTTTGTAATTATTACTTAAATTTAAATTATTGATTGCAGTGTTTCTAGTATGTCTATTAACATGTATACAATGCGTTATAATTTAATCGATTAATAACATATATGAAAGAAGTTTTCGGTATACAAGTGCCCATAATGGCTTCACTTCCCTTGTGTATCTAAGTATCTTCCAATCCTATCTTGCAAAAATCCAAATTCATCGATCCAGTTCATTCTTGCCGTAGGTTGTTGAAGTGACTGAACCCGCTTTTTACACTTGAAGCATATTTAAAAGCATTACTTAATTTTATAGTTCCGATTACTTCAAAATAGCTTATAACTTATAGTTCTAATTTATATACATTTCACCACCTAACACATAGTTTGTCTATGCAACCACCACACAAACGGTGTCTCGAACCGGAACAAGCCGGTTCGAGCGGGAGTTAGTTACCAGTTTTAATTGCCCCGCGCCAGTTCCGAGCGGATCAAACTGGTTGCGCCGTGACGCCGAGACCAAGTTTAAGTTTCGGTTAAAAGTTAGGACTTGCTTGTAAGATTGGAGTTTATTGTATTTAGATTGTTTGTTACTGAATAAAGTAATATGGATTAAAGAAATCAAAATTTGTTGTTAACAGTAGTCTATTTAAAAGGTGATTAACAAAGAGCTTTTTGTAAAAAAGCCGATGATGACCGGTATTACTTCTGTCTATGTACGGAAGAGACCACTTAAGGTGGCCACTGACGGTCAGTCCATCGCGTCAAATGGCGTGATATACAGCCAAAATTTGATCGTGAATGTGAAAAACTGATGGCGTGATATAAAACTCTGGATTTCCAATCGCGCCATGTCGTCACGCCGCAACATCGCGCCGACTGATCGTGAATGCGCAAACCCACATCCATTTTTTGTTCATTTCGCGCCAGGGTTGGATTTAGGTACATTGAAAAATATAGTACAAAACAATGAAAAGTATAGTATTTATAAAAAAAATTATAGTACACTGAGTGTTGCAAGCACAAAATCGGTACATCAACTGCTTTTGCACCCCGCCCCCCCTTTGTTGAAATGGAAAAAATACTTTTACTTTCAAGTCAAGTAGTTGGAAGAACTTCGTAAATAAACGTATTATTACACACAAATTCGCAAGCGATTGTTATCGCTTTGATTGAATTTCGTATGGAATGAAAGGAATCATAAGGAACGAGATTAGTTACTGGTAGTGGAAAGGAACAAAAGACACCTTGGACCACATCTACACTTACCATCAGGTGGGATTGTGGTCAAGCATTAACTTATTCGTGTAAAAAAAAAGAAGCCTACTGCTGAGGACATTGAGACAGGAAACGCAAGATCAGAATTCGGTCGGATACACGCACTGTCGAAATATTCATAATATGTCTTAAAACTAAACATTCGGGACCAAATAAAATTATAGTATTTTAGCGTACTATACTTAGATGTGGATAGTACATAGTACAAAGGGTGAAATTATAGTGTAAATACTATAATTAATTATTATAGTAGAAAATCCAACCCTGTTTCGCGCCGAGACGTCGAACGAAGGAGACACTTCCAAATGTCATTGTATAATTTTTTGTAACAAAATGGCTTCCGAACGCAACGTCATGTCAACGTCTTTCGATGAGGTCAAACGCGCAAATGAAAGAGAATTGGAATGATCGTGAGTGTGCATCATGTTTGGCATCCAACCATTTTGACATATGTCGTTTGGCGTGGCTCCAAAAATGACGCGATGGAATGACCGTGAGTGACCACCATTATCATCAAGGAAGACCGTTTAAAGTCGTTTAATATACACAGAACCAAGTTATGACCTTCACCTATTCAATCCTCGAAGCAATCTCAAAACGTTTTCATCTGAATAACCGGCAGAATCTGCAAGCTCGCTTTTCCTTTTAGCTCCTTTAAAGCTGTAAAGGCTGCTTGTTAACTATTTAATCTCGAAAAATCAAGTGAATCAAACGACAAACTCCATCAATATTTCAGATTCTTTAGATCCATAGACTGCAGTAATCCAGGGATCTCCAGGTTATAATTTAATTTCGAGCTAAGTTCCTTCAGTTTCACCCTCTAAAGTAAATCTAAGATTATTCTATTTGATTAGAGGTATTGAGGACGACTTAAAGCTCTCATAGTTCACAGCTGTATGTCAATCGTGATCGACCGAGTTATGTAAGTTTGAGTGTGGTCAGAAGCCGAAAAACTTTCATTACCTTGCTTCGGAGACTATAATATTTCAAAAGTAACAGTCGTAAATGTTACTTGGGCCAGAAATTAAATTGTATACTCTCAGCAAGTCTAGCAAATACAAAAACAAATCGTCAAATCATCATTTAAAACCAAAAACTAAGCAGCTATTAGCTTCAAAAAAAGAATTCACCGACACACACCCAAAGAAAGTAGAAATAAATTAACAAAGACAAAAATCTTCCGGAAAATATAAAAGGAAAACTAAGAAAAATGCTCCGAGAACCCTTTAGAGCGTTCTTCCTTTTACAGACGGCATCCGTTACACAAGGGGTGTAATTAGCCCCTCGCGGGGACTGAGTGGTTGTGTAGTTGTGTACCCGACGCGGGTGGCTGAGGGCTGATAACGGTGCTATGAAGATGAACAGTACAAGCAATATGCTTGCTGAACCAACGTGTCGCATACTATCCACAGTTTACGTGGCATTCAATTTTATGGAAGTGATGTGATAGAATAAGATACGGTTTTTCGTAGTGAAAGGCAAATAACTTTTTTTTACCACAATCCCAATTCACACGTGATGATATAATGAAATTAAATATTTTATTCTAATTTGGTTCTGTACAAAGTTACATACACATTTCAGTAAGTATTATGGTATAACGTCTAACATAACGTTTAAATTCATCATTTGCTGTTGTATCCTCATTGATACACATTGTATCTATTGTATTAATTTAATTGATTGTAATGGATACTATCGTAATGTTATACATTCGATAATTATAATTCAATTCATTATCAATAATATCTTACACGAAGTGCTCAGCTGGTAAATCAGGATGTACAGATAATGGCAAACAGTTTTTAACAGACTTCAAAAAAGGAGGAAGTATTCAATTCGACTGTATTTTTTATGTTAGTTACCTCAGAACTTTCGACTGGGTGAACCGATTTTGACGATTTTTTTAATCGAAAGCTGGTTTTTGTCATGTGGTCCCACTTAAATTTGAGCGAGATCTGACGAGTACTTTTTGAGTTATGTATTTTGAAGTCGGTTATTTTTTTCTTTGTAAAATTCAGATTATAGTTAATCACTAGCTGATGCATGCGACTTCGGCCACAACCAATGGAATGGACTTCCAACTACCCGTAGGAAAGTTTTTGTTTGGATGTTTGCTATGTTGAAAATGGATTTTGATGAAATTTGGTACAAAGCGTGTAACCTACATTTATCTATTATGGTGGTCACTCACGGTCATTCCATCGCGTCATTTTTGGAGCCACGCCAAATGACATATGTCAAAATGGCGCGATTGGACATACAAATTTTTTATATCACTCCATCAGTTTTTCACATTCACGATCAAATTTTGGCTGTATATCACGCCATTTGACGCGATGGACTGACCGTGAGTGGACACCATTACGTTTCATCCCGAAAAATGGACCTGCGAGAAAACACGTATGGCTGGTTCTTTTATGAAATTAGATAACATAATAGTTTAACTGCTTTCATATAATTAGTATGTTCTCTCCAAGATTTACTTAAGTATTTTTTTTTTAATTCTACCCATATATCATCTGAATACACTGGCTGGAAATTATTTTATAAATTATTTTTCAAAATAATATTTACATAAATGTTACGAATGGTACGATCCGTTTATATAATGACACCACTTTCATGACACCAAAAAATTACCTAGAATATTATTTAAATTAATGTTTATTTTCTCCTGAAATATTTCTATAGCAAAGAGAATTGTAAATGAGTGTTATTCCATGGCGGATAAAAAAACTTGATACGGGTAATATTTTCACAAGCAAGCGCTTTTCGCAAATTTCTTTAAGCCTTAAGCTTCATCACAGGCGAATTATACATTACGCGACAATGTTATTTAAACAACAATTTTAGAAGCGTGGAATCTGGAAGTTAGAATAATTTTGAATTTTATTACAATCATATCAAATATAATTTTACACAAACACGCATTCTCGGAAAATCATCTTTCCATCTGCATTTAACAGATGTAATAACAGTAGATTACAAAAATCCTAATTTCAAGACATGTCCCAGTCTTTCTGCTGTGCTATACGCACGAGCTACAATTGCACGAGTAACTTTAATATCAAACAAGAGTCTAAGCCTGCCTAATTACATTCACAATCATGTTTATTTTTCGCCTTTCATTTGAAAGAGGGGCTAAAATTTCCAGTGTGATTAAAAAAATATCAAATGTTTGTACACCGTGAAATTATTCAAGATATCAAGCAATGATTGATGTAAAAATTGGCTGAATACATATCGAGTCCAATAAGAATGAAATGAGGCAAATGAAAATGTATATAGGTACAGTCACTTGCAGAGAAAAGTAACTCATCTTTTACTGTGTGTTTATTAAGAGATGGGTCACTTTTCTTTGCAGGGGACTGTACATATTTTGATCATGTTCTTGAAGTGAGTTATTCATTTTATTTAAATACCTAAATACGTTACAATCTATCCTCTGACCCTGACCTGCCTGTGGAGCGTAGGGTCCAGGGCTCGATTCCTGATCGGAGTAAATATTTATGATTTTTTACATCTTCGTACAAATTACAATACAATCAGTACGTAGGTTGAATTATTTTTCAAACAGTAGACGATCGCTGTTTACGGACGGTTGTTAACTAATATATAAAATTCTCGTGTCACGCTTTTTTGAAGTATTTTTTTTATTACTATTGTTAGCATCAGGCCGGGAAATAAAACAGTGAACTCTTCAATCTTTACATTTGTATTTATAAGTATAATTCCAGTTAATTACATAATTTATATCCAAAAGTTTACAACCATTTTTACTGTTCCATCAACATTGAACGACAGACAATATGTCAAAAATAAAAATATCTGCGGCGTCAAACCAAAAGATTAACTACCAGCATCTCATCTATCTAAAACAGTTTATATAACATAATAAAAATACTCGTCAAACATACAAGAGCTAACAGTCGGCCTTTCCTGACATTTTCACGTCCCGTGAAAGTTAATTACAGTCAATAAATTGTTTAATTAATTACCAGTCAATTGTATTGTAAGGTTAACAGAACTGTAACACGAATTATAAATTTAACCTTATATTTTGACTAATCCATATCATAATTATATTATCTCTTAAATTGAAAATATTACATAAAATTATTCATTATTAATTGAGCAACATTGTATATCAAAACTGTGGTCTCATTCTATTGATCTAATTCTTTGACTTTGATTTCTAATTGTACACAATAAGTAAATTTTACATTCGTATGGACTGAAATATTATACTATATTATTGATATTCACAACTGATCTAATATACTGAAGAACTTTCATATGATTATTGTGGCCTCTTCAATCCACAGCTAATCATCAAAGTTTTGAAAAACATTGTGACCTCTTTAATTGAACAATTTTAATATGATTATTGTGGCCTCTTCAATCCACAGCTAATCATATAAAAATTTTGAAACCTTAATATGATCATTGTGGCCTCTTCAATCCACAGCTAATCATATCAAAGTTTTGAAAAACTTTATCATGATCATTGTGGCCTCTTCAATCCACAGCTGATCGACTTTACTGAAAAACTTTATTGTGGTCATTGTGGCCTCTACAATCCACAGCTGACTGACTTTTAACTTCATCATGATCATTGTGGCCTCTTCAATCCACAGCTGATCGACTTTTAACTTCAATATGATCATTGTGGCCTCTTCAATCCACAGCTGATCGACTTTTAACTTCAATATGATCATTGTGGCCTCTTCAATCCACAGCTGATCGACTTTTAACTTCATTGTGATCATTGTGGCCTCTGCAATCCACAGCTGATCGACTCTTAACTTCATTATGATCATTGTGGCCTCTACAATCCACAGCTGATCAACTTTTAACTTCATTATGATCATTGTGGCCTCTGCAATCCACAGCTGATCGACTTTTAACTTCATTATGATCATTGTGGCCTCTACAATCCACAGCTGATCGACTTTTAACTTCATTATGATCATTGTGGCCTCTACAATCCACAGCTGATCAACTTTTAACTTCATTATGATCATTGTGGCCTCTGCAATCCACAGCTGATCGACTTTTAACTTCATTATGATCATTGTGGCCTCTACAATCCACAGCTGATCCATATACTTCATACAAATCTGAATATTGCTTTGAATTTTGTTCTGATAGTATTTTACTTCAGCCCATAATATACATATACATCTTATGAAATGAATAATATCATGAGTTACTGAGTCACGCTTATAGTTTCTATTAAACACTGAACATGAAAGAATTCGCTCACAGATAAATTCTCAACTCTCGAGTCTTACAATATGATAGTGGAATATCTTCTTATTTAACACGTTAAAATGCAATTTAATCCACTAATTTCTAAAATCAACTTCATACTTCCTACTACTATCACACATCACTATTAGAGATCTACAAATCACGATTAGAGATACAATTGTTACATTAATTATTATCACTATTTTCCTCTATAACTGTAATATTATGTTATGGAATTTTCGAATATTAATAGGTTATAAAAAAAAACGAAAATCATCACCTAATTTTGTAACGTTGACCAAATTATAGATGAGTTCTACAAATATATAAATAAATTTAACTTCAGTAATACACCCAGTGACTATTACCATAAGTAGGTAATATAATTTTTTCTTTGCTTTTACGTAACTGTCGGTAAAGGAGAATAACTCATGATTTCTAAATTATTTTGTAAAGGCTTCAAAGAATTTTCTAAATAACTATCGACAAAAAAAAAATGTCAAATATATCAGAATTTTACTATCTTAATATTTATAAATTACGTGTCATGTTGTTTTTCCGCGATGGACTCCCGATTTTAATCAAATATGCACACCGTGTGCAGTTTGATCAAAAAAAAAAAAACTTTTGACAGAACGAAGTCTGTCCAGCTAGTATGAATATATTATATATTATTATTATGAAAAAAAAAACATGCTATAAATAAATATAAATGATACCACAAAAACTGAAGGGGCTATTCTGGTAAGTCACATATAAAGCAAGAACAAATACAACAATATTAATGAAGCCGCAAAAATATAAGGGGTTATTCTAACAAGGAACACTCACCACACACAGTTAAATGCCCCTCGGTCAGTGTAGTCTCTATAATATTTAAACTGCTCTTTCCAAATATTTTAAGTGAAATGCCGCTAAAAAGATAATAAATCAACAACACAATCTTTAGAACAATTAATATATATATATAATATAATCATATGATCACACTCGTCTTTACTTTACACAATTATGTATCTCTTGTCTTAACGTTGAAGCACACGCCAGGTCTACTAGTTGTGTTATAAACATTAAACCCAAGAGTGTAAACAAAATAAAATTACAAATACAAGAAGAAAGGAAAGTGTCATATTGGAAAAGAATGAGACAAGATTACCTAATCCATCCTATCCTAATCCAAGATACCTAGTCGTTAGAGTTTAAATTTATTGTGTTCTTAACAAAAGTCATTAACTTGAATAGAAAAAGTCTATAGGTACTCCATAAAAGATTAATACATTTGAGATTTGCCGATGACAAAGCTCTGTTTAGTTGCATTTACAGAAGCTGAATTTGTAATATATTTAAATAACATGTTAACGAGCCTGAAAATAAAAACCCAAAATGCATGAAGACAATAATTATGAAACACAGCTCTAATCAAAATAAAAAAAAACACTAGAACAAGTAGGTAAATGACTGAATGATAACTTCGAAACAAACAGTAAAAAACAAAATCAATAGACAGAAGTACTATAAAATATAACATCATAGAAGTATAATCAAGTCTAACCTACGCGATTCAAACATTAGTATATTCTGAAAGACTAAAAATTAAATCTTGTCTTGTCAATATGCCATGAAGAAAAGTATTCTAAAACTGAGAATAATACAAAAAAAAGACCACTAGATAACTGTTGTAAATAAGAAATGCCTAGACAAAACATGGACACACCGAACAACGTAGCAGAAAACTCCATTAGGTAAGAGGAAGGCAGATCGACATAGAAAACCGTGTTTTTTTAATGTAAAATGTAAATAAAGGGGCAGGGAATAAAAAAAAAATAGATATTCATTTCCAGACCAAAGGTTCAATTTGGAGGAGACTTATACCCAGTACTACACAGTACGTACAAACAACAAGTAAATTGTAGTATGCACCTTCCTGTACACTACTTATTTACACTATTTTATCATTGAATGTGTATTTAAATTTAATACCTTTAAACGAGCAACACACACATTATATTCTCGGAATCTCGGAAACGGCGTCTATGATTTTCATATTATTTAATATGCAAGGGGTTCGGGGGCAATAAATCGATCTAGTTAGGTTTCATTTTTAGAAAATGTGGTTTTATCCGTGTTTTCAGGCAATGAAGAACTGCTACGACATCATTGACTCTTCCTGACATTGATTTGCATGTAATAATAGTATTATTATTTGGAGCAACTAAATGCTTTAATGACACAGAGTTACTTCAGTAGATGGCGTTGTTAAGCAATTCAAAAACACTAAGCTATTAAGGCTTAAGTAAGTAAATAAAATAAACAATTAATTATCAAAAACTACTCAAGCCTTGGATGTGTCGACTTCAAGACTTATAAAACATCATTCGAAACTACCTGTGTCAAAGTAATAAAATAGTTCTATAAAAACTTGTAATTAAAAGATTCTTTGCTTTTATGCATTATTACCAAAGTCTATATATCTAAGAATCAATATCAATCCTGTTTATCTTTACTGCCTTAAAAAAAATTAAACCACTATTTTTGATATTATTAATATTATATTATTTGTAAAAGTTTATTAGATACGGGGAGTAGGTTTACTTGAAATCCTACCTTATCCTACCTTTTGATTGTATGTTTAAACCGATAAAACAATTCTAGAACACCACATTTTGCTTTAGATCCAATATTCAAGAAATTATCTTGATAACTTTATAATTATATTCTTACAAGTTTATTGTGAAGAATACTTACTTGCAAAACGCAATGATTTGTTAAAATCCTTTTTTTTATGTCTTAAATATCCTCGTAACCTATTTCAGCTTAAGCATTCATATTTTTACAATCTATACGTATAAATAGAATTGTTATTTACATGATACATAAACACTGATTGTAAGTCTTTTATCTGTCTTTGCTTATCTTTGGAACGACTGAAACGTTTTTAATGGGACTTTCAGTATAACATAGACGAGGTTATAGAAGAACATATAAGGTAATTTTATCCTTAAATTTAAAAATTACCTTATTTTATTCTAAAATCAGGAAATCGGGATTTACACAGGAAATATTCCCATGCGAACGAGGTCGCGGGTACAGCTAGTTAGTGTTAGCTAATTACAGCTCTGCAAGCATCTCTATCAACAGCTAATTATAAAATTCGTCACCTGGGAATGCTAAACGTCAAACTTATCCTGTCATGGAGGTTGATCCAAGTAAAAGTATATTTGGGAAATTCTGGTACTATTTTAACTCACACAAGACGTTTAGACAAAGCATAATTCACATCAGCAATTGCACATTTTGAACCATTAGGTACCTATTACATTTAAATATATATTGTTTGAGTATATTGATTTTAATCGAACTCGGGCACGATGTTTATCACAGAGTCACATTCACCAATCCCATCATTACAAAATTTCTGTATTAAGATCTAAACATTCCAAAAAAAAAAAAAACATTACAATCAAGATGTGAGTTAATTAGTTGATAACAGATCTTGATCGTAATAAATTCATTTCTTTCAGAACAACAATAAGAAATGTTGTCTTGTAACTACTACTACTTAGTTACATCAGGTGTCAAAAGTTCGCAAGCCCGTTGAAAGCCTGTGACCGTGTCATCTTTAGTTCTAGAAATACGTTGAAACTAATAGTAAAATTAGTACTCTTATGAACTCCAGTTCTGTTGCAATAGCTTCATTGAGACTTGAGAATGAACGAGAGTGTCCTGAGTGATTGCGTTGTTAATGTGCTTCCATACTTTGCCTGTTTGCAGTTGTTACAGATTCGCTTTTAGTCATCTCATCTCCTTCTGTGCTTGCAAGCACTAAGTAGTTGCATTTGTCACTGCTATGTGATATGTATATTTGGACTGAAAATAAATAAAATACGAGCAGTACTGACGTTTTAACTAACTTGTCTACTAATTCGACTAAATGCATTAAGCTGTTATGCTTATTATACCATATTAGCCTAGCCGCTCACGAATATATTTTAAAATAAATAACAAAATAAGCATTTATTCTTATTAGGTACTATTACTATTCTAAATGGGTATATTCAAGTTCTTTAGTCTGAGATTCAAAAGGAGGAAATTGTAGTCAAGTGGGAAAAAAAAATCGGAATATTTAAATTTCAATCATCGCGAAATGGATATTAAAGTATTAAAAACACTTATTTTCACGCCACTGTCCAAATCGGACGCACGTTTAACGAGATTAATGTGTTAATTATATACACCAATTGTCTGACCTGTTTTATGGACGTGGAGTTGTAGAAGCATAAAACTTCAACGAATCCCTCTTCTGACCTGTTAGCATCAGGCCGGGAAATAAAACAGTGAACTCTTCAATCTTTACATTTGTATTTATAAGTATAATTCCAGTTAATTACATAATTTATATCCAAAAGTTTACAACCATTTTTACTGTTCCATCAACATTGAACGACAGACAATATGTCAAAAATAAAAATATCTGCGGCGTCAAACCAAAAGATTAACTACCAGCATCTCATCTATCTAAAACAGTTTATATAACATAATAAAAATACTCGTCAAACATACAAGAGCTAACACTATTAACTTTTGACAGAACGAAGTCTGTCCGGGCAGCTAGTCTTAATACATGTTAAGCAATGTTGGAGGCCCTTGTGAGGCATGAAACCTTCAGACTCTTGGGCTGACCACTAACCCCTCCACCAATTCGTACTGGAGCATCGCGGTGGAGTATGCTCTCGGCCTCCTGTAGAGACCCGTGCTCAATAATGTGCCATTAATGGATTGATGCCCAGACGATCGCTAAGCTTGAGTTTAACTATAGCCACAGATTCTATTTCGGACGAGACAACTTGCAAATGCGACGGAGACATACCAGGTGAGTCAGGAACGCACATTGTTTTTTTTTTTTTATCTTTTATTTGACACTAAACCTTTTAGTTTCTCTATTTACTCTTTCTTGACATGTGACAATTTAACTGATTTGACCGCATTTGAACCTGCACTCTACATAAAACTTGCAGATATAAGTTGTTGTTTCTCTTACTTCCCAAAGGTGCAGAGAATGGGAATGAGAAGGGCAGATAATACTTTAGGCCTAATTCTTAAACAGACTTTAAACCTATTTCCTTTTACTTTATCGCAAGGTTCAATAAATTATAATAATTTTAAAGCTTTTAAGCCGTTTAAGCATGTAAAATTTTAAAGATATTTATGATAGAGTAATAATAAAATTCGGAGATATTGGGCTTTGACTTGTGTCATAGCTGTGTATTTCTTTGTTTCATGGCAATATGTTCCGAGAGAATAAAACAACAGATTACAACGCAACCGTGAGTTGAGTTGCAATCAAGTTGGTCACAATGGGACACATAAATACATCGAATCCAATTGGCGAGGCCATCAGTTACCCGCAGGCCGGCCAGTCATGGCGTTCGGTGCGAATGGTGCGGTACTAGGGTTTACAGAGTTTTTATTGTTTGTTTGTTTGTTTATTTTAAACTAGTAACGCCTTCGCTTTGCTTCGGTTCTATAGATCAGTTTATTTTTTAATAAAATATAGGCCATGTTACTCAGAAACAACAGAGCATCCTGAAATGAAATCGGTTAAGTACTTTTTGAGTTTATCCATTACGTATTTCCATACACGTTTGGGTTTGATGAAAAAAAAAATTTTGAGTTTCAGTTCTAAGTATGGGGAGCCCCCAAAATTTATTGCTTTTTCCTATTTTTGTGTGAAAATCTTAATGCGGTTCACAGAATACATCTACTTACCAAGTTTCAACAGTATAGTTCCTATAGTTTCGGAAAAAAGTGGCTGTGACATACGGACGGATGGACAGACAGACAGATAGACAGACAGACAGACATGACGAATCTATAAGGGTTCCGTTTTTTGCCATTTGGCTACGGAACCCTAAAAAGTGAGTTTATTTTTTAATAAGGTGCCTCAAATTGTTACCAAAACTTGTTAAGTTTTTATTTTCTCCAATTTTTACCAAAAATGTTTAAGAAATTACTTATAAGTATTTAATTTTCTCAAAAATTCCAAAAAAATATATGTAAAAATAGATATTGAAAAAGCGTTAAACTTTGCTCAATTATTTTATAGAAATATTTTGTGTTCGTCTGATAATTAAAAAAATGTGACTGATTATTTGATTATTTTTGTTAAAATTACTTTAAGTAAATAAATATTTAATTAACATTGTATATTTGAAACTTTTATTTTTGACAATATTTTATTACCTACTTGTATGTTGGTCACTCGGCTCGTTATTGGGCTAAATCTCTAAAGCTCTCACAATATGTATCTGTTACCGGATATCTGTAAAATTCAGCAGTCTATGCAATACCTAGGCAATGTATATAATACCAAAAACAATAAGGTAATGAACGAAATATTATTTAATTCATACTTTACTGAACTTTTCTTACACAGAACAGAAAGACAATTTGAAAAAAACAGAAATTAATTTATTTTCTCCAAGACAAATACCAGACAAATCAAATACAACACCGACGACAAGTACATTGCAAAAGAGTGAACAATACAAGACAGAATATAAGCCTACCAAAGAGAAAATTTGGATTTTCGGAGACCAAAAATGCATAGGATTGGCATCCCAACTATCGTTATCAAGACAATATAATTCAATCATCAAATACGGCATATCTTCTATAAATAAACCCTATGCGTCTTGCGACGAAATATTAAGTGGATATAATAACATTACTGTAGGTCCTCATGATAAAATTATATTGTCATTAGGAGAAAATGATTATAGTCCTTTGAAAATAACCTCAGAACTGTATAATGCCTTAAAAATGTATAAAAATAATAAAATATTTGTAATCCCGGTATTTAATAATCCTCACCTGAATACTGTAAAATTAAATTACGAGATCAAATTAGTATGTAAGACTTTTCAAAATTGCACATTTATTGATAATGATACATATTTAAAAAACGATAGGCAGTTTAAAAAATTTTTATGCACAAAATTAAACCACCTTATAGACACCATAGACTATGATTATTTTTTTATTCACAATAGACAATACTTATACAAAACTACGTATGGAGTAAGGAATACGAGTGGCTTAAATAAAACTGATTCTATGAAGCCGAAAAAGGGTACGATAGAATATTATTTTAAAAGAAAAGAATACAATATACCTCATGTGTCAAATACCGAATCTCAAAAAACTAATTTAATTTCAAAAAAGGGAACTATTCCATTTTATTTCCCCAAAATTAAAAAATCAGATCCAAATCATACTAGTACTCCCTCAAACCAACTAAATAGACGGTTTTTTCTTTCGCAAAAAAACGACTGATTACTTTAGGGTTCTACACCAAAACATTGCTAGTGTAACATCAAAAATAGACTTATTAAATATAACGATCGCGGAGCTACATAACGAAGGTAAACAACCAGATGCCATATGTTTGACAGAGACATTTCTCCAAAGAGACTTCGAAAATACTATTAATATCAATTACTACAGTATGGTATCTAATTTCTCGAGAAACACAAAACGAGGAGGGGTGTGCATATTGCTTAAAAAAGGTATTACTGGTAATAAAATCCAATTTTTAGACCAATTCGCAATACCCTATATATTCGAATGCTGTGGTGTTGAGATTGTAGAGTGTAATTTACTACTTATTTGCATTTACAGAACACCCAAATCTGACGCAACTATTTTTCTAAACAAGCTGGATGGACTTCTGTATAATTTAACCATGAAATATAAAAAGAAAATAATATTGGCTGGTGACACTAATATTAACACATTGAAAACAAACAATATAACACGTTATTTTTCTGACATAGTGAAAAGTTATAATTTAATTATGCACGTTACTACACCAACCAGACGTCAATCATGCATCGACCATATAATTAGTAACATAAAAGATAGTTCCATTAGCATACTTCCACTAGGTCTATCTGACCATGAAACAGGCCAAATGCTACAGTTTCGTACCTCATTTGAAAAATCTCCAACACAAACCGTAAATGTTTTCAAAAGAGATTTCAGCAGATATAATATAAAATTATTTAAAGAATACATTAAAAGCTTGTCGTTTTCTGAAATGTATGAGAAAAGTAATCTTAATGATGCATTTACAATATTTCACGAACTTGTCTGTCTATTATTTAAACTTTGTTTTCCTAAAATTAAAATTAAACGAAAAAATTGTTACCAAAAACCAAAATGGATAAGCAAAGGTATCAAACTAAGTTGCAAATCAAAAAGTCAATTAAGAATAAAATTTTATAAAAAAAAATCAAATAGAAATAAAATAAAATATTTACAGTATGCGAAAATTCTAAAAAAATGTATACAAAATGCAAAATTTAATTCTAACAAAAAATACATGTCAAATAACAAGAATATCTGCAAATCATCGTGGAATATTATAAAAGAAGAGACATCTCAAGTACCGTACAATGACATTAGTTTCTTACAACACAACAATACTAAGGTGGAAGATCCGATAGAGATAGCGACATTATTTAACGATTACCTTATTAACTTGACCAAAATACAAAGTAATTCTAACCAAAAAACTGATCAACTCAACTTTCTCCAAGGTATAAACTGCTCATTAAAAGAATCTATATTTCTCAAACCTTGCTCGGAGTGTGAAATAAAAACCTTAATAAAATCGCTAAAGAATTCAAATGCAGTTGGCTACGATGAAATCTCAACGAGAGTAGTTAAAGAGTGTGCACATGAACTTGCACCTCTGATATCGTATCTTATTAATCTTTCTTTCGAAGAGGGTACCTACCCTGAACTATTAAAAAAATCTGTTGTAAAACCAGTACATAAAAAAGGCGACAAATTTACAATGGATAATTATAGACCAATAACCCTTGTCCCAGTATTATCAAAAATATTTGAAAAATGTATGTACAATAGATTAAGTAATTTTTGGACAAAATTTAATGTGATTAGTGCAAATCAACACGGTTTTCAAAAAAATAAATCTACGACATCAGCTGCATTCTCATTGACTAATGAAATCATAAAAAACCTTGACATGAAAAATAATGTAGTGGTATTATTCCTTGACCTATCAAAGGCGTTTGATTTTGTTTCCCATAAAATATTAATAAATAAATTAGAAAAATCTGGAATCAGAGGTCCAGCTCTAAATTGGTTAATTTCATATCTAACCAATAGAACACAATGTGTGGAAGTTACTAGAGCGAACTATGAAAATGATCTTATCCAATACAGGTCGACATACAAACACATGGAAACAGGTGTACCACAGGGCAGTGTACTTGGGCCACTCCTCTTTCTAATTTACATAAATGACCTGTCAAATTTAACACCCCACCATAATATACTTTTTGCGGATGACATTTCTATAATAATGACTGCTAATAAGCATACGGACATTGAAATATTTGAATCGGACATTAACAAAACTATTGACATAATAATTAATTATTTAGGGAATAACAATTTGAAAATTAACTTGACAAAAACAAATTATATACATTTTAAGACCAAAAACAAAACAAATATAGATTTAAACATCAAGTTTGAACAACAAAGAATAGCAAAAATAGAGAGCACCAGCTTCCTAGGTATTAATATTGACTCGTATTTGAGCTGGGAGAATCATATTAATAAGGTATGTAATAAAATAAATAAATTCCGATATGTCCTGCATCGCCTCCGCAAAACTGCTTCTAGAGAAATAGCATTAATGGCATATCATGGATATGTTGCGTCAAACTTAAAATATGGTATACTGATATGGGGAGCCTCCACTCATATAAATAGAGTTTTTCGGGCTCAAAAAAAATGCGTCAGAGCATTGGAAGGTCGGCCACCACACGAATCTTGCAAACCCCTATTCAGCAAACTAAAAATACTCACATTAACAGGTATTTATATTCTCGAAGCGTGTTCCTTTGTAGTTATACATAAACACAATTTTTTAACTGCTAGCCAATTGTACCCACGAAACACTCGAAACCCTCATCGACTGGTATTGGGCAAACCACCACGTACCTCACTACTCCAGCGTAATGCGTACGGAATGTGTATAAAAATATTTAATAAACTGCCAGCAAGTGCGAAAACAATGCCTGAAAGGCTGCTTAAAATTAAATTAAAGCATTTTCTATTAAAATCTGCATTTTACAGCATTAATGAATTCTTAAATTGTAATAATATAACATTGTAAATTAATTACTATAATAGTGTACTTAATAAAATTCAATTATCTTGACATGTATAAATAAACGTATATTGTAAATAAATTAATATATAGACTAATGTAAAAATGTAATATTGACAGTTATAATATAATAATATAAACGTAAACTATTATTACAATGAAATTTGCATGCCTTATATGGTGGAATGTGGAGCACATACTGTTATGATTTAATCTTAAGACATTGTTACATACCCACTTTCAAGCAAATAAATGAATTTGAATTTGAATTTGAATTTGAATTTACCCAGGCAATCTATACAATACCAAATGCGTAGCCGGTAATGTGATTAATGATTAATGTGATTTGTAAAGACGAGGCTGTAAAATAAGGTGATGGAGACGTGCAGGCGAGGGCACTAATCGTGGCTCGTCCGCGACGACCGCGACGTCCAACTCGTGTCGATTCTTGCTTTTGGTATAAGCTATTTAATTACAAAACAAATAAAGGATTATTCTTTTGGACTTAGCGAAGAATATGAGGAATGTTAATAATTCTTAAGAAACGTACCTGGTGATTACAAAATGATTGTGTTACTGTTATGGCTTTAATAAATTACTCTTTACCTATGTTAGTATTTTTTTTGGAAATAGCCGACGAATGAGATTACATAATGGGTAGGTACCTGTTATAACTTGACCTTGCAGTTTTTAACATGGAATTATTGACGTGATAACGTCTATTAAGGGTCAACGCACATTTATTCGGCGCCATTCGCGTTTCGCCGAATGATTTTGGTTACACTTATTCGGCTCGGCTTCTATCAGCCGCGTACGGCGTCGTAAGAATGCGAACGACTGCTTACGGTGTCGTAAGAATGCGAACGGCTGCGTACGGCGCTGAATACGCTGCGAAGTCCGTCCGAAGACGTTAGTAGGTATAATCTATACGGGAACTATGAAGGTCGCAACCTGTCGACAAGGCCAAGGAGTCAAAAATCTTCCATGTACCTACCTACGGCGCGGCGCTGTTCCGCCGCGTTCGACGTCGAACGCGGCATACGCGGCCGAAAGATAAGACACATTTGTCGTCGTTTTCTACTTGTTTACCGCGAAAGCGGAATCGGCGCCGAAAAGCCGAAAGGATGCGTACGCGTCTCCATACAAAATCGTTGTTTACTATGGACAAAAGCCGAATGGAGCCGAATAAATGTGTTTTGACCCTAAAACGATAAGCGCCGGGCGCTTCTATGAAAAAATGTAGCGTTCCGCGAGCGAAAGAGCGGCAATAGCGAGAGAGAGGCACTATCGGTTACGATCGGTGTATCGTAGCCGATGCCGTAGGTGAGCCGTAGGCGATCATAGTGGAGCGGAGAGGGGCGGAGTGGGGCGGGGCGGGGCGGAGCGGAGCTTTGTCATGACGTTGTCACGTTAAACCACCGTCTGTAAACCGACTTTACAGACAACCATTTTACTAACAAGTCATATTTATGGTAGAATCGCGTAAATTATTATTTTGTTGTCTTTACACTCTTTACATACCTAGGAGCCATCCATAAATTACGTCACACTAATTCATATGTTTAATTTCATGACTTTTGACGCCTCCACCCGTCCTTGTCACAGCTGGTGACATTTGTAGGGGGCTACAGTAGTCAGGTATCTATTTAAACAAGCGCATTATTTTCTAATAAAGGCAAAAACCATAGATTAGTATTGTGCAAAAACAAAACAGTACCTACAATAGTAAATTTTAAGTAGGTACTTATTCAAAATGTTAATAGTTTTTTTTTTCTAAAATGAGACAACGGAAGACAGAGACTTAAAACGTTTGTCCAAAACCGGTTTTGTTACCATATAATTTTTTTTAATACCGGTATTTCCATACCTTGATTTTGTTATTTTTACTAGAGTGCTTTTCTACCTTAGAAAAGGGAACTATAGTAGAATTGCCATACCTACGAAAAAAACGTGCATACCTACGAGACGAAACATGGCGGTTTAGTTCCTGGTAATATCCACATGACTTTGACATTACCTTAATCAAAGTGGGTTTTGTAAATACTGCCTTAGTTTCTTAGTAATAAGTCACAGTTTACACCGTAGTAAAGAGGAATACAACATCGCGGCTACGTAGTGTTGCCAGGTCCAATTTGTTTTTAATCGGGCAGAAGGTAAAAAAATCGGGATTTAAGTCTGCAAATCAGGACAAACAAATAATTATTAAAATAGTAAAATAGAATACATAATAGCTCGATTTTTTGCTACGATTCTTCCTCTACGAACTTTAAAAATTGTGAAATATAACTTTTTATAAAAATAAGCCTTTTGTATTTGGTACCAACCAAGGCAAGAAAAATTAAAATACCTATATTTTATGGACTGACCGTGAGTGGCTACCGTTACAGGTACATCTTAATATACCTAGTCTTGCCATAAATACTGAAACAAAGAAAAAAAAATTTTTTTCTATTGCAAATAACATTTATTACTTTTACAGTGTGTTAGTTTAATACATAAATATTAAACGATTTAAAAATAAAAAGCTTATTCGAAATGGTCTCCATTGGCTGCAATGCAATACAATCCTTTAAACGTTGAGGCCAGTTATCAATTGAAGCACGCACTCTTTCCATGGGAAAATTCTTCACTGCCAATCGTATGGATTGTTTTAGGGACTCCAAATTATCATGGCGTTTAGAGCAAGCCGTACTCTCTAAAACTGACCATAAATCATAATCTAGCGGATTAAGATCGGGACTAGACGACGGCCAGTCTTCAGCTCTGATGAAGTCCGAAACGTTCGTTTCCAACCAAGACTGCGTAGACCGAGCGTAGTCATAAAGACCCGGCGCCGAGTCTTGCTGGAAGGACCATTCTTGGTTATTGAACATGGTGTTGTTAAGGGGCTTCACTACCTTCTCAAGAATGGTATCTTGATACACTTGTGCCGATGTTTTGATACCTTTTTCACAAAAGTATGGCTCAGTCACTCTTTCATAGCTAATACCCCACCAAACCATCACTGAAGTCGGATAGTGCCCACGTTGCACTCTGTCGACTAATTGGGAAGCTTCCTTAGAGCTTTGAGCATAAATACGGTCATTTTGTTTGTTAAAATGTTGCTCAATTGTAAAAATTTTCTCATCCGTAAACAAAATTTTTCTGTGACCTCCCTTGGCGTACCGCTTCAGTAGTTGTTTCGATTTTACCACCCTATTCTTTTTTAAATTATCAGTTAAGAAATGACCAGTACGTCTCTTATAGGCTGCAAGTCCTAAGTCATCTTTTAAAATACGCGACATGGTTCTAGGTGCTATCTTCATCTCCCGAGATAAAATCTTTTGCTTTCGGACAGGATTTCTTCGAATTCTTTCCCTTACTGCTTTGACCACCTTTTTCGTACGAACACTACGTGGACGGCCAGATCTTTTTCTGTCACAAACAGAGGAGGTCTCATTGTACCTATTAATAGCCCGGTATACAAAGATTTTACTAATACCAAGCGTATGGAGAGTTTTAAAAACTGCATTTGGCTCCATACCTACTTTGTGTAATCCAATCACAGCGATTCGGTTCTCTTTATCACCCCACTCCATTTTAATATCGCAAAATATTGTACAATGTATTGGCGCCAAAATAAGAAAACTCAATGAACAATCATATAAAAATGATAGATTCCAAATTCAAATGTAATATTTTGTTTATTTTTAATTGTTACAGTATTTATGGCCAGACTAAGTATATAAATTACGTGTCACGTTGTTTGTCCGCGATGGACTCCTAAACTACTGAACCAATTTTAATCAAATTTGCACACCGTGTGCAATTTGATCCAACTTGAAAGATAGGATAGCTTACATCTCAAAATAAAAAAAAAACTTGACATAACGAAGTCTGTCCGGGCAGCTAGTTATACATTATAGCCTAGTCAAACTACGAGTTGGTTCATTCATTCAGTCTTTCATTCATTATCATTTGATTTGTCTAACTGTCATTTAGTTTGACAGTTGTCATTTGTTTTAACTGCTGTCCATTGACTTAAATTATATATACTGCTGTCATTTGTTCTCTTAATTACTTTCATAATATAATTTTTTTCTTCGTGTTTTTTTTTCGATATTTTTATAGTTATAAAACCTGATGCAATCGAACGAAACGAATCCAATAAATCAAAGATCATTAAAATCGGTTCAGCCGTTCTTGAGTTATAACTGGTGTAACTAACACAACTTTGTTAAATTAAACATTTTTATTTTTTCTCCCTCTCCCCCTCTCCATCACATCTCAGTCAACCCTCCCCCTCTCCGTCTCCCCCATCCCCTCCCACTTTCCCATATACCTTTAACCTTTAATACCTTTTTTGTATAGTAGGTACCTACCTATACGTACACACACACGTGCCATGGCCATGCCGTTTGATAGATGTTTCACACCAACAAGCTTTTAAATTTGTGGGTTTGTGCTGTTGGCCGTTGAGGAGTACACTCGTCTGGAGCAAACCCTGAGCTTCCTATCAGGTCAATAAGGACATTAAAATGCATTGTCATCGGAACCAAAGCAATATGTGAAATATCAACTCCGTAGGATGACAGGCAGTAGTTCTAATCTAGATTACCTACAAGACATAATAATTATACCCACATACTGCAATTTGCAAGTTTTAATAAAAGCTTGTTAGAATAGACCCAAATCAATTTTAATTCATAGATTGCCACTGGACCCGCGGTCGTTCTAAACAATCCCCGGGAAGTATATACATTACCTCGGTAAAGTGTGTAATGGATAATAACATTCATATCATTTCATGCATTGCCAGACCGACCTAGGTATTATACACATTTCCTAGGAATTGTGTACCCACAATGTATTGAGTACCCACATTATACAGATATCCGGTAACATATCTAGTATATTCTGAGATCAAAGTAACTATCGTATTTCTGAAGGTCAATGACACCTTCTGCTTCGGCTTCGGCTTCGGCCGAAGGTTTTGGTGAATACCGATTAATCGGCTTCGGCTTCGGCTTCGGCCAGAATTGCACCTTCGGTCGGACACTAGTTATCATTTATCGATTGAAAACACCAAAAAATTCAGTACCTAAAGGTCATGGAGTCGTAAGTGTCGCAACACTCGTAACCAAAAACATTTATGGAAATCAGTATTTACGTGACTCATTTTTAAATTGTGCCAACCCTGTTCACGTAGTCTTTTTCCACGTACGCGGTATAACGAACGGGTTTATACAAAACCATGACAGGGTTGTGTTTTGAATACAGATATTATTATAAAAAGCCAAAATAAATTCGTTAGGGCGTTTTAACTTTTAATAGTAAAAAGGAACACGCCGAGGGGTGATCAACGCAACACATATTAAAATGTTGCGTCGCTTGTCAAGTCAACCCCTATTGAGTGTCAATCTTATTTCCATTATGTATGAGATGCACTCTTTGTTGCAAACTGTCAGTTATGGTTTTTCGCTGACTTGAAAAGATTTTAAAGTTGCGTATGTCGCAATTGTAAAATCTACTGTTTTCAGCTGGGTCTCTGTTATAGTAATTTACGATAAATAATAAAAAAAATCGAAATGTTTGCTGGGACACATAGTAGAAGTGAAATTTCAACGGACAAAAAAATATTTTTCAAAAAAATAATTTAAAAAAATCTTTCTCCTTTCTCTACCTCCGCCGCTGCCGCCTCTCACCACGCGATATATCATCTATCCCTTCCACGCGGCCATAACGCTTTTCGCGAAAGAAAAAATCCTACCCGTCTATAACAAAATGCGGACAGCTCAAAGCATTCTTTGCCAGTCAATCTTTACAAACTAGGAAAAGATCATAAATTATGTTTTCAGCAATTTCGCGTTTCATACATCGTTATTTGGTAAACGAAATACGCTCTAATACGAAATAAACTCACTATAAATTATATTGCCTATTTGAGGTAAGTTTTCTTAAATAGATGGTAGCTGACCAACAGAGTTTTTCTACGCCCAGGTCTGTTGGAACCGCTGTGGTGGGATTTTAAACGCTGGATGAAAAGTAATTTGCTTACTGCAGAATGCATAACAGATTTAATGAACATGGTGTAATAAACTTGGTTGACAAAGAAGAAAGTAGAAGGAGGTCTATCTGGGGATAAAATCAGTTCTCTCTATCTTCAATAGTTCGGAAATAGGGATGTTGACTAATTTTAGGATTCAATTTCATTCTATAGATAGAACCTTAAGATTCACGAAAAAAATATTATAAAAATAATAATCTTCAATTTAAAAACAAAAATTGACAAATAAATAAAAATCATTTTCAAAATTCCCGCCAAAAACGTCACGGGACGTCACTAGCCGATATTCAATACTATCTGTCGACTGAAGTTAGTTGCACTTCCATATAAATTTAGGAACAGTGACGTCATAAGCTCTAAATGGCGTTTGAGGTCACGTGACAGTGAGTACTATTTTTAACATTTTAAAATAATTATATTTAATTTATTGTGATTGATTTCGACAAAAGAATAATATTTTAGGTGTTTAAATGTTTTCCTTGATACTTTAAACATAAATTTATTTTAATTTACTGATAGTGTCAACATCCCTATTATTTGGAGGATTTAGGTATATGGAAATTTGGTCTGTGGACTGTAGTGGACTGATAAACTACCTAAATTAAAAATAACAAAAAGTGATAGGATTATGTACTGTCACCAGGGGCGGCTGTACTTTAAGTGCGCTCGTGCGCCGAACTGCCAGATTTTAATGTTTAGAAAAATAAAAAAATAAATGTTTAATAGTGTCTGATTAACGATCTATTCAATATTAACGAAATTAGGATGAACCAATTTAAGCTCTTTGATAAAGTATTAAGACTCATTATCGCGAAAATCGCTGTAATATGGTTCACGGTGCGCTAGCCAAAGCGCACGGCGAATGCTCATACAACTTCTATGAGATGCAACCGAAAACGCCTGGCGCGTGAGACAGAGCTAGTTCAATAGAAAATGTATGGCGAATTAAGACCACTCTGGTGCGCCGCACGAGAACCGAAGATTACCGAGGTTTGACGAAATTCGCGCGCGCTACGTCGGTCGCCGCGCGGCCGGCGCCCGCCGCCTAGCTAAAAGGAGTTGCGTTTGTTTACATTCTGCAAGGATTTTCTGTATTTTAATATTATGGTTACTGAATTGTGGAACATTGTGTGTGAGTAAATAGGTGTGAAAATGGGTATTAAACTTTAACATCGACTATTTTGAAAGCAATAATGAAACTTTTCAACAAAAATTGTAATTAAAATGGGCAGGATTATTTTTCAAACACTCATTTAAGGACACTTTTAAGACGAATATAACGATACAAATCCATCCAGCCGTTGAGAAAATCATAACCGTTCTTTGGCAGTCGTTAAAAATAAAAATACGCTGATACAGTGCACCACCACTTCTAGGATCCACCAGCCGCCACTGACTGTCACCAATCCGTTTTTCACACGCTCAACTTCAAAAGACGACGACAACTCGTCAGAACGTTACAAACAGTCACCGCACCGCGTGCGTCGCGTCTCGTCCTCATATTGAGTGCGACAAAAGGTCGCACGTCTGTCCGCGGCCTAATCAATACCGCGTGTAGGGGTGTCACTATCGAATTACGAGGTCACTGACCTGTTTGATTAATGGTTTCATTGATTTACTAATGGCGGTTTAATTTTTAATGTTACTTCGGTTCATACGCTTTGTTTCGAGTTTGTTTTTGTATGTAAAGTTCTTTAAAGTACCTTCATGACGATGATCTTTTGACCTTTCAAATTACAACTGGAAATAAATTCGATGGTGGGTTCTTGTCAATTAAAACTTACACAAGTTAGTTACAGTAAGTTGGTTAGTTAATAACTTACTATTTACCGACTTGCTGCATAATCCGCACATAGAAACAGTATTAATCTGTTGCGTGAACGAGTAAATTAGACTTGCGACTCAATGGTTTTGCATTGCTTGAACACTGCACTGATTTGCGACGAACTTTAAGAGCAACTTTTGTTTGCCACAAGACTTATTCTTTTTGCATAACCAAGACAATACGCGTAAATCAAACAATAAAAATGTCAAATACCAAATTGTCAAAAACAAAAAAAGTCGAAAACGTTCACATTTCACGAGTTTAACAATTGGATATTTTTACCTAGGTAAACAAAGTATTAAAACACATGTTTCTCTTTTTCCATTTAACTCCCCCTCCCCTCGCCAGTGACATGACGGTGCAAAGCGGCGTGCGTTTCATTACATTCCATTTGGTCAATTGCGACTTAACTTTGATTACGGAGTTCGTCCGAGCAGATTAAATGAATTGCACAAGCCAACGCCTCATTAGATCCCCTAAAGCACTGCGTGTATAAGCGCCGATGGTATCGTGGTGCCTATAGGTGCACATGTTAGGCCTACTGTCCACAGCGCTTCATTTGAAGATTGCAATAAGCAAACGTGACAGAAGACCTTACTGATGTGAAGGAAACAACGAAGTTTTTCACCTTCCAAATTTTGGATAGATAGTGGCTGAGTGGTAGCAAAAACTTTTTCAGCGTCTTCGCGCTTGGAAGGGCATGCAAAATAGTAATAGATATAAAAATGGTGTAATCAATGATAAACATGGAATCATTGAGACCTTCATTGATAAAACTAGGAGAACAGTCTTACAAGAAGTGACAAAACGAAATCTGCATCAACTCCTTATTACACCAAGCGCTTATGCAATTCAGACGCACGTTCTATTAGAACTTAACGTACCGCAACAAACACACGAAAACAAAGGTAACAAACAATCAGCAAAGAAAAAAATAAATCGAAACCGTCGTTGTGGGGGTGAAATGGGGCGTGGCAGCGTAATACATTTGATCTGTGCGAACAAGTTCCGCAATCAAGTGCAAACGGCGGTGAGATTAAGTCGTTGCTGACCGTAAGGACGCTAATGAAACGCAGAGATACCCTCAGCGGGGTTTAACAGGGTTTTAATGATATACGAGGACGAGTAACTACTGGACGCGCAGGCTAAACTGTGAACTTGCTGCTTTGCGGCTAGCGATTGAAATCTGGATAATATGATGCGGCAATACGGCGAATCCAACGTTATTTTACGAGTACCGAATCCAGTATGAATTTACCGGATAAATTTAATTTCATTATAATTATTATTTATGATATAACTCAACTCAACTCGATTACGTTATACCTACTTAATTTATTTAAAGAACTACCGGCATAAAAAACTACAAAATGACACTAAAGAACGAAATATCACAACTTCGCTGACTGCACAAGTGTAACCCCACCAACGCAAGAATTATTTATCAGCACACATTGCATGTACCTACCTCATCAAATATACCTAACCCAACCAACCATTAGACAATTTCGTCTGGCCCTTAATGCCTATAAAAATACGAAGGTGGTCATTAAACACACGCGAGCGAACACGGGTCAAAGACAGGTTCCAAACCATTTCGTACTAATGTCCCCATCATGATAATTGTCCAATAGCGCTCAGTCACTCGATTTGATCAGTCTACTTGCACGTGAGACGAGGCAATCAAATTTATTGGACGACACCCCCAAGTTATCCCCGATCTAATTGTATCATGTGAGGTAGGCACGCAACTTGAGTATTTCAAAACACGTTATTTTCATGTTTATAGACAATAAACGGTCTTGTTGGTAAGTGAGCATCGCCGCCTAAGGACATCTGAAGCACCAGGGATGTTACCGACGTGTTACCAGCTAGTTTTGTGAAGTAAACAGCTGACTAAGAACAGATGGACCACCTTGGTAGACCAGTAACATCAACGGCAACAAGCAAAATGCTAAACCTGATTATAACTGAAAAATGACTGCTAAAAATTTAAGAGTGATAGAGGACTAAAAAATTACTTATAATATTGGATTTCAAGTTTCCATATAATCCAATCTAACCAATAAAATTAATAGAAAAAATTGACAACGAACTGTAATTTAATAAGTATCATCAGAAAAATACTAATGAAATTCAAATGGTAAAAGTCAACTTACAAACTGATCAATTCGTAGAATACCGCCATTATTTCCACTAACGTACCTACTTAAATCAATAATAAGTACCTAATCGATCGAGGTCTTCTTGAGCTGTCGGTAGACGGATGACCTCTAATTGCTAAATTCTAAGCGCGTTTAGGCTTCAGAGGGCACTTAAAGTTCAGCCATAGTTGTCATTGCTAGTGGTATTTTTACAACTCCTAAAATTTTCTTCAACATTGGTCAAGTCTGTCAACAATCCATAGCTCACTAGTTCAGCATCAGAACTTCACAAGTCCAGTAACAAGTGGTATGTACCTACACTGTACAGCGACGTTTCTAGACAATTGCAATCTCACTTCTCAAGGCAATTTCAAATCCATAAATAAACCGACAACAAAACAAACGGAACGCCGACAGAAACAGGTGTTGTTGTGTCGCTGGTCGCACCCGCGTCCATTACAATACAAAATTACACCAAAGAGTGCATCTAGACGGTAATTGCAGCTAAGGTGGAATTCCGCCGCACCTAAAGACACCAGACACAAATAAAAGACACTGAGACACGAGCACTGAGCGAGTCGCGTCTGTCTGTCTGTCAAGCGTTCGCGAACTTGGCTCCTTCTAACTTACTTTGTGTCGTTCCACTTCGCCTTTTTAGTAGCTCATCATTCATTTATAACAACTACAAGTTCCTTATCGTGTGAAAAGTAAAGGCTCTGCTGTTCTAGTAGAAAGTGATGCAATAATCCATAGCCAGGAGATTGTAATATGTATGAGAAATAACATTTATTTTAACTAGTAGACCTTTATTAATAAGTTATTGACTAACAAGCTTTCTAGATCTTTCAGAACACAGGGTACAAGTCACTCCTTTTAAGGCGAGCGTATTCGACCGTTGTAGGCATTTTGTTCACTGCCCTTTACCCCGCTCCCCTGAGTGTAAACTCGACCGCCACGCCGTGAGCCGGCCGCGCGCGGCTGTGAGGTTAATGACCCCGTGCGTAGCTGTAGATCCTACATAGCCTAGTTGGTAGTGGACCTGCCTGCGAACTGCGAAGCGAGGGGTTTCGGGTTCGATTTCCGGCCGGGGCAAATATTTATGTGACAGATAAATATTTGTACTCGTGTCATGGCTGTTATTGTGATGTGTTATATGTGTAGTACATGCCACCCGCGACACAGGTAAATACTTGTAACCTACTGCGGGGGTATGAGTGTGGAAGGGTTTTATTATTATTATTATTATTATTATTATTAGTAACTGCTCTGAGTTGGGGTGTAAGTATACTTTATTTTGATTTATTCATTGGAATTTTAGGTGTAATAAAATAAGAGTAATGATAATTTTAGCTTATCCAGTGGAGACTAGAGGTGAGTGGAGACTGACTTGAAATTTTATGATACGAAACTGTCCAATGGAGACTAGAGGTGAGTGGAGACTGACTTGAAATTTTATGATACGAAACTGTCCAGTGGAGACTAGAGGTGAGTGGAGACTGACTTGAAATTTTATGATACGAAACTGTCCAGTGGAGACTAGAGGTGAGTGGAGACTGACTTGAAATTTTATGATACGAAACTGGCCAGTGGAGACTAGAGGTGAGTGGAGACTGACTTGAAATTTTATGATACGAAACTGTCCAGTGGAGACTAGAGGTGAGTGGAGACTGACTTGAAATTTTATGATACGAAACTGTCCAGTGGAGACTAGAGGTGAGTGGAGACTGACTTGAAATTTTATGAAACGAAACTGTCCAGTGGAGACTAGAGGTGAGTGGAGACTGACTTGAAATTTTATGAAACGAAACTGTCCAGTGGAGACTAGAGTTGAGTGGAGACTGACTTGAAATTTTATGAAACGAAACTGTCCAGTGGAGACTAGAGGTGAGTGCAGACTGACTTGAAATTTTATGAAACGAAACTGTCCAGTGGAGACTAAAGGTGAGTGGATAACAAATAAGTAGGTACTTACATACAAAATTGACTAATATCATCTAAATACTAACAAAAAATAACCAACTTCAAAATAACTCGAAAACTACTTGTCAAATCTCCCTCAAATTTATGTGGAACCACATGATACGCACCAGCTTTCTATCAAAAAAAGAATCATCAAAATCGGTTCACCTACAAATAAGTAGGTACTTACATACAAAATTGACTAATATCATCTAAATACTAACAAAAAGTAACCAACTTCAAAATCGAAACGAGCTTTTTTTTCAAAATGGCGGACTTGTAGGTATGCCAGGTTCCGTACAAAAATCTTCAAACCCTTTGGATAAGATATTTTACAAGTATGTTGAGAATGATAAAAAGTATAAGAATAATTTAAAATAAAATACCTAAAGATACGTAAAAAATAATAAAAACAAAAAAATTAAAATGTGTGCCATTCACACATTTTAGAACTTAGAAGTGAAACCTTCAAAAATTTTGTTTTCAAGATAATGAGACGAATGTAAAATTTCGGGAAGATGATAATTGTAGGTTTTACTATTCCACTCCACTCCACTCCACTCCACTCCACAAATTTTGACTTTTGACTTTTTTGCCTTTTTTGATTTTAGACTTTAGACTTTTTTGACTTTTTTTGACGTTTTTGACTTGACTGTTGACTTTTGACTTTTTTGACTTTTTTGACTTTGACTTTTCTTACTTTTTTCACTTTATTGACTTTTTTGACTTTTTTGACTTTTGACTTTTTTGACTTGACTTTTTTTACTTTTTTGACTTGACTTTTTTGACTTTTTTGACTTTTGACTTTTGACTTTTGACTTTTGACTTTTGACTTTTGACTTGACTTTTGACTTTTGACTTTTTTGACTTTTTTGAATTTTGACTTTGACTTTTTTGGCTTTTTTGACTTTTGACTTTTTTGACTTTTGACTTTTTTGACTTTTGACTTTTGACTTTTTTGAATTTTGACCTTTTTGACTTTTGACTTTTGACTTTTTTGACTTTTTTGACTTTTTTTACTTTTTTGACTTTAGACTTTTGACTTTTGACTTTTGACTTTTGACTTTTGACTTTTTTGACTTTTTTGAATTTTGACTTTGACTTTTTTGGCTTTTTTGACTTTTGACTTTTTTGAATTTTGACCTTTTTGACTTTTGACTTTTTTGACTTTTTTGACTTTTTTTACTTTTTTGACTTTAGACTTTTGACTTTTGACTTTTGACTTTTGACTTTTTTGAATTTTGACTTTTTTGACTTTTTTGACTTTTGACTTTTTTGACTTTGACTTTTTTGACTTTTGACTTTTGACTTTTTTGACTTTTGACTTTTTTGACTTTTGACTTTTGACTTTTTTGAATTTTGACTTTTTTGACTTTTTTGACTTTGACTTTTTTGACTTTTTTGACTTTGACTTTTTTGACTTTTTTGACTTTTTTGACTTGACTTTTATGACTTTTTTGACTTTTGACTTTTGACTTTTTTGAATTTTGACTTTTTTGACTTTTGACTTTTTTGACTTTAGACTTGACTTTTGACTTTTTTGACTTTTGACTTTTGACTTTTGACTTTTTTGAATTTTGACTTTTTTGACTTTTTTGACTTTTGACTTTTTTGACTTTGACTTTTTTGACTTGACTTTTTTGACTTTTGACTTTTGACTTGTTTGAATTTTGACTTTTTTGACTTTTTTGACTTTTTTGACTTTTGACTTTTTTGACTTTGACTTTTTTGACTTGACTTTTTTGACTTTTTTGACTTTTGACTTTTGACTTTTGACTTTTTTGACTTTTTTGACTTTTTTGAATTTCGACTTTTGACTTTTTTGACATTTTTGACTTTCGACTTTTTTGACTTTTGACTTCAAGAAGTTTTCACTTCAATAATCATTTTTTCAAAACAATTTTCCATTTATTTCATAACGCGCCTAAATAAGGTCAAAAAAGTCTTCAAAAAAGAAAACTGTCTCTCAAGCTCCCAGCCGTCACGACGAGTCGTTTGGCGACTGACACATGCTCAAGGGTGGTAGCTATCCATGCGAACCCCATGGAGAAATAATAATAGTAATAATGGTATTAAATTTAAAATCAATATTACCAATATAATCCCTCGAGGGGCCCTACCACCAGCGGGCCGGATTTAGTCGCCTTTTACGACACCCATCCGGCTTGGGATAGTATTAGATAATAATTGTGTAATTAGCACTTGACTTATACCAATACCCAAATACTATAATAGTAACTAAAGTATAAAAACGAAAAATTTTTATTATTTCAAATTACAGCAGTGTGGATACTTTGGACAGTACCTAATACGTAATATAAGTTCAGAAGGCGCGCGCGCCAAATTCGAAATTAAAATTAGTGTCGGAAATTCGACAACGTGCGGCTGCGATGCCGATTAGCACAGGTCCTACCTCGAAGGCGACTGGCGCGAGAGTAAAATTGAGTAAATTAACGCGTCGGGCGTTTCGTTGCTCGTGGAAAGGGAAAAAATAGAAATTGAAAGGGAAGTTTTTCAAAATTTCAAATTATGATCAGAAAGAAATATTGGTATCTATAGGACCTATACTGTGGTATATTTTTTATTATCTGGAAGCGATTAAAACGCGAATAAAACGCCATTTTTATGCCAGATTAGACCCCACTTTGTGATTTATTTCTATCCAATGAAATAATTGCTATCGTGTATCAAGTATGAGGGAACGAAAGAACAAAGACTGTAAAATAACATATATTTTTTTTAGAATTGTATTATGTACCATTTATGAACAAAACACCTTCAAAAATACCATTTCTTGGGATAATATCGCCTTAATCATGGCATACAGCATACTTCGCTCCAGTGCGGATTGATTTTCTAACTTTACGCCGGACTGTACCTAGTGGCGTCTCCTGAATTTTGTTCAATAAGTTCATGTAGCCGCTATTACTTATGAAAATCAGTAACATTTAGTTCGTCCTGTCTATACTATTGCTCATGGCCCAATAATATGTGCCAATGGTCACTGATGATGAAATACTCTCGTGAATAAATCATCAACAACTCCTTATATTCAAGACAGTGTGGTACATTACATACTCGTAATAATAAAAATAAAAATGAATCTGTACACATGTATTTCCATAAATAGTACCTAGCTCAATGCCACACAGGCAAGGAGCAAGAGGAATTACAAATTCAAGATTAGTTTCGGCCACGAACGTTATACAAGACATCTGGACGGCAAGCTTGCTGACGAATATCTCCGTCTTATCATTGGTCGAAGTTACACACCGACACCCTACGAGTAGCTACGAGTTTAAGGTCAACGTCAATCAGGCCTATGATTGGACGAAATTGTTCATCCAATGGCACGTGATCCGTCTTCAGGTACCTCTTCGAAGCTTCCCGTCCAGATGTATAATTATATAAAGTTCTTGGTTTCGGTACAGGTACAGGACAGACGGAGACAGATAAAATTCCCAACAAACCAACCAAATATCACATTAGCATTACAAACTACAATAACACAATCGATTTATCGTTAAAAGGAAACAGTTTTACAAGAATCATCGGCAGTGATTTAGATACTGTTACAGCGTAGCACAAACGGCGCCCTTTGATCTGACGCCGTCGAGCAAGAGGGTAGAAAGAAAAAAGAAAAAAACAACCCATGATCAACTGCCTTTGATTTCCGATGAGGGCACTTGAGGTTGAGCCGAGCGCTATGGTGCCAGCGATAAAATCGTTTTTGCTTTGAGCGCAAGAGATCGCCTTTCAAGCTTACGATGCCGAGACGACCTTTTATCGCTTTTTAACCTTTTAACAACTTTAACAATAGATACTATTACAGCTGATAGTATACCATATTTTTACTTATATGTGTCTCCATGATGAGGGTTAGATGACAAAGCTTAACACTTACGCGATGACTCCCAATTGCATGTCAATCTGTTGACTATCACACTATTCAAAGCTTAGAAATACAATTTATTAAACGTTGATTATTATATTTTTTTGTACACTAAGTACTCACTGAATTAGTGATCTTTAAGAATATAGCATGTTTTATATCAATTGCAATTGTAGATGTTTCCTAATCTTTGTATAAGTATTTTGTATGCTGCCAACTAAAATAAGAGTAAAACTTTGCTCTCAGAATCGCTAAGAGAACAGGGTGAAAATTTCCGTCGGAAAATGTCTACTATATCAAAATCAAATTAAACAAATATCGTGTCGCATTCGTCACGCCACATGTAAATGTTAGCGAAGTCGAAAAGAATTATACATTTAAGACGACGACACGTAAATATGGTATCCTTAACTCATTCATTATGCTAACTTTAAAACTGTCAACGGGATGGAACAAGGAATAACTGGAGTGGTCATTCCACATATTTGTTCTAAAAGGTTGTGAATTCAATTTAATTAATCTAATGCAATAATTTAGATTGAATCGCGTGTTAGTTTAAAATAACTAAATAATAAAGTGTCAAAATAACATAGACTCGTCGGGTCTCTCGATATATAACTCTAGCTCTTAAAAGTTCAATTCAATGAATGCCTGAACTCACAATATAAAGCAACAATATAGACATTCTCCATGACCTGATACCTGATAATCTTAATAACATAAAATAATGAGTTCAGCTTAATTGGACTATAGGTGGATTAGTTGGTACCTAGCTAGTTTAGCGGGTGAGCACTGGGCTAGTCTCATAAAAGATTATATCTACTATGTTTTTAAGAATATAATATTATACTAGACAGTATTAGGGATATAATATCTTTCAACACCAACACCCGATCCACAGCTTTCACTATTCATTACAGATGTAACACACGTGTTAATAAGAACTCGATATAAACACGATCCACAATCGTTTCAGGAAACCGAACTGATATATTTACGTTATGAACGTTTTGTGACAAAAAAGACTATCTTATCCAGTCTTAAATTAATAGTGGACGCTATAAAATTTAATTACAATATTAACAAACGCTATCTAGACAATAGTTCTCTGTTCATACCCGGTCGGGGTAGACGCTTATGTCTGGGTAGTGATACTAGTGATGTAGATGTTTCGTGAGGAAACTTGCACACCTAAGATTAAGTTCTCGAAAGGTGTGGAAACGGTAACAAGTCGCATAAACCAGCGCAGCGGGCTATGTCCTAATCCTAACTCCTATCCCCGTATTTTATTAGCAGAGGATATCGAGTTTAGCTTTTCTTTATGATTCTTAAATTTAATGATACTTTACTTCTTGTCAAGTGTAATAATAACAACAGTGATAAGACTAACAAAAATGTTTGCTCACATAATCACACACCCGCTTTATTTCATGTTTTTTTTTTACTTTTTTTAAATCATTAAACACTTTAAAATTCCGGATTTCGAAAAAACATTCGTTTAATTGAAAATCGACCTAAATCTAAATGGACATCCGCTGTGAATATCGAAACACGATGCATATTTAAAGAAAGGCACCTTATCTAAGGAACTGGTTCGATCGTAAACGATCGACTAATACCGAACCATAGCTTTCAATTTATTTTAAGTTATAATATATTATTGTTGTTAAATTAAGCATTTCGCCCTCCATCGTACGCACTCAATGATTTATAATTATTAAAATCAACTACCTTAAAAGCTTGTAACCACTACAGTGTATAAAACTTTTAACTCATCACCAACACCACCACATCTAATTCATCGTCACGACCCTGTAGCTTAGTTGGTAGCGACCCTGCCTGCGAAGCGAGGGATCCCGGGTTCGATTCCCGGCCGGGGCAAATATTTATGTAACAGATAAATATTTGTACTCGGGTCATGGGTGTGATTGTGAAGTGTTCTATCACCCATGCCACCCGCGACACATGTAATAATAACCTACTGCGGGGTTATGAGTGTGTTAGCGTTTATTATTATTTATTATACCAATACACTCAACGTAAGAACATACGCCACTATCGCTGACTCAATTTCAATCAGTCGCCAGAAGCACGAACAGTACGAACGTATTATCAACATACACCTAATGGTCATTAACTCATTAGTTATGATATTATGTTATGATATATAACACGTTCACTCGCTTAAGGATGAATGGCTACTCCGAGCCGGGCACGAGCCGTGCTCCGAACGAGGCACGGACGAGGCACGGCACTAACATTTTATTATGACGCGGACATCGAGTGTTTATGCTACACCATGCGACGTCCGCGTCCGAGCCTCGTAAAAATGTTAGTGAAGTTGCTCGTGCGGCGTGCCCGGCACGGTGTAGCATAATTTTATTCATACCTTACTCGCTCAGTCGTCAGCGGTGGGACAGGTCAATAAGATCGCGGTGTTATCTGGAGATGTAATCCCTTATCAGTAGATAGCCTGCCGCCACGAATACAACGCAAGGGCATTAGCGTAGATAACAAGGTATGTCTTCTGTACTTCTATACTGGATTTAAATCTAACTTGTATGGATAAAAAAAAGATTACGCTTTTCTAATTCTAAGTTCGGCATTTGATGTAAACAGTCGTCTGCTGTTGTATTGGCTGTATGTAAATGTTAATACATACGTATTATTACACGTATTATTATACGTATGTTGTATTAACCAACAATTATTATACTTGTTTATTTATAACCTCAAATTCTTTCGTTTAAGAACTAAATGGTAGAATGGTATTAATTAAGTTCGCCCATATCAATAACTATAGGTAGTTATACGTGAAAACGTATTACCAGTTAAGCAATAAAAACCAGCAAGTTAACGCGTTTTCCACATTTATGTCACCTCTAAAATATATTAAAACTTCCAAATGACGCCCACACGTCTTTTACTTCGTCCTCGTCCCCCTTCTTCACCCCCCGCGTTCATCCTCCATTTTGCGTTCTATTTCATTCCTTTATAATAGTTCTCATTTTCTCAATAACTTATTAAATTGGGAAAACATACACGTTTTTCAATCATAAAGATTATAAAGCAATATTATTTTCCAGCAATGTTTTCACTAATATAGAATACGTAATGACGTCAAAGCAAAGGACCAAACAATAAAAGTAAGAAATAAATTATTTCTTGATTGAACAGTTAAAGACGTCTAAATTTACATTAAATAAATTACCATTATTATTATTATTATTATTAAATATTTGCAAATATTTATTTATTTATTTAACCTTTATTGACCACAGTAAAATATCACGGTACAAATGGTGACCTTAATGCTTAATGCATTCTCTATCAGCTAACCATTGGCCAAAATAAAAATCCGCGAAAGGCGGTTTGGGAAGGTAAGTTGATTGATACACATAATTATAACGTACATATTAATACCTACATATAAAAAAATAACAAAATACGTATACTAATTATCTGTAACATAAGGGTCTCACACAGAACAACTAAAATTATTAGATGTTCTGTGGGGTCTCACCATACTTATCAGTTCAGACGGCTAATACGCGCAAATTACTTTATCTCTGGCTATACTTATCGGCCACTATCGCATCATGTCGCCACGAGCTATCTCGCTCTTATTTCCATAGACCTAAAGCTTTTTGTACCAGGATTAACCCGATTCCTCGTCAATAAGTACGGGGAGTCCCCACAAGGCCTTAATAAAATCTTTGGTTTTTGACCCAATTAACATTTTATGTTGCAATGTCGATATCCAAGTATTAGCCAGGTGAATGGATCCCGGATGAACCCTGTGTCAGCTTCTTTGTGAAACCAATATCGTTTGTGATCGCCGGACTTTACAAGCTAAAACTGTTACGGCCGACGAGAATTTTAATTAAATATCACACAAGGCTGTACGACCATAAAATGAGCCTTAGTTATCGAGATGATTTTTTATAAGCATCTGTTAAGAGATGAGTTTATTTTTAATTTATAAATAGGTAACTGTATATTTCTAGTATATTGTTTGTTGTATAATATGGTGTTCCTTAAGGTTAGTGGTGTTATCCAACATCTTTTAATAAGATTATTTTACCATAATTTACCAAAACGTTTTAAGAAGAAATTTCTAATCTAAGTCGAAATATATCTTCGAAACCAGGGTTGCTACCAGCTGGCTTCCGGGATCGTCAATGGACAATCCAGTTTCCCAGTTGGTGGATTGCATTACAGTGCGACGTGTCGATTCGAAGCGAAAAAATGTACACCTTTGTATGGCAGATAATGTTCACGAATCATGGGATGGAGAAAACGTGACTTACCACGGTATAAAACGGGTCCAATTTGAACATGAAATAAGCCTTATACATTTACTTTTGAACGTACTGCGTAATTCTAGGGACGAAAACAACTTGAGAAAAATTCTAAGCTTTCCACGTGTCAAACCATTACGTCTACCGTCCACGTGCCAAACTGCCAAACCATAGTGCTTACACGAAGCCACCTCAGTATAAAACTCAACCTACTGGGGTACGAAACTCAACTGTGACGGTCGTCTCAATAAATCGCCAGGGGGCAAAACGACGTCACGTCACGACACTCACGACTGACGCGACGCCAAACGACGTTAGCCGCTTCTTCTTTATACGACACGATAATGATACAGCTTTATAATTCAAGGGATGCATTTAAAACATTACATAAAAGTATCACATTTACAGGTGTGACAGCAACTTTCTACGCCACTCGCACGCATACAGCAGTTACGTGTGTACACAATACATAGTCACTGCTATTGCAGAAGTAGGCGTGTCATGGGAAATGGATTTACAATAAAAGCAGGCTCTACAGTCTACGATACAAAATGTCGGTAATAAGTCATTAAAGAATTACAATCACACAGCTAACTTAATTATGATATCACTCATCGACTACACACTCATAGCCCCACACTAGGATTCCGTGTGCCGTGGATGGCGCTGGCGTTACAGTTACTCCCCTTTATCTACCAGACTCCAAGTCTCCAACCGTGGTGTCATTATCGTTGTCGTATCGTCGACGCAGAAGCGGTCGTCGTCCGCTCATTCCACTGTTGCCATCAATTATCGGGCCCGTGCCGCGTAATTTGCCGCAACGTGCCCCGCTTAGGGTTGCCAGAATTACCGCGGACCGCTATTGAATTACGCGGATCCGTTTCCGAAATAATTGTTACTTATCGCGTGCTAAGCAACAGCGTAGATAGGCTTGACTGATAAATCCATATTGTGGTGTAAGTGATACTCGTGCTTGATACTGATGCTAAAAACTTGCTTGCATTTTGGGTAAAACGAGAAAAACTTTCGAGGATTTTTTTGATTTTAGCAACTTCAATCGTCTACTCATTATTTGAGAACTAAATTAATTGTTTAAAAATACGTTTTTTTAAATAACTAAGTACCTTACATGCTAAGATCCGTTATTATATTAAGGTATTCGTTCAAATTCCTTAATAACATAAACAAAACGATTCAGTAAGTAATAACAAACTTATGAAACAAATATCCTTTTAGCTTGAACTTTAACTGACAGCAGGCAACCCTATCGGCTACTTATTATTTATGCTGCGTTTTGCGCTGCCATCTTTCATTTTACTCTTTTTAGCAAACCAACAGACGTTTCTTTTATAATTACTCATTTTGAAAATAGTTAAGCAATTTAATAGCGGGGCCAATTGTTAACCTTAATGAGTTCTTTCAGTGGTTTGCCCGGGGGACAACGACGAAGAAACGGAGCAATTCGCGACAATGTCTACTTAAACCACCGCACACCTACATGTGAAACTGTAGAACAGGACCAATATTGCGATGGGGGAGCTAGTAACGGACTCTGTATAACCATATCCTGCAAATATAAACCTGCTAATCGTACTTATACTATAAATGTGAAAGTTGTGAACGGATTTTTATGAAAAGCACACAATGATCGTGTGATCTGGAATAAGACCTAAGAGGGTATCTTATTATCAACCAAACCTAAACATAGCTTTAGGGGGTGCAAAGTTGCGGCTCGTCTTAAAAAAAGTTACGGGTATTAATCTTGGAACACCATCTCTTATTAATTAATGTTAAAGACATAACGCTAGGGTAACTATTGCTAGGAAAATAAATGACAATTGATCAATAAATACATTAATGTGATTTATTATCTAACATTAAGGTTCTATATTGTACTGATGAAGATGAATTCCTGCGTGGGAGTTTCCTTTGCCAAATTAAGCGAACAGTACGTAACTGGCAAAGAATGAAAGGCATTAAGTTCGCCCTTGGAACACGCCCAGCTTCAGCGGTTTCAAGAATACATACATAAATAGTTAAAATACCTGTCGTAAAATATATTATGTAATTACAAATAAATTGACAATTTATTTTTTGTTTACTTTACTCTTGTAATGTCGACATGACATTAGTACAAAAGCTAATAAATACTTTACTGCTTATTTTAAAATGGAATCCTAACAGACTTAAACCTAAGAACTTCAAACCAATTTTTTTCACCTGTAAAGTACAAACCGGGTTAAATATTTACCCCACGGGATTTATTATTTTCCAAATTATTATATTCCCAATCCGAAATCAATCCAATTTTTAGGTTTATTTAGTTCACCAGGATGGCTTTCGCATATCTTCAAAGGAGCCGATATAAAAATAAAAATGCAAGTAAATTTATTTATGCCACGTTCAATGCTCCAGACGTTTACGCCCATTTTGTTTTTGAACCTTTTGTCAGTGCCGTTTGAAAATAGTTCCTCGCATCAATAATGATGTGGCTATCTTTAATTATTAGTTTCTTTTCTACTTACAATTAGTATTTAGAATCATTCGGTCTCTATCTAATTCTTGGTCTATATGCCTGCAAAAGCAACCAATTATTAAATATAGAACCATTTTTAGTTTAAAAATAAACACACATCTATAGTCCATACGAGATTGAAAACCCATAAAAAAACGGTCATAGGCCGGTGAAGCGACTGTTCCAAACGCTCATAGCCCGTAGGTTAAAATTTCTCGAGTGCTTTCGTGCTTCGGAAGGCACGGAAAGAAGTCGGTCTTGGTTGCTAATAAATATAGGTACGCAAAATATTAATACTCGCATCTACATACACTAGAACTAGAACTAGGAACCAAGAAACTACAACAAACTTTTTTCGTTTCCCAGGATCTAGTCCAAGAATCCAAGACCTATCCCGACTATTATCTAAGTACCTAAGTACGGAGGTTAGTCCCAAAGATCTTTATGCTAAGCACCATTCCATCAGACATAACTGTAGGATCGCAGTCCTATTTGAACGCGGCTCCTGAGAGATTGCTCACCGGGTCGTAAGCAACTTCCATTGTTGGACTGACTTTAATGTTTAGAAGGGCTAGTTAAGTTCCTAATTGTGATTTAGGAACGTTGAAGTAACTCTGTAACGAGCAGCCTCACCACTAGTTTATTATATTATGGCAGCAAGCATATCTAATGAGGTTAACGAACTCTAATAGCACATTGTACTTATTGCCCATTCATTGAAAATATCATCATTAACTTTATCACCATCATCATCATCCCCAACACTGGTTAGGCGCAGATTTTCGCAGACTTCCCATGTCTTTTTTATGTACATTACGGGAAATCTTTCTTTCTTTTTTCTTTTTGCTCAGCAACGTCATGATGCTTTTGTGTTTCTGATGTCCATGGGCAACGGTGGCCACTGAGCTTCAAGTGGATCGTCAGTTTGTCTGTTGGCTAGTTACACCAACAATCTTTGCTGCGAAGGTCACATGCTGTTTTTAGGGTTCCAAACTAAAACCGGAACTCTTATAGTTTCGTCATGTCCGTCCGTCCGATCGAAGAAAAGCGCCGAGACCCTTAGTGCTAGAAAGCTGTTATACACATTTTATTAAAACTCCAGAATCGTAGAATAAAATTTTAAAAAACATTTTTTTCAGGATACCTCCCCTACAGATAACGTGCGAATGAATTTTTTATTCGTCGCTTACCATATAGTGTGGGGTATGAAAAGGTCTTTCAAAAATATTATGGGTCTTCTACAAGACTATAACCATTATTTATTTATTTAAAATTTCATGTACACGATTAAACTTAAATTAAAACGTTATTTAAATCAGTAGTACATAGGAACTGCTTATTTCAAAATGAAATTTCTTCCAGCAGACCTGGTAGTTGAAATTTTATGCGAGAGGCAAATTTAGCGTGCACATAAAAAATACGGCATATTCTACATATACTTAAATATATTCAAATACATATATAACATAATATATAAAATATATATCTATATAATAATAATAATGATTATTATAAATACATACTATATACATAAATATACATACATACATACATAATGACATATCATAAAAATTGTTTGATAGCACTGAATGTACTAAAGTTAGACATAGTTAAGAATGTGACGTTAATAGAATTATAATAATTTGGTATAATATAGGGAAGAGAAAGAAGGAGTATTAATAGATCGATAACAACTTAGGAAAGCGATAGGTAATACTTTTTTACTTTTGACTTAAATGTAGTTATTGTCTTACTCTCACGAATATGGAACGGCAGTGAGTTCCAAAGTCTTACTGCATGAACTGAGAAGGAATGGGAATACGAAGTGGTTTTATGTTGTGGAAACTTGAGGAGAGATTTGCGGTGAGTTCTACAAGGTACAAAAGAGGGACGTGCGTAGGTAAAGCGATTCCGCAGGTAAGTGGGTAAAGGAGAACCCCATCTTCCATAGAGATACCGGCCCAGATTAGACAAGAATGAAAATTGGTGGCCAATTAGATCATTGTAAAAGCTTTAATTTCTCCAATTTTCACGTCTGCTAGCAATGGCCAACTAAGGAAATCCTAGAATTTCCACCTAAATATGGTTATGTCACACTCATGTCACTCACAGCAATATATTATGCCCATTACTAGGGACTTACTACCTCAAACCAAACACCTACTCTAATATTGACAGTATTAGGAATAATTATGATCATAAGATGCAGTAAAAATTAAAGTTACATATATGTAAACACTAACAAAATACAACTACATAAACAGTAGGTAATGGTTGAAACTAAGTAGGTGGGTGAATATTATTATTAATAAAAGCTATTTCATGTCATATAGAGACTTTATTAGTTAACATCACATCATAATATTATATTAATATTTCGTCTAGAAATTGTGCAGCAGGTATACGTATTGTATGGGTACTGCAACGTCTGCATCCTACTGTTCTTCTAGAGGTGTATAGGGTACGTCATCCAGTGTTCAGAAAAAGGTCAGTCACAAAACAGGCGATCTCGGAGTCCAATATTCATGCAATATTTGTTTAAAAAACAAATCCAGAAGTTATAGCGAAAACACATTCACCAAAACACTAGTACGAAAGCGAATGCAATAGAAAATTAAAATAACTGTGTGCGTTTCGATATGTTTCAATAGTAAATAGGCCTGCAAATACGATGAAAATATTAATTTAATAGTAAAAATACACAAAAGATGCAAGATTATTGACAATGGTGTTATTTATAATTGCTATGGTAACCAAAATGACATCAGATAGGTTAGATTACACCAGAGATCTTTGTTGTCAATCGATTCAAATGTCTCGAAATCAATGTCAAAATACTAGAAATGTCTTTTAATTAGCGTAACGATTTAATGGTAATTATAAATATATTACATAGTTTAGATAAACAATGAATAAGACAACATGTAAAAAAGGAAAAAAGGAATTAATCTTGTACTTAAAATGAATAATAATTCATAAAATATATTATTCAGTTCCCTAATCGATATATATAATCGATTTAATCGATTAAAATCGTTTGTAATGAGGTAAATAGGTACTATGAAAACTTTTTTGTATTATTTTGTTCATTTACCAAATGCAGATGAGGCTCAGATTTAAATGTGTTTATCTAGTAAATAAGACGAATTTTTTGGTATATAGTTTACTCTTGTCTTGTCTTATGCCTACCACAGAACACATATAATTCGTGGCCGGAAATCGGGGTTCTCCTTTGGATCATGTAGGATTTTATAAAGGAGACAAAGAACCCTAGTATTCCTGCGAAAACGGATCGGGAGCCACTTGAGATGCTTGCGAAAGTGGGAGACACGATCATATTTTCGTAAACCAAAGATAAATCTAATACAGAGATTTTGCAAGCGCTCAAGTTTATTTAAGAGCTCCTCATTGGCATCTAAATAGCAAGCATCGGCATAATCTAAAATAGGATGAATTAACGTGTGTGATAAGGAGATTTTAGTCTTAAAGGGTAAAAAATTTTGGAGACATTTTAGCGAATGCAGTGTGAAATGAACCTTGCGACTTACGTCATTGATATGGGTGCTCCAGGAGAAATTTGAGTCAAAGATAACGCCAAGGTTTTTAGCCGTCTCAGAATAGGTAATCGGTATATTGTCCACATGTAGTGCTGGTAGGCTTTGAAGGTCTAATCGGCTCCGAATGTATTTACTTCCGATGATTATAGCTTGCGATTTATTAGGGTTCAGTAAGATTCCGAAAGATTTCGCCCAATCATTAATTCGATTTAAATCATTATTGATTATATTAATGGCAGCTGTAGCTTCGGTCAAAGAGAAGTGACGGTATACCTGTAAATCGTCTGCATAGAGATGGAAGCTGGATTTGATGACTTTAGTAACGGAGTTAATGAAAACAGAGAAGAGTAATGGAGAAAGAACGCCACCCTGAGGCACGCCCGCAAACAGATCACACCATTCAGAAAAAGAGTCGTCATGGCTGATCCGCTGCGAGCGACCTCGAAGGTAGGAATCAAACCAAGGAATGGCAGAAGGTGAAACGTTAATAGACTTAAGAATCCCAATAAGGATATCGAAATCTACAGAAGTAAATGCACTGCTGAAATCTAACAGCACTAATACAGTTAGACATTTATTTTCAATTGCAAATCGAATATCCTCTGTGACATTCAACAGTGCAGTTACTGTGCTATGACCAGGTCGGAAACCTGACTGGTACGGGCTAAGAAGAGAATTGTTAAGGAGATATAAAGAAAGTTGCTTATGGACAATGTGCTCGAGAACTTTAGACAGAAAGGGTAATATAGAGATAGGACGGAAATCAGTTACTTGACTAGGTTTTGGAATTTTCGGTAGCGGGATAATGTGTGCACGTTTCCAGGCTGAAGGAAAGGTACAGGTTGATAATGAAAAATTTAAAATATGCGTAATAATAGTAAGAATAACAGGGAGGATTAACAAGATCATTTTCGAGCACAAATTGTCATTTCCAACCGCAGTCGATGAGATGGACATTATGGATTTTTTTACGTCTTCTGTCGTAACTACCGCCAGGCCAAATGGACAACAAGAAGGTTTCGCTAGATTTTGTAGCACTTGTAGTGTGTTGTTTTTGGTCATACGATTTAAACAATTCGGAGAAGAAGAAAAGTGATTGTTTAAACTATTTAAATCGATGCCATTACCAACCGCTGTGTGAGTTTTACCTATTCCAACTGACCTTAGAAATCTCCAGACCTCGGCAGAGCTCCGATTGACTAGAGATTCGTGGAAGTGGCGTCTCTTTGCATCTCTACACATTCGATTACACCGATTGCGTAACTGTTTATAAAGTTCCAAGTTCCTTTCGGAAGGACAACGTTTATATTTTCGCTTGGCTTTATCCCTGCGTCCCATGAGTGCCTTGATATCTGGTGTTAACCAAGGTGCAGGCAAATGTTTAATCTTAACTCGTTTTATGGGAGCATGGCTATTGTATAAACTACTTATACTATCATTGAACACACTCACTTTTACATCAATGTTGTTACTATTCAAAAGCGGCGACCAATCTATGGCACTGGCATCTCGCCGCAATGCCTCCAAATTAATACCCTTGTAACTGCGAAGTAAGAGATAACGCGGTTTACGCTTACGACAGTTAATGCGATAAGATAAATAGACCATATCATGGTACGAGAAACAACAGGTAAGTTGCCCATGCGTGACAACGTTGCCAGGGGCTGATACGATCATGAGGTCCAGAAGGGAAGGGGTGCAATTTGGAAAATGATGAGTAGGGGAAAGAGGTAAGACAGAAAGATTATAGGAGGCTAACATGGATAATAACTTAGAGGTGCGGGAATCATTCTTTATCAAGCAAGTATTAAAATCACCCATGAGAATAAAGTGATCAAAGATTGGGCAAAAGTCTGTTAACAGGCTGTCCAAAGAATCAAAATAATCTATACTGACGTTGGGACTGTACAGTACACCTAGTAAAATTTTGTTACTGTGTACAGAAACCTCTAAAAACAGATACTCTGCCGATTCAGTATACTGTGGGGAAGAGGCACTGAGTATTTTATAAGGTAAGTCAGCACGGAGATAAATTGACACACCTCCACCGCCTTTACCTATTCTATCATTACGGATTAGGATGTATCCTGGCAACGCAAACTGGGAGGAGAGAAGGGAAGGCTTTAAAAAAGATTCAGATATTAGTATCGCATCAAGATGGGCATTACTAAAAGATGCCAGAAGGTCAGAGTAATGTGCAGGTATACTTTGCGCATTGATGTGAGCAATATTGAGGTTGTTTGTCAGGCCGGAGTAGAGAGAGGAGATCTGTTCATGCAGAGGTAGACAATGATCAGAGTCGCTTTCAGCACTGAGATAACTACTTTGTGATGAGGAACAAGAAAAAAAACTATTATTAATATCATCTATGTCTTCCATATTGTTATATAAAATATTAATAATATATATATATATATATATACAAGTATAATTATAAGTATGCTAATATATATGTAAATTATAATAACAATTTAAATTCAAAATTTAACTACATTTTGCTAGAACCTCAAGCACTCACTACTTACAATGTAGGTTTATTGGAAGAAATTTGACATAATACATATCTAACTAAACTAAATAAATTAAAGAAACAGAACAGAACTAAATAAGGAAGGTGTATAACGCTATTAAATAATTATAAGAACATTACAAAAATATACTAGCAACAGCGACCTATTAAACTACTAATACTACGCCAAAGTAAGTATGGACTGAATAATGGATATATATTTTTAACAAACATGAGAACCTGTATTCAAAACAAATAACATAGCGTATCGCGAGTATAAAAATTGTAACCCATTACACACCACACAGACTATGTTATACTATAAACTAACTAGGCTAATAAATAGAATTAAACAAAATTTAAATGTTATAGAACTTAAATTATGTGTATTCAATATTTCACGACGTCTCATTTAGCAAACAAATTTAATATTGTCCTTGTATCATTATTTTGAATTTTTAATGGCTAATACTTTACAGATGAATGAACATTTAATGCCAAAATAAATTACTGTGTATACCATTTTTATTCAATATTTCCCTAAAAAAAGATGTGCTAAGTTTGTCTATTAGAAACAGAAACAAGAAAAAACATTATAATGTAAATGAACTCATCAAAGTCTAGTATTTCATTATGGGCTATAAAACGCACAAGCGCATGGCGCGGCGGCGCACTGCGCAGTGAGTCTGAGTGCGTGTGCCTGCGGCCAGCGCACGATTGAGTGATGAATGTGAGTGAACTGTCAACTGAGTGAAGTGAATCGCAAAGTCGAACCAGCACGAGCGTCACCGATCACACACGGTTTCCTTCGTTTAACCACGACCTGGCCCGACAAAACCCGAGCATGGTTGAGCCAATCACATACGCCCCCGCTGAATCCGAAAACTTCCGAAGTTACTCGAGGACCGCTCACACGCTCATCGTTGACACGAGTTACTCCGTAGAAATCCGAGTGCAATCATTCGATGATATTTTATCTCAGGCGATACACAGCTGTTGTCTGCCGTAAATGTCGTAATGGCGGTAGTAATTTACTTCACCCGACGTAGACAATTAATTAGCGGTTGCGTCGGGTTTTCTTAGCTGGAATGGCGTCCTTCGATGTGGTCTTAGAAGAGGCAGATGCCGCTGTTTCTTCAGGCGCTTCACCAGTAGGCGATGGAAACTTAGTAATGAGTTTCTGTAACTCCTGCATGGATTGCACTTTTTGTCGAGACTTATCAGGGAGAAGTATCACAATCCGCCCCTCGCTGGTCCAGGTGTGTCTAACTCCGAAATGCTTGCGGGCTGCTATGAAAACCCGTTGTCTGGATTGTGTTAAAAACTCTGTTATAGTGATGCCTGTGCCTTTCAATGCAGTTTTCTTCTCCCAAACGGCTTGCCTGTGTTCCATATCAAAGAACCGGACTAACATAGGACGACACTTGCCGTGTGAAGAACCCAGGCGATGACAGACATTAAGGTTATCCATAGTAACATCTGACACTTTCATTTTGGACGATATGACATTGAAAATAGTTTCAAGGGGTTTTTCTTGCGAATTCTCAGGCAACCCATGAAATAATAAGACCTTCCTCCGCATCATAGTCTCGTGCTTGTCAAACCCAAGGGAGAGAAGCTCAGTTTGTCCCTTGATTTTCAATAGTGCCTCAATAACAAATTTTTTAAAATCTGTGAACTCACGTGACAACGTAGTGATATCCGAGTGTACTGGGCTTGAGCTTGAAGCCGCTGCGACTTTCTCCAGTTTATTTTCATAAGAATCCATACGAGTCATGAACAGCTTCTCCAGGTCTTCCACATTGTTTGCGAGCTGTAGATCCATGACGCAGGGTTGGAGACTATTTTGCGGTAAATTAGTTTCTTAAAAGGTGACTGTATTTGAAAACTTAATTTTGTAGTGAGAGCTAGCAGGTTCAATATATCGTTACCACATTAAAAATAATATTTATATGCAATTATCTAATTAAAATATAGAAAAAACTTAGAGAACACTAAATTTGCTTGTGCATGTGGCGACTACCCACATCATCTTAGCATTTTAGAATTAGGGGTCCGTTTACGAAATATTTGGCTTTAAAGTGATAATTTTGATTACAGTCAAGTGTCTCCCCCCCCTGCCGGCTAAACGGTTGGAGTTGGACAAGTGAAAAAAACCTCAAAATTGGTATGATGAATTTACAAGGAAAACTATCACGGCTATGTAAGCATAAATAGTTAATGACTATTATTAGATAAACTTACTAGTTATTATTTCGGAACCCTAATTATTTTCTAATGAATTAAAGTCTAATACAGTTTTTCAAATCATCGGTGCGTGCAAGATTCGACCTCAGGATTCCGTACCAGACAAAACCACTTACGGCCGGTCTCAATAATGTACTAACAGATGGAAGACTGTGGATAGGGCTGTCATCTGTCATATTTGTCAATTTTTCAGAGGCAAAAATTGACAAATATGACAGATAACATACTAATGGTAGCCCTTTTCACAGCCTTCCATCTGTTAGTACATTATTGAGACCGGCCGTTAGCTATCATACCTACCTATTAATTGTATAAAATATCGAGCGGACGGTAAAATATTGTGGCTGAAAATAAACTTACAAAAACCCGCCACTAATAAGCCCATTTATCCCCAAAAGATAACACAGATTAAAGCTAAATCCTTAAAAAATCTCGTAATGTTAGTAAAGTAATCTATTGAAAGCGATAAAACGCCCGCTTAAAGCGAAGCTTAATATAAATACTTCGCTAGATGTGAAATGCTGCGATAGCCTAGTGGTTTCAAATACAACCTCCCACTTGAATACTTCGGATTCCTATTTAGAATTCTGCACGCGTTTCTAAAGAAATTTACATAGCTCAGTACCATAATACGCTGAAATTTTTGTGTAATTTGCACATACACATTTCACTAGCATGGTGGAATGAAATTTTAAACTGTTATCTTAGAAGACAGATCATCAAAAGTAATCCCAAAACAAGAACATATTATGACATGTAGAGATTACAGGGTTAGGGTTATTATAAGTTAGTAAATAAACGCGATACTAAATTTAGTAATAACATTATACATAATTATTTTCTGAAATGTTGCATGACAATCACAATTTTAAATCTATGCGTTATTCGCTGCTTTACCCGCGTTTATTAGCTAAGGTGTATCATTCATTTAAAGCCGTCTAGGGGCTTAACGGAACCTGGGGGTCGCGATTGTCATAAATACGTAACAGCGCCTTAAGTAATGCGTCAATTGGACGAAAGGTGTAGAGTCGAATTATGTACATGTCTTATTGAGAAATAATAAATTATTCATAAAATTGGTATAAAAATATACTGCATGTTAATATACATGTATATGTAATACATGTATGTTAATATGGATATAATAAAAACTGAACGAAATATTTTATTGGCATAAAAATCTACCTTAATATTATAGGTAGAATATGAGAACAAAACTTAGTCACAGTTGTTTATAACAAAGTTATTTCCACTTGTTATTGAAAGCTCGGAAATAACGATTACATATTCTAGAATATTTTTCTACAAATAGAAGAAGTACAAAGGATTCTCGACAATCAGCCGATAACGGAAATGGACATTATTCTCTCTAGTCAGAATCTTAACGATGGCGCCAATAAAAAATGAGACATTTATCAGTATCTTCCCATTCAATGTTCACTGAAGCCTACTGGAGAGTAGACTGCAGAGAATAGATTTCCTACTACGTATGCTTCCGGATATTATATCTTTCATGACTCAGATATCCTGTACTGGAAATGCTTATTTATTTCTATCGTGCGTTAGTTCTTAGAAGACTAGTTCATCTCAGTTTTTACTATACAACTGATATTAAATCTTATTGTGGTTTGATGATAAATTATTTATTAACACGTTGCAACTTTCTCATGTAAATTAAAACTGGAAACCAGACAAAACTAAAAATAATTTCGTCGCAGTCATCCAGAAGTTCTTATTATTAAAAGTATATTTATTCATGACTACTCCAATGCCGGCCCTGTTCTCTTTAAACTGCATTTTAAACTCAGGGATTTATTTTAAAGTTATTTCCATAAACGTTCGGCTGAGTCCCCGTACCATCTTCTTTAAAGACATGAAAAGTAAACCTTGTGGCCGGCGAGTATGGTTTAGAATAGTCTGAACCAACAAATGTAAAGTTTCGTTCATTCATTTTAGACGTTACAGGAATCGACACCTTCTATGAATGTCGTAAGATTGAAAGTAGCTTTGAGGTATTAAGTATTAGAGGTATTTTTGTTCAAAACGAATGAGTCCTGTCATTAATCTTGTGAATCGTTGCGTATTTTAGTATGTCATTGTGATGAGGATTTGAATTTGGAATATGTTGTTAAATACGTAAATTAGTTAAGACTATGTTTGATGTTTGAGTAACTCAGCGCGGACTGTGGACATTACTTTTCGTTTTGTTAAACTGCTAACAGACGGATTACATTGATACTCAATCAAGCGAGAAAGAGAATTTAAGTAATAGATGATTTGGCTTGAGAGCAAATTATTTTTTCTACTTCTTTTTTCTTGACCGGTAACGCATCTTACTGATGCGCGTGTTACTGATGTCCATGCGCGACGATAGCTTCTTACCACCAGGTGCATCGTCAGCTCGTTTCCCGGCTATTTTCATTAAAAAATGGTTCTTTAATTGTAATATTGAAACTACCCTCCGAACACAACAAATCCTTTGCTCCTGTTTTTGAGCGTAGTTTAAAAAATATATCCACACCAAATACACTAAGTTTAACGTACGACCATAACACCGTCTCCTAATAGCCGGAACGTGCTTTCGCTCAAATCTAACTATAGTTTGTTAATGGGTACCGGTTTAAATTTAAGTTTAACTTGTAACAGCATTGAAATGAAAAAATGCAACAAGCAATGCCGTTGAACCACTCAACCAGCAATAGTAAATAGACTTTTAAATTACTTTTTTTATGAAAATAGCCGGCAAATGATCTGCCAATCCACCTGATGGTAAGTGGCTATCGTCGCCCAAGGACAGCAGCAACACCAAAGTTATCACTGATTAAAGACATTAATAAGTTAGTCCGCTTACCATCATAGCATCATACTTAATCGCCACTTACTCGCAAGTATCAGGCTGGAGTCAAGCATAACGAAGCGCTCATAGCCCGGCGGATTGCGTCGATACTATGTCATCGGCCGAGTTAAGCAACAGCGGGCGCGGTCGGTAGTTGGATGGGTGACCGCTAGTGGCAAGAATTTCTTGATTTCTTTCTTCCCAGTAGTTATAGTAAGATAATAGTCATTAAGCCAAGTCGGAGGCCTACGGGTAGCATGATAACTTCTGACACTTGAGTTGGCCACTAATTCCCCCACCAATCCGCACTGGAGCAGCATCGTGGATTATGCTCTATGCTTTCTCAATAGGAGAGATCCGTGCTCAGTAGTGGCCGTTGGCCATTTCAATTAATGCATTTATCCAACAACCTTATTGTATACACTTCGGCATTTATTCCATAGACTAAAAAAATTCAATTCTGGAATCACCTTTCACAATTCTGTGATCGTTTAAGTTTCCAGATGGTTCTATTTCTAAATTGTTTCTGTCAACTTTCTTGACGACAGATTGCATAATTTTATAAGTGTCATCTTAAAATAATAACATTTTTGTCTGTTTCATTTTCAGAAACGATATTAACCATTTACAATAAAATAGCGCCAAAGATTTTTTGTCGCCTCCAGATTGACATCTACAGTAACGTTTCCTTCCCACGCTAATAAACCTGAAAAAACTTGGTGGGTTATTGTATAAGAACTCTTACAAAATTAAACTTTACGTTTCCATAGAAAGATTGCGTAGGTAATATTTTCATTCAAAATCAAGAGGAAAAGGCTACAGAAAATCCTATAATTTTTTTTAACTCTTAGAACCGTTTTTAATCATTTAATAGCTAAAGTAAAAACAACTAACACTATAATATTGTGAAGTTATGACAGTTGCTTGGCTTGACTACAGGTTTATGTATGGATAGAATATTGAAAAGGGCCGTTAAAGGTTCACAAGTTCCCGCCTCATCTCAGCACAGCGACATCTGTCATCAAGATTGTCAGTTGAAAGGAACGATTTGAAAATAGAATCGTTTCAGAACATTGAGTATAATGTCATAGAAGAGACATCTCGAACAAAATGCGTGTTCCCGCCGGGAAGTTCTATTTTCAAAATTGAGGCCCCGTTCTCCTTTCAAAATCGAACGATTCCATTGGAAATGCAGCCGGGCGGCTTCAATTCATTGGAACATACATTGTTTTCGCGGTGTCTGTTCTATACGCTAGTAATAATACTTCAATGTTTCAGAAGCGTTAATTTACGAAGAGCTCAAAAAATATACCCTTTATTTTTTATCTGTTGTCACAAAGAGCGTGGTAACAGGGCATTCAAAGTATTCAAACGTAGTGCTTGATGTTGCCCGCTTGGTTAAAATATTAAATGGGTATATCTACAGACCTGTCACGCGTAACAGTAATAATAAGTAATTAAATAAAATTACTGGTCAAGTATAACTCGTACTTGAGTATCAGTCTAATGGTTCTGAAGTGTAAATGTATTTTAGTTTCCTGTGATAATTTAAAATCTTTATGGCATTCTGCAGTGGCTGCAGGAAAGAGATACTCACTCATGTTGTGAGCAACAATCACTTATATTCCAACCGCTTCTTTATACGTACCTACTAATTTTTGCTTTACGTCCAGTAAATTCCTAAAAAATCAAATGTAACGAAGAACCAATAAATACAATTAGGTATACCTAACTTTTATAAAGGTTTCAGTTTTTAATTGATGTAGGTACGGAACCCGAAATATTAAGCACATACCTACTCAGAATACATAATTATTTTAGTTTGTCAAAATGAGTTATCGTTAGAAGTTCTTTATACAAAAATTTCTAAGTTGATAAGAAAATAAATAAACTCCTCATTAGTATTTTACCTCTTAATTCATCAACAAAATTACAAAAAAACTACAGCGCATTAAAAAAAGAAGCTGTCAAATGTACAGATTAAATAAAGCCGCGAACGTGTTACGGAGGCTGCGTTCCAGTAGACGCTCACATCGCTCACAACAATCAAAACGCGTTCCACATGGCGACCACGGTCGTCATGGTCGCGGTGAAAACGTCATTGATGACGTCATTAATTTCGCTCACGGCACGCTCAAAACAACCCACCTCACGGGGTGGGTCGAAGTGGTCGAATTGCAGTGTTGCCAGATACGACGAAGTTACTCTCGCCAGTTTTTAGACCTGGCAACACTGGGTAGAAATGGATGGTGATAGAAATTTGGCGCAATTTTATAAAAGATAAGGATGGTGATGGAAAAAATTACTGTATACGACTCGACAAGAGATACTTTAGTGGATTATAGTAGTTTCTCCAGCAGATGCTCGACGTGGGATCACAAGTTGATATAAATATGTTAAATTATGTAAATAATTTTAATGTTTAATTCACTATACATATAGCCATGTATACATTTTTACTCGTCGGTCAATAAGCAATTTTTTATTATATTAATTTGTCTTTTCTTAAAAAAAATGTTTTGTTTGTAGATATACTTTTTTGCTAGTATAAAAATAAAATTGATAATTAAATATCTAACGTTTATTTATAGCTTAAAAATTATAACATAACCTCTAATCTAAGTTTGAGACTTGTCTTATTCTCAACATCATAGAGTACATTTTGTATCAACGGCTAAAACGTGTAAGTACTCTGTGGCTTGAACGCTCACATCGCTCACTATACCCGTTCCACTAGGGTGTATGATTGTAACGCTCACAAGCTAGTGGAACGGAAAAATCGCGGTCGTGAGCGTGGTCGTTGTGATCGTCTAGTGGAACGTAGGGGGAACCAACGCCATCTGTCATCGGAAACGGTGCGATTTAAAAATAGAACGAAGCGTGATCCCGCTAACCGTTTGAAAGTTATTTATTGTCAGTTTAAACTGGTTACTGTTCTAAATTTGAAAGTTGGAATTGATTCGTGAACACGAGTTACCAACCGAACGATGGTTAATTGAGATATTTTAAATGGAAGCCTCTACATTATATTTTAAAGCGTTTCATTTCGTATAGGTAAAGTTAAGTGTGACGACCCGCACGAGTTATTTTTGCCCGCTTTCTCATTGCTGAGGTGTACTCGTACTGCGGAGCAATAAATAAACTGCATAAGTAATAAGTTTTTTAAGTAAATATTTTTCCATAGGCTGTTAAAAATATTATTTTTTAATACTTTATACTAAACTGCATTTAAGTAATTTGTTTCAACATAATGCAATGTTTAACGATACGTGTGTTTGCGTATAAAGGTGTCAGTGTCAAAACACGAAATCAGATTAACGTGCTTCGTTCTACTAGAATATGTTATTAGTTCTGTTGTCAAATAATTTGTTGCCGTTGTGATTCGTTGAAATCTATGTTAACTAGATAAGACGTTACATTGCTCAAGGTCAAGTTAAACTAATGGTTAATGAGGTTAACCGTAATCCGTTGACGGCGCGGCGCCGCGGTGGTATCTATCAATGTCAATTAGGATAGATGTGGTCGATGCTTCCGTGCTGTGGTTGCATATAATGTAACATAATATTACCTCTATGTAGCGAATTCACAAATAGGTATGGTACCTATATCATTATAGAATCTTGAAGTCCTTTGGCAGCTAAACATTTTGGGTATTCTTTCGACTTCAGGGGCAAAAAATTAACCAAATCCATGCTAATTTCAAATTGTGTGGACATTTTCCTGTAAAAATATGTTGGACTAAAAGCATATCTATATACTAAGTTATAATAAGGAATACCGACGGACTTTAACCAATGGTTACAACAAACCGTACAAACCAACACCAACATATACGTACTTACACCATTAATGAAACTGGTCCAAAAAAATTAAAACACATTTCTGACATAATTCAAAAATTACACACATCACGAGTCACACTTAAGTATATATTTTTTATTCAAAGTAATCACGTTGGCTCATTCGAAACGCATTATCTATAGAACGTACAAACTGGATGATACTGTGTGGCGATGGAATAGAAATGCATTTTTTGTTATGGTAATGAGCCAAGTCGCGGTCGTTGTCGGTATAAAGTAAAACCGAGGGGTGCGAGTTAAAATATTGAGGAATAATTGAATTGGCAGTTTAAAGGAGGCGGAAATAATAGCAAACTGGTCGTTTGGTCGCTGTATGTATGTATTTACCGACCGACGGCCACGGTAATAGGACTCGTGTTGTCTCAGTGTATTAAAATTTACATTTCGTAGGACGTATCGTTCTATAGGTAAACAACGTCCGTTAAGAGAGAGTTCTGAGAATCCTTTCAGAGTTCTGAGAGTGAATAGCAGTTATCACATTATAATTTTATGATCGTTAATATTCAATATATTCAATGTTAATAGGCGTAACAGGAAATAGTCATGAAAAAAACAAAAGGTTCAGGTACTTAGCTATTTCTGATATAAATATAAATGTCTGCTCCGGGCTGGAATTGAACCCAGATTTGACATAATCTTAAATTAAAATTAAAAAGCGGCCAAGTGCGAGTCGGACTCGCCCATGAAGGGTTCCGTAGCAGCAAGTAACATCTTAATATATATAAATTACGTGTCACGTTGTTTGTCCGCGATGGACTCCTAAACTACTTAACCGATTTCAATCAAATTTGCACACCGTGTGCAGTTTGATCCAACTTGAAAGATAGGATAGCTTACATCTTAAAAAAAACTTTTGACAGAACGAAGTCTGTCCGGGCAGCTAGTAATATATAAGTTCTTGAAGTTCGTTGTAACTTTGATCGAGGTAAATTGCGGTTTACGATTTATGACGTATTAAAAAAAAACTACTTACTAGATCTCGTTCAAACCAATTTTCGTTGGAAGTTTGCATGGTAATATACATCATATTTTTTTTTTACTTTTATCATTCTCTTATTTTAGAAGTTACGGGGGGGGGGGGGGGGGGGGACACACATTTTTCCACTTTGGAAGTGTCTCTCGCGCAAACTATTCAGTTTAGAAAAAAATGATATTAGAAACCTCAATATCATTTTTAAAGACCTATTCATAGATACCCCACATGTATGGGTTTGATGAAAAAAAAATTTTTGAGTTTCAGTTCTAAGTATGGGCAACCCCCAAAATGTATTGTTTTTTTTCTATTTTTGTGTGAAAATCTTAATGCGGTTCACAGAATACATCTACTTACCAAGTTTCAACAGTGTAGTTCTTATAGTTTCGGAGAAAAGTGGCTGTGACATACGGACGGACAGACAGACAGACAGACAGACAGACAGACAGACAGACATGACGAATCTATAAGGGTTCCGTTTTTTGCCATTTGGCTACGGAACCCTAAAAACCCCGGATAGTTTCAGTTAGGTTCTCTAAACATACAAAGAACACTCTAGATTAAGTCACCATTCGGACAAAAAAAAAACTAGATCAAAATCGGTTCATCCGCTTGGAAGCTACGATGCCACAAACAGACATACAGATACACAGACACGTCAAACTTATAACACCCCTCTTTTTTCGTCGGTGAGTGGTTAAAACCGATATTTAGCACACAATCACTACGAACAGATATGAATGAATTCTTATATGGGCTTCAACCCATTAATGGCCCACTACTGGGCACGTGTCTCTCCTCTTGAGGAGGCCTAGAGCATACTCCACCACGCTGCTCCAGTGCAGATTGGTGGAATTTTTATATAAAATGTATAAAACCCGTCTTTATTTTGCAACCTCCTCTTTCGTGATAACATGTATTAAACTATTAACATATATAAAACACTCACCGTAAGATGAATACACAGCTAACGACAGCAGCAGGATCACGTGTGAGACGATCCCTCCGAATCTGACGCGAAACATACTCAAGATGGCGGCCATCGCGTCACAAAATGGCCGAAGTGAATAACTAATACACTACACTTTTGGACACTCTTTATCACATAATAAGGGCATATGATTAATTGATTTCAGTTTGATTGGAGTCCTAGGATGGTCGACCGATGGTGAAATCATTCGCGTATTGTGGATGCGGCGTCTGAAAAGATAAAAAAGCTAAAATTAGATTTTTTATAATGGATTCATATAAACATTGTGTACAAAATTACAATAAACTCCGCCGCAAATGACGGAATTGCAAATGAATAATAGTCTTCTCAAGCGCATTCCTATGAAGAAGAGTTATAAAAAACAGGATGATTGTTTTAATGACTACTTGTAGGTACTATGAGACAAAACAGCCTTAGATTTTTTGCCGCTTCTTCCTACTTACTGGTCCTTCGGCAAGTGTTTGTAAAGACCAACAGAACTTGGAATAACATTCCAAGTTATAAGGAATAATATTCCATATTATCATGAAAGAGAAAGCATCAGTCACTCTAGATAACTCACAGCTAAGCCATGAGATGAAACAGCCGAAGGAGTCAAGGACAGTGCAGCTGTAGAAACGGCTGGTTGGGTATGGTATTTTCGGGAACCCTGCATAAGTTCCACCAGCCGCAAAAGTTTACTTGTTATAATGTTATCAATACGAGCACCGTCGCCGTATTTCAACACCGCGACCCAAAGTCACATAACGCAAGAAAACCATTTTAAACTTGGCTCATATAAGAAGTTATTTCTTACTGAAATTTCACCAACGCCAAAACTTTATCCAGTTCGCGTTTCCCGCCAGCCCAGACAAATATATTCTGTAACTGATAGTGATGGATTGTACTTTTGCAGATTTATATAAAAGTTTTTACACGGCCTTAATAGCGTAGTCAAATAAAACAAAAATTGGTTTTATTTTTGTTAAAGTCCCAAGAGGCGGACCCATGAAGCATCGGTAGCCTCATCATCGTTTGTGGATTGTTCGATAAAGTTAAGCTATTTTGGAATTTGACAGATGGATGGATGACAGATGACGTTTAAGTGTCCCTAAGATCAAAATTTAATCACATATTATAAACATGTCTGCGGGCCTATTATGAACTTTTATAAAACCATTCATATTCCAAGCAATTCATTTATCGGTCTTGGAACGACGTAATATGATTGGCTAAAAAATGTCACGTGACCGCTTTGGTAATACGATTTTTACACTTTACACTGGAACATGGCTGAAATTAAGAGTTCATAATAGACCGCCTGTAGGTACCAATGATATAACCACTAACTAATATTTAATGATAGCAATTTGCTACAAACAAAAGAAAACTCCAAGCCAATCCAACTCCTTACCATTAATATTTATAATTTCTACTCAAAGTATCAAATATTCCGATCGCCAATCAAGTGTATCGAAGCTTAGTTTAGAAAGTGTATCAAGTAACACCCTTTATAACTCTTCAATACACCAAGTAACGAAATCCGACATTAACCTGCCATTTTATTAATACCTCACGATCCATTAGCTGGAGAGCCATACGTCTTAAAATATCGAATTACTTATTGTCCCCTCTGTACGCCTTATTGACGGTTTTAGCCCAGGAGGTTGCTAGGAAACTCGATAGGATTTTTTTGGTTTTAAATAGAAGAAAATTATAAGCATATTTTATAAACATAAGAAAATAAGAATAATTATATTGTTAATTTTCATTCTGCAACATTCAGAACTTTATACCTATGAAAACAAAGTACGTAAATAAACGATAGGCAATGGCAACTACAGAAGACTCGGTTTTTTCATACCAACAATAACAAACTCTTACCTATTTTACTGTAATAAAAAGTAAATGTCATTATTCACCTTCGCTTGTTATTTTAATTATTATAAATTAACTTTATTCTGTTTTCTCTTTCATTGTAAAATACTTTTGAAATGAAACAACGTGAAAATACATGTTATTTCAGTGGTATTTCTCAGTGTATTAAAATAAATGAAGGACATTAAGAGAAACATCGCTAGCCCCCGAGCTACACTAGTCGGAGGGCTAATGCAGTAATTGCAGTGCGCTCTAACAGTATTTTTCTTTCATCGGCAGTCGCCTTTGGCGACGCGTCACGAGACAGAACCAAGAGAAAATTAATAATTAACTATTTGCATTGTCCTTGTCTCTCGCTGAGCAAATTAACAGAGTAAAGTGCTAAGTGGGAGTTACATTCGCCCTTTTACTAAATAAATAAGTTCTACTTTATTACATAAAATATCATACTCCGTTTTAATAGTGATGGAGTAACACATACGAATGAGTAACATCTGTTTCATCAAGGAAAATACTTCCATGACATGTCACATGACCTGAAATTGAATTCAAATATCTCTTATTGCAACCTTTATTCGGCACTGTGTTTGTCTATGTGTGATATAGGAGTAAGGATAGGGTTACCAACTCAAAATCTGATAAAGCGTGATGAAATTATACTCAGGCCTCCAGGCCGCCACTTAGGAGTTAGCTAGACTAGTTCTAATTCAGCTTGCAAGATTTGACCCATACTTATTTCATGCTAACACACTAACGAACAAAGCAAGTTAAATTAAAGCTTGTAAAAAATTGTGAGATGCGAGCAGGACCCGAATTAATTGCGACAAAACATTAATGTTTTACCTCGAGAACTCTCTTTAACGTTTAAAAATCAACATGTAATTACGACTTCAGTTTCAAACTAATGATTCACAAGTACGAGATATTCCAAGCCCCAAGTCTAATTCCTTTGTCACGGTCATAATGAAAAGATCAGTAGCAGTTTTAAGCAAAATTAAAATAAAATAGAAACGCGCCCCCCAGCTAAAGCAGGTAGCAAGTAACAACATTACAAACGTAGTTCATAATAACATGACAGGCTTTGTAGCGCATTACATGTTAACAAAATTCTGTCAAAATAAGGCAAGACTACTGTGACCACACGTCCCGTCTTCAACAGGAAGTTTAAATAGATAATGTTTCCTAATTAACCATGTAGACTGTACATTGTGTCATTTTATTAATAAACCTCTACAGGTTTATAAATAAAATGACACAAGTTAACATACAGTGTCATTAAACGGACCTATTGGTAAATTTAATATGAAAAGAAATGTTATAATGATCAAGTAACAGTTTTAGAATTCTAAGGGTACAATAATTCTTGACAAAAATTAACCGACTTCAAAATTAGGGATAACAAAAACTACTCATCAGATCATGACAAGCACCAGCTTTCGATTAAAAAAAGAATCTTGAAAATTGGTTCAGCCAGTCGAAAGTTATGAGGTAACATACAGAAAAAAAAAAGAATACAGTCGAATTGAATACCTCCTCCTTTTTTGAAGTCGGTTAAAAATACAGATACCTCGCAAAGTGATTTCTAACAATCCCGTGAGTGTAGGATAAAGAGTTGGTATATTTTTTTTATTCATTTAACAGTAATTTTATTGTACTTCGTCTATCCGCGATGGAGTTGCGTGTTAGAGTACGCTAAAGGCCTCCTCAATTGAGGAGAGAGAGCCATTCCAGAGGGTTGCTAGAGAGTTGAACGCTATTGCAGTTGAGATGAGTCTGTAACATTTAGAAATAACGTTTCCACAAAATAAACGTGTCCTGTTTCAAGAACAAAGCGTGGTTATGCTATCACTTATTCAAAGAAATGAGAATACGCTTTGTATAATTTGTTGCTGTTATTTTTTCCAGGTATAATTTTAACAAGTACCTCTATAATACGAGTATATCTTACTTAGGACATATTTGTTATTTCATTCTGATATATTCTTTATGCCAGTCAGAAAACGTTAGGTATTATTAACACAATAAACGTAATAAAATTTATGTAAAACTACAAAACCATATAATTAAACTTATTTACTGGAGTACAGTACGATTGGCCCGAGGCACCCATTAGGTGGCACAATAAACTAAAGATACAGAAGCTTCGCCACAGTCCTATGACAAATGGTCACGTGACATGCACGTGTTCTCCAAGAGGATTGGAAATGGGAGTTGAGGTCGACTGAACCTCTACACGCAGTGCAAATATTTACTTAACGGAGTCCAACATAAGTTCATAGATCTATATATGTACCTATTATGTACGTACTAGAAAATTATACCTCAATTAGGTCATCTCATCTCAAAACAATCATCGGCTTGTGGTTTGGTATATAAGTATAACAGTATGAAAACAACTCGAAAAGTACTGGCTCTATTTAATCCTAGAACCCTTCACAACTGATCGGGGAACCCTTAAAGCGTTAGTTTCATAAAACCAAGTTGTTTATACCCTCCAACCTTCATTTGCTACTCGCATATTAATAACAAAAAAGAAATACTGAAACGCGAATGTAAGTAAGAAAACAAGATTTAGCAACATCTTTCGGTGCTCGAGGAGCGTTTATTTACAGGACCTCGCAATGTCCTCGTTACATTACAAGGCTGAATGAACCTGGATCGTGTAGGCCGTCAAATTGAAAATAAACATGAGACAAGATGTTTGCTTTGAGCACCGACGGCAAATAAAAATCGCGGGCAGAAAAGAAAATGTGTACGGAAAAAGTTGTACCTACCCACCCGCCGACTAGCGTCTGACAAACATTACTGTTTTCGATGGGGCGTGCCTACCGTTAATTTTTTTTAGGAGCTTATAATTACACCCTAAATTCGTAGACTACTTAGGTCTGCCTAATTAGTTTGACATTGCTGTATTACTGAAAAAAAACCGTGCAAGTGCGTGTCAGGCCCCGCACAATGTAAGGTTCCGAAGTAAGCATATCGACTATTACTCATTATACTCACATAGTCGTGATAGTTTTCCTTGTAAATTCAAAATATAACCTATTTTTGAGAATTTTTCACTTCTCCAACTTTAACCGTTTAGCCGGCAGGGGGGTGGGAATACATGACTCTAACCAAAATTAGAACTTTAAAGCCAAATATTTCGCAAACGGACCCCTAATTCCATAAATGATCCTAGAAGACCCATAATATTTTTGAAAGACCTTTTTACCGATGTCCCACTCTATAAGGTACAAAGGGTGATAAAAATTTGATCCTCACGTTACCTTTAGGAGGTATCCTGAAAAAAATGTTTTTCAATATTTTATTGCTACCAAAAAACCAAAAAACTTACAATTAGTAAATAATTTAGTGGTTAATATGACCCAGACTTAGGTATGCTACGCCGATTTCAATAAGACTACAATGTATTGCGATTCGATGTATTCCTATCTGCTGTGAGAGCAATTTTTATTGGAATGGAGAATATTTTATTGGTTATCGATGAACAGCAGCGACCATTCAATACAGGCTAGTTTTGCTACTTCAACATAAATATACGATACAAAAACAGGCTTCATTTCGATCATTATTTCACTTCACATGTCCACAACTACATACATCATACATCTTTCTTTTACGACGACAACCGCCCAATTACACACAAGTACGTTAATAACACGGTCGTATTAACAATAACAGATAATAGCAGGGTAACTTGCAGCTATTTTTCTTAATACATTGCATGTATTTTCTATATTACTCCATTGTACTTGTTACATTGCCGCATGAACACGACCGCGGATTAGCCGAGGAGCTTGTTCTACGAAACTACCCGCAACCGAATGAAACAAACAATTTTACGTAGACAAAAGAAATAGTTTAGTCTTTACACGGTCGAAGACCTCGACCTCTGTAATACCGAAATATTATTATGTTTTTTTTTTGTGAGAGCTCGAAATATACTTTATAAGTCATTCTGTGTCAATTGAACTGAATATCATAATATGCTGCTACTCTCATATTTATGCCATAGCCTAAAGAAGTCTTTTATAAAGTTAGTCAAATAATTACAATTTTAAATTTAAAAAAAAAACGATAGTTTTATTTACACTAAACATAGTTAAGAAAACTCTCGATTACCTAAGTCATTTTTCAAACAAAAAAAAACTAGATCAAATTCGGTTCATCCGTTTGGAAGCTACGATGCCACAGACACACAGACATACAGAACAGACACAGACACGTCAAATATAACACCCCTCTTTTTTCGTCAGGGGTTTACAATAGAGCGGGGCGGGCGGGGAGAGGTATGGTCCCGGATTCTCATTGTTTCCTCTGTGGTTCCGCTTTTTATACATGTTTTTTTTAGTATTTTTATTATTTATTTATTTATTTACAAGGTACAAATCTTATTCAGCCTACATTTCTGCCAAACTAGCAATTTGTCGGCAGCGGCAAGATCATTATATTGATGCATATTTCTATCATACAGTACTAGAGATGCGTGTACAGTCCATAAAAATTCTCCATGCTTTAAAAAGTTTAAAACATCGACGGTGTCACATTCTTAAATTAAGAAACTCGATATGCCTCTATACCGTTTGCTACTCTTACAAGATCTCGAGATGATGATAAGACGTTTAAAATTTCGGGCTTGTTCTGTCACGTTCCTTTAATACCTATCAAATAAGACCTACCAGTCATTACAAAGTGATATCCGAAACATTATAACTGGTTTAGCTAAAATGAACAGAATCATTACTCCTTTCTTTAAACAGGCTTTAATAACACTTCATTCGGGTTAAGTGATTGTTTATCGGGAAAGGGATTGTTCCTTTTAGTTAGTGAAGTTAAATAAAACTTGTTTCAAGGTCCAGTTTTATTTAGCGCGTTGTTTTCATAAACTATGCTACACATCAGCTTTCTACTTGACATTCACTCCGTTCATATGTGATTAGTAGTAAAGTATAGGTTCAATTTTTGATCGGCAACCCGTTGATGATGTATTTCGGCTTATGGACGTCAATGGCAGTGGAATTCTCAGATATTTAAATCAAAATGTAATGGTATCATAATTTTGCTCTTGTTCGCTGGCTATTGCATAAACCTGTCCGGGAATTAGCCCTACGGCGAATTGTTAATGTTTACAAAATTTATCTGAGTGGAGCCCTTCATTTAATTGAAAATATCATTTCATTTCAAATGCACAGACCTCACTAGGTAGATATAAGTTGGATACAATGTAGGAAAGTTATAGTAGTAACTTAATGATAATAAAACAAATGTGATTTTAATTTGATTTATTTACATGATTTTGTAATTGTCAATAGATGGCCCTTATAAAAAGTTTTATATTAAAACAAATCATTAATATTTAGTAGTTTTTATAAATCAAAAATATACGATTTAACTCATTATGGACTACGATTATCGGTAATAGAAACAGATTATATCTTCATTCACTTAACTTCTCTCCTCACAACGATGTCTGGGCGATTATTCCATTGTGGCATGAGTTGGCAATTTAGCGAATCTTCGTAAATGTTCGACTGTTTAATACAAATAGACAGTCTAAAGAGCAATAGAAAAAGAAGACGGACATTTATGTACACGCTTAGAAATGCTTCGGCAACACCGGAGAAGTTTTCAATGCAACAGTGTCTCTGACGAATTCGGCCTTTTCCGACCCCTTTTACGCCTTTTTAAAAGACTTCAAAAAAAGAAAGAGGTTTAAATTCGATTGTTTTTTAATGTTTTTTAACTCAGAACTCCGTCATTTATGAACCGATTCCGAAAATAATTTAAGGGTTCCTTATTGGTCCCATACTTATCAAAATCAGCTTTGATCATGAATTGTGGGTACTCCTTGAATAGGTTAGGTATATAGGTAGGGTTTTTCGAAGACCGTTTCTTCGACGTTATTAACATTTTTTTTGGTAAAATTCATATAATTAAACCATGCTATATTAAGGGTTCATTAAAGCGTATAATCTGCTTGCTAAAATCGCAATAATCAGATGGCCGTAGTACAATACCTAGTGTAGTCGGGCTAGTAATGAGCCGGTATGCCCCAGGCCAGAGGTCTGGTGTATTCGCAGCCGGAGCAAACATTCATGTTTCAGGTTAATAATTAATATACTATTTATGTTTTGTCTTACATGTTCGGAAAGTGTTTGTTCTCAAGACTTCGCGTTCATGGTGTACGTCTCACTCATGTATGCTCGTAAAACTCAAAACAGATAAGCTTTGTAAAGGAATATGAGATGGTAGGATTAATTTTTGTTATATTTGAAAACTGTACGTTAAAGTAATATTACTATTAGGTAAGCGGTGCTGTATAATCTTTTTCAATTAAAAATAAGTCAAAAATAAATTAACCCGGTCAAGATTAAATAAATTAATCTTACACTTTATGACAAACGGAATATTAATAATAAATTAACCCAGAACATTTAATTTAATCTTAAAAACTTTATGACAAACGGAATAGTATTTGTACATAAGCCCATGTATAGGCATATAACGCTCAGTAATACACAATACAACACAAAAAAGTACTTGAATACAATATCTGAGAATCAAAAAACAACAAATAATATTGATGGTTCATTGTTGCATGAACACGTTCACGGTTCAGCCCGCCGGCAAGCCGTTAATGGCTGCTGAAATCAAACGAAGCTTTCGGCACTGCAGACAGATAAACCAACATTTCATATATATGTACGTCTATACAGATTATACTGTATTGGTTGATCTGTAGACTACTGTCGGTTTGAGGTATTCTCTAATTAATACGTGACGAGATGACTTTTGTATTGTTTTTTAGAAAGTACGTACGGGTTAAGGGATTTTGATAAGGACTACAGGTTAATGTGGAAGTGGAAATGGCACTATATTTTTGTGATATAAAAAAATATAAAAAAAATGCTTCAATGTGAAATAAACGTTAGGTAACATGAATTACGGTCGAGATTGAATTTCTGAATTACTCCGAAAATGTTCTTGATGATAAAATAACTCATGAATCATTAAGACTTTTCTTGAGTTTACGATTACAAAAATTACTTCCTACAGAGATGAGAAGCGAGCCTACTCGCATTTATAAGTTTAAAGTAAAAAAAAAATATTCAAATATCGAAATTGAAATTTAGTATAGAACCATTCAAATTTTATTACTGTACGTTTGTAGTTTTGTACATTCGAAATTCAAATTTTGAACAATACTCCGGAAAATAGCAACCACATAAACAATTTCCTCGTTTTTTTATGGATTAAGCACTTCTCTATTTAGGTGTCTGGCAGTACTTTTCGACACAGTCGTATATTTTGACAATCAAACTATAAAGTAATCTTCCCTTATCTCCTCTCCCCATAGACACGACCCGTGCGCGCTCGTCTATGTTCATAATCATTAAGCTGGCCACTCGCATCCGTCAACTAAATGATTTATGTTCGGCGCCATTTTCTTTTTTTCCCGCCCTTTCATGTCGGCGCTTTTATGGCGGCAAACAAGAGGGTTTAGTTTTAATTTTTTATTATATTAGAGTTCACAACATCCCATGCTTTCACTTTCTTTGTATAATAAAAAAAGTAATTTGAAAAGGATAAAAAGTTGTCTATTTGTGAATAATTGAAGTCTCATGGTTTTTGTCTTCGTTATTTAATTAATGTGTAGCGTTGTAGTTTAAGTAATGTTACCGGATGTCAGTTGCTAGACTTGCTAGATTAGCTTGCACAGAGTAATGAAACGTTTGTGAATATAATATGAAACCCATTTTCATACGTTTAGAGTGAATATTTGAATAACAACCCTCAGGATTTCGTAGAATTAGACATTTATTTCGTAGTCAGCAGGTAGAATAATTATTGACAATACGATGAAATTAAGGAACTTCTCAAATAGTCACGTTTAGCGTTTACCTGTTGACGTTTGACAATATCGTAATCACAATCATTTATGATTTTGTCAACATATTTTGGTCATTTTATGATATACGAGCCTGATATATATACCAGTGTAATTTATTTAATAATGGGAAATTTGTGCTACAATTTTGGTTACTGCGTTAATTTAAATCTATTTGTATTTAACTATTCAAAATGTATTTTGAATAGAGATAGAGATTTCTTATTAGGAAATGTAGGAATAAGTAGTGCCCTTGTACAAAATATTTCATAAATTGTTTATCGTATAATTGTTTTTGTGTGTACAAAATAAATAAATAAATACATTAGTACAATTTTATTGTACTGATTAGAAATACAACTCATTAACTAATTTGAATAACATACATCTATGAGACAATTTGTTCATCTATGAGAGAAAAGAAAACCTTTTGTTAACCCTGGAGGTTCTTGCAATGGTCATTGGTATTTTCTCCAGTCCAGCAACCAGCTGATTAGCGACAATGTTTAAAGTTTGGACAGCTATAAGTTACTTACAGTGCGTTTCACGGTTTTGCGTATCTAAGGGCACCTCTTGTGTAGCTAGCAGAACTCTTACGTAACATGCACAATAAAACAGTTGTATTTCCAAGTATCATGGATATCAAAAACAACTTTGAGATCGTTGTGAAATCCTGTAATTCACCATTCTCTCGAATTGCTCTTTCATCGAAGTAACTGGAATGATAAATAACGCAAATAAATTCGAAATTTATTTAGAAATTTCTAAGTAAATTCAATTCAAAGTGAATGCGATGAGATTCGATTTAAACTGCACCACAGTGTTAAGCGGAATTCCAAACAGTTGTTTTAAACGGCTTTCTGTCCATACATTATCCAATACACAATTTGTGACAACAAACACAACACAACAAACAACAGTCGCCACCACCACGCCCTGAGAATCGTTCTTCGAAGAATATTTTAGTGTAACGCTCGTTATTCACGGTGATTGTGACAACGCTCATTACATACGTGCCGCAGAGTCCGCGCTCGCATCAGCGCATTTGTCATCTCGTCAAGGGGTTACATCGTCAGCGGAGCGCGTGAAGCTATCATAAACGTTTTGATTGGGTATTAAAGTGTTGTAAGATTTGACTGTTTACGTGACAATTTTGTATGTATGACGTACCTATTAGATTTATGCAGCGTATGCATTCATATCAAATTGTTGACTACATTAATTATCAAACCGTTTATTTATAAAACGAAAGAAAATATTAAAGTAAATAGTGAAAAAAGAAATATTAAGTAAAAAAAAACACCTACAGACGTTGTTTAATTGATACTTGGCTAATAGCTAATATATTGTTATATTAAATTCATTCAAAATGTTGCTCTTCGTGTAAAACATTTCCCTCATATTATTATACCGCCTGTTACCATATTCTGATTCAATGCACGCTAAAGTTTGTAAATGGGTCGAACAGATTTACAAATACATTTCAACAAAACGATTACACGTGCTGCAAAAACACTATTGTGTTCATATGTTGAAACGTGTTTGCTGATTTTCGCATATAACATTAAATCGCTTTTTGAGGCGTGATCGGGGAACTACAATATCCATTCGCTATTTAGGGAAATTGTTTATAATAATATGTTAAACCGTCATTAATTTAAAGATTAATCTTTAATCAATTTTCGGATTTTAATTCTCTCAATTATGTTGTTAAAACGTTGTAATCTGTTATTGAGTTTTAAAAAACAGCAGGAAACGCAGGAACAGACTCGGAAAATTATCTATCCTGTGTCATATAAGATTTACTAAAGTGTTAGGTGACAGATTAAAAAAGCAATAATAAAATAGTAACATGGACACACAAAAGGCGTTTCGAACCGGATAAATAAAAAACAAGCAAATTTTTTAAACCGTTAACGAGTCAAGAGGAAGACCAATTAGCAAGTATCGTTACCGGCGCGTCGTAATGTGACGCTACCTTAAACTAATATTAGTGTGGAGTGCGACCAGTTTTATTTGGTCTTACTTCCCTCCCTTTGAAGTGTCCACGCCTATGTAAGTGAACTGATTTATGCGCCCGTTCTGGGAAGATCATCTGACGGATTATAAACGCGGTTAACATTCGGTGTTGCCACGTTGCAGCGGAAATAAACCGTTGCTATATTAAGAGCGTTTAACATTTGCGTCGCTGTAAATGCGCGTCTATTTTATTAAAGTCCCTGAATATTTGTAAAAGGACAGGACGACGATAATGACGAATTGGAGCCTAGCTGTTCAGAAGCCTTCAGAGCAAGGACGCTGTATCGATTTCCATCCGAAGAAAACATTTGGTAGGTGGGTAGTTCTACGATAAGAGGTTATACGTCCATCTTAGAATAATAACGCCTAGAAACCTATTGCGAGCACGAAAAACGCGCAACTAAAACTTAGCCATATCTGGCTAAGTTGGTTCCGCGAGCTGTCAGTGCTCGTCGTCACGTTAAGTCGAACACAGCTCGCGAAAAATAATTCAAAATGACTGTACGCACTATAAAGAAGTGTTCTAGCACATCAGACAAACAAAATAAAAGTGATCAAATTTCATTTCATAGGTATTAAACTTACATTTTATAGATTTTCTGTACGTAAATCGACTAAAAACAAATAATTTGAAACACAATAACCTATCACTACACAGTGTTGCTAGTTGTGGGGGAAAAATTGCACACAATGTTTTTAGTTGGTTCTTAATGTTGAGTTTAAAGAAAGTTGGTAAGTATAATCCTACTAAAAATACAAAGATCTGTTTAATACATTTTCACAAAAAGGATATGTACACAACGAAAAAAGGTTTGCGAAAAATACGCCGTGGTGCTGTGCCAGCAAAGGTACCTAAGGTCCTAGATATGTAAAATGCATTAGCTCATGTCAAGCTAACTGCTTGAGGATGGAGCGGCCTCCGGCTCCGCCGTTAAGTTGGTGTTTAGGTACTTAACAATGAAAAGGTAAAATTCAGGTAGCTATATCCTAGACTTCCTAGAGGTTAATTGTAAAACTATATTGTCAGCGATGTCAAGTTATACATATATATTATGAGAGATGTTGAATCAAAGCGAAAACTTTTTAAGAAACAGATACAATTACAGGGCTTTTAAATGGGAATTAACGGCTTTAATAATATTTAAGAATGGTTAAATAAATAGGTACTAAATTTCAATATGTTAAACGTTTTTTTTATTATTGAAATCCTTATTCACCGATACTTCCTATATCATTTGATATCAAACAGGTTTTTATAGTAGTTGTCATAATTTTTTTTAATCAGATTATAGTTTTGCGTCTCCTGCAACTAATTTTCGCGAAAAAATACAAACATCTACACAAATATGTTTTGCATAACATTTGTCTATGATTTTTTTGGTTTGTTAACGTTTTGTATAAATGTTTCACGAAAATGTTTCTCACAGAAGATGCGTCATAATGTGCATTTACACAATCATACAGGCATTTAAATTTAAACGCATTAAACGGCGGCATTCATCATTAGATTAATGGTTGATAAATTTGCTGTTATTTTAAAAACATGTAATATATTTATGAATATAATCATATTCATGTTATGTATTTAAAGATCATATCAAACACATGACAAATCATCGCATAACAAAGCAGCACGTTTTCCCATTTTTTGTGGGTAAACGCCCGATGATGGTAACACTGGAGCCATATATTTGTGTGCGTTAGAAGAGCGTAGATACATATAGCTTACGCACACAAGGATAATGAAATGGCACGCGTTTACGCTTATGTTTTGTTTCAGACGCTACTTCTAGGCGTTATTATTCTAAGACGTCCATAGAGAGCACGGCCACGGAAAAAAGTTGCTGTTTTTTCATTAAACACGTATATTACGATTTTTGTCCTATTTATGTATCTTTTCACGTAAGGGCAAGTCAATTTATGCATATTTTATTACTTTTTACAAGGCCAGGGTAAATACATTGGGCAGGGTAGAGACACCAACATCAGGGTAGATAGTTATTTGGCCAGGGGAGAGATTTTGTGGCAATAAAAGTAACAAAATTGGTAAAATCAACTTTAATTAAACATTGTGCTTAACATAGAATCAGACTATCATTTTTACCAATCATATTAAACATTAACAGACTATATTATTTCAGCCTTCTCTGAAATTTAAAACAAAAGTGTCTTTAGTGTCATTACACAATAATATATAAGATTAGAGAATTTAATACTTATTCTACTTTGCTGTTAGGTGCAGTCACCAACACGCACTAGCCAAGCGTGGTGACTACCGGCTAAAACCCCCGTATGATTGCCACAAATAAGCTTCGGTCCCCAGTCCCCGGCAGCCCCGCTATTCCTGGTTACGGTAGCGGCTATGGTAACGGCGGGGCAGGGGGTGCTAAGAATCGCCGGCAGAGATCGGGCTACCAATCCAAACGAAGACTTTTGCACCTGGCAACATACAATACCAGGACACTGAGGACAGACGACAAGGTAAAAGAACTGGAAGACGAGATAGACAAGTTAAACTGGAGTGCGACATATCTTGTCGTCCAAAACACTACCTCAGTGCCAGAAGTCGAAGGTTTTCGAGCAGTGTGTGTTGCCAGCGATGACATACGGATCCGAGACTTTGTGCTTTACTATTGACCTTAAATCTACAAGCTCAGAGTAGCGCAGCGGACTATGGAGAGGGCTATGCATCGCATCAGAAATGAGGATATCCGTAGGCGAACAAAGGTAACCGACGTAGCTCAAAGAATTAGCCGGCTGAAGTGGTAATGGGCTGGCCACATAGTTCGAAGAACCGATAGGGAAGATAGGTCCTCGAATGGTGCCCACGTCTCGAAAAAAGGAGCATGGGACGCCCCCCGACCAGGTGAACTGATGACCTGAAGAAGACAGCGGGTATCCGCTGGATTCAGAAGGCTCAGGACTGGTCAGAGTGGCGCAAGTTAGGGGAGGCCTATGTCCAGCAATGAACCTACAAAGGCTGATGGATGGATGGATGATCTGACATCGATGGCGTTAGCGAAAGATTAGTTACATTTTGAAGCGCAAGTAGTTTGCCTACGCTCTCTTTCTTTCTTTTTCCATATCTTTCGTGCCTTACGTTGCTCTCTAGGAGTCATTTGGTCGACATTCTTTATAATTCCTTTCTCCTTCTTTTTTAAATATTTTGCCTTTTCGTATTTTTCGGGATCATTTTTAATCTTTTCATATCATAGTCTCTCTGTTTCACGTTTCATCTGTAATTTCTCTTCCCGTGTTAACTTTTTCCGTGGTGCCATGATCTGTAACAATATTAGACAGTAATATAATAACAATATGAACGAGAACCTCCTTTATTTTTCAGTATTAAGAATTTACCAAAATTATTTAAAACTGCTTGTTGATAAAAATATGCTTATATCTAAGTTTGTTTGTACTAACTTTATCTCCCCTGGTCAACAAGTCTCTCTTCTGACAGTTATCTTGCCAGGGGAAATATGGCAGGGTAGAGACGTTTTCATGATAAATTTTATTGTTTTAACTGACATAAGAAATGTTTCGGTACATTATGTATCACACTTTAACTATTGCATTATTATTAAATTAGACCAGTAAATGCAAATAAATTAAATGAATAATATAACTTTTATGACTTACCAGTGGAGAGACACGAGGACCTCGCGAAACCATCACTTTGAACCAACGCGTCGCAACAACTAACAAATGACGGCGCTCTTAACGGCTCACGTGTTTGAATTGCTTCCGACGTGTTCGGAAAACTCTTTCCGACTAACCATCGTAGAGTCAACTTACCCTGATGATGCTCCGTTTCGGGGCGAAACACGTGTTGGTGCTGGTATGTATGTTGGTATATACGTTTAATTATTGTATTGTAGTGCATGTTTCCGTTGTGGGAGGGAGGGAGGTGCCACGCATGTTTTAAAGTATATACCATCATACATGTTAAACGCGGATTGTTGCAAAGTAGACTAATACTAACTTAATAACGTGTTTTTTTTCTTGAACCTGATCAAAATGTGACACGTAAGACAGGCAGCTATGATAATGTTAAAGTTTTAAGTTATGTGACTTTAAGTAAGTACAGTTTTACAAGTCTTAATTACAAAATATTCAGGAAATTTTATTCATAAAAGCAAAATTTCAAAGGTTTTGATCCAACAATACTTTTGTAATCAAGGCCCACATACCCTCAATAGAACGTTCAAATAATGTAATATGAAACCAGTTTCTATAAACGAACCACTAATTGAGTGGTCCATTGTTAGTGTAATATAACTCTCTCAATAATATTGTCGCATAATAAGCTAAAGAGCTGAAATTGGCCACTGGTCATCATTAGCTCAATCTGAGCTGCACATCTAGGTCTCATTGATGAATTTAGATAGCTCTAGGGCTGCTTGAATCAATAGATTGCATAGACCTACTAACTGACTTTTGTAACTTCTTGATTCGTACGTTAAGATAAACTTTATTAAGTAACGTTTTCTTGTATGTATAATTCTTGACAAACAACCGACTTCAAAAACTACTCGTCAGATCTCGCTTTTTAAATGGGACCACATGACAAGCACCAGCTTTCGAATACAAAAAGAATCATCAAAATCGGTACACCCAGTAAAAAGTTATGAGGTAACACGAATAAAAAATACAGTCGAACTGAGAACCTCCTTTTTTTGAAGTCGGTAAGTGAGCGTAACAAAATATCACTTAACCGATTTTGAAGATCTTTCAGTTTATTGCCATGACCATAAATAAATAAATAGCCGGCAAACGAGCTAACGATCCAATTGATGGTAAGTGGCTATCGTATACGTTCAAAATACAAAAATCGTGCGTACATTATATGTATGTATGTATACTTTACGGGTATCCTCTTCACACCAGTTTAAAAGTCTAGGGCACGCGATGGTACTAGCTCAAAAGCAAAAACGTACATGAAAATATCTCTCCTATGGAATAACTGAGTCCTTGACACAGACAGACAAACACTCTCTAAATCTAGTCAATTATATCCGTCAGCCATAACTGTCCCACAGCTAGGCTCGAGTCTACTTTCACAACGAGAGGGATTAAACACGAAACAATATCAACAACGCATTAAAAAAATATCATTTTAATGCGACACATTCACTCCTCCTCCTGTATCCTCCATCAATCCACCATTGATACACCCAATCGACTTTATTAAAATAAATTGATCGACCAACATGCGGGACAAATCCCTATTTTATTATTACATTTCGAACCAGCCACAATTGACGGATAATACACAATTGACGATATCTCTAAATAGCAGTGGCGGCTGGTGGATCCTAGAAGTGGTGGTGCACTGTATCAGCGTATTTTTATTTTTAACGACTACCAAAGAACGGTTATGATTTTCGCGCGTAGACCTTCTAAACAGCTGGATGGATTTGTATAGTTATATTCGTCTTAAAAGTGCCCTTAGATGACTGTTTGAAAAATAAATAGATGAGTGTTTGAAAAATAATCCTGCCGATTTTAATTCCAATTTTTGTTGAAAAGTTTTATTTTCTAAAATAAATTAGCTTCCAAAATGGTCGATGTTAAAGTTAATACTCATTTTCACAGCTATTTACTCACACACAATGTCCCACAATTCACAATCACACACATCACGATTCAGTAACTATAATATTAAAATACTGAAAATACTTGCAGAATGTAAACAAACGCAACTCCTTTTAGCTACCACAGAGTACTTAATCACTATGTTAGCTACTAAAAGCGCGCGCGAATTTCGTGAAACCTTGTTCCGCTCGGTAATCTTCGGTTCGTTGCCGCGTTGGTGCGGCGCTCCAAAACGTCATAATTCGCCGTACATTTTCTATTGAACTAGCTCTGTCTCACGCGCCAGGCGTTTTCGGTTGCATCTCATAGAAGTTGTATGAGCATTCGCCGTGCGCTTTGGCTAGCGCACCGTGAACCAATTTACTGCGAGTTTCGCGATAATGAGTCTTAATACTTTATCAAAGAGCTTAAATTGGTTCATCATAATTTCGTTAATATTGAATAGATCGTTAATCAGACACTAATAAACATTTTTTGTTTTATTTTTCTAAACATAAAAATCTGGCAGTTCGGCGCACGAGTGCACTTAAAGTACAGCCGCCCCTGCTAAATAGTATAAACATAAGTTACATTACATGGATCTGTTACAGCCTGTTGTAGCCTAGTTGGTAGCAACCCTGCCTGCGAGGGGTCTCGGGTTCGATTCCCAGCCGGTGCATATTTATGTTCCAGATAAAATTTTTTACTCGAATCATAGGTGTTATTTGTGATGTGTTATATGTGTCGTCCATGCCACCCGCGACACAGGTAATACTTACCTAAACTACTGCGGGGGTATGAGTGTTAGCGTTTATAAGTATGAGTGTTAGCGTTTATTATAATTTTTATTTGTTTTATTAAATTAAAAAATCTTGTGAAAAGACAACCACTTAACACTACATTATAGGATACTTTAAAAAACACCAAGCTGATATTAAAAACATGACTTTTATTTTAGCTTTAGATATAAACATGAAAAATTAAAACACCTAATATTAACCACCACTAACAATTCAGGTTCGGCTACAATTTAGCAACGCAAGGATCAAATCCGAATTGAAGCAATATTGCAGTTATTGAATCCATTCTCAATAAATTCTCATCAACACAGATTGCCATCTCAATAAATATACTTTAATAAACATGACCAATAAATATAATACGTGGAGTATTCATAAATTATTTATCAAGTATGAGATCACAATAGCCGTGAAGGGCGTTGGCAACATCGGAGCTCTTAAATCCGTTTTGTATAGCGATGGAGCTTCATCAACCAACAAATGATAATGTAATAAATACATAATTATGTCGTGCAACATGGCTACACAGCATCCTAACAGGTTTATAATAATCAAAATTTTACCAATCCAAATTCAAAGAACTAGTCTTCAAAAACCCAATATCAAAATCACCACACACCTATTTTTATATTTATGCAATTCGCCGATTAGAACTTACTTTTGATAAATATGGAAAAAATCGTAAAGTATCCCATCACAAATACTCGGTACATAAAGGTGCACGCTAAATAAACATAAATGACGGAGTGACAGGGTAACAAACAAAAACCGAATAAAAAAAACAAAGTGCACAGTATCAAGATAGCGCTATTCTTTGGACAAATCTCGAGAAAGGAGACCTCCATTAAATGCATGGTAGCACAAGGCCAGGTGGAGGGAGGGTACGCGTTTAAGGAGACGGTCACCAGCTCGCTAACATTTATGAAAGCTGTTATGGACACCATGGTCTTCAGGAACGCATCAAAATGAGAAAAAGGAGGACTAAGAGAGAAAAAAATCTTAATCTAATAAGATAAGAATGAACGATAAACAAAAATTTAATAAAAGGCATCTAAAAAACGGAATCGTAGAGAGTGTGCAAACGATAAGCATCTTTATTAGAAGAGCTTATAGGATTCCAAATTAGTTTTGATTAGCATCCGATTTCACTAACCATACGACTAACCTAATTGGTTACAATGCATTAAACTGAATTTAACTACTTTTAATGCATGAAAACAAATGAGGCTTTATAACCTACATCATATGAAACTAGTTGTACCACAAAATAACACTAGGTAGATGCAAATTCGAAACTAACAGGCTTAAACGAGAGCTTTGAGAAAATAAAAAAAAATGCAAAAAAAAAATGCAAATTCGTGCTCTTACCGAAAACTGAGCGTGACCCCGTGACCTTATTCCTTTTTTTTAAGCGAACCAAGCAGAAAATATCTTGCCGCCGCTCTACACGAGTGGGCTAGTGAGGGGACTCACGTAAATATCGATATCACTTTAACATTAGAAGAGAAATGTTAAAGTCTAGATATCTAGATTAATATGTTAATGACTTAATCTATGGACTTGATCGGCTCTGTGACAATTTTATACGAGTAAATTGTATTTTTAAGATGCGCTGAAGAGTTTGTTTCGCTATGTTTCCTCCTCCGTAACAAACGATATAATTTATGGAAACTAAACGTGTACATATAAGTATAAGAACTTATAGATACCCAAATGAATATTTATTGATATTAAATTTAATTCAAGAAATCAGCAAGAAACAAATAAATAATATACCAAAACAAACATAGTATCGATATTTCTGATTAAAGTGCAGATCGTAACTATCGACTATCGTTCAGATTTCATCGACAACATACCTACCGGGTCTATCCATTCACCTGTATAATCTGAAGAGTCCTACACTGCAGCGCTCAGAGCCAACCTCTTTAACTGTATGTCTATATTTTTGAGTCATTGCTTCTAGAATATTCTAGCATAACGCTCGATCGTAATCTTGAGTGTTTCTTCGTCGAAGCGCAGCTTTTGTACCTACTAGTATTGACAAGCTTTAGTACAATCTGCTCCGCGACACTGCTATCAAAAACCCAAAAAAATATTACACGGTCGATAAACAGAATTTCGTTTGTTTGCATTAAATGACTATCTTTATTTTTATTTTGTGTCAGCCTTATTTTGAAATTACAAATTATGATTAAAAGACACTGTAAGATTATTTACCAATTAGGACACGTCTGAAAAACTGGACAATAAGATAAGTTTGATTTAATTTTTAATTTAATTACTTAACCAATTAGTTGACTAAATAAACACCACCTACCCAGATGGCTCGTCAGCAGATTTCTCAGCTATTCACGTAAACAACCCTTGGCATCCCTGACATAGAACAAACAGGTGCCGCACGCGTGTTTGTACGTTCGTATAATCTGAAGAGCCCTGCAGTGTGCGACCCCTTTGCCATCTACCCTTTGCATTAGTTTCTTTAGAGTTACGAACACATTTTTTCTATCTAGCTACCTAAGAACCTATATTTCTACAAGTTTTTTTGTGTGTTTCTGTACATTTTTCGGTCTTCTAATTAGGTATAATATATCAAAAAACTGATTTTAATAGAGTTGAGTCAGGCTATAGATGAGCTGGATTCGAACTCTGGACCACTCAAAAGATCACCGATCAGCCCTCTAGACAACTCCTTCATCCACTTTCGAACCTCAACATCAGTGAACATGACTTAAATATCACGGACCCACGGCGGCCACGGCCGAACAAGTTCATTATCGAGGTTAACACAAAAATTAAACGCTGGCGGTAAATGCCAATGAGATAAGATAAATTTCTTTTTATAGAAAGTTAAACGCACAACGTAACGTGACAAATTACAGACAGGAGCGAAACTTTGTACACGACGTATAAAAACACTTTTCCTTCCGAACTTTATGTTGAAATACGTAAGTAGGTGCCTCTACATATTATAATTTATCGATAAGTTGCCTACACCACATCTTTCTAACTTTCAAAATTAAGTGGAATGTACACTGGTTCACTGAGTTCAAAACTATTACAATCACTAACTGAGGTTCGCATTAATAAACCTTTTATCTTATCTATCCTTTCTCATGTACTCAACATTCGTACCATGGTTTTCTGTAGCTGCTCTTTAAAAAATGAGAAACAATTGTTTCGTATGCAGTAATAGTTATGTCTTAAACAACCAATATGCACATAAATTCAAACAATACGTTGGATAGGAATTCAGACACCTGTAATGAGACGGTGACTTAACCTACCACGCTACCACCACCATTTTTAACTTGTTACTCGCTTCGTAGGCTTGTAAGGCGGTACCCGGACTTCACGGTACACGTACGAACTGAGAGTACATTACAAGCACTGATTACAGTAATTACGGCGCTATTATCCATGTTTAGCGGGACCGGTTGAGTCGAGCACTTGGCGGCATTCAGCCGCACGAGCTATTCCATCCAGCTTAGTTTTTTAATTCTTCTAAACGGCTTTTCGAAATTATGTTCGAGGATCTAGAAATACGATTAAAATATCCATAATTCCTTATTGTAGCTCATTATAAATGTGAAAGTCTATGAAGATGTTTGGGTATTTGTCTTTTCATCACGCGCTGACCTTTGTGCAGATTAAGTAGATAATTTGTAGTGAAACTCAGCATACAGATAGTCCGTATCCAGGACAAGAAAATTGGGTACATTTAATCCAGGCTATATGTTCCCTCGAGATGATTGGGACGTTTATATGTTCGTGATTTCGTTTTGTGAAACCACTTTTCCGCGGGCGAAGCTGCAGGCGGAAACTAGTCAATACTTCCCGCGGGAATAAGGAATTTCAAGGGTTTTGGATTATAACCTGTAACTTGGCATGGTATTGCTACTTTCGCTGCTATGGTAAGCATGGCCTGTTTCATAAGAACATCTTACGAAACATCCTAAAAGAGTACGTAACCTAAATTTAAGTAAATTTACTTGATCAATATATCTTTAATCAAGTACGTATATGTATGTACTCGTATGTATATTTTAATAGCAAGACGTAGAGAACGAAAACTTTTACAAGCCGCAGCGCCACGATTAATCAAGCCAATTTCAACTTTAAGGCCTTTTAATAAAGGCCTCTGAAAACAATATCAACTCCCGTTTCCCACAAGGGTCAAACGATAGCTCTCTGGAAACATAATGACATGGTCTTTGTGGGCCAGAACAATGGCGGTGGTATAAAGAGAAGTGTGTCAAGGCAGGCGGCGCCGCGCTGCGCGGCTAGTCGCCTAGTTATTTATAGCTAAGGTCTTGGATTCCAAGCCCTCAGCCGGTTAGCCTAGATACGTTAGACCACCTAGATTATTGGCTTTCACCGGGCTTTCGGAGATTATTGTCCTTGCGGTACATTACCATATGATAGGTATCATCTCTCATCAAACCATCATTATTTAAGTATCAGTAAGTAAATATTTATGTTAATTTTTGATCTTTCTTAAAACGCAGAAATTAAGGGAATATAATAAAATTATACATAGAATAAATGAACGAAAAAGCTCATAATACTTTGATTTCATTTTCACTAGCATTGGCTGTTGTTACTTTTCGTGGCAATGCGTGAAAGTAATTACTTTCAGTATCTTTCAGTATCCACTGTCTTTTGATCTCAAACAGTATTAGGGCGTTTCTCTGTAAACTGGGCAACTCGTTGTCTCATGCCAATATTGTATAGTAAAATTATAGATAATACCTGTTTCGTAGGTAACTAAGAAAGATAATAATCTAATCTATCTCTACTCAGCGTTTAATATTCATTAAAATAAATTTTATTTCATCAAAATCGTTCCAATATCCCTCAAAAATCAGTCCCCTGGTGTGTCACCAAACCAGTTTACTCACTCCAGATTAAATTAATTAAAAGAATAATCAGTGGAAACCATAAAATTATATGATTATATAAACCATATTAATAGATTATTTATGAGGCCTGTTTATTTTTAATAAATATTAATTTTATAACACTAAAAAAGTTAATTAAAGTTTGTCTCCACATCTTGTGAACAGTTCCCCTGTCCATATTTTAAATTACGCAGAATGTAGTCTAAAAGTTAAACACAAGCATTACTGCATATTACGAAACGCAAACGATCTGAAGTTTGGCGCGGTTGCTGCTATTCCGCTCAGAAGCCATTTTATTTAGTGCTACACGAGCATCCCTTGGTGAAAGTGACGTCGTAACCTGTCGGCCACCAGTCCTCTGGTAAGGGTTATTTTTGTTTCATCTTATGTTATAATTTTTTATCATAGAAACTTTATTTCGTTGTAATAGATAAATATAACCTGTGTATTGCAAAATAACATAGCTCAATCACATTTTGTGCTACCTTTCTATGAAATCAAATTAAACAGACCCCTGGCAACAGTCCCCTGCCCCTCAACAGATCAGGTGACTGTTTTTGCATCCAGGGGACTCTTTTTATGTTACGTTTGTCATCGTTTTAGGTAAACACACGTGTTTTGAGTATGGCGCCAAGGAAGAAAAACCTCTCTAACGTAGAGATTTGACAAAGTAAAAGAGAAACCAAGTGAAAGAGATACAAGCGTATTAAAAACGACCCGCAGAAAAAGGAAGAGCTTAGGGTGAAAGAATGCCTTAAATACCTTAAAAAAAAGAAAAGGGAACTAGGAAGCTCTTTGAAAACATGACTACCACACAAACATCGGAAGGCAAAGAAGAAGTGGCGAGAAAAAGAAAAAGTATTAGCAAATATTACGAATTAGTTTATGAGAGAAAATACTCCAGATTCTGATGCATCTAATTCATCTCAAATGCCAACACCTGAAGGATGTAGTTCGAAAAAATAATAATAGAGACAAGTTACTAAGATATAAAATTAACAAATATTACAAAATTAAAGCTCTGAAGAAGAAATTATTGGAGTACAAGAAACGCGTATCCTGGTTGAAGAAGAAAGTAAATCCTAAAAATACACCAAATATTAAGTTAAAGAAAACGGCCGACACTCCAGAGTGCAGGAAAGATCTAGCCAAATAAGCACTTTTCGGTGAAGTGTTAAAACAGAAAATGCAAGAGAAATTTTTAGAGATGAAAACAGTAAAAGAAAAAAGGGTTCTAACAAAAATAGTTTCAGAAAAGATAGTTGATAAATATAAGTTATGGCGAATGAAAAACACAAGTGTGATAACCTATAAAGGGAAAAAAAGAATACGTCTCATCAAAAGAAAAAGAAAAAGAATGTTTCAGAAGAATGTGAAAAATAAAGTTTAACAGCAATAGTAAATTTCTACGAAGATGATTCTAACAGTAGACAAGGAGCGGAAAAGAAAGAATTTATCACGAAAGAAAGATTCTATAGTGCAAGATTGAAATTAGTTACATTTTAAGACTAAGGTAAAAAGATTAAGATAAGAGACAAAGTCTGACGTAAAATTGATTATAAATAAAATATTTTAAGAAGACTGTTGGTTTTATATGTTTATTTGTTGTTCAGTTACTTAATTAGTGAGCTCCAAAGTTTAATGAAAATAAAAATGTTTAATTTTAGTATTAAAATGGTATTTTTCATTTTAATACACAGTCCCCTGACATAGGCAACAGTCCCCCTGTAAGGATTTTTCAGAAAAAGTTCAATATTTCCTAAAGTAATGGAAATATTTTTGGTTCCTCTGCCGTGTAATGTTAAATAGATGAATATTTAACGCCTGAATAACATTTATTGAATATATAAGCATAAAAGTTGCCGAGACAGCTCTCTTAGAGCAAGTTGCCCAGTTTACAGAGAAACGCCCATTAATGCATTTGAATTATAGCCAAAAAATTACTATTACTTCAAACACAAATTTAACTAAACTTTAAGCATGAAAATTTACTCAAACACATTTACCAACCATCCATATCCAACCCTCCTTAGCCCAGAAGCCCTTCAGAACCCCTCCGGCCCTCAAGACCTTTACACGTTGCAGGCTGTAGCAAAGGGTACCTGTCAACTGGTGTCCGATACACGTGATTGTGGTGTGTGCAAAGCTTTGTTGTTCACCAACGTATAACGTATTCCCGAACAGGTTTTATTGAAGAACTGAAGGAAATTATTATCAAAATCAAAAACAACTTCTAAGAAACGGTCTTCGATAATTCAACGCGTTGCTATCCTTCATGATCATCATTATCCTGTTCATTTCGCAATTTTATTTGGGGTCGGCGCAATATGTTTCTCTCTTCCATACTTCCCTATCAGCCTTGACTTGCTTTTAACGCCTTGGTATCTAATAGAGATGGAAAATGAATTGCTTTGTCTCTGAGTTATAGATATCTCGATCAAACCGCAGAACGATTTTGCCCTAGCTACATCAAAAACCGATCAAAATATACAGTATAAATATCAACCCTTTCATCTCTAGACTGGCGACATCTTCAAACTGGAAACCTTAAGGAAGTTGGAATCTCTGAAGCTCTAAACCCCGCAATCTCTTCGCTATAGCCACTTGGCGTGATAATAAATGGCGGACGCATGTGCGTGCTTCAAACGACTTATAAAATGTTTATGGGGCATATTCTTTACGGCACAATTTATGGGAGACGCCTTATTGTTGTACGTCCACGTTTCCTGGCCGATGGGAAACTGTTTCCGGGGTAAGCTAGACAATGAATTCTGTTCACGTCCTGAATTATTGAGTATTAAAGGCTTGTCTCAGCCTCTTCAGGTCAATAGCTCGTTCAGTGTATTCCCGATACTCGACTCTCCAGATGGGTTTACCCAATGAGTTGAGGTTACTTTACTATTAAATATGCTGTACAACTAAGAGGAGTAAGCTAAATGTGAGTTAATTAACACATCTATTGGCTAGGTTCTACCACTCCATCTGAATCTAATACAAAGCAGATATATATCAAACTAGCTGTTGCCCGCAGCTTCGCATACGGAAATTATGTTTTACCTTATTTGTACCTCTTGCAGAAGGAAATTTAAAAAACGGTGAATTTATATTGAAGTACTTATATTTAGTAATTTATATACTAAAACCCACGATGAAATCACAAAGGATTCCTCCAGGAGCGGGTTTTGAAAATAAGCAATTTTCACATTAATTTGTATTTTTTTTTTGCAACATTTTGAATAATTGAAAAATACGTGTTCCATCAATTTAAGCAAAGAACATTTGCGGCAAATATGAAGCGAATCGGTTGATGTTTTAAAAATATTCCATACAAACTTTCATCCCGTTTCCAAGGGAAACCTTTTAACTTTCCGGGATAAAAAGTATCCTAAAATATGACCCGAAATATTAGTAACAACTGTACCAATTTTCATCGAAATCCGTTCAAGGGTTTTCATGTGATGCCCGGACAGACAGACAGACAGACAGACAGACAGACAGACAGACAGACAGACAATAATTCTAAAAAAAATATTTTTGTGCTCTAACACGTTATTGAAGTGCCCTCTAATCAAAATTTTTAAAAAATATTCAATGTACAGAAAATTTGCCCTTTGAGTTTTATTATAGTACTAGCTGTTGCCCGCAGCTTCGCACGCGGAAATTATGCTTATCATATTATTTAGTATCCCTAACAAAAGAAAATTTAAAAACAGGTTCATTTATATTGAAGTACTTATATTCCTATATAGTACTTATATAGGAATTTACATGCTGAAACTTACGATACATTCACTGATCATTCCTCCGGGAGCGGGTTTGGAATAGTAAACAACATTAACATTTTTTTTCTTTCCCTCTCCCTCTCCCTCTCCATCTCCCTCTCTCCCCTTGCCCTCTTCCTCTTCGGCTCCCTGTCCCTTTTTCTCTCCCGCTCCCTGTCTCACTTCCCCTCGCTCTCCCTCTTCCTGTCCCACTCCCTCTCCCTTTCCCGCTCGAGGTCCTTCTCCCACCACATATCCCTCTCCCTCTCCGTTTCACGCTCGAGGTTCTTCTCCCACTTCATATCCCTCTCCCTCTTCCTCTATCGTTCCCAGTCCCTCTCCCGCCCGCACTCGCGCCCTTTCCCGATTTCTGTCCCACTCCCACTCCCTCTCCCGCTCCCTGTCCCTCTTTATCTCCCTCTTCCGCTCCTTCTCCCTCTCCTGCTCCGTGTCCATTTTTAACTTAAAAAATGACGAAGTTGCTTACTAAGTCCATTCCCCTAAATTAACTCTTTAAGGGATGATTTTCCGAAAAAAAAAATCTAATTTAACTTTTGTTTATTACTATAAACTTACATAAAAAAATCATATATTTTATAACTCTAAAACTGGCGAAGTTGATTTGTATGCAGTTGACTACCAACCCCTATTTTAAGGGGATGAATTTTGAGAAAACCGTAATACAGTTATTTTTTGTGTCTAACTATAAGCTAATATACAAATTTTCACCCTTCTTACTTCAAAACTGACGAAGTTGCCATACTAATTTGCACATTCTTATTTAACCCTTTAGGGGATGACTTTCCAAAAAAACGTAATACTTACAAATTTTGTTTCTAATCTGGAGCTAATATATAAATTTTCATGTTTTTAACTTTAAAAATGACGAAGTTGCGTACTAAATTAAATCCACTAAATTAACCCTTTAAGGGATGATTTTCCGAAAAAAAATGCTAAAGTTTACTTTCGTTTATGGCTATAAACTTACATAAAAAATTTCACATTTATAACTCTTAAACTGGCGAAGTTGATTTGTATGTAGTTGACTACCAACCCCTATTTTTAGGGGATGAATTTCGAGAAAACCGTGATACAGTTATGTTTTGAGTCTTATATAGAAATATATAGAAATTTTCACTCTTCTTACTTCAAAACTGACAAAGTTGCCATACTAACTTTCGCACTCTTAATTAACCCTTTAGGGGATGATTTTCCAAAAAAACATAAAACTTACAAATTTTGTTTTAAGTCTGGAGCTAATATGTAAATTTTTATGTTTTTATCATCAAATATGACGAAGTTGCCTACTACGTACAATCCATTAAATTAACCCTTTAAGGGATGATTTTTTAAAAAAATGTTTCAAAGTTAACTTTTGTTTATTACTATAAACTTACATAAAAAAAAATCATATTTATAACTCTAAGGGCTTGTTTCACAATCTTCAAGTAGAGTCCTGAATAAGCTATTCGCCGGTTAAAGTGACGTTAAAGTGTCATTTTACATACACGAAATGTCAACTTAACCAACGAATAGCTTACTTCGGACTTACTTGAAGATTGTGAAACAAGCCCTAAAACTGACGAAGTTGGTTTGTATGAAAATGACCTCCATCCTGTATTTTTACCCCTTAGGGGATAAATTTCCAAAAACTCGTTCTTAGCTGACGTCTCCTTAGCATAAGCTATCTCCCTGCCAAATTTCATCATAATCGGTTCGGTAGTTTCTGAGATTTTTTGTTTAACCCTTATGTGAGTGACGAGGTACCCGGGTACCTTTAGCATTTTCAAATTTAAAGAAAAGTATGTTTTACGCCCTGTAGGTAGCTGTGATTTTCTGAGAGCTCTTAACTTTTTATGAAGTATGTATTTTTTAATGTTTTGACCCAGTCAACTATTTATAATGTTTTGTGGAAATTAAAACATATTTTATCCTCACAATAGAGTGACAAGGTACCCGGGTACCTCTTTGTGTTTAGTACGACTATGAGCAAAGTATTTATAATTTCGTACAATAATGAAATAATAAACATTTATTACAATGTTTTATTTATATAAAAATTACAAATTCTTTGTTTATACAGTATTAGCACAGCTCTGGAAGCAAGTGTTACATGTTGGACGAGATATTGCATGTTCATCACAAACTGGTTTTTTGCAGTTTGTGCAAGCTTTTCGTGTCTTTCTTTGCTTGCGTTTGAGTTCTCTGCATAAGTAGCAACTTCCGACGACTGCAATACGCCCTGTGGAATCTCTTCTAGTCTGACTTATAGAAGCTGTATTCGTAGATCCAGAAGAAATCGAAAGACTTAGTTCTTGGCCAAGCACGTCCTGTATTGCAGATCTTACATGTAACTTTGATATCACAATGCAATTTTTTGATCTTTGTTCTATATTTTTACCACACAGCTGTAGACTCAATGATTTCAAAAACTTTCTACGTCTGTCACTCGAGATAAGTTGTGGGTTATGTTCCATGTAAATGTTATATGCTGCCAAAGCTGCGATATCAATGATGTTGAAAAATAATGCTAAAGGCCATCGATTCGTTCTGCGTTTTACGATATATTCTGGTAACTGGTTTTATCCATGTTGTCCACTCCACTTTTTTCCCCGTACGGGACGGGGATGGGGCATAAATGTACGTGCATGCCCCGTTCCCGTCTCGCATGGGATTCCGTTGCGTATGCACTATCGTATACATTTTCTATGAAACGATGTTTCTAAAACATTACGTCCCGTACGGGACGGGAATAAACCCCGTTACGTATGCATTGGTCTTTTGTTTAGAAGTACTTGCTCCAATATTCATAATGAAATAAATATAAATTCACACACAAATGTCACAAATACAGTCAAGTGTCACTATCAAGCACAGTGCATTGAATGGATTCAGTGTTTGTTGCGCGCCGATAACCATGTACCGGACTCCACTCCTCCTCCACTTTGGTCGCCGCAGACCTTCAAGTGTTAAGCTTAACTAAAACAATAATATTTAAAGTATGTGAAACGCAAAACCAGACCTTGATTGTTCACATTACGTATAAACTGTATGAAGGTACCCGGGTACCTCGTCACTCTGATAACGGTGTTTTATTTGTCACTCACATAAGGGTTAATCAGTGTATCTCTTTTCAATTTTATATTATTATAGTATAGATAGAAGATACAATTTGAATTTGAATCATTCCAAAATTAATAAGAAAATAAAATCAGCGTGATGCTATTTATTTAACGTTTCCATCGCTTTTGCTTTAACGCGGCCACTAAAGATAGCGTTTAGTACCAAAAATCCGAGCAACGTACGTTTATTAACTCTCCTAACGTCATATCGTATCATATCGTAAACTCGTGCTAATATCAAAAGGTCGTTGCTTGGCTGATACGACTACGTATGTGTATATTTAATAAATCGTTATTTATTTCTTATGAAGAACTATATTATGTAATAAACGTTTTTATCTTAGAAGACTTATCATTCATTAACAGGATATTGATATTAATTACAATTCACTGCGTGCTGAGGTTCTTTACTGCAGCAGTGCAGCTTTATGGACACTGATAACCAATTGAAACACATCCGCAATGGTATTCTAATCTTCTCCAATTTCTTAAATCCAACTTCCACTCTGGGCGGTCTAGTTACAAATATTTACTGAATCTTTCATTTTTAACCGACTTCAAAAAAAGGAGGAGGTTCTCAATTCGACTGTATTTTTTTTTTTTTTTTTTTTTATATGTTTGTTACCTCAGAACTTTGGACTGGGCGAACCGATTTTGATGATTCTTTTTTTAATCGAAAGCTGATGGCTGTCATGTGGTCCCACATAAATTTGAACGAGATCTGACAAGTAGTTTTTGAGAATTTGAAGTCGGTTATTTTTTGTTAGTAAAATTTAGATTATACTTTAAGAGCATATATTTCTCTCTTAGTCTGTAGGTATACTACTTAATTCATAGGCATCGTCACCGGTTTTCGTGACCAGGGTGTTTGTGATGTAGAAGTTATTGGTCGCCAGAACTTTAATCTACCCACTTTTATTAACTCAACTCGAGAATATGGGATATCGTAAAAATGTATTAACTCTATAAAACATCAAAACGCTCAGCCGTATGCCAATAAGACTCAATTGCACATTCTAACGCCCGACTCGTGCTTGGAGTCATTTAGAAATATTGTTTTACTGCGTTTTAGGTTTAATCCAATTTTACATAATATACATTTATACAATTACTTATTATAAGGTACCACGACTGAACTATGAATATCCATGAAAATCCGTTCAGTAGTATTTGCATGAGAGCGACGAACATCCATACACTTTCACATTTATAATATTAGTAGTAGTTTCACAAATTAAATACAGACAAATCCGAATAGACTGGGATGTGATTTAACGTTTCATTACAATATGAAACATTACATTCGAAGAATGGGAAATTGAAAAATAAAAAAACAACATTTTTCCATCTAAAACACAATTCCAAAGGGGTTACTGACTAGTGTACCTATATCAGTGATGCCGATAGTATGGCACGTAAGTCTGAATAAAAGGGTAATGACTGAACATTTGTGATTAAACATGAGATGAGAGTTGTAACTACCTGTGGAACAATACGAGGGGAAAGGGCCGTGAACCGTGAGCCATGAGTGCAATTACTATCCTAACCCATGCACATAGTGAACCACGAATACATCGATTAAGTATAAGCTTGATCCACAAACCAAACAATTAAACCGAAAGTTCCAGCAATAAATGCCAATCGGTATAAATCCGGCGGCGTCCGTTCGATCCATTGTCATCGCGTTTCATCCGTCTGACATTTGGAGCTTCGAGTCCAGTAGCTGATGTAAAGTTCCATGCGCACTGACCGTTCTCTTATCGATTTAACTAGTACTACCATATTATTAATGTAATGTTATAACTCGTAAGATCGATACGCCATGATGCATGACGTTGCGAGCGCAATATTTGTACGAGAATGCTAAGTTTCATCAAAAGTAATTTCAAGTGTCGCAGCCACAAAATTCACAAGTAATCTTCACTGGTTGCGTCATTTTATCGGGAAGCTTTGGCGTGAATAGACCGTTAACCGTACACCATACTTATTACAGTCTTATTCCAGATCATATTGTCCTATTACCTGTGTGCTAAATTTCATAAAGATCCATGTAGTAGTCTTTGCGTGATAAGAGAAACAAACATCCATACAAACTTTTACATTTATTTTAGAGTAGTATGCTACTTTTACTTGCATAATACCAGTGCATAATCTACTTTAGAGAGTGTTTCGTTCAACTCTCAACATTTCGAGCACGCCGGCTTCGAAGCTCCGATGACAGACCCATCTATCGTTTATTAATTAAACGAAGCGATATCGATATAACCGTGCGTTCATTGTTTATTTAGAACTCTCCTTTTTAACTGCCACTGCCAGTAAAACTCAATTATTATGAGCACATTTTAAGAGACAGTCTTCCTCAAAGTCAGGGAAACGCCTCCTTGCAAGCGCTAGACTCTGGAGTATTTTAGAGGGGGCACTTGAAGACCTAGTAGTCATAAAAATAAGTCAATGAAGTGTGTGTAGGTATTATAATTAAACATAAAAATATACCATGTATCGATATTATGACTAAATTTAACTTAGTTTATCTTGGACCAAGAACATTTTTAGACTTTGGATTGATACAGAAAATAGTTGAATCTCAAAAGGAGTGGTTGAAGACGAAGTAATTTTGAAAATCTATGGTACAAAATATCAAGTGGCAATGGAAATAATAACTTCATGCATGTTTAAAAGTTCACCCTGTATATCTATCGATAAATAAATGTTTGTAAGTTGATTTATTTATTGTTCGTCGCCAAGTTGTCTCATATTACACAACATTGAAGCGATACCTAAACATAAAGACGTATCACAGACAAGATAGTAAATTATTTACCTACTCACGGACGATGTTTATATGACCTGCTAACCCAATAAATACATAATATTATATGAATGTAATTAATTTGCGTTCTCACGTCCTATAAATCACACCTCAACAACAATTCACTCTCCTAGCGATTTCGATAGTGGTTTGAACGTGCTTCCTTAAAGGAGTAGGTTGGAATCCGGCATGTAACTCCTAAGTTTTTTTTGTCATTTATTAGCGATAAAGCGAAACAGAGAGCCAAATAAAAAGAGGCTTCACCGATTGGTTAGCTGATAACGAGTCGGTAACGCCTCTATTGTCACCAATACGCCTTCCTGTTCAAAAACGACTTACTTAACCGATTTGGATGCCGATTTTACTGGTATGACATATTGGGGTACAGTGTTATTTTATTTTATTCCAATGAAATAATCTCGTCTTAACATTATTTTTGATGACATTCAAAAGCGAAGAGAGCACGGTATCTAACTATCTAATATTTACAAATAATTTAAAAACTCAAACATTTTATTTTCAAAATCTCCGACAGCCGTTACAGACAAGGGGCTTATTTTTTATCAAAACATTTTCGTAACGGAGATCAAATGGGAAGATTTGCGATATACCCTCCAGTCTCCACACACCGCAAGGCGCAACTAGATGAAGGGTGTTCAGCCAAGCGTGATCTGTGCGTTCCGCCATTAGTGTTGCCAGGAAGTTGGAAAAAATATAAATAACATGTTGCAAGTACACGGTTATCATATTTACGCGAATCAAATTCATTTATTTATTGCTAACATTTAACTCATTTCATTAGGATTTATCTTTCTTTATCAAAAAGTTTTGCGGTAGTAGTAATCTATTGTTAACATAGTGTTTAAGTTATGACAAATAAATAAAGATAACTTCTTGAATGCTGTAAATAAATATGTAGTAATCACCATTTCCACTTATTTTTATGCAGACGATCTCTACCATTCTCGTTTTGGTAACATTGAAGACGCTTATGTTGAATAGCCTTGGATTTTTGCGAGTTGTCTAGCTTGCTCACTTGGTTACTATTGACCATTTCAGTTCGTTGAATTTCCCTTGTCACATCTAATCTGGTCATTGATCACTGACCCAGTATACACAACACTCACGACCCCTAGATTAGACAGCAATTCGGTCTCCGGGAGGTGGCCACCTCTACTACTTTTATCGTACTATTACTAGATGCGTAAAACTAAGCGCTCCGGCAACCTGTGCCGGCAACGATTATTTGACTTGAAACTTTGTCTTTGAAGAAAAAAATAGATTTTATCTTTTAGCGAAACTTAGCGAAGTTGCTTAGGGTGGCCACTCACGGTCAGTCCATCACGTCAAATGGCGTGATATACAGCCAAAATTTGATCGTGAATGTGAAAAACTGATGGCGTGATTTAAAAAATTTGTATGTCCAATCGCGCCATTTTGACATATCGCACCTTTGGTGGAACAAGGGCTCAACTGCACTTTTGTAATTTTACAGGAGAGCCATTTCAAAGTTTTTTTTTTTTGCATTCCGAGTCGTATTATTCGTCTTTTTATTGCTTCAAAGTGTTTGTTCTTTGCATGAGATACGACCCATTTATTTGTGAATATGGCCATGTACTTTGCAGGTGTAAAATATTTTTTTGTTTAATTTTTGTCATTTTACGATTTTTTGTAAGATGTGCCCTTGTTCCACCAAAGGTGCGATATGTCGTTTTGCGTGGCTCCAAAAATGACGCGATGGAATGACCGTGAGTGACCACCATTACAGCGGTTGATTACTTTCGCGAAAATATACATACAACAGGACTAATACCGATAGTACCGTCGACGATTCTTCTTCCTATCCTACTAATATTATAAATAAGAAGGTTTTGTATGGCTGTTTGTTCCTCTTTCACGCTGACTGACAAAAACTGCTGAACGAATTTTCAAGAAATTTAACACGCTGGTATACCATGATCTGGAATAGGATATAGGATACTTATTATCCCGGAAAACGCAGGCAGAGTGTGAATTGTTAAGCTGTGTCGCAGTCGTGTCGTGTGTTGAAGAAGCGGCCATTCGCTCCCTCACACGGCGTGGCCTACGAAGCGTGATGCTAGAGTTCCACTTGCACTGTAACCACGTGTTCAGATTTGCACGGATCATGTGTGACAAGGATCGTGCTTGACAGTACGCTTTGACTTTATAACACACAGATGTATGATTTTATAACGAACAGAAGGCAGGTTGTGCGAGCTAGCGAAAAACTTCAACAAAAGGAAAGAATTTCTTGATTTATTTAGCCTCGCGAATTAAATAATAATGAAATAATGAAATAATCCTATGGGAACATACCCATACTCGCACGTAGCCTTGCTATCTTTCACACCTCTGGTTGCATCCTAGCGTAAAAGATTACAGTCGTCATCGTCTATGAATATCCACAAAAACCAGTCAAAACTTTATCGACTAAACTCTTAGAACTTCTTACTTTTATCTCCTGTTTTGAAGTGGATTAATTTCCTGTGTTATGCAGATAGCTTCATAATTATTCTAGGTGTTGGTTAGTTATAGTAAGTTAAAAACATGCTATGCATCATCTAAAACTGTTGGTACATATCTGCGCAGTCAGAGTATCGAAATTGTCGTGTGCATACTGTGCATAGACACGAAACCATCTTAATATTTTTTCTCTACAGTTTGACTAATATGTACCTTATTATTTTTTGACACATACGTAATTTAATGTTTAAATACCTAATTCCTTAAAAATATTAATGAACGCCTACTTATTACACGCTCGCTCCTCACACAAAGAATGCTCAGCAAAACACACAAAAAAAACATCAGTCGTCATACTTGGTCGGAGTTCGATTCAGCAATCTGTCACTAATCACTATACACTATCAGTTATCACTCAGGTGATGTTTTAAAATCTACAATCTTACTAGCTGCCCAGACAGACTTCGTTCTGTCAAAAGTTTTTTTTATTTTGAGATGTAAGCTATCCTATCTTTCAAGTTGGATCAAACTGCACACGGTGTGCAAATTTGATTAAAATCAGTCCAGTATCGGTTCAGTAGTTCAGGAGTCCATCGCGGACAAACAACGTGACACGTAATTTATATATTATATATATTAAGATAAAACTGATGAAATCCAATTTATCCACTGGCATGGTCAACGGATTTGATTTGAAAACAGAACGTACCTTAGTTAAATCATTGTCTGTGGTAACATTTAGTTTTTTTCTTTCTCCATGGTATATTATTATCTGTAGTGTACTAGCCATGTTTCACATGTAAGACACCCGATACGCGGGATAATGTGTTCCCGGTAAAACGGATTACATTTTTAAACCGAGGCAGTGTCTAATGGAATTACCAGGTGAGCTTCCGATTTGTAAGATTCTTTTTTTTAATGTTCATTTAAAAAACCGAATAGGGCTCATACATAACAGACAACTAGGTACTGTAAAGGTGAGTCCAAAAGTAGTTTAGGTATATGGCATATCGGGAGCGGAAATCGTGTCTAGACGTGTTTATTTCGCTAATTGATCAACAACTTCCTGAATTTATCAATAAAAATAATCGATTTTAAACGATTTGCTATCCAGGTAGTAGGTACCCACTATAGTAAAAATTATCTAAGATGCCCATAATGATAGCTGCCATTTATTAATATGAACTAACATTGTATGGGCGTCTTTGAGCGAAATGGAATAATCATTTACTTGACATGAATAGTTGAATACTTACGGACAAAGGATTTTTCCAAAATTTGTTAAAAATCCTTACTCATTTGCATTGGCGTTGATTATAAATCATAGTAAACGTTATAATCTAGTAAAAATCCCATCACATCATAATTTATGCAAAATTTATTAAAAATATTTGACGTCGAAACAATGATAGATGAAGAGGCCTAAAACAAAACTGACGCAAAGTGATGTGACGGCCTGAAACCGTCTCAAAAACCAATTATAATCGATGCATTACTATAATCGGAATTTAAAAATGAAAATTGATTAATTTAATTACTTTGTTAAAAATGATTTACTTGCATTTGAATTTAAAATTAGGTACCTAAGAATACCACGACGAATTGGATGCTAACAAAGGACATTTTCCATTATGTATGGGCACTTCGCCATCCATGGACAGTAAACTGCAGATAATATAACTATTATATGTAATTATGTAGCTAAGCTTGTATTCTTTTTTTTTCAACAAAATAATAATTATTTAAACATGAATGTGTGTTACGAAATAAACAAGAATTTATTCACTGTAGTTTTTTCCCTGACGCTCATAATATTATTCAAAATATTATTATGAAACTGAGCGGATGAGTTCTTTCTATCATGATCAATCTTTCTTTCTTTTTCTACTCTTTCTTAGCCGGCAACGCATCAGTGATGTTTTTGGTTTTGCTGATGTTCATGGGCGATGACAGCCACTTACCATCAGGTGGATCGTCAGGTTGTTTGCCGGCTCGGCTATTTCCATGCATATCTAGCAGCATGAGTTGTTAGGAAGAAACAAAAGAATATTTTATTGGAGTCGTAAATACATACTATTGAGAATACGTGGTACTAGATATGTAGCTCAATCGAGGTAGTTGGGAGGTACCTAAATGTTACAGTTTTTAGTTTACAATTTAATTATCGAATCGATTAGAAGGTCTTACAATTTTGAATCGATTTATTGCAAAAATTGGTTTCTTTCGTGAACCGATTTTTTTGTACATCTCTAGTGTCACTGTGATTGCAAACGACAAATTGGGCATCTTAGTTCGCGGGGACTATAGCTACTAAAGCGGGGCGTGTGAACAGTGTGAAGGGATCTTAAGGTACGATTGTTAAAGAGCTTTCACACAGTAAGCACTCGTTATTTAAATGTTGAAGCAATAAAACGCTGCAACTAACATGTTAATCACATATTAAATTGTTGTTAAGATTACATTTCGACGGTTAAAATGAGCGTAGGTGTACAATAATGTAATTTTGGGTATTTTATCTATCTTTTCTATCAATGTAACATGCATATAAAACAAGTTTTTCTAGAACTACTAAAAATTAATCACAGTTACATAACATTTTTTGAGTGGATACCACACGACAGGGTCAGTAATGGAACTTTGGCCGGCCATGGACATCTTTGCATTCTAGAAAACTAGCTAAGCGTAAAAATAAGCTGTGGTTCCGCTAAACACAAAGAGGGCGCTTATGTCCTCTCGGGACGAACCCATTGTATTCCACAAGGTGCACGGATAAGAGAAACCAGAGGCCTTCCGAAGTTATAAACGTCGAATGCCTGCGAGATTTTAGTTAGAACCCTACATAATCTGATACATCCCTTGAGAGGTCAACATCCCTTTGAAGATTTCCAAATAAGTACCACAACAAGTTAACGTAGGTTACTTCAGTACAAGATTATTCGGTACGGTGTACAAATAAGGAAGTACTATTTCCTCAGCACTCATGCTACGTAAACGCCTCCATTGATAAATCTGTTTACAGTCGGAATTTATCAAACAGGGTTTAATTTAACCAACACTACTTTTAACTATACGGAACAGGATGTCACATAAAAGCCAATTCAGCCAGAATATGCCAAATGTAAAGAAATAAAATCTTGTTTTATTATAAATGCCCTATTTCTTCCGATTTTAGAGAAAAGGAAAGGACCTCTGTAATACCAAAGGCGTTACAAACGCTTTGCCGGTTACGAAAGAATCGACAGGCGTATTTTTTTTATTTTCAATAAGTAAGTTAATGGTTGGTAAGTGGAGATATGGTCCACTTATAGAATCTATCTGCCTAGGCAGGTACAACCTTCCACCTTTCCCAAGCAAACACTCATTAAAGAACTGACCACTATATAAAAACAAGTAAACCAGGATGGTATGCCATCAGCCTGCTGTTGTACAGCAAGTATAAATACCATGCAAGTATGGTATAGACTGGGGAGATCGCATTGGTTAATAAAATATTTCACGGGCCAAAATAATGTTTACAGAGTAAATAATTTAAAGATACACATTACACATACAAATACATTTAAGTAAGTAATACTTATGAATAAATAAGTAAAATTTAATTGGGTGCGAAATTACAAAATTGCCAAAAATGAGTGGCAATTAAGTATAATGTACTGGAGGAATCTTATACCTCAAGTAAAAAAGACAGAGGAGCAATAAATGTTCAGATGAGGAGTAATGAGATGAAGTACAGTGAGGTGAGGTGAGTTGTGTGGTGAGATGAGGAGGAGAGGCAAGGTGCAGGTTGGTAAGCTACGGTGCAGATTTATAGATGAGATGACTCTGGGGGTGAAAGATTGTGTGCTTTATTTTCAGTTTTTCCATTATTTATCTACACAACACAAAAAAAATGTTGTGTGAATATCACTTCAATCAGTCAAGCATTCAAAAGTACAATCCATAGTAGTAACATCAATGATATTCTATAGGTAAGTTAGGTATGTATAAAGATACCACAGGCTATCATCTGGTATTATAATTTCTGTCTATCTGATAACATAGATGGATTGGCTGAACTCATGAATACATTATAATGTAATCCACAGTATACACCATGAATAATAGACTTGAATTATTTATATTTATTATTATCATGAGGCTATTCCAACCTTCCAGTTTCTAAAATTCTTATAAGTTTTAGTCGCTCACACCTTTTCAAGGAAATAGTATTCTAAACAAAACTAGGTACATATATTTAACTATAAATCTGTAGTCATACAAATTCAAAGAAATTTGATACTTGAATATAATATACTAACTTGTTTCATGTAACAGTATCCTTAGAAATAAATACTACCCATGTGTTTCTTCAATTTAATTACAAAACACTGAATGTGTTGAAGATATGAGTGTGTACAAAAGGTATCATGTTACTGATAAGGGCCAACGTTCTAGACATATCAAAGTCATAGTTCTCTATGACTCTTGTTATATATAAAATGAGCTTACACTTGACCTACATGCTGGGTATCCAGGGATGACTAATAGTTTGTGATTAATGTGTTAAACATAAGTTAAAACAGTTTTTGAAGTGAAAACTTTAGTACGGGGGTGATTTGGAATTCGATGAAACGAAACTGTCCAGTAAAAAGAGACAAACACATAAATTCTAAAGTGAGATATGAAGCATTGTACAGGGATGGGGGAGTTGAGTTGAGTTGAGTTAAGTTGAGTTGAGTTGAGTTGAGTAGAGTTGAGTGGAGTGGAGTTAGGTGGCTGAGTGTTGCTGAGTGGAGTGGAGCGTTAAAACCTACAATAATTATCATCTTCCCGAAATTTTACATTCGTCTCATTATCTTGAAAACAAAAATTTTGAAGGTTTCACTTCTACCACGTGTGAATTGCACACATTTAATTTTTTTATAAATCTGTGAAATAGAATCGATGTGAACTCTGTTTGTAGCATTAGAGTGTAAGCCTCAGTAGCTTCATTAACGCTGTAGTACCTTGGTATTTGATTTTTAAACAATAAATAAATAAAACTAAGTAGGTATTCTGTGAAGAAAACATGTAGGTATCTTAATTGTTTTTGTTATTGATTTTTCCCTTTTGAAATAGTAAAAGTATGACCTATTTCACACTAGAACCCCTCATTTGTATATTTCCAGAAACCCTTTGTAAATTAGTCACAAATTCGGCAGTCCCATTTACTGTAGTTAATATTATAATCTTAAACAATTTAATGTGAAGCTTAACCTTTAATACTGGTCTGATAGAAAAAACTATTAATGTCAACATAAGAAACAGCATGATTATTTAAAATGCTTCAAGATAAAAAAAAAATGTATTAGGTAGGTACATGCTTTTATTACTTTATATCAGGGATATCTGGACAAAAGATTGCACTTATAGTTCTTTGATTTCTTTACAAATGAGTTGTAAATTGTTCAGCCAATAAAGGTGGAATGAATGCACAAGCTTGAACACTAAGCTGTAACCCAATATGCCTGGAAACCAGTTCCAATCCCTTGTGTTTTCAAAAGCCATTTTAAATGCCAAGTGATATGAACTGAGATTTCATGCCTATATGAAAATGTAGTAAGAACTTAAGCTGTGTAGATAGACCTTCACTACTTTATTTAAATGTAACTGTATAATTTGATACATTTATAAGGTCAGAAGTTCATTGTAACCATAGGCCATAAAAAGAAAAGATGCTTATCTACTAACAATACGACTGATCTATCAAAACATTTTCATATGTCACATGAAATAGAACAATACAGATCATAGTAATGATAAAAAACATTTTCACGCGATGGTTTAGCCCCTGTACGTATGTCCTATTATTATAGCAGTTACGATATTATTTATTCAGAGTTCGGGGCGATTAATGAGTAGTGAAATGCTCGATAGAATTAGAACGTAATTTAAAGGTGGTTGCATATTCCCCTTTATCGTTCTGTACTATCGCAAAAACGTAGTTATTTGCATTGAACTTTTAGGTATCAATAGTTATTCTGACAATATTATCAATAACATTTTATGACATAGGTTTATAGCAATTATTAGGGTATTAATTTAAAGTAAAAAAGTGCTTTTTGGAACCAAAATGCAGTTGAAAGTTTACTGACCTTTAACGATGAGCTCGAGGAAGTGGATCACAGTTTGAGATTATCACGAATCACCATCACTTTAACGCACTGCAGATATCATCAGAAACACATTGATGCATTCAACAACATCAATTAAACGAGCCGGTACCATGCAAAACTGATCCCTCAAGAAACGATAGGGGAAATATGCATTTTTTATTAACTCTATCGATTCTCACCCGAGAGCTCAACACAGTCGAAAAGTCAGCGTAACGGTAGTTACAAGGAACAGGTTCTAAACGTAACTATATCACCCACAAGTACGCTAGTAATTTCATTAATAACACCTAAAAATCGATTCCACAACAAGGTTCACGACAATTCAAACAGAAGACACTGGCGGCGTGTTAAATTCATTATTTTGCTAGCTACACTGTTTTCTACAAGATTTTAACACGACTACTGTTAACATAGGTGTTTCCTTTAATATGCTTTAAAGAATTTATTAGATGTATTTGGATACCGAGTTGATTTCCGTGTCATTTTTGTAATACAATGGTTGCAAACAATAAAGAGCTAGCGAACACGACCCAACGCCAGCCCCGTCCGCGATGACACTAAACTTTGTATAGATGTCGCGTTAGCGCCGCCAGTATGGAAAATGGCGGCCAACACGAGTTGTCAAAATACTTCATACAATAGTAAGTTTTGTGTGGAGGTAATAAGGTTCACAGTAACGGGTAATTGCATAGTCTTCAAAACTATTCGATCGTATAAGACGACCGAATTTAAGTGACCCAAGTAACACTAACTTTGAAATCACTAGATGGACTATTTCTGTGATCGGGTTAGAAATAGCATCTTTTTGTCTCTTTTTCTTGAATGCGATTTCGAACAAAATATACACAAATAAGTACATTGTATATTTTATTGTACGCTTGCGCGAGTGTTATCCAATTTGCGTGTTTGGCACACGTTAAACACGTAACTTAAAACTTTGTAGACATAATGATAAGACGAACGGTGATAATAATACCTATACCGTTAAGTAGATATTTTTTATATCAAAGGTAACATAAACAAGTATTTTAAAGTTCCAACATGTACCCACGTGGGTACCTACTTACGCCGTTTAAGTGCTTATCATCGCCTATGAACGCTAAAAGTATTGAATGCATCACCGATGGGTTGCCAGCATAACGAAAATACCTACTGATTAGGTATTTCTCGCGTTCCAACAATGCGACCGAAACCCGTATATTTTTTCAACGGTTTTTGAATGGTAGAGCGCTAGAAAGGTTAGGTATCGTAGTAAGATTTGAACAGGTAAAAACCCCACCACAATTCATAGGTACGGTCGCGAATTAAGTAGTAAAGGACCTCGTATAGCGACATACGCCATACGCAGTAACCTCATCCATTGTCTAGCACTCTGCACTTCTAGCAGAGTGCACCGCGAGCAGGGGAGATGAGATTGGTATGGACCACAGAACACCTAATATTAGATGTTCTGTGGTATGGACTATGACTCGATGTATGGTGCCCCTTTCACCACGAAAGTTATTTTTCTCTTTGGAAGCCGATTTCAGGTTTAGTAGTGTAGAAGAAAGTTGGTTCAAAGAAAATTTCTTTAAAGAAAATGTCAGTTAGAAGAAACAAGAAAAGCAAGAAGCAAGCAAGAAAAGGTAAGCGGTGTGTTATGTGGAAAATTGTGTAAGTACTTTGTAAAATTCGTGCCTACCCTATTCAAATCCCAAAATTAGAAATAAAAAGTAAAAAAAAAACACAATCTCAATAATTCACTTTGATCATGAGCATCACGTTTATTAAATTCACTAAAAAGAAAACATTTATGTATTCAAATATAATCAAATATTAAAATTAAAGTGATCAATCGACCGAAAAGTATAAGGAAACTGTTTGATCTGCAACGTGTTACGTTGAGCGAGGATGTCAACGATAGCTAGTCAATAATTTCACAAATAGACGTAAGTTTATGTTAAATATCGCATACCTACCTACTTCGGTTGGGGAATCGACTTAATTCACTTGATTTAATTCACCCAGCTGTCGTAAGTCGTAAGTCTACTTTTAGTACTTACCTAAACTTTTTTCACCTATTGACCCAGGTGATTTAAGTCTACTAAGATGAATTAATATAATATGAGCAAACAATAAGCGATTAATTAAAATGTTCAAATCTCTTTCTTCTCGCTACGATTACTTTCGGAGAGGTACATCTGCATCTGCTCGCTTTAATAAATGTATTACCTAGGTATTAAAATAAGGTATTCCAACAGTAACTTTAAAAATAAAACTATAAATATCTCAATATTTTCTATGTACACTTTTGCTCAACCCCTTTCACCCTGCTGCCGATGCTTAGGACAGTTGCGATTGTTGTGAAATCTTAGTCTCAATCTAGTCTGGCCAGGAAGATTTCAGCCAAACCACTACTAGCGAATATTTTTTAGCATACTTTAAAACGCTTTTCATCCAATATACAGATGGATTAAGGTTGCGCTTAGTTCGGATCTTAAGAAGAAAATGAAATAGGTACATAATATACCTCGAATATTTTACCATGTGTCAGTCAGACATACTAATATGAAGTATTGTTTTTGAAGAGCTGTATCCATTTAACAAATTGTCGATCAAAACAACCGTGTACACAATTACCCAGCTATGTGTATGGCGGATAAAAGGAAATTCGGATTCCCTAATCGTACAGCGGTAAAGCCTACCCGTGAAGTCACCTACAAAGAGATCGCCTCTGGGCAAAACTGCTTGCGATGTATAAATTAATTTAAAACCAACAAAGCCGACATACTTTTGCAAAGAACGGATTTTATCAAGCTTTTCTCGGTAAAGATTCAGTTCTCTATTTGAGTAAAGTAAAAATTCTTTGTATTCAAGAAAATATATAGCGGACTGGGGCAGTAAAGTATTCTCTTACTACAATAATGAATGTCCTGCTGTTATAGCAAGAGACAGATTGATAGTAAGTTACCTTCACTTACAGATATCTTCTAGTGTCGTCATTCGTCACCGACAAGTTGCAGATAACAAAAACGACGAATGCGGCCAGAACATCTTAAATTCCTTCATGCAAAAGTATCTTCGAGATTAAACACAGTGTAGCATCTCAATCGACATTTTCCCTAAAACACGAATTTTTTTTACTTGTTTCTACCTAATTACCTATGTTCATACATTGAGACAATATGAAAATATTTTTTACGATACTAGCCAACAAACGAAATGACAATCTACATGATGTAAGTGGCCACCATCCCCCATACAATGTACATCAGCAACAACAAAGACATCACTGATGCGTTGCCTACCAAGAAAGATTTGAGAGAAAAGAAAGGGAGAAAGAATTGGCTCCCCAACCCCTAGCCGGAACATGACGGGTGGTGTACATGGTTAATTCACCTGAGTTGTGTAATTCACCCAGGTCACTCAGGTTCCTCAAATACCATCGCCATCTAGAAAAAGTTAACCGAGCTTACTTAGTTCTGCCATCTGTTTTCAGTGCGTAAAGAATTTGTGACTATCTAGTTCTTAAAAATGTAGTAGAACATAGATGTCGCTGTGAAGACTTTTTAAGTCCATAATAGGTTTAATAGAGGTCGTCAGTAGGTAAGGAAAAAAATCATTGTGTAAAAGAAAAAACTAAAAAGTACGTCTTTGTTTATTATAAATTCATCTTTTTAATTTAGTCTAGACTCTAGCCCAATATTCCTCAAAATATAGTATTGAATAATTTGCAACCATTAAATGAAGGGATAAAATAAATTATTAAAAGGTACAACATATTTTTTTATTTTAAATAAAGCTTATAAATAGTAAACGTCTAGCTAATAATAACATAGTCAATAAAATTAAATAATTAAAATAAACACATAATATACTCATCCGTTTAACTTTGAATTTCTGTATAACCACAAGACATAGGACAGTAGGTCTACGTGTAACATTGCTTTTCCCGGTTTTTATTTCTGTTTTATTTAACCTAACTAACGTCTAGTAACTAGAACGATTTCCTTCACAGTGCTCTTACAGATTGTTGTGGTTTTAGTAGAAGGTACGACTGTTCTGTCACTTAGCACCAACTAATATTATGTGCTCAGACAAAAGTTAGATCAGGTTATCTTGGTCGACTGTACAACGTAGCAGTCGTGTAAGTTTCTGAAACATCGTCACCAACATCCCGTGATACGTAGCCTGAAAACAAAACCAGAAAATTATAGTTGCCAAAGAAAAAAATCTTTGGTTATAGTTGACAAAGAAAATAGCTGCCCTAGAACATGATAAACTATGGTTTTGTTAGATATATATAGAGCACAGTTACCAGCACCGGCATAATATCTAAATATAAACTGTTATCACCGCTCTGGTTTTGTATCTAACTCTTTTGCAGTGCAAGCAATTAGGCTTTGGAACTCCCTCCCAGACAACCTAAGAAAGTCTTGCAGTAAGCAGAGCTTCAAATTCAAAGTCACTGAACACTTCATCAAGAATTGGGGAGTAAGCTTCCTGTAGGTCTCATCAACTCACATTGATTAGGCTAACATATCTTATCCGTATTCCGTTTCCTTTTTCTATTCATTCTACCTTTACATTCAGTACTTTGTATTTTGTCCGTATTTTGTACCGCCTTCGCTGTTCTCTGTTCCAAAGGTCGACTGGCAGAGAATGCTTATAGCATTAAGTCCACCTTTTGTACCACTTAAGCTTTAAGGGTATAATAAAGTGTAAATAAATAAATAAATAAATAAACTGCTAGTTTATACTTACTATATCCTGGCTCCTGTTGGTTTTGATAACCAGGTTTTAGATTTGCGTAAGTAAATTTTCCTGGTAATGGGTAAGTGGGATCTTTTCTCTCCTTGGTACTTTTGGGAATGGGCTGTGTGTACATTTCCTCTATGGTCGGAACGAAAGGCGTACTGTAGGTTTCCTGAATTTTTTAATATTAGTTATTACATTACTTTACTTTGCCGAAACATCGTAGGTATGCGTGGAATATTAAAATTATTACTATCTCGGTTTCTAAGAGATCAATATAGAGTCATCAAACATGCACCAGTTATTGAGTTAGAAAATAGTGAATAGACATCCAGCAATACGATTGTAAAACTGCAGTCTGCATTCAATGTTGTCCAATATTTACGTGATGCGACAAACATTGAAGATGATATATTTTTTTTAAATATGTAGTACCTATAATCTTTTTACTAACAAAAAATAGCTGACTTCAAAGTTACTCAAAAACTACTAGTCAGATCTCATTCAAATTTATGTGGGACCACATGACAAGCACCTGCTTTCGATTAAAAAAAGAATAATCGAAATCGGTTGGCGTGATATTGAGTTATTCGTCCATTTGTCGCGCACATACTTAATACAAATTTAAGACTTATATGGTTTTCTCATGGATGCCATTGTCAGATCTCAATAAAATTTAAGTGGGACCACATGACAAGTACCAGCTTTCGATTAAAAAAAGAATCATCAAAATCGGTTCACCCAGTCGAAAGTTCTGAGGTAACAAACATAAAAAAAATACAGTCGAATTGAAAACCTCCTTTTTATGAAGTCTGTTTAAAATTTGACATCGACAGTGGGCGCGTTCCACTAGATGCTCATAACGCTCACAACGATCAAAATCTCATACTAATTTGATCGCTGTGAGCGTTTTGAGCGTCTAGACTCTAGTGGAACGCGGCCCATATCATTACAATTACCGTTAATATTTACCTGTGTCGGTTTCTGATTGTACGTGTACGCATACATATTGACATCATCCACTGGGCCGGCATACGTCGGCTCCAACACCGGTCGCTCCAGTGTGACCGGTGCAGTGTACATATTCTGGAAGTTAATATACGATATTTCATTCTGTAAATAAAATAAAGATAACATTAATTACTCGTTACTAAGGACTCAGTTGCCTCGGTCACATCAGCTCAGATTCTCATCGTAAGAGCACAGGTTAGGATTGATTGGAGGGAGCCGTGTGTGACAGCCGTGGGACAAACAAGACAACCCAACTGTCCCTGGCGTGGTGGCAATAACGATGAGGTTGTGGTGTCAGATACCTCTTTTTGGTTTCTGAGCTCTAAACCGTCCAGTTCTATTGACGGTACTCCAAAACCGGTTGTTAGTCTACGTTTATCTGCTATGGCGATCGTCTCTCCATATTTCTGCTTCCTCCGCTTTAGGCTTTAGTGGAAGCCGGCCCTTAATCGGCTATGTGTAAACGTTTTAATACCCACTCGGCATGGGTCGATTCCATGTCGATAAATGTGTGGTGTGATGCTCAAGCAGAAATTAAGAGAACTGAATTTACGTGATCTTTTTGTATTTTTGTGAAGTAGGTAAAAAAAATAGATTTCTGCACCCATATAGTATGATATCATAAGAAGGACCTATTAGGAACATGAATATATTATGTACGTACCATCTTTGGCGCAGTTGCCCGCCATATTTTGTATTTACGAGTGACGAATACTATTATCACCATTAGAACTATAACCGCAATAATTCCAATGACAATCCATATAACATCTGTGGAACAGTAGGTAGATGTACATTGGTGTAGATATCTAATGTATGTTACTGTGTATTGATCTAATTGTAAGAATTTTTTTCAGCACATATTTAATTAAAGCTGCCGTGCTATCGATATTCCGAAGGTCGGTCTCATTGGAGACAACTTCATTGGAGACAACTAAGGAATAACTCTGTAATAGGTTACCAGGGCAAGCACGATCTTAAGCAAAGAAGAAACGACTGAAAAGAAGGATGGTTAACTCTAGCTGGGAATAAGCTGAAGTTACAATGCCACACGAGAACCTCGAGTACATAGTTTGTAGCCATCACCATCACCCGTACGTGCCTATGTCATCACCAAGTGTGAGTACAGTTACGGATGATAAGTGACGTGCCTGTTAGCTTAATTACTAGTTTTCTTATGTAACTAGCCGACAAAAAATCACGTTAAGTGATCTCGTTTGGACGTTAGCAACATCAAAGGCACTGAGATGTTGGCTAAGAAAGAAGAAAGAAAGAGAGTCGTTCATAATATTTAATTTCGTACTATGGCCGTTTACACAAAACATTATATGTAGTTAAGCAGCTAACCTTTCATATTATTTTCATGTCCAGACTGGCCTTCACTGTGTTTTATTTGATCCTTAAATACAATGTTACCTTTTTCATTTGTTATATTGTCCACGGGGGTAACATATCGGAAGGAGATAGTTTTAGTATGTGTAACATCTCCGATCTTATTCTCACAAGTAAGGTTAGAGCCATCGTCCTGTTTTGTAAGAATTGCTTCATAATCTACACGATTATCACGATTTTTCGTTGTGTTTACTTCCATTCCACCTGTGAATTTCAAAAAAGTCTTGCATCTATACATAATACTAATACTATCTGGGGAGGGGAGGGGGAGGGGATTAACACCTTAAAAAAATTATTAAGTGTGACTCGCTCAGTTTTGCCGCCGCGCGTGCAAGTGCAACCTAAAAATGCCGCGTGGAGGCCCATTTTCAGCGTTAAATTAAAATTATAATTAATGGAGATAGAGTTCTGGGAGTCAGAGTTAGTTTTTGGAAATTTTCTCCTCTTTAAGAATCTTTTTTTTTATTTCTTAAATATTAATTGTTTCGGAGTTATTAAATAAAAATGAAATACCTTTTTCTTGTAACTTCATTTTTCTAATAACTTTGAAATTTTTTACGTGCTGGTAAACGCTTCCGAAACATTTTTCTAGACATCATTCCGGACAGAATGAGCTATCGCACGTATTTTTAAGAGCAGTATCTCTATTTTTCACCATTTTGAACTTATTGCTTAGACTATAATATTGATTTTGTTATATTAGGATAGACTTAATTAAAGTATTGGTTACAAAATAAAATCAAATGATAACCGTTTAATAGTAGTTTTTTTAAGTGCACTTAAATGCCCAATTCCGGGTAAATAACGAAAAAAGCTTAAATTACAAATACTATGTCTACAAATGGCAAGTTTTTTTTTCGCTCATACAAATGATTAAAATGAACGATAAAATATATAGTATTTTGGCTCCTTTTTCACCTCTCGCCAGGAATACGTCGAGTTACTAATAACCAATAATAATAATAAATAATAAATATACTATAAGTTCACCAAAGGACAAGGACAATTTTTCCCGAAGAAAACGAGGCCAGTTTCGCTAGAGAGTTATAAATTGAATGTTTAAAATTTTCTACTAAATAAAAATTGTCTGACCAAATACTAAACATACCTCTGACCCATTTCATACTCTTCGACTTCACTTCATGTCTCCAGTAACAGCTCAGCTTTATGTTGTCATTCATGTTGTATGGCAGCTCAGTAAATTCACGGTATGTATTGCGAATACTTCCAGACTGATCGATTTCTATATAATGACCTAAAAATTGTTTTGATTCATTAGTGATAATAGTATCTAAATCATGATTCATGACAATAAACCATCGCATTAGATTCCCGGAGGGATTTCCCTGAGTGGTACATTGCATTGGCTCAAACATGCAATAATACCTCTTTTTAACCGACTTCAAAAAAGGAGGAGGTTCTCAATTCGACTGTTATTTTTTATGTTTGTTACCTCAGAACTTTGGACTGGGCGAACCGATTTTGATGATTCTTTTTTTAATCGAAAGCTGGTGGCTGTCATGTGGTCCCACATAAATTTTATTGAGATCTGACAATGGCATCCATGAGAAAACCACATAAGTCGTAAATTTGTGTTAAGATGTGCGCGACAAATTGACGAATAACTCAATATCACGCCAACCGATTTCGATGATTCTTTTTTTAATCGAAAGCAGGCGCTTGTCATGTGGTCTCACATAAATTTGAACGAGATCTGACAACTATGTAGTTTTTGAACTTTGAAGTCGGTTATTTTTTGTTAGTAAAATTTAGATTATTTACTTTCCGATTATATTTTTACTTATACTTCGTGTTCGATGGTGTAAGATACAGCAATTACGAGCATGACTAATGAACATTTCTTACTAGATTTTAACTTGAAATTAACTGAGACTGTGCTTTCAGTGACAAGTACCCCATCTCTTAGTTTTTCACAACTAATCGTTTGATTATCCAGTAAGTCTGACATAGTACCATTGAACACAACCACACTTTTGCTGAAAAAACTGGTATCTGAAAAAAAGAATATGCAAAATCGCTTAACCACTCTCTATTGTAAATTGTTATAGCGAATAATAAAAAAAAAAATATCGACTTGAAATAGAATACTGCGAAAAAGGAATATTTGGGTAGTTCCCTCGACTTCTCATGGATCAGCTGAACCTTTAATACTTTCAGAAGGTGAATTTAGTTTACTAATACACCTCGGCAGTAGGCTCGTGTATAGCTTGCCTTAATCACCTAGGTGAATTTAGGTCTACCGATTTAGTATAGGTACTTAATTCACCTGCGGCCAGTAGATTTAAATCACCTGGGTGCATAGGTGAATAACTCAGGTGAATAAAGTCGACGTCACCCAGTTATATAGATTTTTTTTCAAATCGGTTAAAAAAGAACTTCAATTTTGATATAAAAATAGAAAATTGTACGCCCGTAAATTATACGCCGTACAATAAATATACTACTTCCGTTTTTAAGATTACAGGAAGCTTAAAGAAAAAAAAATTCGCCAATAAAAAGGGCTACTTTACCTACCTAATGGCGCGTTTAAGTCACAGCTTGTTATAAAAAATTCTGTTATTAAATGACAGGACGAGGAGAACTTTTTGCAAAGTTTCGGTTTAGTAACAGAAAATTAAACTTTCTTACTTGTGATTTTCCGATCCCATCTCACCGTGTAGTTGTCATCTGTCTCTACGACACAATGAACCGTTAAAACCTCATCCTTTTTGGCTGTTACCGTCACGTTCGCTCCACGTTTCAATTCTCCATTAATGTATATGGTATTGATCTCTGTAATGATAAAAATGATTATTCTACTTTTACTGCTCACAAATCTTCTCAGATTGGGTCCGATATGCGACTTTCTTGCTTTTCAATAACCTGTTTCCTTGTCAGGGGCGTAGCTACCGTCGAATCAGCCGTATCAATTATACGGGGCTCCCAGCATATAGGGGCCCCCACTAACACTCCCAAAAAAAGCTCGCCAGCGGCCTGTACGACCGCTACAGTTGGCACTCTTTTTATATTTGACAGCTGACTTTGAAGGGGCCCCACAACAAAAAATTTATATGGGGCCTCCTTAGGGCTAGCTACGCCACTGTTCCTTGTAAACAATTTACAAACCAACTGCCGAGCCAGCTGAAGCCCATGGACGTCGAAGGCATTACGGATGCGCTGCTGACTTAGACAAACGGAAAAAGAAGGAAACAAAGTACCAGCTCACTTTAAAAAGCTAGCCTGCATCGCAGTATCCTTTCGCCATTGATGAGTCTACAATTTTTTCTAAGCGCGTCGACCATCTTGGACTTCATCGCCACTTACCAGCAGGTGAGATTTAAGTCGAGCATTCTTATAATAGTCTAAGATCCGATTTAGACGTGTCCTTCATCTGCTGACCGAATAAAAAATATTTTTTATGAAATGTCATATGTAAAGAAAATTATCGCTAATGGGTTCCTGAAAAAAAATTATTCAAGGCTATCATTAATCTTTATACAGGATGGAAAAAAATTGTGTTTGGATTTTACTGGTTTGATTCCCGGCTTAAGCAGGTGATTTATCAAAAATCTTTGAATGCAGTTTTACTTATTTGTGAAAATGAAGGGAAAGGAATATTTCATTTCAGTAAAATTTGCTATCGTTAATATTCAGGGTAGTTACTCTCCTCCAACCACTATTTTTTTCACCTGTATATAGATTATTGATAGCCTAAAATAACATTGAATTATTGATTTCTTTAGACAAGACAACCCATTCGCAATTCTTTTCTTTACATATGAAATTTGATAAAAAATACTTTTTATCCGGTAAGCAGATGGATGAAGGACGCCTCCAATTTGAATCCTGTATAATTATATCCTACTAGCTGCCCGGAAAGACTTCATTCTGTCAAAAGTTTATTTATTTATTTTGAGATGTAAGCTTCCTATCTTTCAAGTTGGATCAAACTGCACACGGTGTGCAAATTTGATTAAAATCGGTTAAGTAGTTTAGGAGCCCATCGCGGACAAACAACGTGACACATAATTTATATATATTAGGATAACATGTAACATTAGTCTCGTAGGCTTTTGTAGAGAGAGAGAGAGAGAAAGAGAGAGAGAAAGAGAGAGAGAGATGCTACATGCATGTGACAATTGTGACATTGCTTCATAAGTTCTATATTGTATTCCCGTTTATTAATTGGCCCATATTACCGGCCGCGGCGACGGCGTATCGCGTTACGTCTCGATGTGCACCAACCTTTATACTGAAAGGTGTGAGGCCTGGAGAGTGGAGAACATTAGGTACTTCTCAAGTGAGGACTGTGCCATTTTTCCGTTTATTACTGAGATGTTAATCTTAAGGTCGATGCATACGTAACGGGGACGGGGCGGAGACGGGACGTGGACGGGGCATAAATATACGTGCGTGCCCCGTTCCCGTCCCGTCCGTGCCTCCGTGGGTGTGAAACGATGTTCCAAAACTTCACGTCCGGTCCCGTCCCCGTGATGTATTATTAACTAATGATTAATTGTATTAATAGTAAACTTACCTGATTTCTTAAAACATCTAGCGTCGAACATTGTTTCATTGTCAGTTGCTAAAAGAAATTTAAAACATTATTAATCATGTGAGTACCGTTACGTATTATTATGTCTACTGTGCCGTACAAATTGGTGCCGTAAGGTTAAGTTACGAACTAAAACATACCCACACATCTATAGGATTACCTAAATAGGATAGGTATGATATACCAAGAGGGTCTTCGTTTATCTCTGTCTCCTATTTGTGTGGTGTTTCGTAGCTTCTCTACTCACTTACTTACATATTACTCTCAGTAAACAAAGTACTACATAGGTACATACCATACCCAATTGTGGGATTGTGTGTGACAGTAGGTATGTATGGTAGGATTTGATATGTATGTTGGCATGTAGGTAGGATTGTATCTATTCCATTAAAATTGATGGAAATGCCGTACTTACTTTAAATTTTAAACTCATATTGAAAGTATTCTTATGACGAAAGGGTATTTATTACAAATTAGATGATTATTTTAATGACAAGACTGCTTGGACTCGAGATTGATAAATATTGATTGTAAGTACCCAGTTAATAAGTGCTATTTATAACTAAGAGTAGGAAAAAACACATATTCTCCAGGGCCCACTCACAGTAGGGCCTTGTTGAAGCATTGCCGTAGCTTGCATGCTTTTCAAAAAGTTTTTGTAAACCAAATTAATTTTGAATAAAATATTTGAATTTTGAATTTTATAATGCACTGCTTAAATTCTAGAAGGTATAATACGTATATGTACCATGTATACATGTATGTAACCTAATCTAATCCACCTTTTAAAGTGCTGGCCTCCAATATTTGGTGCCACACAAACAATTCCTGAACAAATAAAATCCTGCGGTTTCCCGCCGTCTTCTTCAGGTCATCAGTCCATTTTTGGTTGGAGAGCGACCAGTATTTCTATTACAAGGCCGCAATTCGAGAACTTTCCGAGCCCATCGGTTATCGGTTCTCAGCACGATGTGGCCTGCCAATTATTCCACTGGTTGAAGGTGAAATTGATCACCAGTTGACATCTATAACCAAAGACTACCCATAAAGATTATCAACTCATTGTCGACCAAGAAAGCGGGGCCGTCTAATACTCCAACTCTGTAAACGAAACTTCTAGAAGGGCTAAAGTAGTCATTTCGCAGAAATTGTATCATCGGAATAGAGGCTGGCAAATGGGGATTACCTTGACACGTGGGACACAGAAATGTAACTTGGGCTGTCGCCACTAGCAAGCCTTTGCCATCGTATTGGTGGCATGTTAAGTTATTGCCTTTGTGCACCTCATTTAAATTTGTAACATAATTTGATTCTCTAGCGTATTCCTTTTCGCATGAAGTGGAAACTGAAAACAGAAAAATAAAATTTTGGCACTTTGAAAATATACGAGACAAACTTTTAAGTAAGTAAGTACTTCAGATTATGAAGTACGTTAAAATCTGATTTTAATTTGGGCTTCTATATTATAGGTACGGTTGCACAGAACAATTATCAGCCAGTTAATTAATTGTTTTTAGAGGCTTTTCATGCGATTTCGAAACATATTTATCAATCTATCTATTATAAGGGTAGGTCGATTTTAGTCAAAATAGACATTGAACCGCTTATTATTAGAGCGTTTCTGGCCAAGAAAGAAGAGAGGAATCTAAGAACTGGCTCCCAAGCCCCCAGCCGGGACATGTCGACTCGTTTAGCTCCAGCAAAAGGGTGTTAAGTGGCATTTACGGACAGTTATCTATGTCTGTAAAATTAATCGCTCAATTTTAAATATAGCCCATGTCACCCGGGGATAGTGTAGCTTCCTAACAGGTTTCTTCACGATGTTTTCCTTCACCGAAGCAAGTGATAATTAACTTGTAATACGCACATAATATTGTGCGTGCCAGGGTTTGAACTCGGGCCCCTTCGTTCGGGAGACCAACGTTCTACCGCTAGGCTATCACTGCTGTACTTTACTGTACTACGTACCTTTTGCGCCAGTACTGTTTAGTTTATTAATTTGCCACACTAAGACAGGATCCGTCGAGGAGTTTGTTGCCTCACACCTTAAATTGACCACGTCGTTACGAGTATGTTCTGTTGCTGAGTACGTATAATTGTAGAAATATTGTGGTATGCCTCCATTTTGTTGGCATGGCAGTCGTACCATCTTTGTTGCGCTAGACGACCACAATGTTAACGTTAAAATGTCTGCCTTCAATTCACCTTAAAGCAAACAAGAATCGAAAAACCTTAATACTTAGGTACAAAGTTTTTCAAATAAATTCAAACAAGAAAAGCATATAAGCGCTCTGCTCGCGGATTTGTCTGCGTTTTCGGGAAAATAAGTACCTTTTATCTTATTCCAGATCATGGTCTAAATGTGTGCTAAACACGGGCGTAGCCAGGTTTTAGTTGGGGGGGGGGGGGGGGGGGGTTGTTCAAGAAAATACAACGACTAAAAGTACATAAAATAACCGTAAAGAAAACTGAGACTTTATTTTTTCTCACGACGTATGTAGTGACATCTATTAATAGTTTAGTCAAAAAATTAAAAACGTGTTTAATAGATATTTCTATTAAACACGTTTATAATTATTTATTAAGCTCCTAAAAATATGTGCGATAGCACATTCGATCCCGAATGACGTCTAGAAAAATGTTTTTTAAGGGTTTATTAGCACATAAAAACGTCAGTCCTTAACTTTTCGGGGGGGGGGGGGGGGTTTGAACCCCCGAAACCCCCCCTGGCTACGCCCATGGTGCTAAATTTCATGAAAATCCGTTCAGTACTTTTTGCGTGAAAGAGTAACAAACAACCACGAACGTTTACATTTATAAGGACATCCTTTAGGCAGAGTTCGTTTAGTTATGCAGGTTACTATGTCACTATGTCCCATCCCAAAAGAGAAAAAGAGGTCTTTTCTTGCCTCTCTATTTTGTTATCTGTAGGATAGGAACTATCCCATCCTAATACAACAATAATTAAAACAATAACAATGTAACAATAATACAAAACATAAAAAAATATAAAACAACTAGCTGCCCGGACAGACTTCGTTCTGTCAAAAGTTTTTATTATTATTTTGAGATGTAAACTATCCTATTTTTCAAGTTGGATCAAACTGCACATGGTGTGCAAATTTGATTAAAATCGGTTCAGTAGTTTAGGAGTCCATCGCGGACAAACAACGTGACACGTAATTTATATATATTAAGATAATAATTTTAACAATAATTATTTAATTATTGTTAAAACATATTGAAATAATAGTAACATACAACACGGAATACAGATAACATCTTCGAATAGGATAATTTAATGAAGATGATATTGTATTTCGACGCTAGAAAACCAAAAATTACCAAGCGACATGTTGGACGATATTGAGTTATAGTATACATCACTGAAATCAGCAAAAAATTCTGCGTCGATTGATCATAATATGATCGATTGATGCTAGGAAGAGTTTTGTTGTCGCTTGGTAACTTAAAAACAATTTCACCGATTTTTTATGATTTTTTTTCTAAAATTAAAAACTTGCTCTAGTGTAAAGTTTCCAACATGTCGCTTGGTAATTTTTGCCTTTCAAGCGTCGATTTGAAGGTATTGCTATTTCTAATACGCAAGTCCTACTCTGAATTACTCAGCATAATTATCTAGTATACCTACCACAGACACTTGGAGTGACAACACCCTTGATGGGTGAACAGAGACGACATTATGAAGGATAAAGGATAGTTCACCAGTAGCTCGAGCACGAATATTTGCGAGAAAGTATTCGTATGGTTAACGTAAGCAATTTGTCAAATTTGTATGGCATTTTAGTACCATTTACGCACGATAGGGGCGCTTTTGAAAAAATGCCATACAAATTGCTTACGTTAACCATACGAATACTTTCTCGCAAATATTCGTGCTCGAGCTACAAGTGTACGTTGACAGTTGTCACCGCCACCGTTTGTATGTCGTACGGGTGGCGGGGCAAGATCTAAATTGTATGTGGGCAAGATACATTCTGTAAGGCCCTCTGCCCGCACAAAAGGAATGTAAGGAAATATAAATGGCGAAAAATTCGATTTCTCTCATTGACGTACTATACATAGACAGGCTATCTCAAACAAAATGTGTGTTCCACCGCCGGCTTGCCCTCCGTTCTCTTTTCAAACTAGAAGCCTCGTTTGCACACTTGCCATAGAGTAACTTTGTATATGACACTTGTCGAACCAAGACAAGCAGTCACCGACTCAAAATCTTTACAAGCTTTTACTCCAACTTTATTTAACGTGCAAAAGCGTTTAAACGATTTCAAACGTAATTACCATTGATTCGTGTCAAAAAATCCAACACTTTAAATTGGTCACAAGCGTCGCGTCGGCAAGCTTATTTAGTCCATTAACACGCTAGTGGCTTGCCAAGTTCAAACGCTCCTTATGATTTTTTCATTCAAAATGGCGGGAACATTGCTCAATAATTTAATTAAATACGTTTTGTTGATTTAAGTTAAGATTTTGTTTTCTTACTGATGATAAAGTGATGACATTATCTTTTTTGTTTTTTGTCGTGCAATTGTGACACATTCTTATTATGCACGACGGCATTTTTTCAGTTTTTTCGTAAACAATTTTGACATGCGGCCGCAATGAGCGCAGCCGAGTGACAGCTGAGTGACAGAATGAAATGCAGCCGGCCGGCTGCAATGCACACCCCCGCATCCGATGTTCGCGGTGTCCCTTCTATACGCTAGTAATACTAATTCTATGATTTCTCTAGATTTAAAACTCCCACAGATATGAAATAATATTGTTTAAAATTATACCATTTATTCATTATAAAAAACATTGAATAATCTTTCAAGTTCCAAAATAACATTTAAAAAATTCTAGTGCTCAATGTAGTCAATTTGGTGCCGTCGACTTTTTTCACCTGAGTTAATTCACCCAGATGCGGGATGGCAGATTTTACCATTGTATGCAATTATGTCAATTTATATAGAAATCACGCCTAGCACAACACACTGCCGACGCGGCACCGCGCGGGAAATTGCCCCGCGCGTAGTTGTGTTATCCGTCGCTCTGCGCACCGCGCGGCCGCGGCAGGACGCGTCTTCAGTGGGTGGAGCGCCTGTCTACTTTTAGTGTACTTTATATTCACCTATGCACCCAGGTGATTAATTTTTTTTTTATATCTTATAAGTTAATGCTTGACAGTAGTCAAGTGGGATAGTAATCCCACCTGATGGTAAGTGGTGATGTAGTCATGGGTGTTAAAACGCATTAACTAAAATCTTTATAAAACTTATTAAATCTACTGATCGAGGTGAATTAATGTAAGTAGACTTATTTCACTTATCATCATAATCAATTCAATTAGTGGTCTTGGTATGCTATTCCGATTCGATTTTATATAACAATCGATTTTATTTATGAAGAAGTTTTAATCGAATTAATAAAAAATATTAGTTGATTTATTATATAAATTAATTCACTGTTTTTTTAGTTATTTTTTTTTAGTATATTTGAAGAACTAGCTCACAGCTTTTCAGTGATGCCTCAGGGTCGGGGGGCCCCCGGATCACGAGCTCGTACACCACCGCCAACCCCTTACGCCTCCATTCGTACCACTGTGTCCATGGTGGTACTTGGTTACCACCAGGTTTCAGATTATTGGTGCTCGCTTCACTTCCATTATTGTTTTCCGTCTGTTTGCTTGGATATCCTATTGATTCATTTTGGTCGACAATGTATCAGTGTAGCAGACACTTTATTGTACGAATTCATTTTGTTAAATTCAGCAGTAGATTACAAACAGATTAGAACACTTACCTAGTTGTAAAAATAACAAGCAACCAAATATATTAATACTAATCATATGTATAAAATACATTTTATGATGGCACTTGATTGCACTTGATCATAACACTAGGTCGTCGCCATATTGTTTCTAAATAATCCGACTGACATAGTAATAACAATTATTTTAAAGTATACAGAATTATACATGACTAGAAGTGTCGAAGTTCCTGATTTTTGTATAGTGATGTAACGAACATTAATTTGCATTGAATGCGAATATTCGAAAGTTTTTGACTTCTAATTCGTTTTCGTATTTGAAAATGTTGCTTTGAAATATTAGTATTCGCATTCGTGAATATCACAAATCCAACATTTGTCACATCACTATAGTAACTATTACTTAGTGGTTGGTAACATAGTGTTGGAAAAGGGCAATTTGAAAGAAAGAAAGAAAATATTTATTTTTTGCTAACACACCTAACATATTTATACTAAACTAACATAATTATGAATAATATAATTCTTGACAAAAAATTACCGACTTCAAAATTAGGGATAACTCAAAAACTACTCATCAGATGTCGCCCTTTAATTGGGACCACATGACAAGCCACAGCTTTCGATTAAATCATTATGAAATGAACTAAACATGTTACAATGTTCGCGTGTGTTATTCGCGTTCTGCCACAGAATGGTACTTTTATTGAGTACCGACCTACCTACTGGTAACATTGTATTGATAATATTAATAAAAAATAATAGTTAATTGCATGAACTCTGTGAAAATAAAATAATATAATTATGTTATGAAAATAAAATAATATGTTATTGTCGTGTTTGTTATTGTTTCATCTCAGGAGTTGCTTTCACCGTTTCCTTCGTAATAAACCCGTAATAATAGGTTTGGAATTGAATGACAAAACACCTAAATTACTTGAACTTGAGTCTTATTTTAACAAGCAATAATCACGCAGCACAATTTCTAACAAATATGAAGGAAGAGACTTTACATTATACCAAATTGCCGTGTCTAGACGATTTATTGTACGGTATTTAAATTATGTGACTTAATTATGTTCGTTAATTTTATTTCTGTTTTTCCTTCCCCGTTATTTACCTATCAAAAGAGAAATAATTAGGTGATGCATAAACAACGTTTTTACTAACGAAATGGGAAATTGGTTATTCTCATGCACGTAGTCCATAGAATGCTCTGCTATGAAAATGTAAATAAGTATTTATTTTTAACCGACGAAAAAAAAGGAGGAAGTTCTCAATTCGACACGTATATTTTTTTATGTCAAAAGCCGGCCAACGAGCAGACGAGCTGAAGATCGATATTATCAGTAGATAATAATATTAGTAACATTAATAATAATATTGATGAATCTTACGTGGAACCCTATTACCACGCCGGCCGGTTAATGTCGCCTCTTACAAAACCCTGCAGCCCTGGCTTACCAGTATTAGGTAGATTCATATCTGAAAAACTACCTTCTCTGTTCTGGCTCGTGATGTTTCGGAAAAACGTTTCACTATAACGTTTAATATTTTTATTTAAACTTTACACAATATAAATGAAAAAACTAAATGAAACAAAAATTGTTTGTATACAGTAATTTAATTAACAAATTCTTAATATACTTAAATCACAATACTGTTAGTTACATTTTCTCATAGTAGTAAAATATTTAGGATGTACCTATACTTATAGTAAATTAGAAATACTTGCAAAACATAGCTTAACAGTTAATCATTAACTGGTTTTGCCAATACTCTTAAAAATAAACATGGACTCAAATTCAGATGTTTCACTACCCAAACTTATAACATAATATGTATCTAATGGCTTGAAAGATTGTATGTAGGCTCGTATGTCTTATATAAAGTAATTCTCTATAACAGTATACATTTTCATATTAGCAATGTTTTCAATCCATCACAAATAACATTTTTTTAAATGTAAATGTACCTGTCGAATAATTTTACACTTACATTTTAGTACTTAGGTAACAATAATAATAAAAATATAACTTCTTGGAACTTCAACATTAATAAGTCGTATTGTATTTTAAAATAAATTGTATTTACAAATAACGACAAATACCTATTTACATTACTATACAAATATAAGTTTGTAGACAAAAATTCATTTTAAACTTACTTTTTTAATCGCGGGTACCTTCCGGAAATGTAAGAATAGGATAAGTTACCTGAATGACGGTCACAATACTCACAACAAAATCAAGGTAGCCTTAAAGCATTAAAATAAATGAATAATAAGTACCCGTTACATTCCAATAGCCATTTGTGAATAATGTGCTTCAAAGTACCTACTTTTTAAACTATCCCAGTTTTAGTTAATACTATCAGGCGTTACTTTGCGGAAATCCATTATTATTAAGTTAGTATTAGGTACCTAGTCTACTTTGCAATAATCCGCGGTTAATATTTTAATAATTATTGTAGTGCATTTTTCCGTTTTGGGAGGGAGGGAGTTGCCACGCATGTCTTAGGTGCAGCGCAGACGGCACACAGTCCGTGACGCTCTTTTAAGGCTGTGAAAATAGAACCTTTGCAATTATATGCAGTAACGCATACGACGCGCAATAAGAGCGGCGCACACAAATTACGTGTAATTCGGGCAGACCGCGCCGCCCCGCGTCGTGCAGCTCCGCACAAGTGGTGTGCGAAAGAAATACAACGTTTGCTTCAACACGCGCTAACGCAGACGTCGCACACTTCAGTCTGCAATCTGCATTCGTTAGTGGTGGGCGTAACGTATGCGATATTAGCATGGCGGCAGAGATCGATTGAAATACAAAACAGACCAGCACTTTCTCATTGTTTCCGAATGAGTCAAAGCTGGTCTTAAAATAGTTAATAGTTCATTAAATGTTGTAACAGATATTTTATAGACTTTGAAAAATTTATCCGGATATTGTTTCAGAATTGAATGTTTAATATGGAACTGTCCTTTCAGTAATCTCTCCGAAAGTATAGAATGTACCCAAAATTCTCTATTTCTTCTTTTTTTCTGTACTTCAAGTACAAAATAATGCATCGCGATCTTTGCGTGATTTCCATAGCGTGTACGTCACTACAGTTCTGCCGACAGAGTGATCGAAGGTGTGCGTCGTGTGCTTTGAGTCTGCGAAAAATCCGAGATAGACTGTTGGCGCGCCATGTAGTCATTTGTGCGCCCGCAGTCTCGATCGCTCAAGAAGAGTGTCGTCTGCGCTGCACCTTAAAGTATAAACCATCATACATGTTGTAACCGCGGATTGTTGCAAAGTAGACTAATACTAACTTAATTTATTCTAGTTTTCCTGATGAGCATAACTAATAAAGTGGATCCCAAGAATGAATATGTCACAGAAAAAATAAAACTGAAAAATTTAACTCACAATCCGAAAAAATAACCATTCCTCCAAGTAGGAATGAGCCTTAACACTTTGACAAGAGACCGGATCTAATTAGTACAGTTCGTGGAATAAATGTGAAGACGACGTCATGGTAAATAATAAACTTTAAAATATCTGATAGGGTAAACAACACTGTTATCTGTAATAGGGTAAGTCGGGGCAAAATATGATAGATAAGAAAAATATAAACGTTTCGCCCTCCTTACTCTACCTACTTCACACAAGAGTGTTGGCGTCTCCAATTTCACGTTTATTCATTTTTTCTATGAAAATAGCCGGCAAACGAGCTGACGATCCACCTAATGGTAATCGGCTATCGGCGCCCATGGATATCAGCCACACCAAAGGCATCACTGATGCGTTGTCGGCCAAGAAAAAGAGAAGAAAAAGAAAGAAAGAAAATGACATGTCATCACATTTATTCGACAAATTATGCCATTGTATGACGTTACGGTTGAAATTCTTTGCAGCTACGATGAGCTTCATTGTAATTACAACTTTATGCCCTGCTATATCTGCGATAACGTAAACTGCTGCGCCAGAATGCGCCTTACTTAGCGCGTTAGGCCGCAGATGTAGTCAACAGAATTAAGATCCTTTGATGTGTCGAATATACCGTTACCCAAGTTAACTTAATGTCATGTATTAACGCGTTAGGGAGGCCATACACGATCAAGTGTACCTGATGAAGCGTCAAGCGGACTTGACGGGGCATCCAGTATACTTGATCGCGTATGGCCACGTTATAGCTATCTGCCATATATTTGTATCATGCACACTGGATGGCGCGTCAAGTCAAACTGTAAAGACAAGCCAAACTGCAGACTTGACAAGTATACTTGATCGTTGTGTGGCCTCCATTAGGAAGCAGGTGTAGTAGGGACACTATAGGACGATAGTGACGTCAGTGCCATGTGAAGACGCAGTGGCAGAACAGCAGGTAGACGGAAGCCACCAGAAGGTTCCCGACCATGATGGGGAAGCCGATCCTCAAGTACTGCATGAAGGTGAACCGGTAGCCGTGCTGCTCCGCCACTCCTGCGCACACCACGTTTGCGCTCGCGCCGATCAACGTGCCGTTACCTGGAGAAGTCAATAGAAAAGATTGACCAGTAAGTAAGGAAAGTAAGGAGGTGTATGTAACGAGGTGGGTAATTGGTGAATGACTAACACCCCAACTCAGAGTCACTAACGGTTACTTAAATCGCTCCTTATTTCAGAATTTGTATGGTGATTCTTTACTAAGGAGCGATTAAAGTAACCGTTAGTGACTCTGAGTAGGGGCGTTAGACATTAAGAAGAAGCTATTTATTTATTACTAGACTAGCGCTCTGCGTTTTCCGAGATACAAACAATACAAAGAGATACATATAAGGTATAATAAGAACGTATATCTTATTCCAGATCATCATACACGATTCCTGAAAATCCGTTCAGTAGATGTTGCGTGAAATGGTAACAACATCCATCCAAACTTTCACATTTGTACCATTATTATGGCTTGCAAGTAACTTCATAATTATTTTCCACTGGTCACATTTCAATACCCTGCGTCTGTGGTAACTACTGGTTACAAGTGCTTGTTCACACTGAACTCGCGGGCGCGGTCGCGGTAAACGCTACATACACCACGCGCGCGTTTTGGTGTGAACACTTTCATAGTAGCTCATAATATGTTTGATATTTCGCGCCCGCGCCCGCGCCCGCGAGTTCAGTGTGAACAAGCACCAAGACAGAAGTTCAATAACTAGTAGAATTGTGTATTCTAATAGAATTATTTAGTGATGTAGTAATGTACTAATAATCTAAATTTTATTAACAAAAAATAACCGACTTCAAAATTACTCAAAAACGACTTGTAAGATAATATCTCGTTCAAATGTATGTGGGACTACATGACAAGCACCTGTTTTCGATTAATTAAATAATCATCAAAATAGGTTCATCCAGTCGAAAGTTCTGAGGTAACAAACATAAAGAAAATACAGTCGAATAAAAAACCTCCTCCTTTTTTTGAAGTCTGTTAAAAAGATCAAACTCAGTGAGATGCTTCGTAAAAGGACCCATTGGCATGGATAGATTGTAAAGTCTGTTCTCTATTACCTCCGAGACAAGCCCCGAAGCTGAGCGCCCAGGCGAGCGGCGCGAGCGGCAGCGCCAGCCCCGCGGGGTCGGCCAGCGCCGCCACCACCCGCACCATCATCGTGGTCAGCGGGATGTTGTCCACGAACGCTGACGCCAGCCCTGACACCTGCGGGGAGGGGGGAAGGGGGTGTTGAATTCTACGTTGTCAGTGTAGATGTGACATCTCGTCCTGACTGCAATCCCATGCCGGCATACTAGGTCATACGAGGGGATAGAAACCGGCATCATGTTGTAATCAACGTGAAACATTGGGCGCGTTCCACTAGACGCTCACAACGATCAAAATATCATACTAACTAATTTGATCGTTGTGAGCGTTTTGAGCGTGTACACGGTGGGCAGGAAGCGACCGCAGGTATGGGAAAAATGACGACTAAAACTGAAAATAGGGCTATATTTGTGCATAATTATAGGTCAAAATCCCATTGAAATTTAAATCCTAGCTGCTTCTTCTTGCTAGATATTCACATTTTTCATTTTTCTGCAGGCACTCATGTATACGTGAAGGATAATGCAAGAATTATTGCCTTTTACGGTGTGATATAGATCATATTTATAATGATTTGTGCATTAAATAATAGTCTCACACACACGCACACACACACGGACGCGCGCGCTCGTTTACAGCCATACACATACACAAACTAAGTGGACTATTGCATATAAATATATTTTTCACAATTTTTGTTTAATTAATCTTAGTTGAACAAAATTCCACTAGATGGCTACGAATTCCAATTGTATCCACAAGTAAAGTATCGAAGTTAATAAGATATATTCCTAGCCATTAACATAGATTATTAATATGAGAATATTTGTATGCAATATATCGCATATGACCAGTTCTATTTAATTCATTATATTCATTCAAAATGTCTCTTAATGCTAATTTACAGCAGAAGCACTTAGATCATGCATGTGAACATGATGAAAATCGCATGAAAGTTTGCGCTCCGTGTGGCAAAAAAAAATGTTTTTCATAACAAACCTCATGCAATTCCTTATCTCTGAAGTACATATTAAAGCTATAAAAAAACATATTAATGAAAATTTTGATATTTCCGATCACAAATTCCCTTTAGGTATCTGTATTACATGTCGATTGACTATAAGTGAATTGGAAAAAGGATTTTCAAAGAGACCTGCACCCTAATTCACGTAATTTAAGAAGTTCGATTGCAGTGCAGTTGCAGTGACGTTCCGATCAAAATAACACTTTCGGTATTCTCTTAGCTTTCGCGAGCGCTGTCGAACACGCTCGCGTCACGCAAGCGCTAGCAAACACCATAGATTAATGTATATACTAACGTCAAACACGCTCACGTCACAAATAGGTATTCTGTTGATGCTCGTCAAGATAGCGTGTTTCCGATCGCTGTTTGAGGGTATTCTCATAAACTTATAACGTTGAAATAACATCTCGGTACGAGTTTTTAAGCGTTAGAAGTTACTCATTGCTTACTTTTGTCAATTAGACGTAAAAGTCAGTCAAAGTAAAATTATGTTTCGTAAGTAAATTATAATTTAATTATTTAATGGACGTTTATAATTTTCAATTATTAATTACCGTGTTTTTGAATACAATACCTCTAACCTAATTAATTTAATTTTTGACGTGATAACGTCCATTAAAACGATGAACGCCGCCCCGGGCGCATCTTTGAAAAAATGTAGCGTTCCGCGAGCGAGACAGCGGCAAAAGCGAGAGAGAGAGGCACTATCGGCTACGTTGTCACGTTAAACTAGCGTCCGTAAACCGACTTTACAGACAACTATTTTTTTCTAGTGAAAATGAGTTTGCGCTTTGGATGGAGGATGTTAGCCTTACCTAACGAAGTAGATGAACGAGATCGCCAAGCTAAAGCGCGAACACGTAGGCTAACGGCGAATCCATACGCCTTAACGGATCGGGAGTTTATAAAAACATACCGACTGAGTAAGTCTTTGGTTTGGTTTTTTAAGTTCTCCAAATCTTTCCAAATCAAAAATTTTTAAACAAAAAGAAAATAAGCAGTTGCAGTCGGCTCGAACTTTGGCGCACATTTTGTTTTGACACTTTTTTTATTACTAATTGCATTACGAGGCAAAGTAAAGAACTTCATTCTGCCATATTGAGGTAACATAATTATGACTTTTTTTTG